>OW240913.1:321818427-321842501 GCA_933207985.1 Pelobates cultripes | reverse complement strand
CATAGGACACAAGGTCATGCGTTTAGACAGGAAGAAAGAAGATTTCGTCTAAGGCAAAAGAAAAGTTTTTTTTACTGTAAGAACAATAAGGATATGGAATTCTCTGCCTGAAGAAGTGGTTTTATCATAGTCCATACAGATGTTCAAACAGCAACTAGATGCATACTTCAAAAAACAGAATATTCAAGGATATCATTTTTCAATGTAGGGTAATAGCTTCTTGATCCAAGGATTAATCTGACTGCCATTCTGTGGTGAAGAAGGAATTTGTTTTCGAACTGTGGTTTGTTTGTTTTTTGCCTTCTTTTGGATCAACAGCAAAAAACAAATGTGAGGAAGGTTGAACTTGATGGATGGAAGTCTCTTTTTATCTATGTAACTATATGTAACTATGTAACCTTGCAGAATGTTATTCAGATGAGCTAACTGTTTTCTATTGGTCGCTACAGTGTATTTTTCTGTGTATGGTACATTCTAAAAGTAATCAAAAAAATGTTGCAGCCTTATGCTACAGTTGTTTTTTAAAAAAATTCACATCAATCTAAACTTAATACATCATAAAGACAACACAAAAAAATAGATTTTTGAAATCTTTGCATATTTATTCAAAATAAAAAAACTGTAATATCACATTGACAAACATTCAGACGCTTTGCTATGACAATTGAAATTTTGCTCAGATGCATCCTATGTCTCTTTGATAGGTTTCTACACTTTGATTGGAGTCACAGGTGGCACATTTAATTGCTTGGATATAATGTGGATAGGCAAAGTGTCTACATAAAGTCTCGTATCTTTAAATGTAAATCAGAGCAAAAAATCAAGCTACAGGCCAAAGGGACTACCAGGATTGTGTCGAGGCAAAGGCTACAAAATAATTGAATTTTCCCACAAGCACAATGACTCCATAATTCTTAAATGGAAGAAGTTGGAAACAACCCTTAGTAGTGCTAGTTGCCTGGTCAATTGAGCAATCAGGGGAGAAGAAGTTTTCAAGAACCCAAATGACACTTGGAGTGAGCTCCAAATATCATGTGTGGAGATGGGAGACATTTGCAAAAGGACAGTCATCACTGAAACACTCCACCATCTAGTCTTTACGGTAGGTTGGACAGGTGGAAGTTTCTCTTCACTGCAAAACACATGAACGCCTGCATGTAATTTACAAAAAAAAAGGCACCTGAAGAACTGTCAGACTGTCAGTATTGTAATAAGATTCTCTGCTCTAATGAAATGACGAATGACCTGTTTGGCCTCTGCCTGGCTGAGTCTTACAATGTAACTACACCTGCTACCTCCATCGATGCAGTTGGGAGAGGTTGATAGGGCACTTTTTTGTTTTTATACTCATAAGCAAGGGACGTACCTTGAGCATTTGGCACCCAGGGCGGATCATGTGTTTTGCACCCTACCACCTCCCCCCACCAGTCTTTAAAATGTAGAAAACACCCACATATTTTGAAATGTTTTCAAGAATAACCCCCTTCCATAAATAATACAGCCCCTTCACAAGTAAACCCCTGCACACCCCTTCAATAAATAAATACACCCCCCTTCACAAATAAATCCCTGCACCCACCTTCCATAAATAAATATACCCCCCTTCACAAATAAATCCCTGCACCCACCTTCCATAAATAATACACCTACCTTCACAAATAAATCCCTGCACCCACCTTCCATAAATAAATACACCCCCCTTCACAAGTAAACCCCTGCACACCCCTTCAATAAATAAATACACCCCCCTTCACAAATAAATCCCTGCACCCACCTTCCATAAATAAATATACCCCCCTTCACAAATAAATCCCTGCACCCACCTTCCATAAATAATACACCTACCTTCACAAATAAATCCCTGCACCCACCTTCCATAAATAAATACACCCCCCTTCACAAGTAAACCCCTGCACACCCCTTCAATAAATAAATACACCCCCCTTCACAAATAAATCCCTGCACCCACCTTCCATAAATAAATATACCCCCCTTCACAAATAAATCCCTGCACCCACCTTCCATAAATAATACACCTACCTTCACAAATAAATCCCTGCACCCACCTTCCATAAATAAATACACCCCCCTTCACAAGTAAACCCCTGCACACCCCTTCCATAAATAAATACACCCCCCTTCACAAGTAAACCCCTGCACACCCCTTCCATAAATAAATACACCCCCCTTCACAAATAAATCCCTGCACCCACCTTCCATAAATAATACACCTACCTTCACAAATAAATCCCTGCACCCACCTTCCATAAATAAATACACCCCCTTCACAAATAAATCCCTGCACCCACCTTCCATAAATAAATACACCCCTTCACAAGTAAACCCCTGCACACCCCTTCCATAAATAAATACACCCCCCTTCACAAGTAAACCCCTGCACACCCCTTCCATAAATAAATACACCCCGCCTTCACAAATAAAACCCTGCACACCCCTTCCATAAATAAATACACCCCCCTTCACAAATAAATCCCTGCACCCACCTTCCATAAATAAATACACCCCCCTTCACAAATAAATCCCTGCACCCACCTTCCATAAATAAATACACCCCCCTTCACAAATAAAACCCTGCACCCACCTTCCATAAATAAATACACCCCCCTTCACAAATAAACCCCTGCACACCCCTTCCATAAATAAATACACCCCCTTCACAAGTAAACCCCTGCACACCCCTTCCATATAAATAACTACACCCCTTCACAAGTAAACCCCTGCACCCACCTTCCATAAATAAATACACCCCTTCACAAATAAACCCTTGCACACCCCTTCCATAAATAAATACAGCCCCTTCACAAGTAAAACCTTGGCCCCTTCCATAAATAAATACACCCCCTTCACAAATAAATCCCTGCACCCACCTTTCCATAGCTAGCTTCGCACTTCTCTCACAAGTAAACCCCTGCACACCCTTCCATAGCCAAATACACCCCTTCGCCAAGTAAAACCCTGCACACCCCTTCCATAAATAAATACACCCCCTTCAATAAGTAAACTCACACCCCTTTCTATAAATAAATACACCCCTTCACAAGTAAACTCCCTGCACACTCTTCCATAAATAAATACACCCCTTCACAAGTAAACCCCTGCACACCCCTTCTATAAATAAATACACCCCTTCACAAATAAATCCCTGCACACCCCTTCCATAAATAAATACACCCCTTCAAAGTAAACCCTGCACACCCCTTCCATAAATAAATACACCCCCCTTCACAAATAAACCCCTGCACACCCCTTCTATAAATAAATACACCCCCCTTCACATAAAATTCAGACATTCCCCACCCCTTTACATACAATCCCTGCACCCCTTACATTCTGTACTCACAATTATAAATGACTCGGTGGAGAATGCTGCTATCTGCTCCGGCCTCACTACAGCCTGTATTGCAGCCCTCATGTCATAGCGGATCTTTCCACTACTGAAGTTCCGTGAAGGCGGAGAGGTGGCTTCAAAACTTCTCCCCCCGCTCCTACACATCACTGCATTAGTATAGTGCTGGCCGGCCGCCGGTCTAGAGTCAGTGACCTTCCTCCAGTGTGGGAAAAAACAGCACCATATCAGTGCACTATCAAAGTGTTCCACAGAAACAATATTGCTACTCCCAGCCTAGGATACGTTTATCTGAAATAGTGACAATGGCTTTCACTGTAAACGATCACCTATGAAAACTAGACTAGTGTTAAAATTTAACCCATTTATTTTACATTTAATTTTAACTTCTGTGTACAAACCTGTTGGTTCATATCATACCATTATCTGGTCAACTGCTGCTTAACTTAAGTTGTCTGTCACACGACATGCAAGTTATGCTAATCATCAGTTGGCCAGATAATAGTATAATATGGCACAGACCCAACATGGTTGCAAACCCACATAAAAAAGTAACATTTTATAAATATGTTATAAACTTTTAAAAAAAACTAAAGAAATTACTGACAGCTGTCCATTAATTACAAAAAAATTCAATTCGATAAGCATCCTCTATATGAACTGTTCTTGCCTTTCCCTATTTTAATAAAAAAAAATTAAAAATACACACTCTTATAATAAAAACAATACATTTCCAGCAATACACCACTAAAATAACTCTTTGTACCCCACACCCCAATAATGTACACTGAGTAGTAATACAGACATCTTATACAAAAAGAGCCATAAGGGTTATCCTTAATCCTAACAGATTCTATCAAGAGGTCACATGAGCAAAAGACGGACATTGAATTATCAATTTGCACATTGTATATGACGGTAATGATCACTCCCTATTAACCATCTGTACCCTTGCTTCTGGGCATAATTAGCTTTTAGCAGACAGTTTATTCCACGTAGCCTGAAAATTAAGGAATCCAAGCACACATATCAAAGAAATTAAACAGACATTTAGAAATTACAGGATCTCACACAAGCCTATGTAAATTAATATGATTAATATATTAGGACCACATTTTATAATCAAAATTCAGATACCCTCTCTCTCGCTCTCTCTCTATGATAGATAGATAGATAGATAGACATATACATGATGCATTATAAAATCAGAATACACAATTTAACTATATATATATATGTAATATCAAATCTTGTATGTCAAAGTTACATTGTCTTTTCTTTTTGAGTAAACTTTATTTGAGTCTCACTTTACAAGCAAAGCATGAAGGGTATATCAATATGCACAAACCATTGTTGTTATTGACAGCAAGTGGAATGAGTGTTTTTTTAGGTTAAAGAGTGGAACATTGGACACATAAAAGACAATATAAGAGGATAGACAGTAATATATGTACTAGCAATAATCACAAACCTATATAATACTAACCTTGCAAACTGATTGCACGCAATAGCACCATGTGATTGTATGTTACATGATTACTATTAGTATTAATAAAGTGCCAACAAATTCCACAACTCTGTACAATGGGTGGAATAACAGACACATATTTGTAACCAGACGAGTTGGATGCACAGGAACAGAGGGGGTTGAGGGTCCTGCTCAATTGAGCTTACCTTCAAAATGTAAGGGTAGGATAGAAAAGTAGGTTGCTAGAATAGTTTTCAATGAGCGATTTGTTTTTTTGTTTTTTTTTAATGACAGTTGCAGGAGAGGATGCAAGGTGCTGGGAATGGAAGTTATTAACAGTTTATATGCTATCAAACAGAGTACAAACAGAGGATGGATGAAGGTCTTCGGCAGAGCGCAGGGGCTCAAACGGGACATACTTGTGTATTAGGTAGGAAGGAGTAGGATTATGTAGAGATTTGTAGGCAAGTACCATAATTTTAAATTGAGCCCTGTATCTTATGGGAAGCCAATGTCAGGATTGAAAGAGGCGAGAGGCGTAGAAATATCAGAGACATGATTCAATAGGGATGACAAGAGAGGACAGATAGAGTTGCGTGTCATCCACATAGAGATGATATCGGAAGCCAAAGGAGCTGATGAGTGCATTAGGGATGCAGTATAGATTGAGAAGAGTAGGGGACCAAGGGCAAAACCTTGGGGAACACCAACAGAGAGGGGTTGTGGAGTGGAGGCATAACCAGAGAAAGAAACACTGAAAGAGCGCTGCAAGAGGTAGAGGAGAACCAGGAGAGAGCAGTGTCTCGTAGACCTAGATTACAGAGGATGAGAATAA
This sequence comes from Pelobates cultripes, assembly GCA_933207985.1. Classification (NCBI taxonomy): domain Eukaryota; kingdom Metazoa; phylum Chordata; class Amphibia; order Anura; family Pelobatidae; genus Pelobates; species Pelobates cultripes. Next base: position 321,836,831 of record OW240913.1, on the reverse strand, counting down.
GTTGTTAATAGTGTACGAAGAAGCAAAAAGGTCAAAGAAAATTATGATACAGCAGTGACCACTAAATTTCCAGCAATTAAATCATGGGATTCTTAGTTCAGAGCCGTTTCGACAGAGTGACGAGCGCGGAATCCAGACTAACAGAAAAAAAAAGACCCCAAAATGGGAGAGATTGAATATTTTAGTGGAGGGCTGACGGTGGTGGGACGGGAGGACTGGAGCAGAGCAGACTTCTCTTGTGTAAGGGGTGTGAGTGAGCAGAGGAGGGAGTGGGGTTGGGGGAAGTATTGCTAGGGGAAAGAGAGAGATTAGAGATCTTTTTCCTGGTCGCAGAACTCTTCTCAATGAAGTGAGTTGCAAAGTTAGCAGGGGGAGAAGCTGCAATAGGACAAAGAAAAGAGTTAAAAGTGTGAAAGAGGCTTATGGTTTCTCATGAGAGTGTGGTTATTGATTTTGAAGTAGTTTTCTTTTGCAGAGTAAAGAGCCAAGCTGTACAAGGGTAGCATAAGTTTAACTGTAACACTTTTATGTATGTATGTATATATATATCAGAATGACACTTTCTGCAGTAACTTTGCAACATTTAAATGTTGGTGGTGCCATGATATCCAGTTGAGAGAAGATGCTGGAGTTGTGGAAAGAGGTTGCATAGCTAGGGCAAGTAAAGTTTGAGATAGGTAAAAGGAGAGTTTGAAGGGTGGTGTAGAATTGCTGTAGGTCAAGACAGTGGAGGTTTCTGTGATACTGATGTACCAAGGGTGGGTTAGACAGGAAGAAAAGTGTTCAATGAACAGCCTATCATAACCAGGGGTGATGGTAATTCTTATTAAAGGAGTGGGTTTTAATAAAATAATAATAATAATAAGTAGATAGTGTAAACATCAAATGAAAAGAAAAAGATAAGGCAGGGACAGGGAAGATTTGTTAAAGGTACATTGGGGGGAGAGAAAGATGCCTACACCTACAGTTGTTGTTATCTGAATTCTGTGTTGTTCTGAGGCCAGATAACTTTTTAACAGGCTGTGGGAGAGAGATATAGTAGGGTCAGATAGGCCTGCAATAAAGCTAAGGAATGGAGAAGAGGCGAGGATTATTCAAGCAAAACAAATATTGGGTAGGTATCAACTAAAGAAGGGAGGGGGGGAAGGGCAGAAACCACAGTGAAAAGTCAGAGATAAGCATAAAGCAATTAAACAAGCTAAAGCTATGGCGCAAGTTAACTAAATAGCAGGTTAACCTAAGGACAGGTGCAACACACAGAAGGCAGAGTGCACAATTAATGAAACAAGGAAAAATGATCAGCAACGCATGCACTGCATGAGAAGAGTGACCACACATATTGAGGAGAGTGCATTATATAGCAAGAGGTAATTGGAAAATGGAAGAGCAGATAGTATGACATCTTTAGAATGAGTAACACTGGAGATGCCCCAGACTGGTGCATGGAAACTTAGGCAATTCCATCTCTGGCCACAAGTCCCTCCAAATCACAGGACAGGCTGTGTAAATACAAAGCCCCTGGGCTACTACCAACCAGCCACCAAGTAAGTAAGCAAGCATTTACACAGACCATGCAGATGCCGATATCTAATATTTGAAGGTGGTACAACGGGATAAATCTTTTTTATGCCCTCCCAGAAGGTTAGCAGCTTGTATCCAGAAAGCTCAGGTAAGTTGTGTGGTTGTCTTGTTGCCCATAAATGCACCAGTGCAGTCAGTTTGTAAGCTCAAACTGAGCTATTCTATTGGAGCTCTGCCAAAACACGACCTCTCAACATGGCAGTCAAGCCCGCCCCCAACCTACCTTTTCTATATCTATCTACCATTTTCTATATCTATCTTATTAAATACACTACCGAAGGGCAAACGTTTTGTGCATTTCAAACCAGCATTGAATAATGTTAATAAAATGAGTGTGACCCCTGGAAATGAATTATTTATTCCATTGCAAAATATGGGATAAGCGTTTTGACCCAATAAAATCGGTTACATTGCTCTACTATACTATAGTTGTGGACCATAGTTATTCCTTTCTGTCTGTAGCAACATAAATCCCAAATTATTTCCTTTTCTAAAAAAGGGGTGCTGAGAATTGTAATAAGCCCCCCACCCCTCACATCTAAAGCTACTTGGGCAAAGAGACCAACCTAATATATTACACTAAGACTGCCTGGTATGCCAACAAGCCTATACTATGGGAATAATTGATGAGAGGTGTCACCCTAAACTGCTTTTGGGGGTAATCAGTCTAGCTTGCCTATAGGAAATCTCTCAATAGTACAGAAAATGTTTTTGATGTGCTAGTTTTACACAACCAATTTGAAGGTGAAAATATTAATAAGTACTGTTGAAATTGATAAGGAGAGATGGATCGTGAGATTGTAAAATCTCAAACTGAATTTCGCTACATTTGATTTTTACCCTTCTCTTTATTTGTGTCCAGAATGCCTGAATACTTTGTTGCAGATATTCATTTATAGTTACATAGCTGAAAAGAGACTTGCGTCCATCAAGTTCAGCCTTCCTCACATTTGTTTAGAGCTGTTGATCCAAAAGAAGGCAAAAAAAAACATTTTGAAGCACAATTTTGCAACAAGCTAGGAACAAAATTCCTTCTTGACCCCAGAATGGCAGTCAGATTTATCCTTGGATCAAGCAGTTATTACCCTACTTTGACAGATTATATCCTTGAATATTCTGTTTTTGCAGTATGCATCTAGTAGCTGTTTGAACATCTGTATGGACTCTGATAAAACCACTTCTTCAGGCAGAGAATTCCACGTCCTGATTGTTCTTACAGTTAAAAAAAAACCTTTCCTTTGCCTTAGACGAAATCTTCTTTCTTCCAGTCTAAACGCATGACCTCGTGTCCTATGTAAAGTCCGGTTTGTGAATAGATTTCCACACAATGGTTTGTATTGGCCCCGAATATATTTGCATAATGTTATCATATCCCCTCTCAGGCGACGTTTTTCTAAACTAAATAGGTTTAAATTTGTTAACCTTTCTTCATAGCTGATATGTTCCATTCCGTTTATTAATTTTGTAGACCGCCTCTGCACTTTTTCCAGTGACATAATATCCTTCTTTAGAACAGGTGCCCAAAATTGCAGAGCATATTCAATATGTGGTCTTACCAGTGATTTATAAAGAGGCAAAATTATATTCTTGTCATGAGAATGAATGCCCTTTTTCATGCATGACAATACCTTACTGGCCTTGGCCACTGCTGATTGACATTGCACATTGTTGCATAGTTTGTTGTCTATAACAATTCCCAAGTCCTTTTTGTGTGTTGTTATCCCTAATTAGCTTCCATTAAGGGTATACATTGCTTGTGTATTCTTTACGCCAAAGTGCATAACTTTGCATTTTTCAACATTAAATTTCATCTGCCATTTGAGTGCGCAGTCCCCCAGTCTATCTAAATCCCTCTGAAGCAAAGTAATATCTTGCTCACATTGTATTATTTTACAAAGTTTTGAGATATTCTTTGATTGTATGTCACTTACCAGCAGAACATGTGACTGGATTCTATTACATTGAGAAAACGTTATCACTGGTTTTTATCTTTAATTTTTATATTATAATCCATCTGGGAATTTGTTACAGGTAATAGAACATAGCACAATTATATAAGCAGCCTGCTTTAAGAGGCATGCACAATGTATTCTATCAACTTAATACAGAAAGATGACTCTTTCGTTGGAGAGATAAGTAACCTGGATGTCGGGATGTATTTTACAAAGCAAATTCTCTTTTGTGTTCAAGGTCCAGTGATTTTTTCATATCCGACATTGTGAAATGAATGGCACTTGCCATGTAGTGTAAAGAGACTATAGCTTGAGCTAACGTACAGATTAATATTTACTATATTTTGGATCCAGTGTACTATTAGACCTTTAAATAGGATTCCATTTACTTATATGTACAGGTATGAATGAAGTATGAATTGTTGTATATACAAAGCTAATTTAAAATTTTAGCTTAAAATAGGTAAACGTATATCCAGCTGAATCAGAGAAATCTTCAAATTCAACTATTTTGGCATAAAATTTTAATATTTATAAACAATTTACCATTTACAATCACTAAACACCAATTTTAGCCAATTAGGGCCTCTCTGGATTATTATTATAATTATTTTATTATTTATATAGCGCCATCAGATTCTGTAGTGCTGTACAATTATTATTTATATAGCGCCATCAGATTCCATAGCGCTGGCTAAAAGTTTCAAACTATTTAATATTGTTGTATATTGAAAATGGATGTTGAAAGTTATTTAGTGTTGTGAAAAATACTTTAGTACTTTAAATTTTTTATAATCTTAATATTTTGAAAAAAAATAATTTCAAAGCTTAACCAATATGCAATCAAGGCCGAAATATGAGGCAAAAATATCTGATTTGGAAAAATTCACCAACTCAGCTAAAGTCACAGTTTGCCTATAACCTCGTTATATAATTTTATCGTTCAGATTTAATTTACTGAAATTCAGCACTGTATAATATGGTACAGATTCCTTCCTCCATGACCACTTAAAAAAAAAAAACTAATGTATAATATGTATGGGGTCAGAAGTTGGATAATTTTCCTGGCACTATAGATTCCCCTTCTGTCAAGTCCCCCCCCCCGTTGGGCAGAAGGGGTTAATCACTTTAGTCACTTTACTGGGTCCAGCGCCAATGTCCCTCGGCACTGGCTAAGCTCTACCCATGCTCATTCCCTGTCACCTGCTGCCGGTTGGGGAGACCTAATGCGCATGCACGGCAATAGCCGTGCTCTCATTAGGATCTCCCCCTAGGAAAGCATTAGTCAATGCTTTCCTATGGGGATTCCAGTGACACTGGAAGTCCTCATGCATAGTGTGAGGACGTCCAGTGTCGTATAGATAACCAAAAGTCATCTAAGCACCCGGAAGTCCCTCTAGTGGCTGTCTGGTAGACAGCTACTTGAAGAGGAGTTAACGCTAGCAAGTAATTACTGCAGTTTATAAAAATTGCAATAATTACATGCTCAGGGTTAATGGTGATGGGAGTTTGTACCCAAACCACTTTAATGGGCTGAAGTGGTCTGGGTGCCTACAGTGTCCCTTTAAAGGGGCACCAACACAACATTAATGCATCTGATATTTTTGCATGCTCAAGTCTTTATAGTTTTTGCATGAAAGGAATAAACGTTTTGCGGAATGCTGCACTGTAGGCCTGCCTCTCCAGAAAAAAAAGATTCCCTTAGCAATTGTATGCACACATCTCAGCCACTAACAGTACAGAATATTCTGAACAACAAAGCAACCAGCATTAGAAGTACTGGACACCCAGTGAGGGATATAGTAAGGGTATCTATCATAACTATATCTATCATAATTATCACTGTATCTCTGGATGTCTGCAACCAGGTTGTTAATTAAAAGCTGCTCACTCAATGCTGTTGGGGCTGAGACTGTGTACATACACTTGATAAGGAAATCTTTTTCTGGAGTGAGGGGGCGTGGCTGAAGAGGCAGGCTTACAGTACAGCATTCTGCAAACACATTTGTTTTTTATTTTGTGCCAAAAATACAATACATTACTAAGGCCAAAATCTATTAAATGCATTAACGCTGTATTGGTGTCTTAAGTGCAACTTTAAGGCGTTAAGGAAAAATATTATTATTAAGGAAAAATATTCTCTTGTAAAGCCTCTTAATTTTTTTGTAGCAAAACTCAACAATATCAGTAATAACGAATTAGAACTAGCAGACACATTACAGGAAATCTGCATTGTGTACCATTCCAAAAGATCCTAACCACATCCGGAAGGTGTCCTGCATATATTTCTTGCATAGGAGCCCAGCGATGCATTTATTATTGGGCTCTATTTCATGTAATGATACCTAGTAAAACTCTTGAACATTCTGCTCAACCTGAATCACATACTTGCAAGTCTAAAATATATTTATGGAGCAATAAATTGGAACCAAATAAATGAAAGTTAAAATAACCAATTAAGGAGTTAATTAACTGTGTTTTGTTAATAAAACAGGAATTAAAGGCTGTTTTTTACTACAAGTATTGAAAATAAAGCACCAACTCTTTGGAAAAGAAAAAGTATGCCATACTTTAAATCTATTTGCAATCACTTTTCATCAGTTCTAATATCAGATGAATCTCATACTGCCTGGAACAAAATCTTTGTAGCTGGCTAAATATAAGGAAGACACTAGTTAACATATAAATAATACGGCTGTCCATATCTAAAGTGTTCCCTAAGGGAGGTCAGTAAAATATCAATTATTATCATTCTAAATTTCTATGCAGTGATGATAATTAAAAGCAGTCTATCAAAGTGAGCATGACAAATTCCACAGAAGCCAAAATATAATTAATGTCTGCTTCATCGTAATTGGTGACTATGATCACATGAATTGATGCTATTTGAGACCCCAGAATGTACTTTATTTAGATTTAAAGGATATGTTTTACCGCCATGCTACCCAGTTTTTCTATGCAGGGGCCAAATTATACAACAATTATTTGCAATCCACCCTGAGTGCAATTTATACTCAGCAAGAACAAATAGCTACTTGCATTTCACAATTTTACAATTACAGCATCTCCACAATGCTCCCTCTTGAATAGCAGCCCTGAAGGACAGAAACTGTGAAAAAATAAAAATAAAAAAAATACTAGGGGCCTCCATCAGACTATTGGGTGACATGTCAGTTTATGTTAACAGACTACTAATCCACATGTTTTCACATAAATCATACAGAACTATGCTTGTTGATGGGGTATTCAGGGTGTATAAAGCCCCAGAGGCCACTGCGGGTGAGTCCAGGTGATGTGATCATCCAGCTTGTATGCTGTAGAGACAAGGTTGCAATCAAGAAGGCAACATGAAGCTTCCTTGAATATAATTAACTTTAGCTTTTTAAGAAGAGCATTAAATTCAATTTATACATTGTGCTAGCACAGGCCTGCACAACCTGTGGCCCCCCAGATGTTTTGAACTACAACTCCCTTGATCCCCTGACTATTAGCCATGATTCCCTGGCTATCTGTTTCATTAAAAAAAACATGGGCGTTGGCTACCTGTTTTATTCAAAGAATCATGGGCGTTGTAGTTCAAAAATATTTGGGTGGCCGTAGGTTGTGCAGACCTGTGCTAGCAGAAGCCAAGGTAAGTGGTTGCAGATCCCCTTAAGAGTGAAGTCCTCTACAACACATCACCCACTTATTAACAGCCTAGAATATCAAATACGGGTGGTAGGCTCTTCATTCCCAAAGTGTACAATAAGATGTCTCTGTGATCAAGATGACTTGTACCATGGAGGTCCTCTTCTCCTTGTAATTATTTGGACTGGAACCTCCTGCCACTAATACTCTAGAAGCTCCAAACCAGATTCCTTGAAATAAGATGAATGCAAAACCATTTATGCTAACTGAAAGTCACACTAGAAACTCAGCTGTACTATCTCCAAATTGGGCATTCCTGTGGTGTTTCCTGGGACATGAATATTGTATAACTATCACTAGTTCTACTTTATTATTAAACAATAGCTGAGGAAAACATTTGGAGATTGATACGGTGATGTCATGCCTCCTCTAGTTTGTACCTTTTTTCGTTGCATTTTCTCTTTGTTTTGTTTTTTTACTTTGTCTGCCCACCACAAAATCTGCTCCTCATTTCAGATATTATATTTTTAGGCATGATTTATATATAATTAAAAAGCCACCAGAGGCTCTTCCTACTTGAGACCTTCAAAAATGAAAGATCTTCACATCTAACACATCTTTTGCCATCCATGAATCTACGTACCCAATCTGCTCGTTTTGAGATGCAATGGACGGCACAAAAGTCCTTATAAGTGATGACTTTATAAGAAGAGAATTAGCTGTAATGTTTTATGCAGGTTTTATGCAGGTTTGAAACGCTAATAAGGAACATTCAAACTTAAAAATTATATTTTAATAAAAAATGAATACAATAAACAATACATTATACTATGTGAAATATTAAGTTTTCACTTAAATTCCAGGAGAAAAGCTACAGGTTTACAAACTCAATGCTCAGCTGCCATATTATCTAAAAAGTTATAATATGCCAAGTTTGCATGAAATGATTAATTAGAATGTTGCCATTTTTTAGCTAGAGTTGGCCTTCACTAGAGCAGGATTAACCACAAGTAGACCCTAGGAAGCTGCCTAAGGTGAATTTGCTTGACCACATTAACCATCCCTAAGTGAAGAATGATTGGGGAGGAGGGGCAAATTTGTAATCTGCCTGGGCCCTGTGTAATCTTAATCCTTCCCTGTCCGTTAAGACTGTACAAAGTTAATAAGCCTGCTTTACAAAAAAAAGTGCATAACTATGAAATCATGTAAAGAAGTGGACATAGAAACTGCAACATTCGGTGCTTTATTAATGACTCACCTACTTGTACAAGATAAGCATCCTGCTGGGACAGTTTAGGGTAAAAAGAGAGTCTCTGTAGAAGAGAGTAATGACTCTATTTTTCCTACAACTAGATTTGTCAAAGAAGATAATTGATTTTTTTGTCACTGAAAAGATATGGTTTGTTTTTAGACTATTGCTCATTCAGCAGACTTTATAGGTTATATGACACATGCATTTGGTTAATACTGTAAATCATTGCTCTGCTATTTCTATAATTTTTCTTATCCTCTTGATATCTTGATTAGAACATGGGGAAATGAAGACGAGCAGAGTTATTACAAACACACGGATCCTGATGTTTAATATGTTTAAATAAACACTCTCTGTTCTTGATGTGCCATTTTATTTTCCTTGTTCATGACATGAGAACATTGTTTCTATAAATGGAGACCTGTCATTTCTCTGCAATTTACACCGTTGAATAAAACATTGAAAATCGCCTGTAACTTGTGCTAACTTTATTTTCATGAGATGCTCAGTTTTCTAAATGTATATTGCTAAATTGCCAATTAAAGAATCACTATAGTGTCAGTAAAACCAACTCGTTTTCCTGACACTATATAACCCTTCGGTCCCCCCCACCCTCAGGGCTCCCCTCCTGTTAAAACCCCTTCAGCCACTTACCTTTATCCAGCGCTGGGTTCCCTCGGTGCTGGTGACCTCTCCTGCCCCTCCGACGTCAGCTCCCGAGTGGAGCCGAATGCACATGCACGGCAAGAGCCGCGCACGCATTAAAAACGCCCACAGGAAACCATTTCTCAATTTCTCACTGCTTTCCTATGGACGTTCTGTGTGCTCAATGCGATTTTTGCATCCGGCGTCGCTGAAGTGCCTCTAGCGGGTGTCAGGAAGACAGCCACTAGAGGCTGGATTAACCCTGCAATGTAAACATAGCAGTTTCTCTGAAACTGCTATGTTTACAGCTGCAGGGTTAAAACCTGGAGGACCTGGCACCCAGACCACTTCATTGAGCTGAAGTGTCTGGGTGACTATAGTGGTCCTTTAAAGATTTAGCTTTTGACATTATAAACCAGTTTAGACAAGGCAAGGCCAGGGCAAACATTGCAAATAAGAAACAGAAATAGAAATACTGTTTCATTGCTTTTCATCTCTATATGTTTCCCCTACACGTACTGCCAAGTGCAAAGGTCGGAGCTTATAACAATGATTGACTCTGAGCCATGGTGGAGGAACCCAGTTGCAGGATAAAGAGGTGTGAATTTCTACATCTAATTAAAACAATTTTTGTACCTCACAAATCTATATTTGGTAAATGTAAGGATATGTAAACATACTATTAAAAATCCTAAGACATGACAGTTCCTCCTTTTTTAAATCTATAAGGGATCATCACAGTAAAGAATGGTGTAAGTGTGTTATTGTATCAAATCTAAACAAACAATGCATCCAGATTTAACACTTAACACTGTTACGGCGTCCTATGCCGTCCCCATTTAAATGGGCTTTACGGCATAGAACGTCGTAACGGCTTGCAGCTCCAGGAGGTAAACTTTACTTACCTCTGCCGCGATCCACTTTGGGAGGACTGCCTGACAGCCCAGGCAGCCCTCCCACGGCAAATCTGGCCCCCTATAGCTGGCTGTGGATCTGCCAGCAGGGGGACTCTCTGGACTGTCAGACAGTCCCCCTGCTGGTGGGAAGAATAATAAAAATAAAAAATAAACATGTTAAAATAAATTTAAAGTATTTATATATATATATATTATATATATATATATAATATATCTGCAACGTCATACATAGTGTATTTTAATGTTAATATAATTACATATATTAGTATTAAAATACACTTAGAATGAAGTTAAATATATATAAGATATATATTATACATATATAATACATATATATATTTTATATTTATATATACGTATAATTACAAGAATAAATAAATACAATAATAAAATAAATAAATAAAATATTTTTTAAACAAAATATATATAGATAAATATATAGAATTACATAAATGATTACATAAGTATACACGTAGAATTTAAATAGATATATATGTATATATATTAAAATTCTACATGTATATTTAAGTAATCTTTTAACATAATTATGTGATTTAATTGAAGTTTGATTTACATGCCTGACAACCCAGGTAGAAAGTGGAGAGAATGTAATTCGCAAGCATTATATTTAACCCTGTAACTTTCCAAGACACCATAAAACCTGTACATGGGGGGTACTGTTTTACGCGGGAGACTTCGCTGAACACAAACATTTGTGTTTCAAAATGATAAATTGTATTACAATGATGATATTTTCAGTAAAAGTGAAGTTTTTTGCATTTTTCACACACGAACGGCACTTTTACTGACAATATTATTGTTGTAATATGTTTTACTGTTTTTAAACACTTATGTTTGTGTTCAATGAAGTCTCCCAAGTATAACAGTACCCCCCATGTGCAGGTTTTATGGTGTTTTGGAAAGTTAGAGAGTCAAATATAAGGCTTGCATTTCATTTTTTTCACTTTGAAATTTGCCAGTTTGGTAATGTTGCCTTTGAGACCATATGGTAGCCCAGGAATGAGAATTACAGCCACAATGGCATACCATTTGCAAAAGTAGACAACCCAAGGTATTGCAAATGGGGTATGCCCAGTCATTTTCAGTAGACACTTAGTCACAAACACTGGCCAAATATTAGTTTTTTTGCTTTTTTCACATAAAAATAAATATGAACGCTAACTTTGGCCAGTGTTTGTGATTAGGTGGCTACTAAAAAAGACTGGACATACGCCACTTGCCATACTTTGGGTTGTGTACTTGTGCAAATGGTATGCCATCATGGGGGTAATTCTCATTCCTGGGCTACCACACGGTCTCAAAGGCAACATTACCAAACTGGCAAATTTTAATGTGAAAAAAATGCAAAATGGAATGTGCTATATTTGACCCTTTAACTTTCCAAAACACCATAAAACCTGCTAATGGGGAGTACTGATTTACTTGTGAGACATTGCTTAATACAAATATGTGCATTTTATTGCAGTAAAAGCGAACAGTATCATGACATTTACCGCTAAAATGTCAGGCGGAACTAAAAAAAAAATTCAAATCATAATTTATCACAGTTTGTTTTAATTTTATTCATAATAATTTACGTTTCATATATGAATAGTTGATAAGAAATTAAAGCCGTTTCTCCTGAACAAAATGATATATAATAAGTGTGGGTGCACTCAATATGAAAGAGGTGAATTACGGTTGAACAGACATACAGCATATATTCATTTTGATCAGAACGTGTACTATTGACTCCATCCTGAAGAGGTTAAATAAAATAAATATTTTATTTTTTTTAAATACATATAATACATATGTGAGCCCACCTTTTTTAAGCGGCATGTTCTAGACATGTGTTTACTAAGGTCCCTTGTTTTTCTATGGATGATGCACAAAAGATAAAAAAAAGTATGTTCATACTTCTTAATAAATTTCACTATTTTCGGCCATATCTACTACAGACAGGTGTATAATAGCAAAGAAACCTCAAAGCAGTGACCTGAGAACCTTTACCAGGATCTCACCCAGTTTTGGGCAGCCTGTCCCAGGTGTCTTGGATTAGCAGGTGTGCTAGAGCCGTAAACCTTGAATATTAGTGATATTAGGAATACCAGGTATGAAGAGAGTAATCCAGTTGGCTGACTGACAGAGTCTTTGCACCATATCCACTTCGGTAAGATGAAGAGGTGTCCAGAGTGACCATTTGAGCCTAGATAAATACCTGCAGCAGGGGAAATTTTTTCTATACAGCAGAACCATTGTGCAGAGCCCAAGGTTCTATCAAGCATGACCATGTTGATATAAGCCCTAACATGATGTCTGGCCCCTCTCTGTGACATCTACAGCGGTATTCTAAAGTAAAATCCAAATGGCAAAAATATTATCCTACTCAGCTATAGTCACAGATTAGCTATTAGACCCTCAATTCTACTGTTTGGATTATTTTGGAATTTAGTGAAAAGCCCAGATAGTGTTGCCAAATGCACCATGTTTTCCTAGAAACACTTCTTTCTTTGTGACAATGAAAAGTGCTTGCCAGCAATATGTGGCATTCAGATGCTACAATGGTGAAATCAGTTAAAGGAACACTTCAAAAACATAAAGCACTTCAGGTTGCTAAGGTGCTCTAAGAGTGATGAGTGTGTCATCCTCTTTCATTTTATAAAAGTGCAGATTTCAATCAAAGTCAGCCCTTTTACGGATTAACCGTGTTACACCTCCTTGACTGTCCATCAGGCAGCTGGACTTGTTACTTCCTGGTAAGAAGTTGTACAGAACCCTTGCCTTGCAGACACCACCGTGAGCTATATTACAGTTCATTGAGAGTTCTGTGATTGGACAGCCACAGAAAACATGTGCTGAGGAGGAGAAGGCCTACAGTAGTTGCAGACACTATAGCTGCAGCTAGTGCAAGCCAACGTTTCATATAGGCCAAAGATAAAATGCAAACAAATTACAGGCAGATTTTATTTAAGGGTATATATAGTAAACTTTTTTTTTTTATTATTAATGGAATGTACCTTTAACAATAAAGGCAAATCATTTAGAGTTACTTTTTTAAGAATTGATTCATTTCCTGTGTCATATGAATCCTGCATACTGCAAACCAGTATTTTTATTTGATATGTCTTAGCAAGTAGAACTTATACAATAAGAGAGCTATTTATAAAAGTGAAAATTGTTAGCAAATCACAATTATTTCAAAATGAACTTCAGGCTATAGAAAATTTAGAGCTATGATAATTGAATTGAAAAATAATCTCCAAGTTAGCTATGTTTGCAGTTTGACTATTTCGGCATTAAATTTGAAATTATCTTTTAATTCACTTTGAATTCTCTACAATTCTCAATTTAGTGAGTAGCCGTGTATGTGTCCAGGGAAAAATGTTAAATCTGGTAACCATAACTATAGCCACTGGTTTACCGTACCAATCAAAGGCTAAATTTACCTGTACGAAGATTTAACATGGGCCTGCCATGTATATTCCTTTCATCTCCAGCAAATATTAATGCAGTGACGTGGTCAATTTAACCGTGGAAAATGTGAGTTAGTAATCAAAGCTTTCAATAGGAAGACTATGATACAGAAACGCTGTTGCTCGCCAGTTTAGACTGCAACACGCATTTCAAAGAGCTGTTGGTTTAAAAAAATCCAATACACCTTTAGCTATACCCAAATCATTTATTAAAACATTTCACAGCAATATCACACTACGCTTAGGAGACAAATACATGATTTAAAAAGGATAACTAGCCTTGCGTTTTCCTGAATAATCTTTACATAAATGAGGCTTTTAAACTAAAAAAATCTAAAAAGTTCCCTTGATAGTTACAGATGGTTTAATCTTTGGATTCCTCTGCATGTTCATTTTACTTTCAGCATTAATTATATATAATTGCTATTCATTCTAGCAAAACTCCAAAGCTTAACTGTATATCCTCAGTGCTGCATGCATTTTACATATAAATGTTTGCATTGCATCTTATGAGTGGTTTGTATTGAGAAAAAATGAGTACAGTTCATTGTTTGTTAGTTCCTTTAATATTGTTTAATTACTCTGTTATAGGCTGACAGTAATTAGGTTATCTTTTCTGCAAATGAGACAGACACTGTCATGCTGAGAGAAAAATGAATGTCATATTTTTTCTAATGTGCAATGTTTTTTTTGTATTTCTAAACTACGCATCCTATTTTACAGAAAGCATGTTTTGCGTACCTGCATTAAATATTGAAAACTAGTCGCTGTGAATGGGGTTTATTTACTAACCAGTGAGTTATCGTTAGTTACCAACTAAATCTGCCAAGTTAAAAAAATATAAATGGAAATTACAACTCAGCTATTCATCTTTTTCACTTCAGTTTACAATTTATCAAAATTCACATTTTAATAAGTTAACCCAACAATGGTCTATTCAATAAACACCAAACTATAGTGAAATGAAAGTGGAATTCGGAAATTTAGGCTCAAATGGCCAAAAATTGTGTGGTATAACGGTGATGTATATTTTTTCCAAATCACCATTTTTTGGGGGGTACATTTTGAAAATCAGTTTTTAATTGACTGCAATTTGGGGTTTCGTATGTTCTTATATAATGGGTAAGGAATGTGCAGATGGCATAGCCACCTTTAATATACGTTTCCTGAATTTAACCCCTTTAATTATTTGGTACCTGTATTGGTACCACAAATTATATGTTCAGAGATTTATTTATTAAAAACCTGAAATTATGGTGATATGATAAGGGGTGGCAAATTTACTGCAAAATTTATTTAGGTGAAAATACAAACCAACTAACATATACTAATAAAAAGCATTATATCATCAACTTACAAAGTAGTCAACTTGTTAGGCCTGACTATGCTTTTTTAAACAATTTACATTTCAGTAAATTACACTCTCAGAGTTTGGGACTAGCAGTGTAAATGACATTGTAGTACCTTATCAGTTAAAAAAATTAGCCAATTAGTGTAGTAAGTGTAATAAAAGATACAAACACAGGGAAAATATATTTTATATAAGCTTTCCAGAATAGAATTCATAAATTGACAGAGCGAAGATAGATTTTTTTTTCCTCAAATAAATATTTTAGAATCAAAGTTTCTGTTTGTGTGTGTTTACATTTCTTAGGCTTGTTAAGGATCTTGAATCCATGTAATATTTTTTTCTGTTTTAGTTATAAATTCCAAACCATGTGATTATATTATTTTACCTGATTTCATTCTCTTCCCATCAGACTTGACTTGTCAGGTGATTTTCTGGGCATGCATGCATCAAAGACAAGTCTGAATATAAGTGCTTATTGTCAGAGTGAAACCCAATATTTCAGAACATTTGAAAGAAAATAGAGAGAGGATGCTGTCTGCATGTTGGCATTCTGTAAAGTCTGTTGGTATTATCGCTGAGAGCAGGTGGGGGCCAGTAAGAGCACACAGGGCTCCTCATTAAAGGCTAACACAGTGGCTATTATTGGATCAGATCACATCAGGTGAAGAAGAGCTGAACAGACTGAGCCTCTACCGACACCTGAAGCAGCCTAGTCTAGTCTGACCTTGAAGTTCAGCTGCCAAGGTCACTCCTAATTCCTTTAGCCGCCTGCTTGAGTTTTTCTTTAGAAGGGAGGAGGTGTAAGGTTTAAAAAGAAGGGGCATATTTGGTGTACCGGGAAGAAGGTGCATATCATCGCTATACCATTAAGGTGCTGACAGATACATCTCAAAATAGATAGAGGGAGGTATTTAAAAAAAAAAAAAAAATTTTTACAGAAGGTCACAAATTTGCACTATGCCAGCAAGAAAATGTACTAATTTATATCTAAAACCCTTTGATCTTGAACTCATCATCCCACCCCATACACATGGAATGTGGACTAGTGATGTATCAGTATTTTAACCTATAAACAAATAAAAGACTTGCAGGCATCTTAACTTAATGATTTTACAGATCTAATGCAGGGAGGGCTGTATAAAGTTCCTCCAGCTGCCTGGTGTTTACTAGACAGTTTGTTGTATTTACTAAGCCATAATAGATGTTATAAACTTACATGTGTCACTTAGGAGCAAGTATTTTATTTGCACACAGTGTTAAAGACTCTAGGACAACACAGATGTGGGGGTTTTTTTTCTTTGTTTTTTTTTATTTTTTATTTTATTTTATTAACTTACGCATTTGCATTTTGCAATTTACTTTCCTTTTTTTATTTTCTTAGAAGTAAAAATTAAATCAGCAGCAGGGTGTGTGACAGATATCTGTGGCCATAGCTTTTATTACAGTGTATTGAGCTGAATGACATTTCACAATATACCCCCCTTATGATTTCATTACAAACCTTTGACTCATGCACTGTCATACAGGACAGTATCCATTTAAACGGTTTTTATAAAAATAATTATTCAAGAGGTTTTCTCCAAGCACCCCTCTAGAAAGGAAAAAAACTCAATTTAATTTTTTTTACATTACGTTTTTTTAATACAGGCTAGAACAATAAGTTTTCCTGTCTAGACATTCCTATTTTCCCCTCATTTCCTAACCTATTTATGTTGAAATGTCAACCCATCAGAAGTGTGTTCAGCAGCCCTTACTTCGCTGAAATCTGCCAGATTTATGTAGCTATGGCTGAGAGACAAGACCTGTTCTTGTTTTTTTGGCCAGATTGTTCTTTAGAGCTAAGTCAAAACTGATCCAGAACCCCATCCTGTCAGATCCATTCTCATATACAGGAAAAGCAGCAGGAAACCTTCATAGAATAACCAGGAAAGGGTTAAATGAATATTATAAAATGAAACAAGCACGTGAAAATACTAATGGGAATAAAGTCCAATCTGAAACATACAAACACACAAAATAAATATACATACACACACAAAACACAAAATAAATATATACGCACACAAAATACACACAAAAAAACACTAAATATATACACACACAAACACACAAAAGAAATACACACAAAAAAACTAAAGAAATACACACACATAAAAACACAAAATTGATACAAACACACAAATACTAACTGAGAGATAGATAGATAGAGAGAGAGAGAGAGAGAGAGAGAGAGAGAGAGAGAGAGAGACAGACAGACAGACAGACAGACAGACAGGCAGATAGATAGATAGATAGATAGATAGATAGATAGATAGATAGATAGATAGATAGATAGATAGATAGATAGATAGATAGATAGATAGATAGATAGATAAATAGAATAAAATCTATACTCACACATCTGGTACATACCATGAAGGTTCTGTATAAACAGTAATTCTGGGCCAATGCTCTAAAGGCAGTACCATAAACATGGTCTTGACATTGGTTTCCATGGTGATTACTTCACTTGTAGAACTTTGCCCCGAACAGCTCTCCATAAACATTCTACACAGAATTACACGTTTTTCATTTTACCCGTGGAGCTTTAGGCAACAAGTATGTGAATATAAAAATAGATAAAGAAGATATGTTTGTGTGTCTGTCTGCTGTTTTCATCTATATTCAAACAGCGTGGATGTGTCTGTGTGTGTGTCTATATATGTTTCTATATGTGTTTGTCTATATATTGATATACACAGTGTGTGTGTGTGTGTGTGTGTGTGTGTGTGTGTGTGTGTGTGTGTGTGTGTGTGTCTTTCCTTGTGCACTATTTGCCTGCTCCTGCTGCTGTCTTCATGTTTCCAGTGTTTGCTTCTCCTCTGGAAATTAAGAAAATGTAAGGATATTACCTCCCAGGCAGCTAATCCCAGTCTCCTGACAGCATTTGCTGGGAGTATTCTCTGGATTCCGTGGAAGAATCGATGACAGGGCTCTGTATTAGCTGGGACCAGTGCAGAGTCCACTCTTCGTCCTCCCTGCCTGAGGACAGACATGCAGCCACCAAACCGTGAGAGCAGGAGAGACAGCAGCAGCAACAGCAGCCAGGAGTCCATGGCTTGACACCTCACATCTGTGGGGAATCCTCCACACACACACAAAAAAAAAACTTCAGAGAAGGAGGAAACTCCAAAGAGCTGCGATTTTTTTTTTTTGTTTGTTTATGTTATTTGTCTGTCAACGAATTGTTCTGCTAATATAATGTTTGAGTCAGGAGACCTTGCTGAGATAGAAGCCAGATTTCCAGGCTATGGGGAGACACAAACCACTGACTTCTCACCTCCTGGGGAACAGGGCTGCTGGCTGCACCACATCTCACTGGGGTGGGTCACTCTCTCAATCTGATCACTTTCATCACAGCAATCGATACAATGCAGTAAAATAAAACAGGGGTTCTAAAATGGAAATATATTGCAGTGAGTAATATTCATAGTTCATAGCCTTAATGCATGCATTGATTTTCGATTAATACACGCACATTGTTATATTTATATATATATATATATATATCTATCTCACATTTAATGCACATATATAGAGAGAGAGTGACTGTGTGTGTGTGTT
>OW240913.1:321650927-321813427 GCA_933207985.1 Pelobates cultripes | reverse complement strand
ATATCTCCATGCACCTCTGGAATGTCTTGATTCCCTCCTTGCCCTTTCCACAAACTGCAGCCTCTGGGGAATGCCAACTACACCCACCCAGAGCAGCTTTGATTTTGGTACAGGGTGCCCACATGGGTACAGTGTCCTGTAGCTAAATGTAATGCCATAAAGGGGGAGTGGGGCTGCTATAAACAGAAACTTCTATGTGTGTCAGTAAGTGAGGGGACTGGTGTGGTACTGGGAGTGCATGAGATAATAAAAAAAAAAAAAAAAACAGGACAATGTGTAATGTATGAGGTAGAGGTAGAGAGATACATACAAGTGAAACACGTGGGCAAGCTGTATAATAAACCCCTGTGTTACATTGTATCAGTCAGTGAGAGGACCTGGTGTGAGTGTGAGAGAGAAAGAATTAAGATGCTGTTTATTAGTCAGGCAGAGAGAGAAGACACGAGAGACGAGAGAAAGAGAGAGTGAGATGTCAGTAAACGTAGTAAAACAGGACATGGGAGGGTCATTTGAACCTAAATAAAAGAATAAAAGGAAAAGGATTGTGTGAGGAGACATACACCAGAGAGACATACACAGACAGAAACAGAAAGGCAGTGACTGGGTGAAGAGAGAAGTAAATTGAGAGAAAGAAAGAGAGAGATGGTCTGAGAGGGAGAGAGATGGTCTGAGAGAGAGAGAGAGAGAGAGAGAGAGAGAGAGAGAGAGATGGTCTGAGAGAGAGAGATGTCTGAGAGAGAGAGAGATGGTCTGAGAGAGAGAGATGGTCTGAGAGAGAGAGAGAGAGAGAGATGGTCTGAGAGAGAGAGAGAAAGATGGTCTGAAAGAAAGAGAGTGTGTGTGTGCGTGTGAGAGAGTTAGTGTGTGTCTCAGAAAGAGTGAGAGAAGTAGTGAGTGGTGGAGAGAGTGAAAGAGTGACAAAGAGAGAGAGAGAGATGGTCTGAGAGAGAGAGATGG
Organism: Pelobates cultripes; assembly: GCA_933207985.1. Lineage (NCBI taxonomy): Eukaryota > Metazoa > Chordata > Amphibia > Anura > Pelobatidae > Pelobates > Pelobates cultripes. Next base: position 321,812,470 of record OW240913.1, on the reverse strand, counting down.
TCTGAGAGAGAGAGAGAGAGAGATGGTCTGAGAGAGAGAGACGTCTGAGAGAGAGAGAGAGAGAGAGAGAGAGAGATGGTCTGAGAGAGAGAGATGTCTGAGAGAGAGAGAGATGGTCTGAGAGAGAGAGATGGTCTGAGAGAGAGAGAGAGAGAGAGAGAGAGATGGTCTGAGAGAGAGAGAGAAAGATGGTCTGAAAGAAAGAGAGTGTGTGTGTGCGTGTGAGAGAGTTAGTGTGTGTCTCAGAAAGAGTGAGAGAAGTAGTGAGTGGTGGAGAGAGTGAAAGAGTGACAAAGAGAGAGAGAGAGACTGCTGTGTGATGTAAGGAGGGAAGTGGGAGGAGAGAAAGCCAGAGAAAGAAAGGAGAGGAAGACGAAGGGGATAAACTTTGTTGTTATTTTTTGTTTTCTTTCTTTTTCTGTGTGTGTGTTTGATTTGCCAAACTGGCTTGAACCGCTCCTTCTTTATAAAGCGATGTGTAAATGGGCAATGTATCGCGGCTCTGTGTCACACGGAGTGATACCGTGCTCTATGTACACATTGTATACAAGGACATATACACTATCATGTCCTGCTCCTCGTTCTTTATTATTATCGCTGCTTTATCATTATTACTATGATTGGGCAGGTAAATATTCACAATGTCATTGACAGCCGTAACGTGGTGAGATTTGGGGGGGTGGGAGGCTCTCTATTCACGACCCCCCTCCATTTGCAGAGACTTTATACATTGTCATCTAGCAGGGTGTGAGACTATGTGACCGGTGATTCCACTCATGCCCGATAGATGGCAGTGTTCGCTGTGCATATTCTCAATCCTGGCTAAGCACACACATCAATACACTTTCACACACACACACACACATACACACAGCTTCTGGGTGAGAGAGCAGCACAGCAGGGAATGGCTACCTCTTCTTTTTTTTTTTTTTTCTTTTTTTTACCAAAGGCTGTCTGCTCTACGGCCACCTCCTAAACTGGACCCTCACTGCTCCTTTCACAACCCACAGTGGGCGCCTAGGAAGTCATGTCATGGAGAAAAAAAGACGCCTGATATTAACCTCTTAATGATAGATGATGTGCCAGGACTGGCATGATATCATAGGATTTGCCTAACCGCTTTGCCCTGAAGGGGTTAACCACGCTCACACTCCCTGCGAACCAGGGCAGCTTGCCTGTGGATCAGCACAGAGGGGGTTGGAGTGTTTGCGCGTTGTGCAGTGTTCCATTTGGTTCCTTAGAATGGGGCAGAATACAGGCAGTCTCTCGCTGTCCCTCTGCTTCTCCTGGGCAGATAGGATGAATCACAGACTGCTTGCCAAATACCTCTCTGTGGCTTTTGCTTTGAATAGGGGGGTAGCTAGGAGACAGCAAGCAGTCAGAGAAGACGGAATTTTCAACATGTAAAATATTCTTAACGGGGCTATTGAGAGAGTGCAATAAGGCGTGAGGGGGAACTAATCTTTCCATTTAAATGTTTGTGGCAATTTCATCTAAATGAATTTTAATGCTAAACGAGGGATAATTCCCTATTTGTAGCCCGTTTACATTTCTTTCCTGTGATTCTGATTTCTTGCATTGAACAATAACAATACTTTTAATATTTAATTCATTTTAAATACATTAATAGCTGATTAACAATTCCTCCATAGAGATTGGGAAGGAAGGATTAAGGACCTTGACATCAGTAGACCTTTATCTTATTCTTATGATAATGATGAATATTATTTCTTATTATTAGTGAATAAATAAACAAGCAGATTTTGACAAACTAAAAAGAAATATATATGTGTGTTTTTTGGCAAATTACTATGTTTGCTTTTATTCCTTTCTGTGATCTTAAAATGTATTCTGAAAGTTAAAATAATTGAAAACCGAATTTGCAAAATACAAAAATAAAACAAACAATTTGGAAAACTTACCTTAGAGATTTGTTTTATTTAATTTTTTCTCTCTGCAATTTTGGCCTTCATTGATGCCATGCAAATTCAGTTTTCAATTCACAACAATTCAGTGCTTAGTAAAAAAAAAAGCAACATTTATACAAACAGAAAAAAAAAAAGGATATTTTAACTGATATATTGCAATTTAATTTTCAATTTGCTAGGAGTTACAGTTTAGTGAATCTGTGTGATAGGGTAAATAGATATTATCATTATGAAGTAACAACATATTCTGTTGCCCTCTGCATTGGGTGTATAAATACGCAAGAATATCCAAGACGACAAAAAAAAGAAACGATGAGGTCCCTGCTTAAAGAAGTCTACAATGGAATGTGAAGAAAGTGGGGTAAAATTGCACAAAAGGTAAAGTGCATTCCTTTCAAAGTAAAAGTTAATTGCTAGGTACATTAACAATATAAGTCGCAATATAATAAAATATTAATACAAAACATTCAGTCAGCCTCTACTTATTAATACATTTTAAGCATAACTACAAACAAAATGCTAGGATGGTTGCATTTGCTTTAAATTCTATATTATGTCACTAAACTTATAAATTAATATTCATAGTTGAAAGATGTATATACCATGTTTTGGTTTAGGGTCACTTTAATATCCACCTTAGCTATATTTGTGTACATTCGGTTCGTACTAAGTTTGGGCGATCGGCGGGTCGTTCATATCCCGTGAGTCCGAAGCATCATATGGACAAATCACGAAACAAGTGAAATAGACAACGGACGAACAGTTTTATTCTATTCGTGGGACGTAGTTCCATCCGTGGCACCAAAAAAATGATGATTGATGGTTAAGGGGCAGCCACTAAATGTTGATTTTATTCACAGATGAAGTGAGAAGTTACTAATAGAAGAAATGGAAAAGGAGGAACAGTAAAAAGAACCTATATTTATATATTGAATATTTAATAAATATATAATATAAACCATCAATATATAATATAGACTTTTTTTTACTTCTCCTTTTTTCCCTGTATTGGTTACTTCTTCTCAGTTGATCTGCGAGCTACATGGCTCTGTAATGTACAGCAAAATATATACATAACATAATACATCATTTGTAGTAAACTGACTGGCCCATTTTTTTCCCTCTTTTGGTTCATTCAAGTCAATTCCCTCAAAATTGTATGTATGGACATTTGTCCAAACCAAAATGACACACGACCGAATTTCACACCACAAAACACATTTTTTTTTTCATTTGAATCGATTTGGTTGAACCAATTTTTTTCTCCGTGCACAACTCTTGCACTTATTTATGAAGGTATAAGCCACCCACTGATACACCATAAACAACCTATATTTTTGTTCTACAAAATTAGACTATTATTATTGATTTTCTTTTTAACACTGGTAAATGCATGAACCAATATACAACTTGTGATGGTTTTTCTAATTTAAAAAATGTGGTTTAATACCTTTAGGAGTCACAACAGTCTATGCTATAATAACAATCTGTTTTATAAAGATCCTATTCCAAAACTTAAGAATGCAAACAGTTAATAACTGCAGGGCTACCAAAGTTAGATAAATAAGATCAGGTTATGATGATGGTTAAATGTGACATTAAGGTGCCAATATGTAAATTAAATAATAAAGGAAACCTCACCTGGGTCCAGATCTAAGTGGAGAAAAGTTTTAGAAAAGTTCTAATGTGTCAGCACCTCTCCCAGCAAGTCAGAAAGGGAACATGGAGAGAATTTATTTTGGTATCTACAAATAGTGTTGATCAGGATTGTAAAATCTATTAATCTCTGGCAGCCAGGGATATGCATGCTCTGGTAACACAATAAAAGAGAAACATGTATGTGTGCATGTTTTTGCTTCATGTCTGTTTGTGTTTTGTGTTTTGTGTGTGTGTGTGTGTGTGTATGTATGTTGCATTCCACAGCTGGAATGGTAGGGAACAATTTATAGCATTCCAGCTGTTGTGGAAGAACATTCACTAAAACATTTCTTAAAGAGACACTCTAAGAACCAAAACCAATAAATCTTATAGGGTTACTCCAACTCTGGTTTTGGTTAGAGTAAAACTTTCTGAGGTGGTCCGCCTGCACAAAGTTAAATATATATACATAAATAAATAAATAGTAAAAGTCAACTCCATTCCATTGCCAAGCTTAAGTTCTCCTCTCAGCCTGATCGTCCTTGGCTGATGACACTCTCCCTTGTTAGAGGGGATGGAAGGTCATGGAGGACAGACTGAGAGGAAGACAGGAGTGGCACAGAGGGGCTGTGCCACCATTGGCTTCCTGCTAGAAACATGCAGTGTGCTGGCCTCAGATGGCAATTTTGTACAGAACTGACATTAGCCAGCCCGGAACTCTGTTCTGGACTGGCTAATGGTGTTGCCGGAGGTGGAGTTACACCACTGGCAACTAAAGGGGATATTTTCTGTATATGGAGCATTTCAAAGAGAAACACTCAATCAATGAAGATGTCACAGTATATCACGTATGTCACAGTGTTTGGAGTAACCCTTTAATGTTGTGGTTTTAGTGTATAGACACTGTTCACTTTCTTGTATAATGTAAAACATTGCAATTTCTGAGAAAGCGTAATGTTTACATTTGGCTGAAAACATGCCTCTAATCGCTGTGAAGCAGAAAGCAACTAGAGTCATCCTTCGATGTTTTAAATATTTAGCATTCAGCTTCATCACACACAGCTTGATGATTCCAAACATGGCTAATGCTTCTCTAAGAGAATCATTGTTTCCAATAATTTAGGAAGGGAAGCACTGTATTGGTGTATTACTGCAACCACCGATAATGCACCATGTGTGCCTTCAATGCTTCTCTAAGAGAAGCATCTGATTGGACAAAAGTCATCAGAATCGATGACTTCACAGTAGGAGGATCGAGCTACTGCAATGAGTCTGCACAAGTGCTGGAATAAAGATAAGTCTGATGGCAATTTTGATTATTTAAATAAAAAATCATTCTAAATTTTAAAAGAGCTTATCTAATTTAAATAAAGTATAGTTTTTTTTAATTTTTTTCATTGTTTATATATAGTGATGTCCCGAACGGTTCGCCGAACGGTTCGCCACGAACGGTTCGCCACGGACTCATCATTGAGTAAATTTTGACCCTGTACCTCACAGTCAGCAGACACATTCCAGCTAATCAGTGGCAGACCCTCCCTCCCAGACCCTCCCACCTCCTGGACAGCATCCATTTTACATTCATTGTGAAGCTGCATTCTTAGTGAGCTGTCCAGAAGGTGGGAGGGTCTGGGAGGGAGGGTCTGCCGCTGATTGGCTGGAATGTGTCTGCTGACTGTGAGGTACAGGGTCAAAGTTTACTCAATGATGAGTCAAAGTTTACTCAATGATGAGTCAAAGTTTACTCAATGATGAGTCAAAGTTTACTCAATGATGAGTCAAAGTTTACTCAATGATGAGTCCGTGGCGAACCATTCGTGGGGAACCGTTCGCGAACCATTCGTGGGGAACCGTTCGCGAACCGTTCGGCGAACCGTTCGGGACATGGCTATTTATATATTAATTAGAGTGTTCCTTAAAATGCCACAGGCGTCAGTGCAGTAATAAAAAGTAGTAAACTATTAACGGTATATAATGCTGAAGTATTAAAGGAACACTATAGAGTTAGGAATACAAACATATATCGCAAAAGCTATAGTGTCCCAGTGTATATTTAGAGTCAGCCTCTTCCCCTGTAGAAAATAGAGATAGAGATTTACTTACCTTTTTTTCCAGGGCATGGACATGTCCCTTCATCAATGATTTTGTCCCTTTCTCAAACTTTTTGTGAAACCGCAATGTTTACATATGTTTACATATCAGGGTTAATTCGTCCTTGTCAATGACTGATGCCCTAACTTGCAAACAATGGAACAATAACCCTATATACAAACAAAAATGTATTACCGGGCCTTAGGATAACAGAATTAAGGAAAACCAAAATACAAAGTCAAACGCAGATACCAGAAAAAACAATGAAACAGAATGCACTCTTGGGCTACAAAGACCATGGCAGGGCAAGGAATTGAGGCCAAAGAGAGGTATAAGTAGGCCTAGGTGTGTGGTGAAAGTTTGGGGAACTAATTAGGGTAATTGGTGTAAAGGTATATAATGGCTGCTCAGCCCATAAGTAACTTGGGCTAGTTCCCCTTAAAATTTCCAGACAGGCAGGTGCAGGGCATTTCTGCCCCCTGGGTTCGCATCTGTATGAGTGTGCACACGTAATGTTGGACGAACGTCAGCATACAGCAGGAGAGGAGAGCCAGCGTCGGCTAAGGCACAAGCATCAGAGCGGCATGGACCAAGAGAAGGTTTACCAATCCTCTAGAGGCTGTCATACTGACAACCACTAGGGGCGCTTCAGCTGCACAGACCAAGTAGAACTCGGTCACGTGACATTGAAGCCTCACAGGAAAGCATTGATTCACTGCTTTGGTAAAATATGATTTAGCAAGCCGCTCATGCGCATTAGGTCCTCAAAGCTACTCCTTGGATTGGACCCCGCTGGAGGATGCCCTACTTCATTCATGATGACTCCTGGGGAGGAGAGGTGAGCAGAGAACCTCGGTGCTCAAAACAAAATAAGTAAAGAAGGGTTTTTAACCCTTCCACTGCCGTGTTAGCGCCAGGAACACTAACGTAAGGAAAACAGATTTGTACTCCTAACGTTATTGTTTTCCTTTAATACCACCCACAATGATTCTGATATAAAATATACCCAGGACAATTTAAAGATGGAGAGTCCTAGGTTTTTCTGGCCAAAATAGATTACAAACCCAAAACACAACTAAGCAAAAATCAAACAAAATAAACACAATACTATTACATAAATCTCATCAGTAACACCAAACAAATAAAAAATATGATAATAACATTTATACAGAACAGAACGTAGTTACAGCGCATGCGTATACAAAAGGAGCCCAGAAAGTTACACCAACCAATGGATGAAATAAAGAAGGAGAAATTAACAAAAAAAACCCTAGTGATTACTGTCTTAGCAAAGTTATAATATTTTTTGTCCTAAAAGAGTTTTTGGTGAAGGAAATTTTAATCCACTGTAACTACAAGTTGGCTCTCCAAATTAATTATATATTTGCATGGTTACATTAGATACAATTCTTCTCAGATTGTTAGGTCTGCCCTTTTATGGATGGGGCATCGGAGTGTATAAATCTTCTTTTATAAGGACCATAAACACATAAAATCTGTCTAAAATATATATATTATGGTATATTTGTGTAAAGGTGCTTCTGATCTTAATTTATCCAGGTTTAACAACCTCAAATAATCCAGATAATTTATTTAATATGAAATCTAATATTTTTTTCACATCTAATGATGTCCAAATACAATTGCTTTTCAAAATATTTTCTAAAATGTTAGCCAGTAAAGTTAATTTGACCTTAAAGGGACACTATAGTCACCAAAACAGCTGTAACTAAATGAAGCAGATTTAGTGTATAGAACTTGCCCCTGCAGTCTCTGCTCTATACTCTGCCATTTAGGAGTTAAATCTCGTTATTTATGCAGCACTGGGCACACATGTCTACATGTGACTTATACAGCCTTCCTAAAAACTTCCTGTAAAGAGTCATCTAATGTTTACAGTTCCTTTATTGCAAATTCCAGTTAATTTAGAATTGCAAGTGACTATAATATCCCTTTAAGCTGTTCATTTGACAGATTATAGCGTATCTCATGTCTCCCTTTAACATTTCTGATCACAATGGATGCAGCCCCTGCAAGATGGGGTAGTAAGGATTAAGACCAGACATCAGAATAAAAGTAATCGCTGGTTTTTATTTTAGGGGATTTTCACTTATTATCCCATGATATTCCTAATATATTTGACCTCACATGTTTAAAACCTGGGTTTTATTTGTGTGTTCTCTGCATTGCTCTGCATTTGTGTGATTTAAATGACCATACACAAAAAATGGCTACTACAATTTGTGTGCTCACACTTGTTTGTTCTTAGGTTAGTCTTTAACTTAACAGTAACAATAGTTAATGTTCAGACTTTTAAGTTGCAAGTTCTAGTGCTAGCATGGTCAATTTGCAATTGAAATCATGGAGTCTGGGAGGTACACCACAATTTACCGAAACGCTCAGGAATGGGGTTAGATTACGGGATGTATTCTCATCTTTATTGATGGGCACGAATATGACCTTTGCTACAATAATACTATATTATTATGAGTGCAGTGTCATTACAATGTAATTTTTTTTTTTTATTTGGCAATTTTGATTTTTATGAGAATGATAACACAGTCATGATGTACATTTTTGTGTAGCCAATGAAACACTACGACACTGACATTGCATGTCTGTACACGATGGTGATGTCTGACCGGCAGTCTGTACCAGTTCAAATAGGGTGGTTACCTTTAACTCTCACATGTCAAATTACTACTGTTGTTCTTACATTATCAGTGTCATAACTCATTTAAAATACATGTATTATTCTTCATAAAACGAAGTGCATACAACTATATACAAGTGGGTTTTTGATCAATTGGGGTAAAGTATGTCCTATTCTTTGCGTTCCAACCGTCCTATAAGTATCGGGAAGTGTTAGCTTTTCTCAACCCATGATGCTTAATAGGGGTGTTTTTAAAAGAGTGACCTTTTGCTGGTGTGGTGATGGTCTACTGGACACCCCACAGTGATGGAAGGCCCAAACCGGTTTAGAAGGGACTGCTTGGATTAGCTGCTTGTTAACCTAGAGTTAGTTGGAATAGCCTCTCAGTCTCGCCAAGGTGGGGGTGCCGGTTGCGTCCCATCATCTGCGACAATGATATCCTTTAAATAAAAATATTGTGTTTTTTTTTTGTTTTTTTTCAAAGAGGTTGGCCTTAAATTCCGTTTGGCCTAGTGTTACTCCGTGGATCTGTGGGTGGTCTCTGATCTTATTTGCCAGCGTCTCTAGTGCCACGAGGTAGTCATTTTTTCTGTTCGCTTGTAAAGTTTTTAATCAGCTGGCCAGTTGTTTGCTCGCCCTATTGCCCTGCATATAGTGCTTAGGTGGAGCAGCTGAAATCCCACTGCGTCTAAACCTTGTTGGTGTAATTGTCTCGTAAGAGAGGTAATTTGAGAGCGCAGCTCTGCAGATGGGTGTAATTGGTTCTGGATATTGAGGCGATATAATTCTTGTTGTTGGGACAAGAGTTTAGCACTAAAGCATTTTTTTAAATAGGATCCCCTACAAATCAATATGCCTCTGGTTACTGCTTTGTGTGCCATCCATATGGTTTGAGGGGACATGTCTGGTGTATCATTGTCTGAGAAGTAATCAGTTAGGGATTGTTTTAGTTTCTAAGTGAAAGTGTCATCCTGCAAGAGTGAGATTTTCAGTTTCCAGGGGCTGCATTGTTTATATTTATAATGGTCTCTGAGTTCCAGCGTGACCGGTGCATGGTCCGACCACGTTATGTTCCCTATGCTGCAGCCAAATTACTTGGTTTAGGGGTGACCCCAACATAAGGAAACTGTGTATGCGGGAGTAGGTGTTGTGCACCGAGGAGTAGGATGTGTATGACTTCTCTGTTGGATGATAGAGCCTCCATATATCATATATATATATATATATATATATATATGGTATAAGGAAAGTAGTTTCTGATTTGGAGTGGCGGTGTAATGATCTGTAATGTGCTCTCCTTGGGGATAATGTTGTGTCCAACTTTGCATCCAGGACGTGGTTGAAATCACCACATACTATAGGGATCCCTTGTTGGAATTTGGATAGTTTATGAAGGACCTGGTGCAGGAAGTTCCGTTGGTTCATGTTGAGAGCATAGATGTTGGCAATTGTGTATAAGATATTGTTTATCATTCCCACTATAAAGACATAACATCCCTGATCAACAATGTCTTGGGCGTGTACTGTAAATGACACCCCTTTGTTGATTAGTATGGAGGCCCCCTTGATTTTTGCCAGTGAGGTGGGATGGAATTGTATGGGGAAGTCCCTAGTTAGTATCTATAGATAGTCATTGGTCCTGTGGTGGGTTTCTTGTAGGCAGAGTATGTCTACCCCTAGCGATTTAATTTCCCTTTGCAAGAGATGCCTTTTCGTGGGGATATTTAACCCTCTTACATTAAATGAGCAGATTTTTATGGGGGTTTAAACATGGAAGGGTCGATTAGTCGTGGCATAAAGGATGTGTTAAGGGGAGAGTCCGCCCCCTTCCCAGCTCAATCGAACCAGACGTCTTGTCCCAAGGTGGCAGCTTCGGTCGGAATCTCAGTTGTGTGCAATTAGAGGGGAACAATCCCCACAAGTATGGTGGTGTACCTCGTGAGAGTGGAAGGACAATGTATGTGGAGCCACCCACTAGGCTCCATAACTGGGAACAGTATATAACCTGGTAACCGTACTTTCCAGAGATACATATCAGAAAATGATTAAACATATATACATGATAATAGAACATAAAGAGAAATAAAATATAAAGTGCTGGTTGTACGGCTTGGCACAGTGATTCGGTGCCATGGGGGTTAAAGAGCATGTCTTCAGCTTGGATTCCTGAAGCCGCGCTGACCTACATGGATTGCGGTAAGTTCTATGGCCCTAATTCTTTCCTGCCTTAATTTGGGTGGCCATTGCATTGCCCTTTAGGTTATTTGATCCTCCATCTAGAGCCTCGATATAAGCTAGATGTGGCTAACCCGTACGGCCCCCCCATAGGCAGGGACTGGAGTTAGTGTCTGGAAATAAGAGAAGGCCGACTGGCCTTCTCTTTTTGATGTGAACTGTGTTGCCCAACATCATCAACCCCCCTCTAGCTATGTATGCAGTTTGAGCTTTTCCCCTTGGTAACCCCAGATGTGTTGACTCATCCTAGTGGCTGGGGGGTCACATCCACTACGGGGCAGTAGAAGAGGTATTGTGGGGTTTGAATATGCAACCATGGCCTATTTACCCATAACTGGCTGCTCCCCTATGCATCTGATTGGAAGTCCCCAGTCTTGAGGGGGTTATCCAAATACTTGCAGTTAGTAGGCGCAGGATAGTCCAGCCTGGCAGGTTTTGTTGCAGGCATCTAACGTCTTGACCCTCTGCACACTCCATGTGCTGTTACCGGAGCGGGTGGAACCTCAATGCCCCAAGTGCCAAGGAGTCTTTCCCTTCTTCCGGAGACATGATGATGGATGTCTTCCCGTTATGGTGCACCAGCAGGAGAAATGGGTATCCCCATCTGTATGCCAGGTGAGGTTATCAAAGATGCGTTGTGATGCCCCAAAATTCTCTTTGTCTCTTTAGCGTGGAGGTTAACTGCGAACAGTTGCACTTTGCTGTACTGCTCTGGGATGTCTTTGTTGGTTCTGTTCGCCTTCATGAGGGCGTCTTTGGCATGGAAATAGTACATGCGAACCATAATGTCCCTCGGGGCAGTTGGGGCCAAAAAGGTAGGTCTTGCTGTTCTATGTGCCCAGTCTAGGAGGAGGATGTCTCTCTGCAGATCAGGTGCCTGTGCGTGAAGGAATTCTGTGATATAGGCAGTTGCAATTCCCCTGTCGCACTGTTTCAGGGACTCTTCGAATGCGCATGTTGTTTCTCCTCACCCCGTCTTCAATGTCCGCCATTTTTATTTCATATTGTTCCATTCAAGACATCAATCCCTCTACCTTCCCAGCCAAATCAATGTGGGCCTCAGCATGGTCCGCCATTTTTGCACTCCACATAGGCTGTTCTCGTCCCCAGGTCTTTCAGGTCTTTTTGCAGACCACTGATGAAGGCTTGCAGGGAGTTTTAGAGGACATGTTGTCCAGCATGTGTTGGATTACACTCTGTGTAAGTAGTGGGTCCATCTCTGGTGAGTGCTGGGCCTGCTCGGGGTCCCCTCTGCCATCTTGAATCACCTCCTGATGTGTGGATGGTCTCCCTGCTCTAGCTCTTGCCGCAAAAAGCTTTCTCCAGCTTCTCTGCGGTGCGCCTGCTTTTGAGTTGCGACATAGCTGCAGGTTATCTGCTTTTAGCAGGTTTTATGGGCACAATGGCTAGTTTGTAGGATCAGCCACAAGGAGCACTCAGATCTTGCGACCGTTCAGCACTGCATCCAGGACACGCCCATTACAATGTTATTTTGATTTTTAAATACCATATACTGGTAGGGATCCCTCCACAATAAAAACGTAGACGACTTTGTGCTGTATGATGCTTTTTGAGAAATATAAATGCTAGACATGTCATTCCTATGGATGCATTACCATTAAACATAATATTTGTAATGATAATTTAATGAACACATGCCTTTATTATTTCATACCGGAGTTGTATAAAGAATAGCGAGCACTCAAGCTTACATTAAAGGACAACTCAGGTGAATTTTCATTTATTGCCTCTGAAAGAGTGTGACATTTGACATATTTGATATATGGAAGACTTTGAAGTGTCACTCACTCATCAGCAAAAGGTGCCTTGACTGGCACATCCTAAAAATTGTGCAATATAAGATTTGCAATTAAAGTTGAGCTTATGTTACCCATTGCATTGGCATCAGCTTTTTAAAAAATATCATGAATTATTTACTGCTGGAATAAATTCATGTAGTCTAACAGTCACTTGTATTTCCCAGCAAAAAGAAGTATGAAATAGGACATTTCTCAGAAATCTTTTGGGTTTATTCAATAAATTCCATATTGTAAGAAACTGGAATCCAAATTGTAACATTTAAGCAAAAACAGCTGGATTGACACCATTATAGGCTAATGGATACCATTTAGGTATTTTGTTTTCTGACTGGTTTTAAGAGTATGAGTATTTGTTGAAGTCACAGTGAACTGAATTCCTTGAATGTGCATAAATCTATGAAAATGCTAAAAATGCATAAAATGGTTGAAGTATCAAAATCTGAAGTTTGTGTGTCACATTAGGATAGCTTGTGGAGTAATGGAAGATTGCAATTGGACAGTACAGAAAGAGGTGGTCGTTGAGACTTGGGGGAGGAACACAAGTTAATCTAAAGTCAGGATTTGGTCAATAATGCGACCATATATGTGTATTTGGGAATGGGAAATTTCAAAAAGGATTTAGAAAGATATGAAGGAGAGAACTGTTCATGTGGTGCGATAGGTTCCATGGTGCACTGCTATGATATTAAATAGGTTGATGAGAAGAGAGATAACTAGAAAAAAAATGCAATGTGGATGTCAAGGGTGGTAAGAAAAACAACAGTATAGGGTTGGGGAAGGATTTAAGAAGATAAAACCCACCTCCTCAGCCAGTAGGAGAAGAATATATTTGTGGAGGGGTAGGGCAGTAACTACAAGCAGGTAGTAGCAGGCAGTGCAGTTTCTACAAGTACTCAAGTTTTGCATTTGGCCACAAGAGTTGTTGCTGCATTGGTCGACCTGTTTATATCTCATAGTACATTATAAATGCAAAAGAAGTTTGGAATGAGAAGCTTTCAGGAGATCCTCTGTTAGTCAAGTCTAAACTTGAGAAAGGGAGCAACTCCTTAAACCTTGTTGTCTAAAAAATCTTGTTAGCTAAAAAAAGGTACAAGATATTGCAATGCTCTATTATTTTAAATCTTATTCTGAAATCAGAAGAAAAGAGGATGTTTGAGAAGGAAACCCCTACAGCCAAAAAAAGATTAAAGTGAATTATTATTTATGTAGCATCAGTATACCGTATTATAAAGTCCTTTGAAAGTTTGCAGTGGGATAGAACAGCAAAAACATACACAAGAAGTGAATTAAAGGTGATAAATATATAGAGTGAGTTAGCAAATAATTGTTTAATAATCTAGGACTCATTTTTAGACAAGCAGCTAAAAATATTTAATGGACCACTAAAGGCACCCAGACCACTTCAGCTCAGTGAAGTGGTCTGGGTGCCAGGTCCATCTAGGTTTAATCTTGCAGCTGTAAACATAGCAGTTTCAGAGAAACTGCTATGTTTACACCAGGGTTAATCCAGCCTCTAGTGGCTGTCTCATTGACAACCGCTAGAGACGCTTCCGTGCTTCTCACTGTGAAAATCACAGTGAGAAGATGCTGACCTCTATAGGTGCTGGAGAAAGGTAAGTGTTTAACCCCTTCATCCCCCTTGAGCCCAGCGGGAGGGGGACCCTGAGGGTGGGCGGGACTTAAAGACCCATTAGTGCCAGGAAAATGAGTTTGTTTTCCTGGCACTATAGTGGTCCTGTAAAAAAAAAAAAAAAAAGTTTAAATCACAATCTGATAAATATTATTAAGAGGGATAATACTTATTGTGGTATTTCAAAGATAACATCTGAATTGTATAGCATAACAGTACTTCTTATTTAGCAGTCCTAAACTCTTCTAACGTCTTCTTATTGTCTGGAATATCGCAACAAATTCTGACAAGTCCACACACTTTAAGCTTTAAGATCTTCTTCCTGTTATGGTTTTAATTGGAAGTGAACTTCCTGTGAATAAAACTGCAGTAAAATATATGCAGGAAATTGCAACATTTCCTTTCTAGCCACTACACATATAGACAAATTAAGGAAGAAGCTTATCCTATGTTTTTTTGTTTTGGTTTTTTTTTCTGTGGGACGCCCTTCCAAAAGTTCTGCACTTAACCTCTGAGCAAGAGATCACAGGCAACATTTTTATTGTAAAAAATATTTTTACTTTAATACTGTATATTCCACCTCATGGAAATCTCATAGGTGAAAATTGTACATCATTGTGTCTTTTAGTACCTAAACCCTACAGTAAATGCTATAAACCACTGGTGTTAGGCCAATGGCGTTGTTGCTATCACTGGATCACAGATTTGCATTTGCAGTCTGCCTACATGGTAGCTATCAGTCCTGAATCTCACATTAAATACTCCATGCTATACCTTTTAATGAGCTATATTATCATTCGAAAACTTGTCACAGCAAACACAAGGGTAAACTCCACCTACGATCGGAGGGGACAGAGCACAGTTAGGACAGCAACTATTGATGATGGGAGGAATGGAAACCAATATGGAATTGTTGGGTGAACGGAGCTTTAGCAATGGTGAGGGCCTGGTATGGTACAGTGCGGTGGAAGTGGAGGACAGAAAGACAAAGAGAAAGAATGGAATTGGAAAAGAGAGTAAGGGATGTGAAACAGAAGGATAGAAGTGTGGAAGTGGAGGACAGAAAGACAAAGAGAAAGAATGGAATTGGAAAAGAGAGTAAGGGATGTGAAACAGAAGGATAGAAGTGTGACCTCAAAGAGCAAAACCTGTTATAGAAAGGATTTAAAGTAATGAAGTGGAGAAAATGTGGTATAGATAAGGAGACCACGAGAAGCCGATATGAGTGGTGGGAATTGAGATGTAGGAAGGGAAGAAGGGAAATTATTAAATTAGGAGAAGTGGGAATTTAAATATGATTGGACAGCGAAATAAAAAAGTGTAGTGATGAATGAAATGAAGAAAGGATTAAATAGCTTTGGGCACTGCCTGGTCTGTTTTCTGATTTCTGCAGAAAATTGGGCACTTATGGTCAAAAACACTCACCATTGCTGTGATAAACTACATGTATCCAAACAAAACTGGACATGTTGTGGCAATGTACCAAATTTGTCACCATCAGCATATTTTTGAATTCCATAGTTTCCACATTCATTAATTGGCTTAAAAAATATTGCAAAAATGAGTGACAGCTAAAGAAACAATTATTGTAAACATTGTATTTGTATTAATATGACTTTGACATGGGTATACTTTTTGTTTTCGTATCTTTTTATTTTTTTCCCCCACTCAGTTTATTAACTATGGAAAGTACATTGATATTATGGCAAAAATGTATATATGCTAGAACATGGCTTTTTATAAAGCAGTTTTTTAACCAGGTCCAAATGTTGGCTTATAAAGATAATCTTTTCTACTGTGAGCTATTAGCTGTTATATCACAGTATCACAAAACCTCTGCAATTATTAATGCCAGAACAGACATTTTTTCAATAACTGCTTCATTACCACTGGCAGAGGAAAACCTTTGTTTTTCAGATTCTGTAATATTTAAAACATTCCAAATACCTTTGATTTCACATCGTCAGTGCAACATGTACATCATGGATATTGATATAGGTGCCTATCTTTATATTATTTTAAATTGATAACACACTTACTACATTTAACAGAAAAATCATGCCTTTTGCTTTTTTTTACAGCTATGTACAAAGATATTCCTAAACTAAGAATAAAACATACTTGGTTTGATTGTATTTGTGATCCATTTATCACGGGATTTGTTTTCAATTTCTGCTAGAGATTATAGTAAGGAAATTATAACATACAAATGAAAGAATAAATGATTTTTAAAATGCAGACATATAAGGGGAAATGTATTAAACAGGACTATTCAGGAACCTCCCAGCTATCGCAAATAAACTCTGAATGGAAATATTTGGGCAAAAATTAGGGAATAATCCTGTCAGTTTTCTGTTCAAAAACGTGATACAAAATTGTTAAAGAGGAGGAGTCATCAATGAAATGTGCCTGTTGGTTCTACCGGTTTCTATGATTGAACCACTTTTAGAAATTTATACCACTGTTAGAACAGAACATTTTGATAAATCTCTCCCATCAGAGGCATTGCTAAAAGGGGGCTGACAGGGATTTATGCCCCATTTAGGGTCCTGAAAATACCAAGGTTAAATGTTGGCACAATTTCAATACTAACCATAAGTCTTCTGTCATAATGAAAGAAAAATAACCTTCAATTATGTAATTTGTGACAATGCACCACATTTTGAGTGAAGTATACTGTAGCATAGTTTGGGGAGATAATTGAGGGTGTGCAGGTAATAGGAGGAGCTTAAGTGTATACATGGCCACAAAACATTCCCTTGGGCTTAAGCTGCTGTTTTTTTTGTTTTTGTTTTTTTGCTGCTTAGCAACACCATTGTTTCCCAGGTGATAATAATGGTTCCTTCTTTTACCTCTGTTAGAGGGACGTTAAATGTTTAACTGATGATGAGTATCATTAAAGGGGCATTCCCACGCTACAACAGAAATATAACTTGCTTCTAAGCAAAATGTCACAGCAAAAATGTAGTTGCTGTGATTGCAATTATAGTAACTTACAAGTAATGATTTAGACCATGTGCCTATACTATCTGAGCAGGAGCCATACAATTGAAACATTTCTGTTTCACATGTTCATGCTCTCCTGCCGTATATTTTCTTTTTTTTCAATCAAAGAAATGAAGTTGTCTGTCAGTCATTCTTTCTCAGACACGCCATATTAAGTGTAAGGTTGCCAGATCCACTGGACACAATATAATTCTGCAATATAATTCTGCCTGCATATGGGATGCCTATACAAAATGCTGCCCTGCGATATGTATAATAAGACAATATTAGTTGAAAAGCTGCAGAGTGAAAAGAGCTGTATATGGAATCTAAGCTTAAACAGGCTTGTCGCTTCTCTGGAGTTGAGTCACAAAAAATCACATCCACAACCACATTGTACCCATCACAGTAATGGTTTTGCAGTCCTCAGCAACATTCCTGTCTTATTAAATTCAGCTATTAAATTCAGCTCAGTAGCAGATTTAACATTGTACTCAGCAGGATCTTCATTTTTATTATTAACGTCATTAAAATATTGATAGAGCCAACAGTCTCAGTAGAACGTTAAAATTAGAGAAAAGGGGACATATAGCAAATAACAAATTAACAAAAAGCATAAACAGCAACAGAAGCAAATGAGGCTCCTGTCTGTGAAAAATGTAACAAATGATATATAAATTCTTCAGAAGTATAGTATAGTAACATCTAATCCGCCAGTGGGAGGTTCTAAGAGAGCCATCCAAGGACTAACTTGCCTAAAATTTTTATTGCCTTCAAATTAGCAACAATTCACAGTTAGTGAATAATACATTAAAATAAGAACACACAAAATTTATTATTTTTTTTATTTTTTCTTGCTCTCAAACCCCGATTTCATATTATCTGTCCATCTATCGAGTTAAGTTGTGTTATTATTACATCTTTTATATATCCAACACTCCAGAAATTGTTGGCGCTCTGAAATATTTACCATGATTTAGTAGCATGTAGCAGAGTTTTCCTGTTCTGCTTTTTAACTAGTCTTTGTTATAATGTTCTAGACTGCCTATACTTAAAGGGACACTATAGACACCAGAATAAATGCAGCTTATTGTATTTGTTCTGGTGAGTAGAATCATTCCCTTCAGGCTTTTTGCTGTAAACACTGTCTTTTCAGAGAAAAGGCAGTGTTTTCATTACAGCCTAATGATAACTTCACTGGCCACTCCTTAGATAGCTGCTAAAGCTGCTTCCTGGGGCACTGCTGCAGAGTAAGCAGCACTGCCATTCAGTGTCTCCTCCCTCTGCATGCAGACACTGAACTTTCCTCAATGAGATGCATTGATTCAATTCATCTCTATGAGGAGATGCTGATTGACCAGGGCTGTGTTTAGCTTGTGCTGGCTTTGCCCCTAATCTGCCTCCTTGACAGTAGGACAACACTTCTGATGATGTCAGCCAAGCAGGCAGATCAGGTGCAAAGTCAGCAGCTGCAAGCTTAAGCAAAAGTAAGATTTTGCTATATTTAGAGGGCACATCCAAGGCAAACAATGCAAATGAGGAGGAGAGACAACAACATTGTTTCATTTCTACTCTTCTCTTTATGTTTTCTCTATGCTGACTGCAGGGTACAAAGGACAGAGTGTGCCACAATGATTTACAGGGAGTTAAGATGAAGATGCCCTGTAGCAGATGAAGAGGTGTGAATTTGTACATTTCATTAATTTTTCAAACTTATCAAAATAATCAAATAATAAAATAAGTAAACATAATTCTAAAAGTGTAATTTCCCCTTTAATTAACTTAAAAATGTTGAATACATCAGCTGAATGTGCAGTACACAGCATTGCCCTTTAACTTTAATTCTTCTTTAAAAAATATTTAATCATTCATCCATATAATAAAGATGCTACCTATAGTGTATTTATGAACACACTTTCAACACAGAGCATGTTTATTTTTTTATAAAAGCATTAATAAAATTATTTGAGGCATGACATGTATTGTTATAACAAAATGCGTAAGATTAAGCAGTTATTTTCTGTGTAGCCTGCAATGGAATACTTATAAAAAATGAATATTATATAAATGTATCTTATTATATATTTTTGCTTTTTCATTCTTCAATTACAAATATAGGCCTCAATTTGATATTTTTGGATAGACTTTTCAAATGATGTAATATTTGTGGATAAACTACTTAATGACTTAATATTTTGGTATTTTTTATATATATGCTATATATTTTATATAGTTTAATTATTTAAAAATGAATTAAAACAATTCAAGGCCAGAGTTGGAGGTTACTTCTAAAGTATTATTGGAATACTGTTTTGTAACATATAGTTAGTGGTGCAAATATAGAATAAATAACTACCCTGCTCATGGTTAAATATAAAGAGCGAATTGGCATTTTGGGGAATACAGATTTCTAATTTATTTTGAATGTAGAATATTGCATGCATTTAAGCATAACGTCTACATACAGTAAGTACAACTGCCTAGTTAAAACCATGCATATGTACTGTATATATAGACATGCTCTGTAGGCCAATGTTACAGTTAAAGGGAAACTATAGTGCCAGGAATACAAAGTAGTATTCCTGGCACTATAGTACCCTATAATGCACCCTTGCTCGCGCACCCTCCCCCCTGCTGCTCAGAAACCCTCCTGTGACTTACCAGACTTCAGAAGCACCAATGTCCCTCAGAGCTGGGTCAGGCTCGCCTTCACTCCTCCTTTTCATCACAAAATAAGTTTAAATTCTGCATATGTAGGGCTAGGACAAATGGATTTACTTCAAACATGCTTTGCTAACTAGTTTTGTACCTGACAGCTAGAAGACAGAAACTGTTGTAAAAATGTTTTGTTGTACAAAACAACAAAATGAGGTATTACTTATGTTTCTGTTTTCTAAAATGTCATGACGCCACCTGTCACGTCTTCTCTGTATTCTGTATCCATAACTCAATAGCTGTAAAATTTAATGTGGGACTGTAACTTAAGAGACAAACATGCAATTCAGTGCTTCACTGAAAGCTACAATTAGGTATTAGCATGAAACAGAAGCCTGTGCTGAAAATATGAAAATGCCCCATGACTGTCTATATGTTGCCCATAAATGCACAGGATCATTTAAGCAGGGAATAATAGAGTAATGATGCCCAACTCATGGGACACAGTGAGAAAATGACTATGCAGATGATTCGGAACTTGTAGCCCAGATAAATTAGTTTATACTTAGTAAACACTCAAACCAGTTAATGCTCCAGAAATATTTTACACCAGAAGAGGTCTCTAGTGAGACACTGACCACCGCACCCGACCATAGTGCATGACAGACCCGGCCCTCCACCACCATGCCATTATCTGGGCCTCACCCATTATTATAGGTCGGCTGTTTTAAGATCCTCCGTGGTTTGTTGTGTTCACGTACTGTTACAATCCTGTTGGATATTATACATCCTATAAGTTGATATTTTGTGGGGGGGCGTGGCTAACCGCCGATCTTAATGGACGCACATTAACTTTGCTCCTCCGGACCCACTTACAATCCACGACAATCGGAGATAATAGAAGGTTATGGGCAACCCCAAGATGCACCCGCACACCCAAGGGCAATCGGGGAGGACGCCAGGTACGAAATCGGGTTCTCTAACCCGTTATTTTAAAGAAAATACTGACCGGGAGATGGAGGCCGCGGCCGCGGCCTCGAGTTTGGAGGGAGCGGTCTCTCAATCGGGATCTCAACCTCCCAGCCCTTTCTACTCAGAGAGCTCCCAATCAGCAGATAAAAATGAGGATTTTGATATTAAACAGCTACTTAAGAACTTACCCTCTAAAGCTGATATCCAACATATGCTGGGCAAACTTGAAGTCTCCTTCCAATCCAAAATGGAGGAGATGGGCTCAGACGTCCAGCAGCTTAACCTGCGGGTTGCTGACCTGGAAGAAGAAAGGGATGTTATACAAGCTCAAATGACCAACATATCAACTACCTTAGACTCCCACATTCAAAATTGGGCAGCAACACAGCGCCACATAGACGACCTTGATAACAGGGGCCGCAGGAACAACCTGCGAGTCAGGGGGATACCTGAGACCCCGGGAGAGGACGTCACCGCACTACTTATAGAGCTCTTCAACTTAATCTTGGGAGACCCTGTTGAAAATGTAATCCTCCTGGACAGAGCGCATAGGTCACTTCGCCCCAAAGGCCTGACTCAAGAAGCCCCAAGAGACATCATCTGCAGACTTCATTACTTTACTGAAAAAGAAAAGATAGTGAAGGCCCTAAGGGACACCACACAACCACTGCTCTTCCACGGCAACCCAATACAAATATTTCCAGATCTCTCATGGTACACCCTCCAGGCGAGGAGAGCTCTCAAACCAATAACAGAACTCCTGAGAAACCGTAACATAAGATACAAATGGGGATTCCCCTTTGCGCTATCGGTGACTTCCAAAGGATCAGTGCACGTTATCACATCGATCCTAGACGTTCCTCCCTTCCTCAGAGCTCTAGACCTACCAGACACAGCAGTCATGGACTGGAACTCTCCTCCGCCAAATCAAGACACGCTGCACCTCTCACAACGACAGAAATGGACCACCCCAGCTAAAAAGAGGCGCACAGAACAGAGGCTCATCTCACCGAACCGTAGGAATACAAATATCCCTCTCACTCACACTCCAAGACGTACGCAGTCCAACATCCGCCTTCAAGATCATCCGGCACAGAATTAACCCAAAGCGACCTACTGGACTTATCTGCACTATCAACATCCCAGCTGCGACAACTCCATAAACACCTGGACCACACCAGTGAACGCCTACTCCTCACCAATCGGTCAAAGCAGTCAATATCGATATACTCCAACTAACGTCCTAATCCAACATCCCCCTCCAGCGAACTAATTATAGTGGCCTAGTACCACAGGGACTTGTATTGGACTTACCTCGCGGGGAGGGCTGAGAGTAACAGAAGCGCCAGGTTGTATATCTCTACACATTAATCGTATAGGCTGGTTTTGTACGTGCAGATTTGTCTCTATGGTGTTAAGGCTTTTAAGCTACTACTTTACTGTTACGGTGGTAAACTTTGCCATATTGGCGGTGATTATACGGTAGAAGCTAGCTGTGGCACTGTGACGCAGTTAACTATGCCCTTCTCCCTCCTCTACGTTAGTAAATAGAGATGGTGCAAATTACAGAAATAGCGGTGGACTACTTAATAGAACACTGCCCTATTCAACACAAGTTCCGAGCTAGAGCTCTAAATACAACCTAACTCTCACTGCTATGACTCACTTATCTATGCGGCAGATTAGCTCTGGTCCATTAGGCTCGCCCACCCTTCATACAACCTACAGAGCAAAAAATAAATAAATAAATAAATAAATAAATAAACACAAATTGGTTTCCCACATCTGACAGAGCCGCACCGCGATAGTACTACCATATAAGTATACCTACTGCCGCAGTCGCCCACAATTTATTTAATCATTTAGAGATATAAGTTGTCACACCTTGTAACCTTAAACGAAAGTAAACTCCAAGAAACACATTTCTCCGTTAAGACATTCTAAACTATAGGATTGTAATTTGTGGGTCCCAGACCCATGGGCAATTCCACGACCCCACCTATCTGTTGGTTCTCTCTCCTGAGTCGAGACTGAATCATAACCCCCTTGGGGAAAGACCCCTGCCTACCTCTGCAATAACTCATCCACCTCTCCTCTCCATCCACTTGGCCCACTACCCTCCCTTTCCTTTTCCCTCCCTAACTTCCCCTTCTCCCTTTCCTCCCTCATCCCTTCCCTTCCTATAACTAGGTACCTGGTACCACATAGACCCTATCTAGCGAGACATTCAGCTACACAATAAACCATTCAGCTGAGCTGCAAGTCCCTGAAGCTGAGAGACAAATCTCAGCCCAGGATACGCTAAAGAGAAAGATTATCAAAAAAAAAAAAAAAAAACTACTGTGATTTATAGACTTTTACAAGTTGCAATTATTCTGTTTTATTGTTTACTTGTGTATTGAAGTTTTCCGTTAATTGTTGACTAGTTACAAAAAAGGTGACTTGAGTATCGTGGGACCAAGTTCTCAACACCAGGGATCAAGCCACTTAAATACACGCTTGAGACACGCACAGACTTTACACTACCAGTAACGACCGTAAGTAGCGAATTATCACCACTACACGACTCAAGGGGACTTTAGGTGTGTGATAGCCATAACTAACCATCACTAACACAAATCGCTGCTTCTCACAGACCTCACTCATCCTTTTATTTATCGACCCTAATTCTCAACTACAATATTAGTGACACAAACAGGGCCCTCCCGAAACTCTCTGCAAGCACCCGGGGAGCCCAAATATATATATATATATATATATATATCAATACTCTGCTCCAGACTCCACGACACCCAATATGTCTGACATTATCATTCATACACAAAACGCTAAGGGGTTAAATACTCCCGAAAAAAGATCGATAGCCCTCACAGACTTCAAGAGACATAAAGCACATATCGTGTTTATACAGGAAACCCACTTTCGCAGAGACTCCCCTCCTAGTTTACGTAATAAAGACTACCCGCACGGATACTTCAGTCACTACACCGAAGCTAAAGCTAGAGGCGTAGCGATCCTCATAGGACAACATACTCAATTCACATTCCAAGACCAACAAATAGATGACTCAGGTAGATTCATCTTCCTGAAAGGTAAAATAGGGAACACCCAGATCACCTTAGCAAATGTCTATCTACCAAACAAGAAACAGAACCATGCCCTTAATAAGATTTTACAAAAATTATCCTCCTTCCAAGAAGGGATTCTCATTATGGGGGGTGATCTCAACACTGCCCTCGATGGACACCTAGACACTACCTCGTTATCTCAAAACTACCAAACACAGACACGGATACTTATCAAAAACACACTGTACGAAGCTAGGCTCTACGATAGTTGGAGGGCTATTCACCCCACAAAAAAAGACTACTCCTTTTATTCCACAGCCTCGGGCACCTATTCACGCATAGACACTTTCCTAATTCAACACAGGTTCCTACCCCTACTACGCTCAGCAAGTTATGGCCCGATCACGTGGTCAGACCATGCACCACTGACTATGACTCTCTCAATTCCGACTCTACCAACTCAGTTTACCCAGTGGAAACTAAATGACTTGCTACTCAATGACAGACAAACCCTGGCCAAAATAAGGGAGACAGCGTCCAACTATTTCAAAGAAAATTCCAATCTAGATACAACGCCTATTATGACATGGGAGGCCCACAAAGCGGTACTCAGGGGAGAACTAATTAAAGCAGCCGCAGCCCTAAAAAAGACCAGAGAACAGAAAATATCTCAACTCACTAACGACATTAAAGACATGGAAAGTAAACACCAAACCAAACCATCCTTAGATGATTACAAACGCATCTCGCATATGAGAACGGAGCTCACATCCATTTTACACTTACATGCCAAGCGCAAAATATCCCTGACAAAAAATACTTATTACTCGCAAGGGGGCAAAGCTGGTAGACTCCTGGCGAAGTCCATTCAGCTGGAAAGACAATCGTCTTTCATTTCGGAAATCAAGAAAGAGGACGGAACTCTAACGTGCCACATGCCAGACATACTTGAGTCTTTCCATAAATTTTATTCTCAATTATATAATCTGACGAACTCTAAGCCATCGGCTGAAGCTATCTTAGAATTTTTAGAGCCTAGGGTTCAACACACTATTCCCCCTAACGATTCAGCATTTCTGGACAGCCCCATAACACTTGAAGAATTTCACAACACAGTCAAATCACTGCCTTTGGGGAAAAGCCCCGGCCCAGACGGATACACCGGGAAATACTATAAGGAACTATCACACATCCTAGCCCAACCGTTCATAAACGCTTATAATGACAGTAATATCTCTTCCCACATCCCGACCTCAGCCTTAGAAGCCACGATTACATTTATACCAAAACCAGGAAAAGATACTACAGTATGTGGGAACTTTAGACCTATCTCTCTCATAAACATAGATTTAAAGATCCTTACCAAGATAATGGCCACTAGACTTAAACCATTCATGCCAAGCCTTGTCCATCAAGACCAGGCAGGATTTGTCATAGGTAGGGAAGCCAAGAATAACACCACCAAGGTCATCAATCTCATCCAGTGGGCCCAGACACACAAGATCCAAAGCACGTTACTGGCGATCGACGCTGAAAAGGCATTTGATAGGGTCAATTGGTCACTCCTAAAACTTACAATGCGATTCTTAAAATTTGGAACTAGGTGGTTAGAGTGGTTGGAAGCAATATACTCAAAACCATCAGCGAGACTGAGAATAAACGGGCAACTATCCGCCCCGGTTACCATTTCAAATGGTACGAGGCAGGGTTGTCCTCTGTCGCCCCTCCTATTTATTCTGGTCCTAGAACCTTTTCTCCAGGGTATTAGGGACAATGCACACATACAAGGACTCCAAATCGGAGGACAGAATTACAAAATCACAGCCTTTGCAGATGACCTCCTCTTTAGCATATCGAGCCCACTCACAACTATCCCCAATATCATATCAGAAATGGAAGCTTATGGCAAACTCTCATACTTCCAAGCTAATTTAACGAAATGCGACCTAATGCCAATTTTTACGACAAACGCCCTAGACACCCAACTTCGCTCTAGCTTTAACTTCAACTGGGCCACTAAGGCGATTAAATACCTGGGAATTCACATTCCCAATAACCTAAGGTCGCTATACGCCGCCAACTTTATCCCATTAGTTGACTCCATCGCCAGGGACCTACAAAGATGGCAAAAACCTTGCCATGGTTGGATATGTCGTATTAACATTATCAAAATGAACGTCCTGCCCCGGATATTGTACTTATTGCAGACGATCCCGGTCATGATCCCGAATAAATTTTTCAACACAATTAGATCTTTATTCCTGAAATACATTTGGGCCCACACGCCCTCCCGCCTAGCTTATCACACACTGATTAGACGGCAAGATCAAGGGGGACTGAATCTTCCAGACATAGACACATACCACAAAGCTATACACCTACAAAGAATTTACGAATGGACTAAGACTTCAGGTACCCAACAATGGGTCCACCTAGAAAATAACTTTGCAACTTCTCCTCTAAGTACCTACCCCTGGCTTCACCAAGCCATTCAACACACAGGTCTGACAGGCAAGCATCCCACGATATCCACAACGCTAAACATCTGGTTCAAACTACGGGCAAAAACAGATATTTCACCCTTCCCATCCCCTTTATACCCTTTAACTCTTAACTCCAATCTACATCAGGGAACATCGGGGAAACAATTCGGCCTACAATATGAAGGCCCGTTCCTAAAACTTATGGACGCACTAAGTGATGGCAAACTAAAATCCCTGCAAGAACTTACCTCCTCCAAATCCCACACAGGGAACCAGCTCTTCTACTACAACCAGATAAAACATTTCGTTAACACTCAGACACTACTCCCAAAAGGTAACAGACCCCTCACCGAGTTTGAACAAATATGCACTACACTATCGCCAAAAAAGAAAATTCTCTCCTCTCTCCACGCCACACTCAGGGATACGTTCCCGCAAAACCCTCCTAGTTACACCCTGAAGTGGTCAGACGAACTGAAACTCGACTTTACCAAACAACAGTGGCGGGAAATCTTTACCACTACACACAAATCCTCGGTCTCAGTCCACGCTCAAGAGTGTAACTATAAACGTTTGACTCGATGGCACAACACACCGACTAAACTCCATCAATTCTACGACACATCACCGGACATATGTTGGAGGTGCGCGGCTTCGGCTGCACACCACTCACATATTTGGTGGCAATGCCCAATTATTTCCAAATTCTGGAACAGGATACACTTGTTCATCCAGATGATATTCCGCAAATCCTTCCCATGTACGCCGGACCAATACATTTTCCTCCTCACCCCACCAACTTTCACGAAGCAAGAGACGACTTTGTTCCGCCACCTTGCAATGGCGGCCTCACAATTGGTACCCAAATACTGGAAACAGGCTTCCCCCCCCCGCAATTAGAGAATGGATTTCGAGAGCTGAATCCATTAAATTAATGGAAGAAATCACACTAGCAAAGCAGGGGAAAAAGGGACAATTTGTGACTATCTGGGAGCCATGGAACAACTTTATACTTAACAAAACCTCTCAGTCATAGACTAACACATATATTCTCAGCGCCCCACCCCATGACAAAGCCTCTTCTCCAGGCACCACGGGTGGGAACGACACCTTAGTCGAGCTACCCGACAAGACATTTAGTTCCCTCCACCTTCAGAGGGAGGGTCATACTCACGGCCCTATCCCCTCCCCCCCCTCCCCTAAACCCACCTACACCCCCCCTTCAACATTTCGAGACTTGGTCCTACAACCGATCGGCCAAATAACCACAGATACTCACAATGGTAGTGAAGTCTAGTTCCTCGAGCGACACTTGAGGTTTAATATATACCGTAGTTAGCAATGTATTACATTCACGAATATAGAAAAGAATTGTCCTGATGTTTTTCTTTCTCTCTCTTTACAACCAGCCTTAAACGGCGACTCACGCCGACTATACTTTCCTTGCCTTTTTTACATCCTCAGTGTGAGGAGTTGCTACTCACTTCATAGTCCAACTGTAAATTGTTATTCGGGAAACAACTCTACTGTTACATCATACTGTACTGTTTAATGTGTAGTATACCATGCTTGTAAACTCGCTACACCAATTGCTTTTGTACAATTCTGAAAAAGGAATAAAATAAAAAAATAATAATAAGTTGATATTTTGTACCTTACTCTGTTCAAAAATTGACACACTGTACCGATGCTAAAAGTCAAAATAAAGATTGTCAAAAAAAATAAAAAAAGATTAGCATCACAAACAAAAAAGTGCAAGTTCCTCTTTAAGCCTTTGTTGCCAAACTGAAAAAAAAATCTCTCTTAATATGGATTGTATTTTTACTTAGTGAATACACACCTGGCATTTTACTCATTTATTCCCAATTAGTGATTATTATATAAGAGTTAACTCTAAAGACCAGTTGCTATATTTCTATTTATTTGTTAAGGAAATATTAAATTAAACGTTGGAATAAACGTGTATATGTTGCATGTTTTCACATTCCCATTCAATGGCGCGACACAAAGTTGATGTTACATAGAATACCTGTTACACTGGCTTCAATCCCATCCCACTTTAGCTAATTAGTGATCTTATCAGCTAGATGAGAACCGTATATTTTAAAGAGACATTATACTCAAAAGGAAAGTAAGCCTTAAGAGGAAACATACATTTGCCACACAAACTTTATTTATTCTTGTACCATGCATATAAATGTATTATCAGGATTTGTACTCACGTGTATTATTTGTATTAGAAAAATAAATGTACCTCCAGCTAAATTACTTCTTGCCAGATACCCAATTATACTTGGTTCACCTATGAGCAATATTAGTGCACACAGGACTTGTGGTGTAAACCCGAAAAGGTGATAGTTTGGTTTATTTTATTAACATTTCAATATATTGTCTATTGAGCTCAATATTTCACGATGAATGCATTATTCACGAATTATGCTTAGTTTTAATCTGTAATATATATTTTTTTAATTTCCAGCATTAACAGCTGTAAAATTAATTTTATTTTGGCTTGTGATCACTTTCAAAATTGATATGAGATTCTAGGCTCGAATAAGAAAATTCTATTGATGCTGATATTGATTTAATGTATATTGTATTGGCCAATTATGATAGGCTCATTTGTTCCGCCCATGAATACTTTGGGGTGGAATAATGTTGCAAATTCAAATTACTCCTTTCATG
The DNA here is from genome assembly GCA_933207985.1 of Pelobates cultripes. Classification (NCBI taxonomy): domain Eukaryota; kingdom Metazoa; phylum Chordata; class Amphibia; order Anura; family Pelobatidae; genus Pelobates; species Pelobates cultripes. The sequence continues at coordinate 321,783,627 of OW240913.1, read as the reverse complement.
GTATACCATTTGAAAAAGTAGATCCTGCAGGCTATTTCATCTAAAGTACTCTCTTTTTCAATTAGCCACCACTTTATGACAAAGTTTGTGGTCATATCTTTTCATAGTTTAGAAGACATTTCTTTTTTCTTTTTCTTTTTTTTCAATCGATTTGAACAAACTGAATTCCGCTTCTTTGGCTTTTTGAGTTAGCCACTTTGACGCTACAGTGCCATGTGCCTAATGTGCTATGACCAGGGACGTATTAGCCGCGAGGCAAAAAGGCATTTGCCTTGGGCGGCATTTTTCAGGGGGCAGCAAAAAACGCCGCCCCCAAATGCCCAGGGCAAATGCCTAGTTAGCCTTGCGGCTAACTGACATGCTGGGCTGGCGGGCAGCACTGGCAGGCGGCTGGCGAGGGAGCTCTTCCTCTGAGCGGTCTGCTCAGCTCCCTCGTGCGCCACAGAGTGAGGCTGGGAGTCGGAATATGACGTCATCTTCCGGCTCCCAGCCTCACTCTGCCGCGCGCGAGGGAGCTGGGCAGCCCAGTAGCCCGACCGGCAGCCACTGGACCACCAGGGAGAAAGAGGAACCCCCCCCCCAGCACTCCCAAAAGTAAGGAGGCTGGGGGGGGGTTAAATTTAAAAAAAAAAGTGTTAATGTGAGTGATTGTGTGTGTGTGTGTGTGTGTGTCTGACTGTGTTTGTGTGTGACTGTGTGTGTGTGTTTGTGTCTGACTGTGTATGTGTGTGTGTGTGTGTTTGTGTCTGACTGTGTGTTTGTGTGTGTGTGTGTTTGTGTCTGACTGTGTGTGTTTGTGTCTGACTGTGTGTGTGTGTGTCTGACTGTGTGTGTCTGACTGTGTGTGTTTGTGTGTGACTGTGTGTGTTTGTGTGTGACTGTGTGTGTGTGTGTCTGACTGTGTGTGTGTTTGTGTCTGTGTGTGTCTTAATGTGTGTTTGTATCTGACTGTGTGTGTGTTTGTTTGTGTGTGTGTGTTTGTGTCTGACTGTGTGTGTGTGTCTGACTGTGTGTGTGTGTCTGACGGTGTATGTGTGTTTGTGTGTGTGTGTGTGTCTGACTGTGTGTGTGTCTGTGTCTGACTGTGTGTGTGTGTGTGTTTGTGTCTGACTGTGTGTGTCTGACTGTTTGTGTGTGTATTTAGAAGGTGGGGTGGGGAGGAAGGGTTGGGTGGGGGTGGCGCGGGTGAAGGGGATAGCCTGAGGTTTGTCCTGCCTATGGCAGCACAAAACCAGGATACACCATTGGCTATGACACTGGCTCTTAGACATAGAATAGTTAGCTACTCGCCAGTGTTACTGTGTAGGCTAGATTGTGGTGGCATGCTATTTGCCACAGACGAAAACAATAGAGTGAGTACATTGACTCTAAGTCTGCTGTTAGAAAAGTAATACTAAAGACAGTAATTATAACATAAAATGTAAAAAGATGAATATATATTAATGTTATTGCACAGCAGAAGCAGATATAGGAATGTGTCAGTGCATATCATAGTCTTCCTTGTTTTGTCATAATTAACTCATCATCATTCTTCAAACTTCTTCCCGTGATTCAGGTGGGTGGCTGTTTTCAGTTCAGGGCATTTATCTATGTAAGAAACCTCTCAGTTGCTCCATGAGCTTCCTGACAAGTGTAGCTAACGTAGTGTGTTGCTTTGCACATCTCATTGAAGACATTCATCTTGTTTAAGAGGTGTTCGACCCAAACTGGCAGAACTGGCAGAACTGTCAGACTGGCACATTCTCGGGAACATCTCTGAAAGGTTTATGGACTAAGGCCTCAATTTAATATTGTTGGATAAGCTTTTCAAATGGTTTAATATTTTGGATAAACTTTTTAAAAGATTTAATATTATGAAAAAAACAATGATTTTGTTATAAATCGATATTTTTGACATATTGATATACTTTGTTATGTATTGTATTTTTTTTAAATATTTTAATATGTTGAAAAAAATCATTAATTTACATGTTTATCCTAAAATATTAAATCATTTGGAAAGCTTATCTAACAATATGAAATCAAGGCATAAATGTCCGGTCATTGACCACTCTTCTCTGCCAAGTAAGCTCCCAATCCCAATTAATTTATTGGATGATTTAGCAAAGACAGCCCTCTGCTTCTCCAAAATCCATTCCAGTACACATAGTACCGACAAATTGACAGTGCTGGAGAAGACCTACCATGTCTTGTTTTTTGTCTAAGGAACCTAGTATCCTTCACACTGCAGTGAAATTGCCCAGCAATCTTTCTAGAACATTCAAATAAGATTGCCATCTTAGAACTCCCACCAGGGATAGCAGACTTTACAACTAGATGAATGATATGAGGCAAAAAGCCCACACCTTCGAAGTCACAGCCACGGAGAGCCTTCGCCATATTTGGTACTCTATGGATGACCACCAGTGCACTTCTAGTGCCCTTCTACATCTGTTGCTTGAAATGCTACTTCTGCCTCCCACTCGGACAGTTCAAGGAACCATTTTGACTTTTCTGATTATTATAAATTAATTAGGGTTGAGTAATTATTTTATTAGACAAAATACTTGTGTAGGGGTTTCTCAGAGAAATGTTTCTCATGTACTAGTGTAACTTTAACCTTTAATGTTCTGTTTAGTGGCTTTGTTCATCTTCATTAAATAACTACTAACTAAATATAGCTAACTAAATACAGGAAGTTTATAAGATTTTAAAATAGAAAGAGACAAATAAAAAAATCTTCCTTTGCCACCAGATGCACTAACCAAAAGACTAGGAACCTGAGTTGGAATTGATGTCAAATCAGTTCAGAAAAGAGACATGATATTCTTCAACTTCTGCTACTTTACAATCAATTACATCAGTGCACTCTTTTTATACACGATGAACAATCAGGGATCTTTTCTAGAACAGAAAATTTAAACAAACTGTTTTGAATAAAAAACAAAAATCTGAATTTAAAAAATGGTGTAATATTCTTACATTTTTTTTATTTTTATTTTTTTATATATTACACACAACCAATTATTCTCCCGGTTGCTGTGTGAAAATAATGAAATAACCAAACAGTTAAATGAATTGAAGATAGGCAATTAAAATAAAAGTAAAAAAAAGAAAAACGCAGGTTTTACAAAGAAAGCTCCTGACAAAACACATGTAATTAAAGACAAATTACTGTAACAGACAGTTGCGTCACTGCCGGTGTACAGAATTGGCGAATTAAATGTAAACGATTGCTAAGCTAACTTATTATAACAGCTAAGCTTCAGTACTAAACTAACAAACACAAACAAAAAACTAACACAAATTTCTATGAAACTTGGAACTGACTCCCTAAGAACAGCTAGCTAGGCTATCTCAACTTCATTAAACAAAAACTGTAGAAAGGTAACTTAAAAAAGACCTATTACTACAAGATTAGATAAAGGACTCTGTATTAGGCCATAGATAGCTTAGAGAGCAGAGCATGAGTGTGTGGTCCATATGCATGGCACTTTGATTCAAAGGCAACACGACACATGAACCAGTAACTTTCTTCAGTGGGAAAGACAGAGACTTCTTAGATCATGGGAAGCCTCACAGTGGAAGGAAACGGCCATGGGATTTTCTTTGTTTTAATTCAGAGTTTAAAAATATGGCCGTGGATTCCTGAACGGCATGACACCATCAAGGGGTAGACATAGAATGTCTGTCAACATGTTTTACATGTTCCAAACCTAGAAGGGGGTCTTATGTCAGCAAAGTACGTCTGACTGTGTACTAACAGTGCAATTCTGAGAAAATGAAGGAATTATATCTATAACCACAGCTGGCATACAACTAGAAGGGGGACTTGTATCAGTAATACAAGCTTTAAATATATGCATGAACACAGCGTCCCACATTATAGCTAATATTAATTATTATTATTATTATTATTATCATTATTGTTATTATCATTTATAAAGTGGTAACAAATGTTCAATTTTAATATGGGGCTTCAACAGCTCATGACAACTAACAATTAGTTTCAGTTTTTTTGAGCAAGATTAAAATCAAGTTAGTTAGGCTTGCTGAAAGAACTTTATCAGGATTCAAATGAATGCAGGGCATTATACCTGTACATACTGGCATTAGCACAAAAGACACAAACACATAATCATAATCAGAAAGAACAGGAAACAGAAGCAAACAGTACTTACGGGACCTGTGCACCAAAATGTATACATCATTGGCTTAAATCTCATGTTTCTTCAGAGCATTCGTAGGAATCAGAGAGAACACAGATTTGCCAGCAGTGACCGTTTGTGATATTAAATCCTTTCCTGCATTGTAACCCCATTGTATAGTTTTGTTAAGGTTCTTCTCTCTGAACCTCTGACACAATTCCCAAGCCTGCAACTTTTCAATGTGTAACTCAGCAGTTCCCAAACTGTGTGCCGAGGTGAAATGTTTCACCGGTGCTATGATTATAGCACCGGAGAAACATTACTACTGAACAGGGGCATGGGTCCTTTAAGACCGCGACCGGTCCCCTGTAATGTCAGCCGGCTGGGAGAGAGGGACAGCCTGTCACTTCCTCCCAGCATACTGCACGGAGACAGTGTGGTAGAAGGCAGCCGCGGCATGAGGGGAGAGAGGCACGAAGAGCTCCAGACCCCTGACTCCCACAGCAGCAGGACCCCAAGCCACCCTCCTGGCACATAAGGTAAGCTAGAGGGAACCGGAGGGTGGCTGGGGATATTTTAAAAAATCACTTGTATGTGTGTGTGTGTATAAGTATGAGTGAGTGTATGTGTATGTGTGTGAGTGTATGTATGAGTGTGAGTATGAGTGTGTGTGTATGAGTTTGAGTGTATGAGTGTGTGTGTATGTGTATGAGTGTGTGTGTGTGTGTGTCAGTGTTTGCATCTGTTTGTGTGTATATATATGTCAGTGTGCTTTTGTGTCTGCACACACATCTGTGTATATGCATATGTGTTTTTATGTCAGTGTGTGTATGTGTGTCATGGTGTGGGCATGTATCAATGTTTGTGTGTGTCAGGGTGCATGTGTTTATGTCGGTGTGTATCTATGTGTGTGTATGTGTGTATCTATATGTGTGTATGTGTCGGTGTCTATATGAATTTGTGTGTATGTGTCAGTGTATTTATATGCATCTGTGTGTTAATGTGCATGAATATTTGTGTAAGTATGTATGTGGTGGTGTATGTGCATACATCCAAGCAGTCAAACATGTCTATATGTCAGTGTGCTTCTGTGTCAGTAAGTGTGCCTGTGTGTGCACACACAACTGTGTCAGGATATGCCTCTTTGTATGTGCATCAGTGTGTCATTGTGTGTGGTTTTATGTCAGTGTGTGTATCTGGGTCATGGTGTATGCATGTATCATTGTTTGGGTGTGTCAGGGTGCGTGTGTATATGTCAGTGTATGTGTGTTTTAAGGTGTGTGTATGTGTCAGTGTGTGTATGTGCAAGTATGTATGTATGTGGTAGTGTATGTGCATACAGCCAAGCAGTCATACACCAGCACAACATACAAACACACTCCTGCAATCTAACACAAATATTACATACAAACACACCCATACATTCAAACTCCAAAATTATATACAAACACACCCTTTCACTCAAACACAAATACTTCACACAAATGTACACCCACATTTAAAAAGTGAACATTACATTCAGGCACACCCCTGCAATCAAACGCAAACATTACATACAAACATGCCCCTGTATTAAAACACAATAACTATATACAAGCACCCATTCAAACAGCAACACTGTACATTACACTATAGCGCCAGTAAATGCCGCAGCACTGTACAGATATACAACCTAGAATTTTGACTTGGGGTGCCTTGGAAAAATACTGAAATATTAAGGGCGCCTTGAACCTAAAAAGTTTGGGAACCACTGGTGTAACTCATTCAACAGGTTTCCACCTAGCAATCGTTTTGAAGTGCATCTGCCTGAATCCCAAACTCTACTGCAGTTGATGATCACCTTGCAATACCTCAAGGTGCATCTCCCCGTGTAATAATCTCATTAAATACCAGAATTTTTCTGCAACTCATACTCATTGCACAACTTCTTAAGGTAGCCATACATATTTCACTTGAAGCAAATATTCATTTTAACAAGTTATATTTATAAAAAAAATACTGTTGTTTCAGTTTGTTTAACTGCAAGTCTGAACACATTTAAGAATTATTTTATATTTTTCATTTTAGTTTTAACCATTTTAGTTTAACCAATTAATGGTTCTTGTTTGGTGTAAATATGAAATCTTAACACTAAACAATTGCAAGTGTCATTTGTACCAATTCACCAGCTAGGTTAATGTCATGGTCCTGACAAGGTCTGAGTTCATTTGTTTATGTTTTGTGTTTGTTTGTTTGATTTTTTTTGGCACAGCAGAGACTTTTACAAATGTGCATCTCAGATTTGCATAAATGTCTCTGCAATGCCAGGCAAAAATGGAACGAAGTGAAATTTAGACAATACGAAGGATTAGTTTTCTCTGGTGTAGCAATTAACCCTTTGACTAGATTTCTATAATGGTATGATAGTTTAATTATTTGGGTATGTAAGAACAAAACAGGCAGGGATGCCATCAGAGGGGTAGAGGCAGTACTCTTTTAAGGAACCCGGTATAGCACAGGGGCCCACATGGTTACCTGTAGTGCCTAGTGGTCTGGTTCTGGTTGGGGAGTTATATATATTCCCTTAACCAAGCCGCATTACCCAGAAGTATTATACTAAGGCCTTTATCAGACAGGAGCCTGCCCAGCCTCTTCACAGATGACAGCAATGGAGGATGTGATAGCATAGATGTCACTTCCTCTGTACATTAAGTAGTGTGGCCTTATTAGAGCATTTCATTTTCTGTGCTCTGATACCTATGGAGGGCTCAGATTTAGAGCAGTGTGTGGAGGGGTGGGGATATGGCAGATGTCATATAACCACCCTGTTCCTATCACACTGCGCTGACGCACTGAATTGCTTGCTGTCCTACTGTGAAAAGAGGACAGCACAGCAAATGGCATAATAAGGCTATACTGCATCTGAGGTAGAAGTAGGACTATTAAGAGTAGAAGGTAAGGGCAGGGGACAATTTTGGCTGGTTACTGTGAATAGGAGAAGTTATGTGTATGAATGTGTCTGAGAGTGTGTGTCTGACAATGTGTATGTGCATATGTCTGTGTTTGTATGTCTAATTGTGTGTGTTTGTGTCTAACTTTGTGTCTGTGTCATAATGTGTGTGTGTGTGTGTCTGTGTATGTGAATCAATATAGTGAAAACGTGTAGCTATATTAACAATATAAAATGTGATAGAAACTGCACAAACACTCCAAGGTTGTTCCCGGACCAGTAATAAACTGGTATCTCCACGTCAAACTCAAACAGAGTTTAGACCCCACCCTCGGCTTTATATATAATACTAAGTAATGGATATGGTGGTCAATCATCCTTCATTATCTCCTGTGGTGTCCTGCATCTCTTTTGGAGACCTTATTATTTTGCCTAACATGAAGATTGACCACCATATCCATTACTGAGCATTATACATAGAGCCAAAGGGTGGACTCTAAAGTCTTCAAGCAACCGGCACACTTGATTGGAGCCATTGTCTACTCACTGTATTAAAATTATGTATATATATATATATATATACATACATATATATATTTAAAAATCGACTTTTTTATGACTTTGTGTTTTTTATGACTGGTTGAATTATGATGTGTTTTTCTATTTTCTTTTTACACATGTATTCATGCATATTCGAGTTTGACATGGAGATACCAGTTTATTATTACTCTATTACTAAGTATACATATTGTTTTCATACTTTCCTGTTTGTGTATGCATCTGACTGTGTATGTCTGTTTCTCATTTTGCATCTGAAAATGTTTGTGTACATGTTCATATGTCCCAGACAGTGGGAATCTATGCATGTATGTCTGATAGAGTGTGTTTAATATTGTGTATCTGTATATGTGTGTTCCTGACATTGTGTATTTGTCTGGCACTGTGTATCTTTGTGTATTCGGTAACAGTGCATGTGTATGACAGAGGGTGTGTGCAAGTGTATCTCTATGTGTGAGGGAAGGAGCGTGTATCGAGGTGGGGAGAGGAGTGGGGTTGGGGGGGGGGCAGGTCAATTTCTTTTAAGGGGCCCTAAGACTTCTGATGGCAACTCTGAAAACACTTCACGCTAAATCCCTTAAGTGTTATTATACACAAAATTGCAGAAAACATCTTTTCTGTCTATTACAAATAACAAGCACATGTCCACAGTCATATAATGCAGTATATTTGACAAATGTTGTTAAATGGTCCAAAATAAATAACACAACCAGCCATAATTTCTATACATTTTTATTTTTTAAACAGTTATATTCTTTTAGTTAACTTAAATTTTTTACATATGCAGCTTTCCATATACGTATCCTTTGTCTCCGTGTTGTCACGCTGACCCCCTGCATGATAACACGACTCTTTAAAGTCACGGTGTGCCTGTGGGTTGGTTAGAAGCAACAAATGTAGATCAATGGTGGTGAGTTGGCTAAAAGGCAAATGGGGTTGAGTGAGTGGGACCAACAGTTAATGTGAGCATGGTTTCTGGGTTCACACACTGACACTGCCTATTTAAACTACAGTTGTGATTTGAGCACTACTCAATAGAAATTAACAAAGAATCATGTAGGTGAAGTTGAATTAACAATCATTTCATAGTGTGAGTGCTTTGTGTAGTTTTTGTTTAAAAGTAAACTGTTGTTAATGCCCCTTTTTCATTGTTTTAGCAGGTTTTCCATCTCCTGTCATCCCCACTTCAAGATATTTAATGCACCTGTCCATAAAGTGAAATGCAGTTATCCAATCTATGAGCAATACTGTATCTGTCATAAAGAATAAAGATGGATAATGTTAACTCCTGGATTGGTAAGCACACCTTGACTCTTACTAAGACCAGTAGCAACAGGTAACTAACCATTAGCACCATTTAAATTAAAATGAGTAGAAAGTTAAGATAATTCCTATAATATAGATACAGTAATGCTAGTAGTATAACAAGGAGCTAAGTCAGCAGACATGTTTCCATAAAGGTTTTCCTTAACATATACAGCTTACACTGCAGCTGCACTACCCGATGATTCAACCTTCACGTTAAATTCATACCTACCTGGAACCCTGAAGCATAAGCTTCGGTTGGATTGGTGGAGCTCTGAAATGACAACGTAGTGTAGATTGTTAAAATGTTGCCCTTCCCATGTGGTCAGATTAGTAATGGCAGAAAGATGTTAACTTTGTTGAAGGGGAGAAGCGACATTGCAATATTGAGTACCATTGTTGGTCCTCCGATCTGCTACAAAAGCATTATGTTTGCTTCCAGATTTCCAACAGGTTTTTTTCTTTGTATGTTTTGTGGTTGTTGTTGCTTTGTTTTATTTTTTAATAAAATCACTGTCGATACAACCATGAAAAGCACATGGATTTTCTGTTTATTGATGATAATTAAAATTTGCTTCTAAATTAGAAGATTTCCAAGAGGTCCCTCTTTACTTGAAAAGACTGCTTTTTATTGATGTCAAGGCACTTCTTGCTTCTCATTTGTCATAAATTAATTATGTTTTATATCGACAATAGTGTATGTTGGAAGAAGCCAGTGATGAACAACTTGATTTAACTACTTATAGAGCATTGTAGGTAATATAGCTCACCATCATTAGAATAGCCATCACTGGTCTATGCTATGTAAAGGGGAACAAAATTACAGGTACCATTAAAATTGGTAGTAGTAAAACGTTTTAAACAAACAACATAGCTAAAATAAATTATTACAGATAAAATAAGTGAGCAATCGAAAAAAAAGTGAAAAAATAATTTACCTGTTGTAAGGGTACAGAATAAAGGGTGCACCCTGTCCCTTTAAGATAACTATTCAGAAAATAAAAACAAGGATATAACACTGAGTAAAAAGTCATACTTGCTTGGGAAAAAATTATGGAAAAAGGCATTATTCTTCCAAAATACCTTTAAAATGTATATACACAAATAATACAGAGCTGTATCAGTTTCACAAGCTTCACAATAAAGTGTACTGCCTCTTTAAAATATATATATTTTTATATTATTGCCTCTTTAATGCTTTTTTTATATTACTGCCTCTTTAAATACTTTTAGTATGGGGTGTCGTTGTTGTGCTGCCCATTGCTTTGTTTTATAAGCAATTGGTATTGGTATTTATATTTGGAAACTAATGATGATGTCTTTTACACTACTTGACACCTTTTAGAAATTGCAGTATTTTGGTATTTTTAATCATTTTGTGTATATGAGTGATTATTATTATTTATTGTAAGTAAAAAAAAAAAAGTAGGTCTCTAAATGGTGGCACTTCTTATGTTATTCATCAAATTAAAGACACAGGGTTAATTTGTTCGAGTTAATAGACTTGGGTATAAACATGGCTAGGTTTGATTTGACAAACCTGAGTAGGTCTGACAGATACAGGAGAAATGCGTTGGTGGAACCTTTGGGACACTATTGTTTTTTTTGCTTGCAGACAGAAAGAAACAAAAAATACAGCAGCCAGATGCCAGTTGGGACCACTCCCAAAGGAGAGACAAGGGTATCATATAAAGACCCAAATCTGTTGTTAGCTAGAACCAGCTCATGAGAGAGGCACAGGGTTTGGACAAAAAAAACTAGTAGTGAATCCCTTAAGCAGTTATATTGTTTGTAATGTGCAAAATATAGTATCTGGGAACTAACAGAATTCTTTAAATGTGCATGCATGGTTTGCTGAAGAAGCACTTTATTGTGGAACTTGTGTAAACAATACTGCTCTCTTATTTGTTTTTATACATTTTTTAAAGGTATTTTGGAAGAATTAAGCCTTATTATATTTTATTACATTTTAGTCATGTGTCACTTTTTTCATTGTTATATTGTTGATGAGCAGGGTTCATAGCTTCATGTTCTAAAATAATTATGAGCTAAATCATGATCACCATACATGATTGTGAAGCGTTTACAGAGGGGTAGGTGGAATATCAGTACTTGCAATTGTAGTATGTGGCTGCTGAAACTTCCCAAAAACCAGAGTTTCTTCTTTTCTGGTGGTACGATGGATGTAGACAGTAGGATCAGGGAGCAGCGCCTATGAAGGAATTCCCACACTCAGAGCGATATGGAGGAGGGAAGGAAAATGACACGGACACGGACCTCCTTTTGAGGACATCCAAGAACCATCTACATATCCATAGGTGGGGATTGTACCGTCCAGGCGCACATATCTGGAGCTGAGTATAGGCTCCAGAAAATTGTAAGTGCAATTCCTTTCCCTTCATTTACCATCACTAAAGATCTCAGCATACTACACTATATCCGTGTCTTTTTCCTTCCCTCCTCCATATCGCTCTGAGTGTGGGAATTCTTTCACAATTCCAATGCTGCTCACTGATCCTACTGTCTAATAATTTAATCAAAACCAAAGGATTTTTAGAATATCCTAAACAATTATATAGATATTTGAATTACAAATTAAATATCATATTCAGGCAGTAGCATGTGTTTAACTCACTGCATGCTATTGGATTCCTCAACATATTTCAAAGCAAAATCCACAATCCTTTTAGTGTAATACTAACTGTTGTCATACAAGTAAATGTTTTTTATTTTATTTATTTTTTATCTTATTGTTGATTGTTGGTGTTCTCGGGGGCATTATTTTAAAGCGGTAGAGCCAGCATGAAAAAAAATAATAATTTGTTTTTATTTTTTATGATCAGAGTTCATTACTGCACTCAAAGACTTTTTAAGTTCATATACAATCCAAATAGTTTTAATCAGAAATTCTAAGACTTGATGTGCAAAGATTATTATTAATAACTACCAGTTGGTTTTGTTTTGTTTGTTTTTTTTGATAGAAAAAAAATAAACTTATCAACAAGCGTTTGTTTCAGCACAACATAAAAAAAGTGTAATTAGCTTATCCCAATTAGTAAAATCTGTACGCATGCCAACTCATACTCAAACGGCTACTTATACAAAAAAAATTGCAACAATACAGTTATCTTTTCCAGTCCTTTTGCACAAAATTTATTTACAATGTATACATAATTGTTCCATGGTTTGACTATGGAAAAAATGTACGCACGACCGATGTCTTGCTGAAGATTAAAGTCAACATATTAAAAAATAAATCTTCTTCAGTTCTTCTTGAGCTGCATAAAACAGGAAGGTGATGTACATATTGGTTGTTGTTGCATGGGGATACTGATGCTTTGATGTGACAATTAGGCTCCAAATACACTTGCAATTTGGTTTCCATGCCTTTTCCTACCAGTTTCCTTAAGACACTGCCTGCAACAGCTGATTAATCATTGTTGATGACTGGAGTTTTTCCCATCCTTTCCGATTTACATCTGTTCAGGCCAATTCAAATATGGTGAGTAAATGAATTAGACATGCAAATTCAAGCCTCAGGCGAGAGGGAGAGAGAGAGAGAGAGAGAGAGAGAGAGAGAGAAAGACAAGGAGACAGACAGAGAACCAGAGGGAGACAGAAAAAAAAAATATTGAAAGACAAAGGTGCAGAGAAAGAGTGCATGGCTGAAATCCTTGAATCGAAGAAAAAAATCTTCTGCCTGCCATTGTTATGCTCTAAAATAATCTGCAAATATGTAATTTTTTTGTCATTTGCAGGATAACTGTAAGGCTTTTTTTTCTTTTCTTTTTTTTTCTTTTTTTAAGTAAGGAGGCTTCTGGAGGAAGTGAAGAGCTATGGAAACAACACACATAGTGTGGAAAAATTTCACATTTTTTTAAAAAAATCTATAAGAAACAACATAATATGGTTAACAGTATAATATCATTTACAATATTTCACTCTTTGTTCTCTTAACGTCTTATATACGTATTTATTGTGTCCCCCAAACTTGATTTCAGTGGCTGTTTTCTGCTGTTTTTTGGGGTATCTGGCTGGGGTCCATATGATGAAAGTAGGATCTCTCTTGGTCCTTTGCAGATGCCAAGAATGGAACTCCGCCTTATGAGCAGAAGACAGTGCTTGAAATGTGTCATTGTAAACAACACATATTCCCTTAGGTTACTGAGCATGAATGTCCATGGCATGTCCACTCATTGTTGGATCTCCCGTATTAAGTACTGAGGGGCTGGATGCTGACATTGGCATTCCAGGGTGAGCCGGTCCCCCATGCATCATCATTGCTGGGTGCTGATGGTGTCCAGGAATGTAGGTATGCACAGAAGGCCCATGGCGCATCGGAGTATGATGTAGGGGCATCTGGGATGGAGAATAACTTGGCTGTCCCATACTCATACCCATTGGACCACTTGGAGATATGTAATTCCCTGGCATACCGTGCAGAACTGCAGGAAAAAGTAAAGAAAAAACAAGGTTAAAGGTATCTATACATGCATATTCACATATACACCTGGGTTGTATCTAGAGAAAATGCGATAGACAGAAAGGGAATGCAACACACTCAATACAAACAAAGAACATATATGATGAATGCACACAAAGGTATGAGGTTCTGAGGATATTAGAATAGAGGAGGATGAAAAGAAGAATGGAGGTATATAATAATAAAACAGAAAATAATATTATCGGGGGTGGCAACACAGCAAAGTAGCAACAGTTTGGTTTAGGGAACACTACAGACTAAAATAACTAAAATATTTGCAATAAATGCAGTATTATTAATATGAGCATTTCTAATAAGGAGACTACGGCTGTTCAGTAAATAGACATTTGTGTTTTCTGACCAGTTTGTGTCTGTTATAATTCATTAGTAATATATTTGGTGGCTCAGCACTGCCTGTCTGAGTAATCAAGGCATCTGTAAAACCCATCCCCAGAATGAGATTTAATTCCTGGTTGCAGTGGAGACTGGTCCATAGGGGCATATGGTGCCCCCAGTTTTTTTGGGGGAAAAAAATTATTGTCATTGTAAGGACTAATGAGAAATGTGTCTGCTATGATTATATATGCAGTTTCTAATCACCCCTTAAGTCCTGATTGGAGGTGTAGCTGGTTTTGAACAGGGCATGCCATCCCAAGGGTTTTGTGAGTACTCCCCAACAGGTCGTTGGAGCCAGCACTCCACCATTGTTAAACTTCACCCAACACCACTGGCAAAATTTGGCTATTTATGAGTAAATCCCACAACACCCAGATTTCTAAAACCCAAATAAAACAAACTGAAAAAAATGTTGGCATACAGTATTAAGCCAGCTATAGTAATATTTTTGTATGTTGTATTAAAGTGTAACTGTCACTTCCCTAATAATTAAAGTTTCTCGCCAAATGCTATCAAAATTCTTACTAGAGTGAATTGAACATCGGAGGTGTCAGGATATCTGTTCACCTCTGCCAGGCTGGGACACAGCTTTGGGACTTCCTACACATGGAGGGGGACCCTCCTCATGGTCCCTCCTCTCTTCACAGTGGTTTCAAAGCTAATGATGTCACGGGCCGCCAAAATGTTCAAATTCGACCATTTTGGGTGCATGGGTATAAAATGAAAAAGCTACAATACAAAAAGGCTCCTAGGGCATAGGTCATTGCCCTGTTGTGGTTCATGTTTTGTTCCCAATAGTGAATTATTATTGTGTATATTCTGGTTCTGATTCTGGCATTGCCTGACTATTTTACCTTCTATTTCCTTTGACTCGGCTATTGTTATATTGCTCTATTCCTGATTTCTGGCTTCCCTGACCTTGGTTTGTCCCTGACCATTCTCTGTCCTTGCAAATGTTAGCCCGGCCACTCTAAGGTCCGGTATACGTTATCTTTACTATTCCATTACACTCTCTGCGTGCTGGTTCTCTCTGTATTCATGACAGGAGGTCAGAACAAAATACACTTATCTATGCAAAATTACCATGTCTGAGGCAACAATATAGCCCGTTTGATGCTCTGGGTACAATCACATGAAAAACTCAAAGTTATATATAAATAAATAAAAAATCACAACCCATAGCTTTTATTTCAAATATTTCAGATGTGGCGTTTCATTGTTGTCATAAATAAGATTAAAGCGGAAGGACCTTGGAATAGATGGAACCATAGCAGTAAAATGGCATTACAGATGTGTGTTGCATGGGAACCAGCATTTTTCTACATGTGAGAAATCAATAACTGTTCGCAATTAATTCCTTCCTTCTGATCATGTACGTTTAAAATAAATCAGACCACAAACTCAGTCAAGCTTTCAATAAATTTGAGAACAATGAGAAAACAGAACGTAAAACAATAACCGCCCCCTGCTTTCCATGGGCCTCTGCCTTCTGCATGGATTGCTCTGGTTGATGAAAAGTGACAGGTGTATTGTTTCTGAGAGCTATAAGCTCCATGATCATCAAGGGTGAAAGCAGAATATTACTGCTAAGTAGGTTCAATTGGCTTGAGTTGTAAGTAATGGGGCAGTGGGAACACCTTGGTTTCAGGTCTCAGGGCTCAGCAAAGAATGGCTGCTTAATTTAGCCTAAAGGAACATAGTGCTAATGAAAATTGCTTATAAAATAAAAAAATATATACCTTCTCATCTGGTCCTTAATCAAAAGTGGCAATATTTTTCATGATAACCTATTAATTTAATTGCTTATGAAGCATAACATGCAGGCATTTAAATTTAATTGACCTAGAAATTAAGAAACAATATTTAGATTAACTAAGCTATGAAATGTTCATGGGGATTCAAAGAAAGCCACGGCCTTCCCAGGGTTCTATATAGAACACGAATGTCTCCCCTTACATTTCCCATGATGCTTAGCCAGTCTTGGGGGTAGCTGGGGGAAGTGTTACTCACAAACATCTGGGGTGCCAAGATTAGCCATCACTATTCTATAGAACGCCTTTCCCGCTTAGCTGGTTTTATACCGGTGTGGCACTTATTCAGTGCTGGCTTTACAGCATACAGGAATAGATTTTTTTTTTTTTTTTTTAAATACCCCTTCCCCCATAAATGTTTTTTTTTTTTTTTAAATCTGCTTGTCCTCCAGAACAATATCACAATTGAACTGGGGAAATAAGATGGTGATTGCAGTGTTTTTTTACATTCCTTTAGAGAGAATAGAATATTTTTCTTTGCTAAATAACACAAAGCAAGATTATGGGGACAGTTTAGCCAGACTTCACTGAGCCCACTGCTAAAAGATTGCATTAATTATCTCTCCTTTTTGTATACTGAATAAGTCAAATCCATTTGTCACACTGCAAGTGATGGCATACTTAATTTGGATATAGTCAATTAGCCTAGGCTAGGCTTCGAAACCTGCTGTGCACACCTCTATTTTATATTCTTTTTCTTTCCCTTTGCCACACGTAATCCTATTATAATGGATAGAACAAAGAGGAGGAAACTGAACATGTAAAGTTTTTCTTTTTTGGTGGATGGAATCCTAAAAAGAAATGGCTAACTGTTTCAATGCGTAGCCGATGTTTATTTGCTTCAGAAAGTCCCTGTTTGCATTTTTGATGTCTTTCAGGTTAGTGAAGAAATGTAACCCATGCATCAACTGTGGTTAGACAGATTTATGACACTTTAGGGACATGCTCTTTCCTCCTACTTGCACTGCTGCAGACTGCTTACATTTTGCAAATCAGTCTGTTGCCATGGAAGCCCCCTCATAACCCCATCTCCTTCCTATTCCATGTTTTGTCATGTGGTCAGTACTGTATAATAACAGATGAGTAAAATGTATGTTGCATACTGCAATTTGTTCTGGAAACAAACATCAAGTCTACCAGGGAAACAGGAAACCCGGATTTTCATGGAAAAGGGATGAACAAGCATGGAGCTCTGGGCACAGATCATATAAAATAAAAATAAAAAGTAAATATTCCTCAAAACAAAAGTAGAAACAGTGACCCCGGGTGTACTTACTTCCCCCTTGCTTTGCCATTGGTAAACTAGATGAAGGTTACATGTAGTGCCATTGCCCCTCCATGCCCATATTCATGCCCATTCCACTCATAGGTCCTAAAAGGGAGATAAAAATCCAAGAAGATGCCAGAAGTTCAGAAAAGTAAACAGATAGCACCCAAAGAACCAGCGTCAATACAGTTTCTGAGGAATCTAGAGAACACAAATTTACCAGAAAGAAAGCACCCAGATTTACTTGGTAAAGTCACTAAGAGGAATAGATGAAGAGATATAAGCAAAGCAAAGGAATTTTAAGCTATAAATAAAACTACCTACCCTGCTTACTTGACTTCATTTCCACCCCTAAATTATAATAGCAACAATTAAACACTTACCTGGTGCTCTGATGCCCATATGTTGTTGGCCATCCATTACAAAACCACCCATCGGCTGTCCATCTGGATTGTACGGAGTTCCTTGACTTACTAAAACATAATATAGCCATTTAAATTCCACTTCTGGAGAATAGTCGGAAGGTAGTTAAGTTATAGAAGTATTTGAATAAATGTATGCTTGTAATGACAAAAAAAAAAAATACATAAAAAATTTATTTATACAATGATGACCCCTCGGTAGAAAAGTAGTTGTTGGCAGAATATTAGACAAAACAGTAGTATAAAGTAACCCAACACCATTTCTGACCAGCATGCTATTATCTAACGAGATAATTCAGTAATACATGTTGATATGTCTTGGTTTTAGTCAAGAATATACAACATTTAACATTCTGTTAAATTAAAGAGCAGATACAGAACCCTAAATAACGTTAATAAGAAATAGAATCGAACTTGTTCTATACTTTACGCTTTAGCGGTACACATAAAAAGCTTGTTTCAAAAGTGAGATGCCTTAGGTTATTAAAGCACAAAAAAGATCTACCTCATTGATGTCTTTGAACTTTACTGAGTCTCATAAGGGAATGACCCCGTTACCCTTTTGACAGGTAATAAACGTTACAGCAATTCCACACCAAGCCATGCACCAGGGAGTGGTCAAAGTAGCAGAAGATATAGCTGAGAAAGAAAGCTAATATAATACAAGTAAAAATGTGTAAAATATAACACATTATTTAATATTTCATAGGCCATTGTCTGGATGTATGAATATATTGTATTAAATTTAACAAAGATAACCAATTTGTAGTGACACCAAAAAACGAACATGAAAAAAGTTCCGAATTTGTTTTAGGTGTGTTTCACTCCCGGCAATTAATCTATTTACCAGGTAACGGACCTCCCGGTGAATGGCTTGAGGATGGTTTTCGCCTGCGAGACTTGAATACAGTTACTATTGGGGACTTGCCTGCTCGATTGGACTGGTCTATCATAGGCTGGACTATTCTTCTTCTGGCGTTTATAAACCTGTAAAAGAAAACAAAAAAGGGTATGGGAATAATTGCTTCGAAACTGTTCCAGATTCTAGTTGCAGATTTTGACTCTCATGATGAGCAGGATTGATGTGGTTCTTTGGCATGGCCTACATGCCGTTTTAAATGCTCTGAAACCCACATAACCCCTGTTGACCTTTTAGAATACAAGCCAGGAGTTTCTGAGTTGATTTATGTTTGCCTGCTTTTACCACAGTTGGACATTTCCATTTAATCACCACATGAGGGAATTACCCAGAACTGTTGAAAAACAATACACATACCACTCTACTTCCAAATTCTATAACAAAAACTATACATACTGTGGCAGAACAGAGAAAGCTGATACATTATATTTTTGAGAAATTATGTAAGAATCTCCCAGCATTTAGCTATGTAGCCATTTCACAACTTTTATTAAAATTCTCCTTTTTTTTTTTTTAAGTCTAATTCTATTTTAATGCCCACTATTAAGATAATGAACTGTAATGGCTGTGCACCATTCAATGAGGGAATGTCTGGCGTTTTTATCACCAAGAGCTCACACTGCTGGGGAGTTCACAGTAATGATTTCGGTGGAGTGACTTTTTTTTTTCATTCTTTTCTCTCTCTTTTTTTTTTTGGTTGATTCAAAAGCTCGGGTCAGTACAAGGTCAAAGCCATAGAGTAATTCTGCTAACAATCCTGCATTCTTCAGAAAGGGCCAAAAAAATTTATAAAAGACATTTCAATGCAAAGGTTTAATTACTGTATTTGGAAATGGCCTTACAACATTCATATATTGCTATTATCATCTTCAGTGCAAATGAAAATAAGCATATGTGGTTACAAAACTCAAGTGCACAAACCGCATAAATAAATGAAGTTTTTAAGCATTTTGTTAATATACAACATAATCAAAATATATATGTATTAATATTCCCAGCATACATTTGTTTTTAAAAAGGAAAACTTAACTGAAACAAGATCACGACCAAAATAAGACAGAGCTAAACATTAAAATATTTTTAGTGTCTGTTTTACTTCTTATCCAAAGTATTCTATCCGTTTATAAGTTACAGACACTACAAGAGTTTTGCTAAACAAAAAACAAAAAAAAGTTACAAGAAAAAAATAAGTATATTTAAATCACCAGCATTTGCACATTTTCTTATTAAAATTATATTTAATGGTGGGTTCTGTTTTGAGATTTTTTATGTATTAAATTTTTTCTGCAATTTTTTTTTGTCATTAAATAATAAAACAAAGAAATAAACAAATCTATTGTCATGGCAAGCCTCTTTGACCTTCACTTAGAGTGCACATAGATTTTTGAATGCCATTCTTAGCAGGAGGCCTCTGAATAAAGACTTTCCCGTGGCCCCTTTTAGACTGGGGTCCAGTTGCTATTGTTCCTCGGCCAGAGTTCCACAGAATTTTGCATTTATTTCAACTGCCTTTGCCTGTTTAACTCTCATTCATTAGACGTTGAAAATCGCAAGATGCTTAATCTCAAATTTATGTACAAATAGAAGTTTGAGAATTGTCTTTGTTGTATTAAGAATGGCAAATAACAGAACATGTTATCTGGAGTAGTAAATTAATCCTAGTCTTCTTCTTGTGACGGTATCAAAAAAATCAGTTTAGAAGAAATGTTGCGACTTTAATCCGTATTAAACAAACGCTTTGAAAAATACTTCCCTGTTCAGTAAGCTTCTACATATATAAGTAAGTAGACATTCTGCAAAGGAACAATTTCTTGAATCCCTTAAGGGTGAATTCATATGGGAGAGCATTTTCCTTTTAGGCAAGGTAATAAAATGGCATTCTTGCTCCTCCCAGAAGAAGTCAAACTCAGGTCACCATCCCATCCTCATATCTGCTTAAATAAATTGGTCCAGCTGTTTATTCCCCAAATGGCCTTTGACCTTTTCTATCATCCCCTTACTTTAGCAACCAAAGGCCTCTTTCGGCACCCAGTTGCCTATTAAACCAATAAAGAGGTGTTTTTTTTGTTTTGTTTTTTAAATCTACCATTAAACAAAAAATAGATAATTAGACAGATGGAAAGACAACTGTTCAGTGTATAGACGGCTTACTGTAATTAAAAACTAAGATCACTTGAAAAAGATTTTTCTTTAAAAGGGACATCTAAAACAAAGTAACTAGGGGTGGTATACAATTTATTATGCCTTTCATATAGCCAACACATGGTTTGGGTTTAGAAGCCCTAAATTGTGGCTATTAAATTACTTTTACTGTGAATGTATATGGAGCCATGCTTAAAAAAAAAAAAAAAGTACTTGAGCAATTTTTATGATGGTGTTATAAGAAGAAAAAAGTGGAATAGAAGATGGGATATATATGTATATATATATATATATATATATATATATATATAACATATGCAGATAAATGTTATAGATATATGTTAATATATATATATATATATATATATATATAGTTAGTTATATATATATATATATATATATATATATATATATATAAGTGCAGTAGATTGTAAGCTTACTTGGGCAGCCTTAATCACTTTCTGCCAACACTTGTTTGTCAATTATTTGCTGTTCATAACCCATAATATTGTAAAGCACTACGGAATCTGTTGGCGCTATATAAATGGCAATAATAATAATAATCTTAAACTTGGAGTGTGTCGCAGAAAAAGTTGACTCTACATAATAATAACGATAAAAAATGTGCAGTAGATAAGTTGGCGCAAAAAATTAACATAAAATATAAATAGGTTTGCAGCACCCACAATATACCCAGGTAATAAGGTACAGAAACAATCACAAAACAGAAAAGTGCTGGTGCAGTGTACAGGCTATAAGTATAGACACATATACACCTGGGCTTGTAGACACCCTATAAATGATCACACTTGCTTGCACTGTATCATCTGTTTGTAAATACTTCTCAACACTTGAGGGGTTCTATACATATGTATGCACACCAGCACTTTTCTGTTTTATAATAATATTAATATTGTGCCAGGCTAGGTTTAAGGATAGTTTATCCCAGTGATCTGCACCTCTGGACAGCTGAGAGCCACGTTACCATGTTCTCCTGGTCTTTGGAGTCCAGGAAAAACTGTTTTCTCCACATTAAATTCATTAAGGGTTCCGAGATCCATGCCTTAGCCTACACAGACCAATATAATATTCTTCCTCGTAGGTCAAAATGTTGAGTAGATACCACTCTGTACAGTTCTGCCTACTCCCAAGCAAGCTCACCCAACCTTTGCGATCTCTCCCCTGCCCCACTGCAACAGCTGTCCCTCATTTTACTTGACCTAATGTTCATAAGAGTACCATTTTTTTTTTCTAGTGTAGGAGGAAGAGAGTGGGAGGGATAATGGGGTAGCTGACTAACAAATGTTCTCAAGCACTGGAATAGCCAAGTCGGATAGTGAATGAAGTCAAGCAAAACCAAAAATATAAACAGACCTATAGTACAATGTTACCAAGTGTCACAATATATTGACAACTTTCTCATTTACTTAAACATAGGTTAAACATAGGTACACGTTACTTGGACAAAATGTAAACTGAAGAATATTCTTGCTTGTTTTACTATAATGTACCATGTATTCCAATGCAATAAAAACATTTCCCAGTAAAGTAATGCTGAGTAAATTATCCTTTAATCTTAATTAGTTAATGCGGGGCTCACTTTCAAATAAGTATCATTTGCCTTAAATTTTCTTTAAAACTGCTACCACAGCTTTCCGTTAATTAAATGTCATTACATAAAAATGGTTTCTATTGCATTGAAACAACTAATTAGCTCTATGATGATCATACTTTATATACATTTAATTCCTATTATATGTAATGCTTTACACCGCAGTATATAAAATAGAATATTCTGATGCACTTGGCATGTTAAACATAAAAGTGCGATTATTTGTGCAAAGATCACAAATTCACTGATCATACCATACACTGACCACTGCACTTATTACAAATTTACGTAACAGCAATCAGTCAGAGTCAAAACATAAACAGAGTTATTTTTCATCAAATCGAGGGTTTTAAATAACTAAACGCTTATTAAAAAGACACTAGACGCACCCTGACCAGTTCATCTTGTTGAAGTGGTCTGGGTGCAGCATACCCTGTCCACTTAAACCTGCAATGTAAAACATTGCAGTTTTAGAGAACCTACAATGTTTACATTGGAGTGTTAAGATTGCCACTAATGGCTCTCTACCAGACAGCCACTAAAGGTGCTTCTTGCTGTTCACACAGTTTAACTCCATGAAATTATGCCGGATATCTTCACACTTTGCATGAGGAATTCCCACATCTTCAAAATCACCATAGGAAAGCATTGAGTCAATGGGTCATTGAGTTTATGTGAAGGCTTAATGCATGCATGCGCATTAGGTCCCCCTCGAGATGACAACAGAGGAGGTGAAGACAGAGTTTGGTGTTCCTTTAAGAAACATTTAAGAAAATGATTAAACAAGTTATACTATAAACAATATTGGCAAAGTGCCTTTTTATGCTAATTCGGGGAAGCTAGGATGATAAACATCCTGAGTTTAAAGATTAAATTTATATTGAATGCAGGGTTCTGCACTTCCCAAAAAAATCTAGAAGGTAGGCTTAAAGGACCACTCCTCACCCATAAAGCATTTCAGCTTGCTAAAGTGCTTTATGGGTGAGGAGTATGCCATAAGAATGACAGTTTATAAAAGTGCTGATTTCTATTAGAAATCTGCACTTCAAAATAATTAATCAAACACCTCTCCTGACTGTCAGTCAAACAGCCAGGGGAGTTTCTTCCTGCTTCCATTAGCTCCTCTGAGCTAACCAACGGGGCAGGCGTGCTCTACTCCTCCTCTGCATATCTCAGACCAGCATCCAAACCTCAGACCAGTATGCTGCGCATGAGCATCGAGAGAGCACAATGAGGTGCCTCTGATTGGCTATTTCCCTGTGAAGAGACTTGAAATCTATACTGGATAAGACGGTGAGGGCTTGCAAAGGCTGCAGCTTTTGCAAATTGTTTTAATATATACCTCCAGTGCATAAATGCATGAAAATGCATGCATGTATTCATTGGGGGTGTATCAACTAAATAGTGATGTATTTTTTCTTATCTGGACAGACTTTAAATACACCCTTAAACTATGCACTTTTGGATGGAGAAAAGTAACTCAAAATTTGGGCTCAATATAGAGATATGTGCGGTGGTCCTCCCTCACAGGCCTGTTCAATAAAGTGAGAATTATTTTCAAATGTATAGCCAAAATAGACAAACTAGAAGCAATTCTAAAAGTTAACTATGCTTGCTTTTCGCTTATGCTGGCCTTAAAGGGACACTATAGTCACGAGAACAACTACAGCCTCATGTAGTTGTTCTGGTGAGTATAATAGCTCCCTTCAGACATTTTCATGTAAACACTTCCTTTTTCAGAGAAAATGCAGTGTTTACATTGCCCCTAGGGACAACTCCAAGTGGCCACTCCTCAGATGGCCAATGGAGGGGCTTCCTGGTTCAGGGCTGCACAGTAAGCAGCTTTGCCGTTCAGCGCTGAATTTTCTTCATAGAGATGCATTGATTCAATGCATCTCTTTGAGGTGATGATTGGCCAAAACAGCATTTAGCCCCGCCCCTTGCAGATTTTAGCCAATCCAATGCTTTCCCCAGGGGAAAGCATTGGATTGGCAAAAAATCGGCAATTTTGATGATGTCACCAAGGGGGCGGGCCAGTGACGGCAGACCCGTGGAGAGCTGGAAATAAGGTGAGTTTTAACCCATTCTGAGGGGTCTAAGGGTGGGAGGGGGGGGGGGGGAGCAAAGCACCTAAATGGTGGGTTTTCAATATAGGGCCAGGAATACATGCTTGTGTTCCTGACCCTACAGTGATCCTTTAAATTTGAAATAAACTTTGATTTTCTGATCAATCTCCTTTTAGTAACTCTGTAACATAGTAATTACGTTGCTGCTGCTCTATTGAGAGTATGGGCACTGTATAATCCAAATTGTAGCAGCCATTTATATTTGAGATGGCATCTCGGCTGGTAATAACAATGCCATACAAGACGTAAAACAGCTGACTATTAGCCAATTCTAATTATAAATGCACTGATATGGATATATAAATGCTAACTGCATTCATCTAGATGTTGAGGGTTAATTACCTAAAACACTATTCTGGTATTTTGTCCTGTTTATCAAAATAGTTGAGTTACAAAAAAATGCAACGTGGCTATGGTGGCATTAAATAAGAATATTTCAGGTCAGTTTTCACCATGTCAACGATTTTAGTGAAATACTGCCTTAAACTTGTGAAATCATATCTGGAAACTTTATTTTTTTTTTTTCGTCGTTCCCTCATCCTGCAAGAGAAACACAGCCTTAAACTGCATTGCATTATTCACAATGTGAAAAGGAGAGGCTGTATGCATGCTTCACTAACTGTCTACTTCAGAATCATAATATTGGAATTTACACAAATCACAGCAAGGCCATCAATCATACGAATCAGTAGATTTTCCTTCAAGCCCAGTTTTCTTCCTCAGGCAGTAATGATTTTTTTTTATAAATTTTTTTTTTTTTTTTAAAACCATGAAATAACAGGACTACGTCAAAAGCTTTTCCAGTGCTAAAGTATGATAAAATGCTCTGTCTAAAAATGATCAATTAACTGACAAATTAAATGATCCAAAGATGATGTAAAAGACACATTCAACTCTGTGGTTGTAATTCAAGCAGACGCTATAGGCTGGAATTTTAGATGGTTATGTGTGGAAAATGACCCTCTTTTCGGACATGCTATTAAAGCACCATGTTAATTGTGATAAATATCTGCCGGGATTGTCCCTGGATTACCTTTGCAGAACTCTACATATCTGTTTACAGACTAAACGGTCATGTGCGAGTAGTTACGACCATTTGTGCTTAATATTATTTTGTAACCTTGTATTCTTAGTATCATTATGCCCCAGAGGCCTAGGCATTAAACCTGAATGCTATTTTTTTGTTGTTGTCTTTTATTTTTGGGTGGGATGGAGAAGAGGTAGGAGCACTGGGAGTCCTAGTATAGCATTCACTAACCTAGGCTTACCTGATATTTGTGAACTATATTTCCCATGATGCTCTGCTAGCCAATTTTGGAACACCAGATGTCCATAAATTAAATTTTCTATAATGCTGATCTAGCCTCCAGTCTGACTGAGTATCAAGGGGAATGTAATTCACAAATATCTTGATTTAGCAGTGACTACAAGTACTTTAGTTCCAACACGTTTAGAGCAGACTACTCTTTGCCCAGACTCCCCTCATGCTCTACCCATATTACACCAAATTAAGTTTCTCCTGATCCCATCTAAGGCATCTCCAGAATCTTTGAATTATAGAACAGGCATGGAACAACCATATATACAATCATTAGTCACCTATGGTATAATGGATGTAGACAAATCTTTTGATTTGTCTGTGATACCACCACAAGCTTTTTTTGTTTTGTTTAGTTTTTTTTTGTTTGTTTTTACTGATATGTGTTTATCAGTCAAGATCACCAAATCCAATGACCTTTTTTTACCTATATAAACAAGAATTTAAGAAAAAAAAAATCTTAACAGAATGATGAATCAGATACGATAGCCCAAATTTCTTACAGGGATAGAAATTTCTCTTGGATAATGTAACAATTTTCAAAATGTAAAATTGAAAATATAGAATAGGAGGCATTGGCTAACCCACCTGAACTCTTGCCTCGTACTACCTTAACCTCCACTAGCACTAAATAAATTGTCCATCAGGTCCATCTCCTCTCTGAAACGTCTGACAGATTCCATTGCTAGGAGTTTGCCCATGCTGTATTCTCATATATGTGGGCAAATCTTCATATGCAATAATTGATGTCTGATTAAATGGGAGATTTAAAACACTGGTCAAGCTCAAGGACCAAATACAAAGGCGATACATAAATAATTCCTACTCTATTTTAAAATACATCTCATAAATAATAACGATAGCACAAGAAAATTATTTTTATTAAAAATTGCTAAATGACAAGTTGCCTTTATAAAGGTTTAGGAAATATTTTACAACGCAATTGGGAATTTAAATGAATTGGACAAATATATTTCAATAGAACATCAAACAGAAAATCTGTGTTTACATATATATTGCTGTAGGATAGTAGATATCTGTAACTGGCAATGCAGATTGATCTGTACAGGAAACACTAAGGCGTTATGTAAGATGATATAGCCTCTTGTAGATTTTGTTTCTATACCCTATTTAATAAAATATGCAAACTCACAAATACAAGCCTTGATTTAATAATCTTGGATAAGATTTCCAGGTAATTTAATATTTTTAAGTAAACTTTTAAAAGAATTATTTAAAAATGTTATATCGTATATTAAAAAATATATATAAATATAATAAAAATATTTTACAAATTTCACACTATTACATTTAATATTAAAAGTCTGTTCCACAATATTAAATCTAGGCCATAGTCTTGCATTCACTTGTTTTGATTCATTATACTTATTTCTATACTAATTATCTTCATGGTTAATATTTTGTTATAATAGTGAATTAATGTTAATGCTGAAATTAGCCAACGTCTACAAAGATAGTTCAACACATGCCAGTGTGCCTTTATAAAATATTAGTGAAGCCATTAAATGACCCAGATTTTATTTTAAGCATGCTGTTGTCTTCTTTTTTTTTTCAAGTGAAAGCAATCATTAAACCTTTACTGCTGAAACAGAAAACTATACATCATTTATACAAACTCATTCCCGACTGAACTCTGCACAATATATACCTTAAAAAGTGTTTCTTTTTTATGCCTCTGGCTCTCCTTCATTTTTAAGAAGAGAAAATTGTTTTATCCAACAAGGAGGCAACATTTGCCCCATTTTCAATACTTCAGGCTGACTTTTCAACGTCTAAAAATGCAGCTTATTTTATGGAGGCACAGCCTGCAGCTAACCTGTGATGTAAAAGAGTTTTAGTCTCTAAGGGGGAGCTAACTCTGCTTGCTGTGGCTCCATTTCACAGTGGTTAAATACGCTGCACCATTCTTGGCCACTGTTGACTCAAAATAGGCGTGGATCAGGTCTGTACAGGCACTGAAATACCACAACGTCAAACATTGTGTAAATACATTTAAAGAACATTTTACATTAATGAGAACAGACCAAAGTCTGGCATGTACAGCAAACATGCGTCTCAAAGACCTTAGCAAAAATAAGATTTCTCTAAAAGCTATTCTAAGGATGTATAACATTATCCCTGTGTAGTCTATCAGTTGTTCTGTTGAGTAAATTAGTACATGTGTTTAAATGATCAAATGCACAAAGCTTTCAAGGGGAAATCGGATTAATCTTTCACTTGTGTTTCTGTAGGTGTGCAAGTTTACACATTGAGCCATTTACATTTTTATGCCACATTGCGGTTTCTCGGGAGAATTTTCCCTGTGCACTCACTTCCTGTTATGCCTTGTCCTGCACAGGAAGTTCTTTTTAGAAGCAGTGCAGTGAAATTTGCTTCCTCTCCAAACTGCAAAAAGATTAAAATAATAAACAACTCACTGCCTTAAATGTGCAGTGGGTTTGGTACATATGTCAATGTAAAACATGACTTGTTACCTGGGGCCCACCAGATGCCACATTGCATTCAATTAGTCTCTATGACTGGCAAAGTGCAGTGCTGCGCATGCATCCTATCACCTCAATGCTTCTCTATGGGAAGCACTGGATTCAACAAAGATCATTATATAGGATAATTGCACAGAAGGTGTAGCAACTGCAGTGCGGAGACTACACTGGCATTGAATTGCATGCAGGTAAATTTAATAGCTTTTTAAAAATGTATTCTTAAACCAAGGAGGGGCCTTGATATAGCGATAACAAACACTTAACATATTTATTTTTAAATTAAGAATGTGCTTTTAATTTAGCAGGAATTGCCAAAAGGAAGAATTGGAGGTTACTTAATTTATATTAACGGACACAGATTCCATTGTGATTTTAATACTTTTAAAGATTTATAACCATTTTTTAATAAAGGTTGATGATAGTTTAACATCAAAATGTTATATGAAGTCAGTGTTTCAGTCCTCAGAGCTCGAATTAAATATTATAGATCAATGAAAAAGAATGCCAAATGTTACTCTATTCATATCTCTTAGGGAAAATTTTCCTAGTTACTAATTAACTAACATATTATTAAATCTAAGGAATGTACTGAAATTACCAAGGTACTAATAATTGTATATACATATTATAATCTTAGTAGAGAATTAACAAACAGATATCTGACTTGATTTTTCTAAAACAATTTATTGAGAGTAAAAATGAAATTAGGTTTATTGGACAATTGAGGGGCGAACAGTCTTTATTTGCTTTGCTATAAAGTAGTGTGTCCAAAAGAAACAACTGCTAGAATAAGAACTTTCATTGCCACCAACACATGATATGACAGGTTCAGTCAATAAAATGTTAAGGCAGTTGAATACGGCAATGGTCCCTCTCCCAAAGCATTCTGCCCCCTTCGGAAGAGTTTAACACAGTCAACTCCAAGTTAGAAGACTGGCAAATTATTATTTTAAGACACTACATATGGAATTCAGGAATTCAAAGACAGTGTATAGTTAATTAATTCAATTTTATAAACTTTTTCCATTAAAATAAAATAACACACACTGGGAGATCACCAATTCCTTTGAAATCAAAAATAGTAAATTTTCCAAACATCTGTTGTGGTTTTATATCTATAAAAATTATTGTGAATTTCAGTTTAAATGGAAGGCATCTATTTTATTCCCTACTAAATTATTGGGTCTAAGACCTTTTTTTACGCATTTTTTCAACTTTATATAAAACATATGCGCATTCTCTCATTTTCTCACCGTCTTCAACATTGTTGAGAACTTGAACATGGGGAGGAGGTGAGCATCGCTAAAAATACTATTACAAATGCTAATTACCTAACTCATCATAATATCTAGGGGAAAAACTAAAATTCAAAAATATTAAAATAGAAATAATGAGTCAGAGTAAGATTTAATTTTTACTGTCTCACATTAACAAGCATGTCCAGTGGTACGGATTATAATATTAATGGAGACCAACGATACATGGTTCATCAATCTTGGAAGGAATTAGATATAGTACCACTGGAGCACTAGCCACAGAAGTATCTCACACAGCTATAAGCACTAAGAGAGTCAAACCTTCAATATAACATTACATTTAGGCTGTATCTCCTCGTAGGGGAAAAGAGGAAGAATAACATTTATCACAAAAATAATTTATCTTGCAAACTGAGTCATGGCTATCATGAGATCATGAGACTCTGTAATGTACTCAAAGAGAAAGAATATTAAGCAGCCATATCTACCACTGGTTCTTAATTTAAAACTGCAACTGTTTAGCTCCTTTGAGAGGTTCTGTGAAAACTGCCACTTTTTAGTTGTCAGCTGTTTAAAGGAACACTCAAAAAAAAACCTATATATTTTTAATTAGATGTGCTACTTTATAACTTTAAATTACGTGACCCTTTAAAAAAAAAAAAAAACAACCAAAAAGAATAATCCACTTATTCATATAAAGTTATTTTGGTACTTACACTGTCCCTTTAAGTGCAATGAGGCCATGTACTTTAAGGGACTGCGTGTTTCTATTTACTTCCCCTGAACACCTCAACCCAGTAAAAGCTTAAACAGCATTTACATAGGAGCAGAAGAAAGGAAACTCTCTCCCGGGCTTTTAAGATGCTTGGAAAATCTCAAATTTTACTCTTAAACATATAATATGCTGCTCCACAAAGATAAACGTATTTTAAGTACAAACACCACCAGTGTTCCATTTACCTGCAACAAATTATCATCCAGAATGTTTTCTATGTCCACCCTTATGGTTAATATTTGGCTCTTATAAAATATTCTATTAAGAAGTTCACCTGAAAAAATGTATTATCACATACAGATATTACATTAAACACAGCCTTTTAACGGCAGCGTTATTAGAATTAATTTCTCCATTTAATGGAGGTTGAAATCTTTTTTTTTTTTTTTTTTAATCTTCCCTTGAAAAATCTCTCAGAAGTCTCACCTCTCCTTCTGCTGAGAAACAACAGTGACATCACTAATGAGCCACCGACTGAGTGACTAACACTCTGATTAACTGAGCAACTGAGTGTTCCATTAAGGCAGCAACAACTGTTAAGAGGTTTGCCTAAATTCTTCTCTGTCTCAGCCTTTCTGCAGTTCTATTTTACCCCCTTGGTTTATGTGGGTGCAATTTTTGAAAATAATAAATATTGAACTGTAGCACAGTGCGTTTTAGACTAGTTCTAAAAAGAGGAAAAATACTTTCAAAATAGGAATGAGTCACCAGGTCTGTTACAATAAAGAATACAAAGAATTTCTTGGGTCTTGATGCTCAGGCTGTATCTTGTATTTCTTTAGGCTAGTAGACCTGCTAGATGGAATAACATTTTACTTTAGTGTTTAAAGGGCACTTGTCATAACTAACATGATTTGGTGCCACAACTATACATAACTGGAATCTTCCTGGGCTTAACCATCAATAAAGCAGTGACAAGTACAAATGTAGAGGTGTGAAAATGGCTTAACGCACATAACTACTAATGTGCCACTGCAAGCTAGGGACTGTGGGCTGCAGATTGCTTCATTTGGGGGCAGGGTGATTAATTGTACAGCCACCCCTTCCACTTGATGGCGCTATGCTGTATTTGAAGGAAGAGAGCTTTAGCTAAGTATATCTTTTACACTTACTGGAGGTTTCGTCAGAACAGTTTATAAAATACATCAATGCCTTTCGGATTGTGAACATTTATCTGCACGTTTTTTTAATGCAAGTTTCACTTTAGTTTTTGGTAACATTTTGGTATCTAAAGCTTTGGGTTATCCCCATAATACAAGTCCTCTAAAAATGGCATGTGGCCCCCTAAAGGAGAGAAACCATTGCTATTCAGTTTTATTTTGGATTATAATGTTTATCTATCTTTTTTTATTATTTTTTAAATCAAAGTTTTTTTAGCTGATATATTTTCATGCACCATCATACATCATGTTAAAAACTATATTTTAAAAAACTGTCTGGCTGAGCTTAATGGCAGTAGTAGTCCAACACGTGCTAATAAACGTCCACCATTTTCTTTGATGCCCCCAGCTATATAATACTTAAAGAAAGCATAGCCTGGTGTATGACATAAAGGCTAGAGAAATCTAATTAAGGGAATTACATGTTGTCTGGTAAAAATAACATACTTTTAAAGCAAGCCAACCAACCAGCACATCGAGAGAAAACATGAATCCTAGAGCTGATGTTATCACAGTATTAACTGGCATAAAGTGTGCTTGAATTTTGAAGAAATATCACAAAGCGATGTTAACGTGACAAGTTAAGTACTTTGACAAGTCATAAGCTTGCGAACTGCATTCAAGAGAAATGTTCCATTCAGTGATCATGCTACAGAACAGAGAAGTTATCATAATAATCTTATCCAGAAATGCAATATTCTAAGTCATTGTTAAATAGCATTCTTCTAGATGCAAGTTTATGTTTTTTTATACACATTTCATGTATTCCCACACGTAGTGTTGCTGCCAATAATTTATGACTGATCTGCACCCAGGCTAGCCTTCAGCATTTTATTTAATCTCTGCAACAGTGATTTACAGTGACTCATCATTAATAATACAAAAATGTACATGTGTGTTAACAAGTTAGGCAGAATCTTTAACAGAAAAGCTAAAAATTTTAGACTTATTGCTTGCAGAGCTGAAGAGAAGCCTTATAAATCTAGTATCATTTGTTTACTGTTCCCTAGAGCAAGTTATTTTGTCCAAAACTATTAATTCAGAAATGTATTAAAATGTTTTATTCAAGTCCTAACAACAAAATCACACAAAGCCAAATTAAACATTATTGTTTTGATCAATTACCAAGATATTAGTGGCAACAAAACTTCTTCGCAATAGCAGCAGTGAAAGGCTACCGAAAAATGAAGCGTTATTTAAGAAGTATTGCTTTTAGATTTGATGAAATGAATTTTTATCAAACCTGTTGAACCACTATGAAAAGTGGAATTGAAACAGGGTATTTCAATAAACTTTGAGATGTTAGTAACTCTAGTTTTGGGCTGGCTGATGACACCTCCACCCCCTCATGACGCAGACATAGGTAGAGTCACATCTGTGGCAGCAAAGGGGTTAATCTCCATATGTGCAACCATAGGTACTGAAGTGGTTATGGTGCTTAGAATAACTCTTTAACTGCCGTAAAACACCTATACATCAATTGTGTTAGCGTGTGGCAAAAGGAACAAAAGTTTTTGCAGTCTTTACTGGTATGTGATTATTAAGATAACCACGTTATTTGGGGGCTGAAGAATTAGGACAACTTGGACATTTTATATTGCTATTAACCCCAATCAAAAAATCTCAGAGTATATGCAAATGTAGTGGAATTACTGTCCTGGCCCTCTCGAGATATAATTAACCACTTAAAAGTGCACATATAGGCAACAGTTGATGTGAATCCAACAAAATACATTTGTTGGATGCCTAGGGGGTATTCTAGCTGCACTAAATGCAGCCTTATAGAGAGTAGTGAGATACAGTCAAAAAAAGTAGCAAAGAAGTCGTGTATTGTGTACACACTCCTTGCAATATCTTCTATAGGCTACATCTGTGACGTAAGAGGGGGACATTGGAATAAAGTTACGGTATTTTTACAAGTAGCATTACTTATAGCACTTTGGATTAAGAGAGCAAGAGATCAGATGTATGTCATACCCTAAACCAGAGGTACCCAAAGGGTAGAACCCCAGATTTATCCATTCTAAAGTCATTCCAAATACATGCAAAGCATCATGGGCTTTGTAGTTTTACAACATCTGGGATCTACCTTTTGGGCTCCCCTGCCCTAAACCATGTAAGGAGCATAGGTGTATATAATGCTCGGAGTGTATCTTTATCACAGTAGGTAGTTGAGGTACTATCTATATGCTCACAT
This sequence comes from Pelobates cultripes, assembly GCA_933207985.1. NCBI lineage: Eukaryota > Metazoa > Chordata > Amphibia > Anura > Pelobatidae > Pelobates > Pelobates cultripes. The sequence continues at coordinate 321,750,320 of OW240913.1, read as the reverse complement.
CTTTAGAGGAATACCCCTAATTAGAAATGGGCATTGCTTTATATATATATATATAGTCTTTTTTTCATTTTGATAATTGCATTTGTTTTATTTTGCAGAGGGAGAATGTGACTTTCTTGTGCATTCTTCCAATCACAATGCGAATTACAGAGAACTGGATTTTATGGGGGTAGTAGGGACACCTGAAAATTATTTACCTACAGACGTGTGTGGTTTTTTTTAGTTTTAATGGAAGAAAAGTCTTATTATGGAAATACACAGCACTTTTGCATTCAAGGAATGTTCTGTATTCCCAAGCCTCCATTTAATAGGGGAGGGAAAATTGATCTCCCAAGGCAAATCAGGTCACATGAATTGATAACCCTACTAAGCTATGCTTGTGAGATTCTCTGCCTTCCACAGATAATGCACTTTGGATATTAATCCTCTAATGGCAGAAATGACATAAAGTGACTAGTTATCACTAAGGTGCTACACTGCAGATTACACAGGATTATATTGATAAAAATGACATTTTCTGTAATGACATTTAAACATGCGATAACACTCTCTATAATATGACATGCTGTATTAATGAATATGCGGCAGACATAAAATTAAATGTATCATGTACAACTGATACAAACATGAAACCAGAGACAATCGAGAGCCTTTGAATGTGCTGAGCCAAAGCAAACTGAGCAATGTATTAAAGGGATAGTCTTGGCACCATAACCACTTCAGCTTGTAGATGACAAATGTCTCAAACTGACAAAATAGGGCTTGAAAGCAAATCTCATTAGGCTGCAGAGACTGGGTTTTGGCACCATAACAACGTCAATAAACTGAAGTGGTTTCGAGTCCAGAGCATCTCTTTAACTTTTCCAATCACATTAGGAAAAACACATTGAAACATTGTGTACAACACCCCTGAGACTAAGTAATATATGGTCACATTCCTATTGGTTGCTTTCAAAATCTGTTACATTCTAAAGTTCCTCTATCGGGATCCCACCAGTTTCCCTACCATGTCTATTCACATTTTGTGGATCAACAAGACCATTTAAGGCCATGAAATGTCCCTTTTCAGAAGTTAGTCAGCAGCCATTAAAGGTGTAAAGGTCTCTAGTAGGGAAATAGTAATAGTCATTAAGCACACAGTCAAAGCTAAGACCCTATTATTTATTCCAGTCTTAAAGGAACACTATATGCACCCAGACACCTGGAGTTGTCTGGGTCCTATGTGACCCAGTTTTAACCCTTCTGTGGGAACAGCAATGTATTTTTCCAACATTAAACTGACAGCCACTAGAGGAGCTTCTGCGAAATAGTGGAGTACAATTCCACTATTTCTGTCAGCTGGTAGAGATCATCCGATTGGTAGAGCGCAGTTTTGCCGTGCATGTGCCCTAGTCCCCAATGCTTTCAGATGTGATGATCTCGATGATCTCAGCCAAAGAGGTGTAGCTTCACTGAGGAGAGCAGCACTGTGACTATCTTTTTTAACCCTTGCAGCAGGGGCACGGTCACCTTAAGGTTGACTAGGGCACTATAGATTCAGGAATAGACATATGCATTCCTAACACTGTAATGTTCTTTCACTTCTACTTATTGCTTAATCCCACTTCTACACAAATATAAACTAACACATACACAGATAGTGCATACAGACAATGCAGACATGTGTTTGAAGCCATATTGTTCCTGACACCAAACTACTGATTTACAGCAAAGATTAAAAGGAACACTATAGTCACCTAAACAACTTTAGCTTAAAGAAGCAGTTTTAGTGTATAGATCATGCCTCTCAGGTTTCACTGCTCAATTCCCTGCCATTTAGGAGTTAAATAACTTTGTTTCTGTTTATGCAGCCCTTGCCACACTTCACCTGGTTCTGATTGACACAGCCTGCATGAAAAAAAATGGTTTCACTTTCAATCAGATGTAATTTAGCCTAAACAATTTTATCTCTGGCTCTGTAAATTGAACTTTAATCACATGCAGGAGACTCTTGCAGGGTCTAGCAAGCTATTAAGCAGGAGATAAGAAAATATAAATTAAATAGAACTTGCAATAAAGGAAGGATAAACATTAGAAGACTCTTTACAGGAAGTGTTTAGGAAGGCTGTGCAAGTCACATGCAGGGGGGTGTGACTAGGGTAAATAAACAAAGTGATTTAGCTCCTAAAAGGCAGATAATTGAGCATTGAGACTGCAGGGGCATAATCTATACACCAAAACAGTTTCATTAAGCTAAAGGTTGTTTTGTTGACTATAGTGTCCCTGTAGTATTTTCATCTGCATGCACTGAATACCTCGTCTGAGAGTCTGATGTCAAATGTTACAATAAACTGGTGAGAGTATTGCATGACAAGTTAACCACATTTTTATATACAGTTCCCATAGGAACAAGGACTGTTCAGCACAAAGTAAAATGGATAATGGCAGAAGGGACAAGATAGGGTTGACATATCCACCATGATTTCTGTCCATAAGCAATAATGTCTTCATGTTGATAGGCAGCAAATCAAATGTTTTGCCCTGTAGTATATAAAACGAATATGCTTCAGAAGGAAAATTACTTAATCAAGGCTGTTAATTTGGGATCTGCAATAGATTTTCTTTCTACAACATATCGGATGTACATACTTCATGGCCCAACTCTATATGCCTAAACAATATTAAGTGTTATGGTTCCAAAAGCACAGTGGATCAGGCAACCCAATAGGGGACTGGTGTGTTGTATAAAACAGCAAACAATACAGAAATAGTAAATCCAGTTAGGTGTTAATACAAGTATTTGTATATTAACCAAAGTGATATCTTATATCAACATAAAATTAAAACTCAATTAATGCTACATCAATAGGCAAGACGTTATCCTTTACTTAATGTCCAAAAATTATCGATAGAAGGAACATAAACAAATACTTAAAGATACTAATAGAAACATAATAATCAGTAAAATAAACAAATATCTATTACAGCAGAAAAAGAACAGCAGTGAGCAGTGTATTTGTAAAAGGGCCCCAGAGAAAGAAGATCAAATTAAATAAACAGGATAGAGGAAGTTGGGGCCCCAAATAGGAAACCCCTTTGCTATGAATCGTCATTAGTGATTACGTGGATATATCTGGATATTTTATGACAAGGCCAATGTAAGTGTATATTTTATTCCCTACATATAAAGTACCATAGTAACGCATTCCTTTAGCACAGCAGTATTAAAATTCACATCACTGGAAACATTCTGTAGGCAATATTACTTTTGCATCAATAAACTACGAGGATAAGAAGGCAATTTACAGGGCGTGCCGCATACGAATGCAAATCATTAGCTGCAGGTTGCCAGCGGCACAAAGTGCTGATTGTATGTAAACACCGAGTGAAATTACTTACCAATTGTTCACTTGAAGTATAGTAAGACCTGTGTCTTGTGCCAACTGCTTTTTCTGTTCTTCTGAAGGGTAAGGGTGCTGCAAGACAACAAACAAGATATTTTAGATTCATTACTATATCGTCTTTTTGTGACACACAATAACGCCAGCATGCAGCGAATAATTAAAGCCCAAAATGCTGAGGTATGTCAGTCTTCTATTAACGGAATACTACATCATTTAATTATTAGGCACAGCAGACATACCAATTATGAGAATTAGTGAAGTGAAGAAATAGCTATTAGGAATTCTGGCTATACGCGAATATTCAATTTATCCTCAATTGGCACACAGTGGGAGGAAGCTCCATACCAACACGCAATCAGCTAAACATTTGTTCACACTAGTTCCAAATTCAATTTATAGAGAGAAATGCAAGAGGTAAAAAAAAAAAAAAGGCTTCATTGGCATAAAGAACAGCATCCTCCACATTATGTAGTTTATCGACAAAACGCTGGGATTTTGTACATGTGCCAAGTTAAGGTCATTGAACAGCATATTTTGCCTGACATTAACATAACTGTCTTAAGCTAATCATGAGGCAGTGCAGCCAAATAGAGCTATTCAAAAGTTTTTTTTCTTTCTTTTTTTTTTTTTTTTAAAACGTTAATTGAGGGATAAAATTTCTTATGAGAACTTACAAAGGAAACAGACATCAAGATAAATGACTTGTTAAAAAACATAATATAGTTAACCGTTTAAGCAGTAAATTCCACAAGTTATACTGGATAAACCTATTTTATCTCACTGTCTGGTAACCAACGTGAGTGTTGAGAGGTATTACTGAAATGTGCCCATTTTTTTATTTTTTTTTAAATTATTGTTTACCAAATATTATTGGTAAGATTGTCATGGTCATTCCTGTAAGTGTGAATTGTGCAAAATGTAAAAGTTGATGTGAATTTGACATTTAAGGTCAAAATAGCTGAATTAATAACACAGCTGATATGGAAAATTTCTCAGATTTGTCTGTTTTGTCTATTTTTTTTTTTTTTAAAGATTCACTTTTGCTTCACTTTGAATTCCTACAAATTCACATTTATATTTGAATAACTGTATTTCTTAACATAATGTAAACATATCCCTAAAACAATTCTGTATGTATATTTAGAATATTTGTAAGGGTAATTGCATAAGATGCACTTTAGGGAATATATATGAACTTGTTTGTATTAGAACAAAAGTGAGGACAAAATTGCACAGTTAGTGCTTTTTGCAACTCTACAGTTCTTCTTCTAATTTTATTATTTATATAGCGCCTTCAGATTCCGTAGCGCTGTACAATGGGTGGACTAACAGACATGTAATTGTAACCAGACAGCTTGACGTACAGGAACAGAGAGGTGGAGGGCCCTGCTCAATGAGCTTCTTAAAGGACTACAATACAATCTGGTATAAAAACATGTATTCCTAACACTATACTGTTATCTGGGAGGGTTTAAAAGGTAAACTGAGATCATCCAACATTGGGACAAGTGTACATGCGCAGCAAAACGCAATGCTGTGCCAACCAAATGATCTCTATAAGAAGCATTTAGATGAATAACCGTGCCTAACTCTGTTATTGCAGTGGAAGTGCCTATAGTAGCAGATAATAAGACAAACACTAAAGGTGTGTAAACCCTGCAATGAAAATATTGCTGTTTCTATAAAACGGCCATGGTTTACATTGCAGGGTTAAAAGAGCAGTAGAGCTGCAACCAGGCACTTCATTGAGATGAAGAGGTCTGGGTGACTTACATGTCCCTTTAATTCACCCCAACATTCTATTTAGTATATAGGAACCTAAACAGCTATAGGTATTTGTGAATTCAGCCACTCTGAACACCTGTGGTAAAGTAAACAATATCAAAATTTCTAAAATGTTATCTTAAAGTCCACAACAATCTTTGAACTTTCACTGTGTCGCCTCCTATAAAGATTACTATCAATATTTTTTTATTAATTATTTTCAATTAATATTGCTGTAGAATTTATGGAACAAAATCTTGCAATGTGCCTTTCTTGATTAATAGTTTGTGTTGATCTATTTTCTTCTTTACTTTCCTAACAGGGATATTCAAATGCATAGTTTACTCTCACCCATTAACAATTTTGTTATTCGGTCAGACTTGTAATATGACATTGTATAGCTGAGAAATGCATTTTCGTCCCATGTTTTAATTTTTTAAGCATGTTTATAGTTTTTATGTTTGTTGACAGTGATAATAAAAAAAAGCGCATTTTTGCAGTTAAGCATGCTGGTTGGGCTAGCATTTAATGCCATTAGCGTTATTTGCTAAGACGGATTAGACATGTCCTAACACTGCTTGCTTGCATGCTTGCCTACTACACTGTCATCCACATTTCACAGTATACATGCCTGTTTTTAAAAGCATTCCACAATTCTTCAGATTGCGTGTACAATACAACCTTGTAAGAGGTGTAAAGCACCTATCGGACTCTGCAAATCTATATTATTTTTGTAGTAAAGATATCAAAACTTTCATGGACTTGTACCAGTGTTTAAATATCTCAGTATTTAGAGAATCCATCAATGTTTCCTGTTTTAAGTGTAACATAATACAAAAGGTATTTAACAAATATTGTGACATGTTATATTTAGGAACAAGGCATCGGAATGTGAGTGTTAGATAATGTACAAAAAAACAAAAAACAAAAAAACACCTTGACATAGTATATATAATTGTACGTAATGGTCACCCCCTACATAAAAAGCCTAATATCAAGGAAATTGTCTCTGAATTGGGGATACATGGATTTAATTTGAGTGCTTTTTCGCAGGCGTATGTAAGAGAGCAAAAGTGGATGTGTTTTTGGTTCCTTAAACGAAAGCTGCTGTACGTGTAATATTTAACATCAAAATACAACATTTCAGATCTAATCTCCCTTTATGACATGGATCGTGATCCTGTAAAGTTAGGGGAAACTCTTATCATATGATCTTATTTTAAGTAATTGGAGCAAACTGTGTTGAATGTCTTAAAGAAAGCAATAATTGCTAGCTTGCCTCGAGCCATTGAAAACGAGGACTTAATGCCTATTATGCTGTTTCCAATTGTTCTGCATTCTTTCCAACAGACAAGACCGGGCAAATGAGGCATCCAAAAATATTAGCCACCAAAAAAAAAAAAAAATAGAAGAAAAAAAAAATACTACTACTTAATTATATAACACATATTTCTTAAAGTTTACTATGGTTTTGTTCAAGTCATCTGATCTCTTTTTCAACATATTTATTGGCTTACTGTAGCAGAAACTTTCAGTTTCGTGAAAAATCTATAATTGCCATAATCACATGAAAGCCATGACTTCATTCAGTTAATCCGTCTCAGCCAATGGTCCATAATGGTACAGACCTTTTAACTGAAACTTAATATGTTTAAAAATGTTTAAATACCCTCCATTCTTCTTATTAAAAAAAGTTCTTAAAGGTTTTTTCATTATTTTTTTTCTGGGGGGGGTTAGGGGGGAGAGCGGTGTATATTACCCACTTGTATTGCAAAAACGAACTTCGCTTATACACAATGTGCCCCCACCATCACAGTTTTACAAACTTGTAGGTTTCCAAAGACATGTTTTTAAGTCATTACTGATGTTATAAGTAATAGAGGAATATTGTAACTGACAAAAAGATCATGAGGCAAGATAAAAATCATATGACAAAACTGTCAATTAATCTCCTCTTCACGCTAATTGCTATCTGATTCTTTCGCAGGTTTTGACACCCAGTATATACATACATCAAATACTTGAGACAATGATCTTCAGCATAGTGGAATGTGTGAATATGATGCTACAATATCATTGGCTTACAAAAAAGTTATTTTAATGTCAGTATTACATGCTTTGTGATAGATCAAATCCTTGTTTTTTTTGTGCTTTGTTTTTGGTTCTTTTGTTTATAAAATAAATAAAGTTCCTTCACTCCCTAGTGATTCCTGCAGGGGACAAACCAGTAAAGCTACATTTGAAATCTAATGATTTATATTTTAAACAATAATGTCACAACTGTATAATATATTAATAGAATATTTTTTTATAGTGCTCCTCATTTCGGTTGTTTATGATAGAATATCTTGATTGTGTTTGAGGGGGGAAAAAAAAAAAATCACCTAAACTTTTTATGCCTGGGAACGTTTAACCCCTTAGTGACCAGACCGTTTTTCAATTTTCTTACTGTTAAGGATCAGGGCCGTTTTTACATTTCTGAGGTGTTTGTGGTTAGCTGTAATTTTCCTCTTACTCATTTACTGTACCCACACATATTATATACCGTTTTTCTCGCTATTAAGTGGTTTTTCTAAAGATACTATTATTATCATAATATCATATAAGTTACTATAAAAGAAATTATAGAATATGATGAAAAAATGTAAAAAAAAACACACTTTTTCAAACTTTGACCCCCAAAATCTGTAACGCATCTACAACCGCCAAAAAACACCCATGCTAAATAGTTTCTAAATTTTGTCCTGAGTTTAGAAATGTTAACAAGTTCTTAGCTATTTTTGGAAAGTTATAGGGCTATAAGTACAAGTAGCACTTTGCTATTTCCAAACCATTTTTTTCAGAATTAACGAAGGTCACATTGTAACACTGATATCTGTCAGGAATCCCTGAATAACCCTTCACATGTATATATTTTTAAAAGAAGAGCACCCTGTGGCAAGGCAATGAGGGGGGGGTATTGCAGGATGCCTCAACGTCGAGGCATCGCTGCAATACCGTTAGAGTGGCTGGTTTCCAGCGCTCTAATTCACCGTGGACGTATCAGGTACGTCCGCGGTCCTTAAGGACCTTTTTTTTGTTGGACATACCTGATACGTCCGCGGTCAGGAAGGGGTTAACTATTGAGCCACCTACGGTATCAACATTGAAAAGTATGTCAATTTGTTTAGGTAATGCTAGAGCCAAAATGACATGATCCCCTAGGCATTAATACTACTGGTGACCTCTAGCACACTGAAAGAAGATGCTACACACTAAGTACAGGCTTAAACATGTGGATTGATGAGGTTTCATAGTTTAGCCAAACACACACACTTGGCTCCTGTTATGCCCCTTGTCAAGTAGATGCCAAAATTCAGCTTGGGGCTCTAATGTACTAAGAGACAAATGCTTACACGCTCAGATCTGAGTAGATTTTTATCAAATTAAATAATCTGATTGTGAAAATAAAGAGTCACAATCAAATAGCAAATGAAGTTAAAGAGCTGAGTTTAGAGCCATAAATTACGATGACATATAAATTGGGGGGTCTCGGGTAATCACTTTTAATGTTTGACTATGGAATATTTTGGTTCATATGTATTATCAGGAAGACCCGAAAATTGCACCAGCGAACCAGAAGGGCTAACTAAAAGCTATGATTGAATGGACTTTTTGTGTAAAACATTGGTGGGACAGAGTAGTTGAGAAGAATTCAAGAGATGGAGAATATTCTAATATGTACGAAAAAAGATACTGGGCGTACAATTGCCTGCAGTAGCTCGTTGAATACCCACTCTGGAGAGTACACACTAAATTATCAGATGATTAAGTGTTAAAATATTTATTGCTCAATTAGTTATAAATAGGTATCACAGATGAAAATAAGCTTTGTTTTTCTTATAGCTATTACGAATTCTCAATCCCTGACTAAAACATATTACTGTCATTTGGCATGGAGAGTTTAGGAGTTTTGTCCTCCTATAAAGCTACTAAGTTTCACTGAGCAAATATTGATACTATTTGATATACAACCCTTGAAAGAACCACAAGTGTCTGAGGAAATCTGCCTATCCTCTGGTAAACACTGAGTTGAGCATTTTACATGGTTGTGTCCATTAGCCTTGTACCATTATCTCTTAAAAGCTTAATTATTTGCAAACAATTGATCAAGATGGGAATATGAGATAAATCTGGAACCAGGGGAGAATTACAATGCATTAGGACTGCAAACAAAATTACCTTCTCAGAGAAGAAATTAATGATTGGGACAGTGTATATGTCATAGTAGAAGTTGTAATGCTTCTCCTGGAGTGCTGTCAATTTGATCTGTGCTAACACCTAAAGAGTCAGTCAAAGCCATCAAACAGAGAATTTATCTGAGAAAGCTGACGCTTCTTCCCAGAATCAATGATGGTACGTACAATTGTCTGGTTTCCTGCTAAAGCTTTGCCAAAGTCTGCCAAATAATGAATTTCCAAATAGATTGTGATATAGATAATATCAAATTACAAAATATATTTGTTTTTATTTCATGTCAAGCATATGATACAATGTAATTTTTTTTAAAGATGACTTATAAAGTAACATAAACATAGCTTATCTGGCTTAGATAGATGCCAAAAAGATTGTGGTGAAACCAAACATTATAAACTCTACACCAGGGGTAGGCAACCTACGGCACTAGTGCCATTCACGGCACTCAAGATGTCTTTGCACGGCACCCAAGGCTGCTAGAGCTAAACAAGCTCTGGCCTATCAGGAGTCCCAGTATCAGATATCTGCTAATACAAAGAGATGGTGAAGGACAATCCTCAATTTATGCATTGCAGCATGTAGAGGAAGTGATCTCAGATCACTTCCTCCCAGCACTTTTGAATGGGAATCCATACTGCAGTAGAGCAGTCTGCAGCTGCTGTTGCAGCTCCTGTCCTTGACCTGTACCTGGCCAGCCTGGTCCCCACTGGAACCCAGGGAAGCCACCCATACTGCTAGATTTACACAGAAATGCAGAATAACCCTCCCCTCATACAAATAATATGAACAGCCCAAACAAACATACACACAATACACACAAACGCAACATCACTAACAATCCACATGCATGCACACAACCCCACATGCAGCATCTCACATGCAATACTCCAAACAGCCCCCACACAGTACCAAACACACAATGTGACATATCCATCCACACACACAATTCCACAAGCAACCCCCATACACAGCCCACATTAATATGAGTCACACACAATACCATAAACTACGCATGAACATATACAATCTAATAGCTCATATACTCATAAATACAATGATACAAAGCAATTACAGTAAAAATAACAAGCAGAATACGGCAGCATACACACCTCAATTTAAAAAAATAGGACCGGCACGCTACGGGACATCATCATCCTATATCGGCACAGTGCTGCTAAAATGTTGCCTACCCTGCTCTACACCATGCAAATAGAAAAATGTTGTGCATCACCCTGTCACACAGTATAACCCTTAGGATAGAAAAGAACGGACTAATAAAAGATATACGTCTTAACGGGCCTTAAAGTGACCGGACTTAACATTAGACAGAGTAAAGCGTAGTCGAAATATGAGCTGAGGTCAGGGTAATGGAGAGAAAGCGAAAACGAGAGCTAGCCAGAGTCAGGTACATGGTCAGAAGGGGAAACAAGACAGGCAAGGGTTAAAGAGAAACTCAGAGTCAGTAAACAAAACAAATACCAGAATACAATACTAATCACAAGGAACACACTAAAGGGTACTAGGAATAGAAACCACAATAGGGCACAGAATCTAGGGACACATAAATTTAAATATTTTTTATTTTTTATTTGATTGCTCCACGTCATGCCTGCGCACCAAAACATACGTGAATGGGTGCGTCGGAATGACGTGGGCCAATGGGAGCCGACCGCAAGGTTAGGCTCCCATTTCCCCTTTAAGAACGTGCTTGTGATGCGAGCAGTGTTCCCAATACTGTATGGGCTGTACGCCCGATCAGACTGTTCAGCGCGCGGCCCGCCAGGAGCTCAGAGGTTTTGAGCTGCATGCGGCTCGCCTGGAGACGGGAGTGCTCAAGCCACATGCGGCTCGATCGAGGACCCCTGCAGGCATGCAAACCGGGTAAGTACCGTTGAAAAGTCCCCCTTGGGCATTGAAATGGGAGAAATCATGTTTCCACAAGTACTCCCAGAGTTCCAATCTTTACATGCAAATGAGCACAGACAGGCACTGTGTTTATGATTTCACCCTCCCATGCTATAATTTTAAAAAGTCTCCATTGCTAAGGATTCCTGCAGAAATGCACAATGAAGTCTGAAACACGATGCCTATCTGTGCCAGTTTGATTGTCAATCTGGGAATTCTAGGATAGTTGTAGAAACATGATTTATCAAGTTTCTGTGCCCAAGGGATATATAGGTGATGCATAACAGTAATTGTTCCAGTGACTTTAGATAGATAGACAGACAGACAGATACCAGTAAATACACAATATATTATTTTAATCGGTGCCGGATCCATCTTTATTATTAGCTCAGATTTCACGTAATAAATTGTTAAATTTGTTAACTTGGAAATTGGATGTCATATGAAGAATCTTTGGAACAGTAAATGTTATAGAAGAAAATGTATTGACTTATTAAAGATCTAATTGTAGCTCTTAATCTTTGCATAGGTGACTACTTGGTAACCCTCATCAAAAGACTGGATGCCAATAAAACTCTCCCTGGAGAACCCACTGTAAGACAAATGCAGTTTGCAAAACTCCAAAACATTGCAATCCTGCAGTGAGTAACAAAGACGTAACTGTAAATTAAAGTTAAACATTTAACTTCCCCGCCAACGTATTAAATATTTAATCTTAATTAAATTTGCATCACTTTTCATGAAAAGAAAAAAAAAAAAGATTTTCATTAACAATTCAGAGCTTCGTTACAGGAGCACAGACAATGTTCTACAGCAAATAATAACAAGAAGTAAAACCCAGCTACAGTATTCACAGATGGAAAATGTCCAATGTTATATCTTAATGAAACTTCTTGTCCAAATGTATTCCTTTCATCAGACTTTCCACCACTGGCAGTCTACGCGGATGCCAAGAGAGTGATACGCACTTTATCTTATCTGCTCTGGTAACCATGTATCAAAAAACATTCTCTCCCTCGGCTGCCCTGCCCCCGTGACTGCATTTTGTAATGTACGTAGGAAATTCGAAAATAATCTTATACAGGGCCTGCCGTTGAGATAGTAAAACTCTAAACAATTCCAGCCTTAAACCTGATCCTTGCTAATTCCATCTGACACCAAAAAGATTCTACTGTAAATAAAAATTACAAGGGCAAGTCCAACAAGTAACACCCCACATTGCCCTGTGAGTACCAAAGAATTGAGCAATATATGCAGACGTGTTAAAAGGGAAGATCCTGACATTTATTTTTAGAACAACACTTCATTGACAACCTTTAACAATGTTGCACATTTTTTTTGTTTAACATAATGGTGTGTTTTATTTTTTTAATTTATAATGCCTTTATAATCTGCATACGTTATTTTGCATTTGTTACTCTCCCCCAAATATATGTTATTGACTTTTTTAAAATACAAACTTAATTGGGAAATAGGATATTTACTGATAATAAAGATTTCAATATTAATGTTATCACATATAGTGCATATGGTTTTCTGTAGATCAATAGGAATATAAGGGACACTGTCACTTCTTTACTCCATTAAATAAAACATTGAAAATCACCTATAACTTGTGTAAAACATTTTTGTGAGATGCGCCATTTTCTTTTAGATTTATATTAAACATCTAGCAAATAGCATTGTAATCCATTTCAGACAAGGCAAAACCTGAACAGACATTGTTATTTGTTAACTATAATAAGAAAACAATATTAATAAGCCTGGTCATGCTTGTTTGCTATGAGTAGAGAGCAGAAGGATGGCCTTTGGGTGGTCTCTTCTGCTGTCCTTTATCAATCAATTCCTCAACATAGGGTGCCGCAGAATTGATTGATGGGTGGGATAAAGACCTAGTTTCCTCTTAATCTATACATTTCCTAGGAAAAAATGCTAGCACAATGTATAGATTAAGTTTGATGCTCTTTAAAAAGAGCCAATGTAGATTTGGATACGTGTCCTTTAAATTTAAGGTCAAAATAGCCAAAATAAAAATATTCTCTAAATATTCTCTAAGTCAACTATGCTAAACTAAACAACTATAAAAAAAAAAACCTTAAAGGGAAACTCCGCTGCCCAAATACAATAATTGAATAAAAATCATCTTTTAGTAGAGATCCTATCAATGAAAATATGCAAGCGTTTAATTGTGCATTTTTTGTATTGGGGGTATATCTAAAAACAGATTGTAAACACTGCAGTTCACTTGTCTGCAGCCCTTGTAAATCCTCCCCTTCTATCTCCACCCAGACTTTCTGTGACTGTCCAATCGCAGACTTTCCAATGCAGCTCAATGAGAATTATTTGAACGGCAGGTGCTTAGCCCACTGAGCCATAACAAACCAGGAAGTAACAGGACCAGTTGTGTGACTGACAGTTAATTTATAAAAGTGCTAATTTATATTGAAATCTGCACTTTATGTAAAATGTAGAAAAGAGCACACACTCTTCACACAGAAGGCACTTCAGCAAGCTAAAGTGCTTAACCTTAAGGCATACGGAGTGTCCCTTTAAACTTTTGTCTACACAGCAGTACAGTATTAGAGAAAAACATTTGGTTTGAGGGGGATGCCACCTATAAGAAAAGCCTTAAAATGAAGTGTGTTTACCTCTTTCAGCAGAAAAGACCAAGATGGAGTAATCTCTCAATATTTTATGAGCAATGTGCTCAACCCACACTTGACATTTCATGTGTGAAGCAAGATAAATGAATCACTCTGGAACTGATATACTTGCAGATCATTTTTTTAAAAAAAGAAACATTTAGTCTGCGTTTGGAAACTACCAGCAAAGATTAAATATATCGGCTTCTAGATATTACACGCATTAAATCAATAACAATAGCCTTCCTTTCTTGCTTCAAATCTAGGATGTATTTAATCACTTATCTTTTTTTTACGAAACCCATTCAGGAAAAAGTTATATTTTTCCTGAACCCATTTTTGTTGGTGTTTTTTTGTAAAGAAAAAAACACCCTATTTCAGTTGATGCTTTGTCAGCTGTCTGAGCCAGAGAAGAAATAAAAGTTGTTATAATTTATGAATGGGTGTGGAGCAACAGAGGAGGACAGGAAATGAGAGTGAGAAAAAAGGTTTTCTAGATAGCAGCCCTGGAAGAGTTGCTGTCAATTGCCCATGGCACGGAATCTTTATAAGTATAATCATTTTTAATGAATCACAGAATTATGAGGAAGTTGTGGATAATAGAAAGATACACACATAAAAATAGGATCATAATGATCATCACACTACTGGAAAAAACATGAGTGCTTTGAAACGGCAAGTGCAATGTAAAGTTTATTATTATTTGTTTTGTCGGGAAACGGCATACATTGTCATGTTAGCACCATCGTGGGCTCTGTGTATGGTGACTGAAACATGTAATATGTATTTAGACTTTGTCATAGTCTAACAAATGCCCCAGGGCTTCCAGGAGGATACTTGATGCCAATTTCAGTAACGTTAAAGGACCGCTATAGTGCCAGGAAAACATACTCGTTTTCCTGGCACTATAGTGCCCTGAGGGTGCCCCCACCCTCAGGGACCCCCTCCCACCCGGCTCTGGAAAGGGGAAAAGGGGTTAAACTTACCTTTTTCCAGCGCTGGGCGGAGAGCTCTCCTCCTCCGTTCCTCCTCCTGGGCTGAATGCGCACGCGCGGCAAGAGCTGCGCGCGCATTCAGCCGGTCACATAGGAAAGCATTCATAATACTTTCCTATGGACGCTGGCGTGCTCTCACTGTGAAAATCACAGTGAGAAGCACGCAAGCGCCTCTAGTGGCTGTCAATGAGACAGCCACTAGAGGAAATAGGGGAAGGCTTAACCCATTCATAAACATAGCAGTTTCTCTGAAACTGCTATGTTTATGAAAAAATGGGTTAACCCTAGCTGGACCTGGCACCCAGACCACTTCATTAAGCTGAAGTGGTCTGGGTGCCTAGAGTGGTCCTTTAAAGTCACCATAACTAGTCTTTTACAGTTCCCTTTGCCTAGAGCAGGGATAGACAACCTTTGGCACTCCAGATGTTGTGGACTACATCCCCCAAAAATGCTCTTACACTCATAATGCTGGTAAAGCATCATGGGAGGTGTAGTCCAAAACATATGGAGTGCCGAAGGTTGCCTATGCCTGGCATAGAGGTCTCCACTTCAAAGGTGGGATTTCCAAATTCTGGTGAAGATGGTGATTGGCCAAAACAGCAGAGTGTGTTCCTAAGAAGGGTTAATATTGTTAAAAAATACTTATTAATAAGGGACATATACCATGAAAAACAAAATTTATTTGGCTGGCTAAGCATCTTTGGAAATGTAATATATTTCATTTCAAAAGATGGAAACCAAGATTAGCTATCAGTTATAAGACAAAAACTTATTTAGCATTATACATTCTAACCCACTATCCTAAAAAGCACTTCGCAAAAAGATAAAAAACAAAACAAAACTAATTATCTATATTTATACCAGTTCTGTGTATATTAACATGGTATATTTAATTGAAAACAGATATCTAATATAGAAAAAAAAAATGTAACTAAAAAACTAAAACTAAACTCTGATTTTACTGTATTTGGATTTTCTGAATTAGGTTTACTGTTCCAGTGAATGCTTTTTGTGTCCTGACCCTGAGTGAACATTATCAAAAGATGCACTTTGTGATGGTAATTTTCATTACAAAAGCAGGGGATGGTGTAGTCTTAGAACATAGCTTGAATTTATAGTAGCTGTGCTCTGCATCTTTCTAAATACTAGACTGTAAACACGGCTCATCTCAGCACTGAGATGTAAATAATATATCAATGGGTGTTTAAAAAATGTTTTTTTTAACATATTTATATTTAGAACAATTTATAATCCCATTGTACAGCGCTACAGAATTTGCTGACGCTATATAAATAAAATAATAATAAAATAATAAAGCGCTGCGGAATAAACTGGCGGTATATAAATACCAATAATAATAATAAAAAATTAAAAAATACAAAAATGCCCTTTTTTTTTTTTAACATACCAGTCATTCTCTCAAAAGATATCTAATTCTTATGTTTTCTAAATATTTCTAATATACAAATTATACATAGGCAACATGTTTAAACACATTCTGATTGTCTTTTTTATAATGTCTTTCCTTTTGAGGGAGACATTTTACTTATGGTATGGTCTTGCTAATGCTTTAATGAAAAATAAAAATGCAATTTATAGTTGTGGACAATATGATATAAAAATACCTAACTTTGGAAACAATTCTATCATAGTGATTTTAAACTAGTGATGGCATTATACCTTACCTATAATAACTTTTATCTTCCCTTTCTGAAGGAAACAATGTGTACATTAGGACTTCTTGAGAGTTCTACTTATTGCAGGCAATTCATTAAAAAAAGTAAAAATCAACGTGGAATAGTTATGAGTAACTGTTACTGTGGAGTTCTGTGTAAAAGTCAAACAAATCTCCTATTCAAACATTAGCTGAATTATTACTATATCATCAGGTTATCTACGCTTGCTGATTGGTTTCACTCTATGTATCCTAGCACCTCTGACTGCAACCGATACCCACATTAAACATTTTGAAGAATAACTATCAATTCAACAACCATGATGAAGATGACTGGTTATATTTAATATATCCATCATACCTACTTAATCATCCTATGTGTTTAATTGCTATGGAGATAGATTACTTAATCTTGACATCGATATATATATATATATATATATAAATGTTACTTGCTACTGCAAGCCTGAAGGGCCAATAACACACTCACCATTGGCGTACCAGTGGCTAGTGGGCAAGTGAAAATGTTGAGCCTTGATATATATATTCTTTCCCATGCTAAAAGTATGTTTGTTTATCTTTTATTTGTTTGTTAAGATATAGTTGAAGTTGTGTGTATTTTACACAGCTTGTCAAGTTTCTTAAAAACACACAACATTAAAAAGTTGAAGTTTTAAAAAGGAAAAAATATCAGAGAATACTGCATTGTTATTACAACATACTAGCAACTGCATGTTTTCAGTGAAACATATCCTGTAATATCAACATTGAAATTAAAACATTGTAAATCCTTAAAAAAAACCTAATTTTTGCTCAGTGACAATTTGGGGATGCAATGCAAGTAACGATAATGATATGCAATACTTAGAAACATCATTTGGTTAGAAATATTTACAAACCACAAAATAAAGGAACTATAAATGTAACATGCATTTGATAACAGATCTCTATCAATTCTTGCCAGTGATTGTTCTATATGATGTCATTCATGAATCATGTGCAGTCATTTTGCATAAATAATTATTGTGCGATAACTAGGTAAATTATTGTTCCTAAACAAAAGTAAATATGCTGTTTACAATTGTGCAATGCATTCAAAGCCTCAAACACAAGCTCGTGTTGAAACATCATACCAGTAAATGTTGCCTTTTTTTGTTTTGATTCCCCTTCCCCAGTTCAGTATACATTTTTTTACTCAATGACATCATTTTACAACTGTGTTGTGACATCATCAACATCAGAGCACTGTTTAGAAAGGGGTGGTGCTTTTGTATGCCTTGTCTCCCCCTAGTGTTTAAATCCAGTTATGCTCCTTGCAAAGGAACATTTAATTTACTGTGGAATAGTTATGAGTAACTGTTACTGTGGAGTTCTGTGTAAAAGTCAGACAGATCCCCTATTCAGACATTAGCTGAATGGCAGACGGGAATCTGGCCAACTGATAAATACATCAGAGATCTGTAATCTTGAGCATAATTAAACAGAGGCGCTTAAAGAACGAAAACATATTAAATGAGACTTTGGGAAAGAATTTTCTGAAAAAAACTGTAATAAATCAGTAAAGAAAGCACGTACCCCAATAGTTGGTGGTTGTAATAGAATAGCTACTGCCACTGCTGCACACAATCAGAAGTCGAGCAACATTTTAAATATTCAAGCTGCAGCAATCTTGTTTTATTTTAAGCTATATATTGCCCTAAAGCAACTCGTAAACTTCCAGTGAATAAGTAAAATATCATAGAAATCTGATGACTTCATAAACAGATCATGTCAAAGCTCATTTATGCTGACAGCTGCTAAAAGGGAAGCAGTAATATGGCTTGTCTCTGGTAACACCAAGCTATCATATTATTTAAACTTTATTTTACAGTTAAATTAATCTGCCGCATATACAACCCTCGAAGGGCAAGACTTCGTTAAGCATCTTTACTTGAATGGTGTCAAAATTATTAGCACTGATGATTCCTACAGTAAACCAATCACAGGGATTTCAAATCTATATTTTGCCCACTGTATTTAAGAAATAAAGCAGTATTTTTTCATTTACTTTTTGCAAAATGTTTATTTTGTAGAGCTGCCAGTGCATTTGCTTTGACTAAACATAAACAGTTATATATATATATATTTATATATATATATATATATATATATATATATATATATATATATATATATATATATATATATATATATATATATGTGTGTGTGTGTGTGTGTATGTATGTATGTACAGACCATTAAAGGGACACTGCTGACAAAAGTTTTAAATATATATATAAAAAAAGTTGCATTCTTTTCTTTTACAGATATTTTTGCATAGACAGTTTGCATATTGTGAGTCCACATTCTCACTAGTCCGTTTTAATTCTGCGTCCTCCAGCACAACACTTTAACCTACGGAGGGAGCAACAACTAATGACATCTCAGTTGATCGTGGGAGGGTGCAGTCAACAACCAGAGTCAGCACTAGCCAATCACCATGCATGAGAAGAGGCCAACAGCCAATTAACATGAAGCAGTTATAACCAAGCATGTGTTATATTAGGAATGACCTGTAAATTATTTGTGAACCTAAAATACTAGTCTGGGGGGAGGAAAAGGATCAAACCTCTGTTTTAGTTTGTATTTTTTGGCATTTGTTTTATATATTTTGACATCAAATCTCCACCAGTGATTTTCTGCAGAATTAATTAGCGTATGGAATTGCACTTTGCCTGCGGGAACACTATGCTGAAGGGTTAAGGCGGCAATATTTTTAGAATACAAAGCGGATTGTAAGCAAAAACGCATAAGGGGAAAGCTACAAATGTTGACGACAATAACGATAATAATTTGTGCCGAAACAGTTGCCATGCACATTGTTAAATGCACAGCCCTTGGCACCGAAAGGGTTACGTTAACTTTCGTCATGCATTTGTCTATAGCAGAAGTTCAGATAATGAAGCAGTCACACGACATTAGAAACTAACAGCATTGTGGGATAAAGCATGAAAATGTCAAAAAATATTTTGCATTCATGGCTGCAAGTGCGACATTCCTTGCTTTCTAGGGGAATTATTGTGCTAGGTGGGTTTGCATTTGGTCCAGTTGGATTAACCTGATGATTTGATTTTTAGCCAGAAACAAAGGAGCCTGTGTATAGGGTACAAAGGAATTTTTGAAGAGCTGAGCTGTGTCTATGTACATGACCTGCCTGCCTTGCTTTGTGTTGGTCTGTGACTTCTTGATTGTCTACTCGGAAAAGCAGGAGGGACATTGGGGAAGTCAGAGACAAGCTGGTCTGGGTGATGGGGGTGGGTAGAGCGAGGCTGCTTTTCTACCTGACTGCTGAGATGTAAATAGTGTGAGATATGAGGCATAAATTGTATATCAGAAGCCAGTGATCAACTGTGTAAAAAAAAAAAAAGTAACATTAAGAAGTGGAGGTTCTGCAGCAGCTCTGGCTTCAGTTCAACTTCAGATTCTTGCCCAGTCTCAGATCCTTTACAGATACCCACGGTTACCCAAAGAGCTAAAGGGACGTTTCAGAAATAGGCTATGCTGGAGTAGGCTCCTCTTTTTACTACATTTATTTATTATACATTAACAAACACAACACATATAGAAATATAAATAAAGAAAAACATTTTTAAGAAAAACACTCTAAATTTATATAATTTGCTGCAAATCTGCAGCTTTTATAGCCACCAGGAAGTGACTGGGATTTCGCCCCTTCCATTATTACCCAGGACTCACAGAGAATAAAAACATTCTGTCCAAAATGGCCACCAGTTGTTTAATGTCCATTGTCATAAACACTTTTAGGAGTTCCCTAATAAAGATCAGAGTAACCAGCCGGGCTGAACTTTGTTGGCAGTGTGACATCATTCTTTGTCTGGTAGAGGGAAATGTTGTATCATAATCCTGAAAGCAATAACTGTTCAAATACTGGAGTTAAAATAGGGGTCTCTGAGGGTTAATTTGTGACCAGAACTCTAGATCCCAGTGGGACCTAGGAGAACAGCATCCCCAACAACTTTCTATTTCCCGGGTGGTCTGGTTGTCATGGTTACAGGAGAGCTGTGGTCATGCACTTTAGTACATTGGAGGTTAGGTATAAAAACTGTTGCATTCACATCTTTTTTGGTACTTTCCCTGTTTATGTTCCTATATCTGCCAATTTTATTTTTCCTTATTGTGATTATTCTACTAATTTCTTTACTTTCTATTTTGTTTTCATTAACACTGGCAGAGTAGGTGTTTACATGACAAGAAAGCCGCTCACAATCTTCCATTTTGTTTCATGTATAAATATACCTTAAATGATTAGATTACCTTTGTTTTACTAATGATCTTACTTATTCTTATCAATAAAATCACAAAAGGACAAGAAAAACTGAAAAAACTGAAAGAGGTATCAAAAAGTGTCATAAAGACTGATTTTTTTTTTTTTTGTTATTCAGCCCAAAACCAAAACAGAAATAAAGCAGAACATGTGAAAAGGGAGGATTCAACATTTTAATGGTGCATGCACAAAAAACTGGCTCATATATGAAAGTGAACGCGACAATTTTTATTCATAACCCGCTATGTTCCCTGGTTGCTCCTGGTGTGATGTAATATCATATCAGTGTTCTTCCAAAGAGAACGAGAGAGCCACCTGGCCATAGCACTCCTAAAATTCCACCAGCCAACCACATGATGATCTCCACATTCTGTAAGGGGAACAGCAGGGGCCATGAATATTACGTATGAGCCGTTTGCCGTCTTGTTAAACCCCAGTGTTGAATATAGAAATATATGAATAAAGAAATATTTCGGAGGCATCTACATATTTATTTAAATCATTATTATAGCATTTGGAAATACACATTATTAAAACACCACATTTTTCTAAAAAAATTAAATAAAAAAAAGAAGTGGTTCATAATTTCCTCTGTTAATTTCTCCACTTAAAATACAGTTAGAGTGTGGTTTCATCTCATTAAAGATCATTGTCCCCAGTAGACAGTTGAGTTTAGGAAGATACTTGCTGTTCCACACCTGCTACTCAGGTTGCTATGTGATGAAGGCTGAATACAAACAGCAGACTTGAGCTTGCTGGGCTGCGACTGATGAGCCTAGTCTAATTCAGAGGTGATTATGTAGTTTACTGGACCACTAAACCTCTTTAAGCTTGTAATTACTGCCTATTTGAGTAAAGAACATTCAAAAGCAATTCACTGCATCTTGCCTGCCACAGCTGGAAGCGGCCTGCCAGCAGTCAGAGGGGACATTCAAATCTACAGGGACAGGGGATTCGAGCCCAGCTAGCAAGTATTAAGATCAGCAGCCAAGAATTTGCACATTCCTCCTCACCTTTCACTATCAAGTGCACTGTTAACCCCATGATGATCATTAATGTAAATGCAGTTGTGCGCAGCAGCTGTGGGGTTAATTGAACAGATGCGATAATGATGAAAAGAGAAAAAAAAAGGCATAGGTAGAAAAAAAAAAGGAAGGTGTTTTTGAAATAAAAAAATACCCTTAAAATTAAATAACTTTTGCTCCATAAATGACCGCAACTGACCGCACATTGGCAAAAAAAAAAAAAAAAACAACATGCTATATTTGTATGGTATAGATATTAAAAAAAATGTCGGCATGAATAATTTCCACTGCATTGCATTACATTAACATGAGACATTACATAATTTAAAATATTTATTTAGGTAGCCCACAGCGCAGAGCAAATCCTAAATCGTATTTTGCTGTAAACCAGATTTTAAGCACTGGGATAAAGAGGCCATTGTCAGCTCTTTTGCTCTATTTCAAATTTTCCAAGTGAATTTTGAGTTATTCCCATGAATATAAACCAATGTATTTAGTTTAATAAAAATGCAATAATTCATTAGCAAAACATGCTGGAAAAAAAGTTACCATTTCTAAGGAGCTATAGCTTGTTTGACACAACTCTGAGTTACCGGTAATGTAAAAACACAAATACAATGTGGCACAACAAGTTTAACGTGACTGACAGAATTCACAACTGCTCCTGTGCCTTGTGGTCATAGCATACCTCATAAATTGCTGTGTTACACTCAAAGCACATACAATCGTTACTAGAAAACAAAAGGTGGGAAAGTAAAGCCAAAATATTAATTCACGAAGTCTAACCATACATTAAGAAACCCTAGACAATTCAACTTAAATCTAGAGTTCTGGTTGAACAAGTTAACATTCCATAAGAGGGCGTAAAGCATTTTCTACTGATCATTGCACCAACATTCATGAGCTTTAAGTAAAAATAAGGATTGCCTGAGGTGTAGTTGCTCATAGACCAAAGAGGAGCAGGGCCTCAGCAAGCCATACCTAAATTTATTCTTGCGGGGAGAATAGGAGATCTGTGCCACATGAGGTACACATTTATTTTTCCAAAAATCCTGTTAAGACACTAGATATTCCAGAGTATGGTTTATTCAAAGATACAGCAAAATGACGTCCCTCGCAAAAGAAGGCATTGAATGAACATATCTGCTATTGTTGGAGCATTAGTTTTGGACTACATTTATCTTGATACTTTGCCAGCATTATGGCTGCAAAAGCAATATGGTAGATGTAGCCCAAAACATATGGAGTGCCGAAGGTTGCCTACCCCTGGACTAGAGCCTGATTGGTGCCTAATGTTCAAGCCACACCAATAATGTACAGTGGTAGGTTCCTGGGGTCAAAGGTGAGACTCGCACCTCTGGTAAGATTAGGAAGGGCTGTTAAAAGTGAAAACTGTGTCAGAAACATCTGATTGTGCAAAAAGATATTCTGCTTTAGAGTTTCTCTACTATTAAGTAACAGTTCTAACAAATGTACACTTTCATGGTGGAGCTATAAGAGAACATTGCACAAACTCAACAGAGGCTCCCCTAGACCAGAAGTAAGCAACCTTCAGCACCCTAGAGTTATCTTTTACTGTAAAGCCGGATTTGAATGTAATAAACATACAAATCTTCTGTATAAACATTCTAGAACATGCTATAAATTTGCTGGCTGGAATCACTATGCCTAGTGTAGGTTTGAATTATCCGTCTACATATTTTTGTAAAATTTTCATGTCTAGTGCTGTGGAATGTGTTGGCATTATACACTTAATATTAAAGAAGCACACGCAATAGACTATAAAATTACTTGTTTTGTCAGAAAAAAAGATGTATGAAACAAAAAATTTCATTTTTTGTTTGTTTGAATTTAATATTCAGTTTCATTAATATAGTTAGAAAATATATATATACACCAACATTTAGAACACTAAACATTCAAATATGGGTTAAAGACACATCTAAAATATGTTCCTATTTGGCGATCTTTTTTCTTTTTCTTTTTTTTTTTTATATAAATTTTACCATAATCATACAGAACAGATAAAGATTACAATTATATTTTCTTATACAATTTATATTAAAAAAAAATTACACCACAACTACTGTCTAAGAAACTACTTATTTTTGTTTTATCCATTTTATCTATGTACTTACATAACTAAAAAACAAAAACAAACTGAAACAGGTTTAACGTGTATGGGGTAACCAAAGATATTTTTAACACTCGCTTTGCTTTCTCTTCTTGCCTTAAACCATATCATAACATTTTGCAACAGAAAGTCTAGGAAAGTCTAAGAGTGTGTGTCCCATGGTGTTACGTACAGTTCTGTACGGCTAGAACGTTCAGTTCTGTATGGCTAGACGACAGCAGAAAACAGAAAGCATGGCCATAAAATAATCGCTTATACCATATATTATTAACTCTGCATCAAGTATTAAGAGATCAGAGCATGATGGAACTTCACATTGACTTAGA
Source organism: Pelobates cultripes (assembly GCA_933207985.1). Classification (NCBI taxonomy): domain Eukaryota; kingdom Metazoa; phylum Chordata; class Amphibia; order Anura; family Pelobatidae; genus Pelobates; species Pelobates cultripes. The sequence continues at coordinate 321,725,911 of OW240913.1, read as the reverse complement.
CACCATTCTAAATATACTGTGGTACATCACCTACATATCACAAATTGGACCTTGGAAGAAGTCATTTTTTGGTCACCAATATTCTAAAAGGTCATAATTTCACAAATATCCCAGAATGCATTGCAGAATATGTAGATGTGAACAGACAAAATGAAAACAGGAAGTAGTCTACTTAGGTTGATATTATTCCACTAGTGATCCCCATAGAGCAGGAGTGCCCAAAATGTAGATCCCAAGATGTTTTAAAACTACAGCTTCCATGATGCTTTGGCATGCATTGTAATTCTAAAGGGATGCAAAGCATCGTGGTAGTTATAGTTCTACAACATCTAGGGATCTACCTTCTGGGTAGCCCTGCCATAGAGAGAGAGAGACAGAATTTTGGAGAAGTTGTGAAACCTCATCTTGTTCTACAGTGATCAAAAAAATTTGAGTGACAAGAACAATGTCCTTATAATACACTTTAATTTTCTTGCAGAACAATTTTAATGCAAAACTAAGAGTTGTTTATTAAGTGATCCGTATTAAACTGCATTTTAGTTACTGTTCACAACACAAACTCAGCCAGCATGATGATAGGCAAAGTGTATGGATAGTACTGCACACTTCAGCATGAGCTATGAAACAAAGCAATATGCTCAGGTGCACTATATGCATGTTGTGATTTTAGGGCCTTCTTTGCAATGTAGCAGTTCTGACAAGAGATGTTTTTTTAAAGACAGAATGAGGGTTACTTCTCATGTTTTGATGATGAACAGTACACACTGAGCTTAAATTTTTCACTTATTGACTTCATCAAGGTATTTATCTGTGGATGGAGTGAGGTCAAATATAAATGTTTTGGAATGTTGGGACATTTGGTGAGTTGGCGAACTGATACCATTGGGTTGAAATTGCCATCTTAAATAGGTTGTCTCAGCACTCATATCACATGATTGACTAGGATTGCCCCCGCTATAGGGACTCCAGGGACATTATGCAAACATACACAAAAAAAGGGTTTTTACTAAAGTGAAAAAAGGTAAGATTTAAAAGCGATTTTTATTTAAGTTGAAAGTAGCTAAAATAGAAAAATTAACCAAGTCAGCTATGCTTCCAGTTTGGTAACACTGGCTTTGAAATTCACTTTGAATTCACTTTAAATTCCTGACAATTCTTTCTAGTAAAAAAAAAACAAAAAAAACTGTTATTGTTCACATCTTATTTTTTTTTACAGTAATATCCTGTGTTCAAATACGGGCAAAGTCACGTCACCAAAAATTACAGGCACTTTTAAACGCACTTTGTAACAAGTAAAACTGCACATTCTCTTGCACATTGTAAGAAGACATCACAGTCGCAGTATTTTGGAAAAATTGTGATATTGGCGGTCTTATTTTTATGGCCATGAACATGTGATGTTCTAAGGGGTTTTTTGCCCACTCTAACCATGCAGGGACATTCTTTTTTCTTTCTACAGAAATCTTGCTGAACACACAAAGCAGGCATGGTTATCACAAAGTCATAAAAATATCAGTCAGCCCAAGTTCATTAAGATATTATTCTGCACATAAACCTTTCAGATATGGCTACTCCAATTAAATAAAAATGTAAATCTAATGATACAAATGATGAGCCTGACAAGCATGGGCATAAAACGCTACTTAATAACTTCATTTACTATAATAACAAAGAATAAGTGGGTCTTTACAGATGAAAGCCTTTTGCTTTTTTCCTCTGTGGATAAAGTACAATTGGGACTTTTCAAAAACCAATGTTGAAAAATATATGAAAATGGATCATCTCCAGGGTCTCATTTTATAAACAAGAGGAGCTAAAGCAAACCAGGCTTGAATAATTACCAATATGGTACTTAGCTCCTGATTTTTTTCTGAGAGGTTGTCTGCTTGATGCCTGAGCTCAAGAAATTGTTTAACCCCGAGTCTGCCATGCAACACTGTCTAATTCAGAGACATATTAATCCCACCGTCGCCACGCATTAAAGGAACATAATACACAAGAGACTCTCAAAAAATGCACAAGTATCTTATTTAGTATCCACGGTAGCTTTGGCATTTTAATTTTTTTTAATCAAATAATTTTATTAAATATAGTACTGAAAACAGTGTTCCCACAACAAGTTTTTAAGCAGATTTCTGTAAAAAAAATTGTATATATAATTTAGTAAATATATATTTATATTATTCATTGTATACAGTAATTATCACCCTAGAATATACACCCCACCTTTGTCTTTGAAGAGGGGGCCATACATTATAGGGATAGTCTGCTACATTGTAGCACTAGCACTGCACAACACTATACAATGTTGCATTGTTCTCAGCTCCCGAGCCCAGCACCTACCCACAAAAAAAATGTCACCAATTTAATATGCCATTAGTATCTGCTGCACCTATAGTGAATTGCATTTTAAATGAAAGGCGTTGTCATTCAAAGTTTGCATAGACATAAACCTTCAGGTAATTTTCATAACAGCGGGGTGAAAAAAGGGAAATCGAGTTGCATTTGCTAACTCAGGTGTAGCGTCATTAAAACAAATGTGAATTCCTGATCTACAACCAAGCGATATTAATAGAGCCCATGTATATATTAGATTATAAGGTTTTTAAGCAAGAAAATATAGGCATTTCTTTTTTTTTTTTTATTACATAAGCTTGAGCTTTGCAAAAAAACAACAGAAAATATACAATATGGATAAATCACAGAAACATATGGTTTCGGTAAAAGGGAAACAATGTGCTTTGAACCCTCCATATTTGTTTTAGCAACGAATTGGTTAAAGGCATGTCTACCAAAGATGGCAGCTCATGATTAATGGCTTACATCTTCCTTGGCTCTACAGCATTGAGGCCTGAGGTCTGATCTGACAAACATCCCCTTTATCTCCAGCCAATCAGCAGATGTAAGCACATAGGCCCTGTCAGGTTGACATATCATTTCTGCGACAGTGTCACCGAGTATTAATGTACAATTATCTGTCCTAGAAATAACCCTCGCCTTTATGCATTGTGTAACTGCACGCGTGGCACAGCGGTAATCCAAACGACAAGGGCAGAAATGCCCGCAATAACCAAGAAGCTGTGAGCTGAGCTTCCAACATTGGGATGACATTGCCTTGCGGTCTTGATTGGAGGACTTTTATTTGTCTTTCGGTTTTAGGAATGTATGTTTGGGTTGCCCTGAAGACTTCCTCGGACACCCTCCACCAACCCATCCTCCCCTTCACTGTTTACTTGTCAATAACTGTTACATGTTAATATCCCTAGGGAACTGAATTTTCTTTCTCATTACTATTTAGGCCATCAAAATTAGAACCTCGTGCTGTGGGACATGGAGATCCATTGCTTGTTCATTGACATGCGCACATAACCACCGCATAACCTAGACAAAATCGCAATTCCACCTCGCACTCATTCTATACTATAAGTCTGGCGAGACTGCTTATATGAAAATGTTTTATGAAAACATTTAAAAGCACTACATACACTAAGCCATCTAGCAACTAGATTCTGATAATGTTACAAGTTATTTTCACTCGACTTTTTTTTTATCACTCAATGGTATTAAAAGAACTACTTCTGGGATTTAAATACAAATGGGTTTATTAACCAAGCTTAAAATTCTGTCAAACTGAAAAAGGACTTACTAATTGTTGGCCAACATAGCACAGTTTTGAGATTTTTTTGTTGTTGCCATATCCTCAACAATTCTCCACAATTTTTTCAGTTTTGTAAATAACCACAAAGTGATATATAAGTGAGGCATTCCAGAATACCACAATGTACTAAAACATTAAAATGCAGTGACTTCCAATGAGCAAGTAACATTTTCTGTAAGATAAAGGACTGACACACAATCTTTATTTGTTTAACCTCCTTTTCACATGAGCAGTCCTTTGGGTTTAAACAACTTTAGGGACATCAATTCAGGTTCTTGTCTCCTTATGTTTATTTTTAGGTAAACTAAACATCATCAATCTATTCCCACCTTAAACAATTCCACAAGCCTGGAATCTAGAAAGATATATGTTCCTACAAGTTTAACAGGCATTCGCTTGGTCCTTGCCATAAAAAGAAATGCGCCCTATTCGCTCTTACATTTATGTAGCATTCCAGAGGAAAACTCACTTTCAACAAGTCTTTTTTAAGGTTTGTACGTCCTCTACACTTAAACTCTCGCTATTCCTGCATGTATGCTTATTTACTAGCTTCGACTGGAAAGGTTTCACTGTGTCACCGGAAATAAAGACGTTTGAAATTGTGTATTTTTCAGGCTAGAGGGAGCTGGGGGAGTAGTTTAACTTCGCAATCATTTTTATGAGTACTTCCTGAGCAGGAAGTTGCTTTAATATAACAGGAAGTGAGGAGTACACAACCACCACATGATATAATGATATGCTTATTTATAAATTCCATAGTGCTTTGCTAAAATCACGTGATTCAAATGTGGGTTTTTTCAAAGGATAATTTAACAGGCACATCACCCACATATACTTTGAAAACATTTACTAAATGCCCATTCAACGAACAAAAGCCATATTTACACACAGTGCATTATTATTTAATGAGCGGAAAATAGAAACTACTAAATATGGAAAATACAGTATCATACAGTGATTAGTGATATTTTATTATTTTATTAAAAAACAAACAAACAATACATATATATATATACACACACACACACACAAACACACACATAAATATAAATGTATATATATATATATATGTATATATATACACACACACACACGGACATGTATATCTAACACACACCTAAGAACATTTGTTAAAAATCATGTTCCCTTTTGCTTAGATTACTCTTTGCTGTGTTTGATGTAGCCGGATAGGATGGATGTCATTTAATGCCACTCTTTCCCCCCTGTATGATGACTTCCACAATTGAACTCCTTCCAGTGAATCCCATGGGCCTGTCATTCTTGTAATAGATGATGTTTTCAAGGCGAGGTGTAGGTTTGGGGCACATTAGGTCCCAATAAACGCTGAGCTGAATGATTTGACTCAGCTATGCTTTTTATCCGTGACTTCCCTTGCTTAATGCTTCTCAAAACAACAGAAAATTAAAGAAGAGTTTACGACAGAGATCTGCTAGAAGACTCCCCCCAGATTTGTAGGCTTTCAGCATTTTTTTTTTACCATTCTTTCTTATTGTATATATTTTTAAAACAATACTTACGGAATATTATACGATGTAGAGAAACACTGGAGCCGGGGTGAGTTTAGTAGAATAGGCTGTCTGCTATTTCAAGGAACTCTTTAACATTAACAATAGCATTAACAATACAAATGTTTAATCCTAATGCTATAGTGCCCTAGTCGCTGTTTAGGTGACTGTGACTGGACCCCCACTGCCATAGTTAGAAAGGTAGTTTTACTTTCCTTTTCTCCCTCACAGCGCTGGCCTCTGGTGTTTAGTTGCGCCTCATTGGCTAAGATCATCAAGATCAATGATCTCAGGCAATCCAATGCTTTCCCATAGAAAAGCATTAGGAGGTCAGTGCACATGCATGGCAAAATGCTGCGCTGTGCCAGTAAGATGGTATCAGTGAATTTTACCTCACTATTTTGCATAAGTGCAAGCTAACTGCAAGAAAAATAGTGCCATTCCTGCAGGACGTCAATGTTTTCAGCTCCAGGGTTAAGACTTGGGGCACGTGGCACCCAGATAACATCATCAAGAAGGGTGCCTATAGTGTTCCTTTAATGAAAACCTTCAGCAATACATTTGATCAACAAAGCAATGAAGTTAAAGGTGGGCAAATGACAAGGTACTTGAATTCCCAGGGGTATGCAAACTTTGGAACTCCAGATGTTGTGGACTATATCTCCCATAATGCTCTTACAGCGAGAATGCTGGCAAAGCACCAGAGGAGATGTAGTCCATCTGGAGTTCCAAAGCTTGCCAACCCTTAGACTAGTCTATATAACACAACACAGCCCCAACTCCAACCAATAACCAAATACAGATACATCCTAAACAAGTCTAATCATAACACTCTGTCTCACTGCGTCATCTAAGAGGTTCTCCTATTAGACTACAAAATAACCATCCGTTGTAATCATTTAGCGCTATCACACCAAATAATTGTTTACATGAGTCATCTAAGATCATCTGTACAAAACAATTAAGAAACTTAATCATATACTCTTATAAAAATACACGAGGCACAACAACAATTTTTTTTACATTTCTTTTACTCATCTAACCAGGAAATATCTACACAGAAAAACAAAACTGCTGTGTCAGCAGTCCTTAACTAGAAATAAAATCCATTTATATTATTTATAAAAAAATATATATATATATATCTAGCAGGAATCTGCATGTGAAGCTATCTACTGAGACACTATTCTATGGGTTTCCAAATCTATAATTCATGATTGCCAGGTGCAGTACAGATTAGTTGCATTTTTTTTTTTTTAAAGTTATTACAGGAGTACACCAACAGAAATCAACAGATTTGGCTGTTAAAACAAATGTGAGTATTATAGTAATGTCATTGTGGTGCTGTGACCACTGATTTTCCCTTAAACCTCCCGATCTCCTTACAGCTTGGTGTCACCCAGTGTTGGGAGGACTGAGGAAAAAGTGTGATGTAAGCACATGTTTAAAAGTGATTGCAGTGCACTCAGTGGTAAAATCTGGGTATTTTATGTCCATACAGGAGTGCTACAACATCGCTCAGTGTAAAAGCTCTGATTAGTTGTCCTACAGGGCAGCCTGTCTTCTTGGAGTGATTGTGAGCCAATATGAAGTGCCTCCTTTGTGGACAGGAACAATGTTGGTGATGTTAATAGCATCATGGACATGGTCACCATCTGCTCCTCCCTTGTTGACCCTCGCTCTCACTCAATATGAAGACCTGCTAAAGTGGGCAGGTCTAAAACACAGCCTTAGTTGATTCCCATTTTGATGGACTACTGGACAGAATGTCCATACCTCATTCCTGTAAAGGTCCTTGTGTAGGAAGAAGCGTTTTATTAGATTTCCCGGAGCTCTGCAGCACCCGAAAGACTATTTTTTTAAACAGAAGAATTAGGAAATCCTAATTTTGTTGTGCCAATTTCATTTACTAAAGGGTGGAACATGTGACAGGAATCAGGAAAGTGTGATCCACTAATATTGAATTCCCAATTAATTAGTTATTGAGTGTATAGTCTTCTATGTTAAACACGTGTGCTATCATGGAGGAGGTGAAATAAGTTTTAAATTTTTATCTCTTGTAACTGTGCCGATAAGTGATTAGTAGCATCATATAACAATTGCAAGTACATACCATTGAAAATATGTTACGGTAGAGATTAAAATGAGATTTATGCAAGCAGCAGATTATACAAGTCTATATATGTAATAAATTTAGCACACAATTTTATTTTTTTAAATCCATCACACAAGCCTTTGCTCAGAATCACGATCAAATTACAGTTTCCCCTGATTTCCTTAAGTAAAATGGAATCTCATTATGTAAAAAAAAAAAAAAAACTCCACTGTCTGCTGAAATCTATTAAGAACTCTCACTACAGCTCATTACAAATGATCACAACCTGTAACTGAAAAATCTCAGCTCATGAACGATCTTCCTTTGAAACAATGTTCATGATAAACAAACAGAACAAAACAAACACACTAAACAATATCCCTGGACAAATTTGGGGGTCCAGGGACCATACAGCTAATTACATTTAGCGATACAATATTGCCGAATATTTCTTGGCCTGCATGCCAAGGCTGTTCCAAGGCATTAATACTTAAATGTTCATATGCAACACATCTGTCATTATGTCCTAAAGTCTATGAGGCACAACCAAGACTCTGCAAGCATATTGATTTTTCTTACGTTGCCTTTCATTTACTTAACCATTGAGAAATACATGAGCCTATAAAGGGCCTAACTGTCCATTACCACCTTGTACAAAGATATTGTTTTTCTTCTGTCTCCTGTAAATATTTCCCAGGAAATACAATGTGTTTGCCATGTAAAAATGAATTATAAAAGGGTTCACACCTGTTTCTGTTCACTAACTACTGCACCGAGGTATACTATAAAGTGCTTAAAGACTGACTAAATATTAAAGCATTATTACATCTGTGTGCAAAGGGTGGTAAATTAGATCCTAATTACATTAACAGGGAGGCTGCTTCCCAGCTTAAATTTTACATGAGCACTCTGTATAAAATCGAAAAAGTACTTCTGTGGTTTCTTTACGAGCTGGTGATTATAGCAACTTCCTATGTGGTCACTATTATTCTGTTTACAAATAAATGAAGACGCTTCGAGCCAACTTGCCTGGGTAATAATCCGTTATTTTATCTTTTTCCTTTTTTAACGCGGGTCCCCACCACACAAGCATGGTAACAATCACGAGCCCTGCTTTTCGTCTAATTACTCTATCACATAATTTCGCAAATTGCCTTTTCACAAGGGAGCCAAGTGCAAACCAGGCTCACAGTGGGATCTCGACTAGCGGCTTTCATTTACTACTTGTTTCTTGTTAAATTAAGAAAGAAGTGAAAAAGAATGCTTACAAATGACGCGGGCACTTGGAGCTCATATTCATACCGTTTAGACAAAGGACTGCGTGAGACTGTTTATCTTTTTTTGTTTTTTTTTTAAACGGTTTTCTTAAATCACTAAACTCTTTGGGGTTTTTTATGTGTAAGGTGAGGAAAAAAAGGCCAAACTAAAAATGCAGGTTAAACAGATAACGTTTCGGGGAAAGCAAACCTTTCTGTTGGCTATCACTTTTATTTAATGAGGACATTCACTTGATGTGTGCACATACTTTGCGTACATAATTAACATTAATAGTATTTGCATCAGTTTATTTATTTTGGAAATTATAAAAAATAAATTTTAAAAAAAGACCGTAAGTTTAAGCAAACTGTACATTTTTTTTTTTTTTACAGTTTAAGGCCCAATCGTCTATTGCAATGTTTATTACCAGATACTAGTCACATGGTTTAGGTGACCTAGAAAATTAATGTTAGTAATACATTTCTCTCAATCTTTCATTCTGTAATGGAACTAACAATATTTGTTTCTGGGAATTTACACATATTGAAACAGTAATGTGGTATATTAAACCTCGTAACCAGACAGAAAACCTCATAAATGGGTCACTATATATAGCACATCATTATTATAGAAGCATATTTGGAAATCCTGTATTCTAAGAAAATATACTCTAGAACAGCTTGGTGTTCTAAGGAAACCTACAAGAAGAGCACAACATTCTAGAGAAGCATATTTTAGAGTAACACAGTGTTCCATGGTGTTCTAGAACAGTACAGAGTTGTTATTAAGTCTACATTACAGTAGCACAGTGCTATAAAGAGTCTTATGGCAGCTTGTCTGGACAGACGTGACATGAAACCATCTCTGAATCCTTGTAAACATACTAATCTCTATACTTCACTCAGAAGAGACTATTAATTCATTCAGTATTCCCTGTGGAGTCAGTAATATGGCTTACTAATTAGTTCCAATGACATATCAGTTATACAAGATGCCCCTAGATGTTGGATAATCAGAGAGGAAGGTACAAGACAAACAATCCAGGGTCAGACTTGCAAGTATCTATATCACGCTGATTGTCCCAGTGGTGGAAGCAACACTATTTTCTTATAGAAGATAAAATCTTCTAGCACAAGAGTTTTTTTTAGACTACATTCAATCAATATCTTTGCCACAAACAGAGCAGGATTAACCATGGGAGTATTTTAGGTCTTGAGCTGCCGATAGCCCAGGGATTAGATTAGGGCCCTGTAACCATGAATTTGCTTGGTTCAATTCACCATCTCTCTATGGTGAATTGAACCAAGGGAAGTGATAGTGTGCTGCGGGCCACCGGCTATCTGTTTGTTGCAGAGGAGGCCCGCAGCACACTCTCACTTCCCTTCCCAGCAGCTCTCCTGTCTAAATCTTGCGCGCCCCGCATCTGTCAGAGCGTCGCTACGGGTTACCATGGTAACACTCCGCTCAGCATGCAGGCCGCGAGAGTTAGAGACAGGAGCTGCTGGGAAGGGAAGTGAGAGTGTGCTGCAGGCCTCCTCTGCAACAAACGGATAGCTGGGGGCCCGCAGCACACTATCCCTTCCCTTCCCAGCAGCTCCCCTGTCTAAATCTCACTTGTCCCACAGCCGTCAGAGTGTTGCCACGGGTTACCATGGCAATGCTCCGCATGGCACACAGGCCGCGAGAGTTTGACCGGGGAGCTGCTGGGAAGGGAAGTGAGAGTGTGCTGCCAGCCCCCTCTGCAGATTCCAGCGGCTGGCTCAGAGCACCAAGCCACGGGATCACCAGGGAATGTGATCTCCCACCCTTCCTGGACAGGTAAGAAGCAGGAGAGGGGAGTAAAATAAAATGTTACAAAATAAAATATTTTTTAAAAATGTAAGAAAAATTTTAATGCCCCTCCATTTTACACACATTACATACCTACACAAACATACACTACATCCACTACACAAACACACACTCCACATTCACTATACACACTGCATCTAATACACACAAACAGCCTGCACTATACACACTCTGAATTAACTACACACACACTACATCCACTACACAAACACAGACTCTGCCTTCACTACAAAAAACATAGACTCTGCATTCACTACACTAACACACACTCTGCATTCACTATACACACTGCATCTAACACACACAAAGACTACATCCACTGCACAAACATGCACACACACTCTGCATTCACTATACACACACACACACTCTGCATGCACTATACACACCGCATTTATTAAACCCAAATACTACATCCACTACAGAAACACACATACACACTGTATTCACTATACACACACACTACATCCACTACACAAACACACACTTTGCATGCACTATACACAACACATCTAATACACACAAACACTACATCCACTACAAACACACCCATTACATCCACTATACAAACACACACACTACATCCACTACACAAACACACACTCTGCATCTAATATACACCTCATACATTACACAAATGTGCAATCTGCATCCACTATACACTGCATCTATTACACAGACTGCATCCACTTTACACACGCACTTTGCATCCAATACACACATCCTACATCCACTATACATACACCACAATCAGTACACACACTGCATCCCTTTTGGCGGACTCTGAGGCAGGCCTGTGGGTGGACTTGGGGCGGACTCGGGGGGGCCCAGACCTTGAGCTGTGTCAGGAGTCCCAAAATTTCTGATGGCAGCCCTGTAGGAAAGCATTGGATTAATACTTTCCTATGGGAAAAATCTGACGCTGGAGGTCCTCATGGAGAGCAGATACCTTCAGATAATGGACCAAAGGTCTATTTGGATTCCAGAAGCCCTCTAGTGGGCAGACTTAGAGCTGCAATGTTCTCCGGAGCTGCAATGTTTAACATTGCAGCGCTAGGTGCAAAAGGGACACAGCACCTAGAACACTTCAATGAGATGAAGTGGTCTGGGTGCCTACAGTGTCCCTTTAAGACTCTTGGCTTGAAAAACTAAGTATGTATTTGGCATTAGAAAAACAATATATAAAATTCAGAAAGACAATCTGTGCTTGCACCTTATGTAAACTCATCATTGGCACGTACATATCTGACTGAGCGAAGCAAGAGATCAAATTAAAGAACGGATCACAGGTAACTTAAGTTTGTAGACATAGTTAATATTTTATTAGATTCTGCTATTTGGTAAACATCCAACATATGAGACCTAGAAAAGGATTACTTAAGTCACTACTTATCCTTTTCCCCGTGTAATACACAGCAAGTACAAGACATAAACAGCGAGGATACCCACTGCTTGTAAATAGTTTTAACATATAGGGAAGAACCTTGAAATGATTAAGCTAAATCTTTGAACAAGTTATCCTGGCAGGCTGCTATTAAATTGTTTTTGTTTGTTTGTATGCCGGTTTTACTATAGTGCAACTGTGCTCTAGTTTATTCTTGGAAAAAATCTGTGTGAATCTCTGTGTCAATAAAATGTTAAACCAAGCGTGTTATCAATTATTTGAGGACTTACAGCATTACCGAAAGACTACCTTTGTAATTTCACAATGAGTAAAGTGATCTATACAGCACAGAACTCGGTTATGTACTGTCTAAAGAAAATGATTGATGATCAGCATATATATAAGTACACATTTAACATATAAAAAAAAATCAGTATGCGAGGGACATGGTTTTAATGAGCATCGCTCCTTGTCTGTAAATATCAGTGGGATCACTGGGGCTTATTATTATTTTGACATGCTAGTCTAATTTTATTTATTATGTAGGTAGTTTTTAAAATTATATAACTAAATCGTATCGGAATCTGTTTCTTAACCCCTTAAGGATACATGACGGAAATATTCCGTCATGATTCCCTTTTATTCCAGAAGTTGTGTCCTTAAGGGGTTACACAAATCTTACAATCAGAAAACCCTTCTTCATATAGGGATTGAAATAAGAATGCACAAGGTGGTAAATTTATATTATCTGACTCATTCCTTTGCCACAAAGGGGTTAAAAGCTACTGGGCCGTCCAGGCTACTAACAAGGATAACACTCGCACTGATTTGAACACAGAATAATTCAATGACTCCTGAAAGTTGCTTCTCAATGTCTGAATTTGGGGACCACTCAAAGCCAATGCACTTGTGGTGAGTTTCAATCAAGTTAAACTTTTTATACCAAGTTCCCTTCAAAGTCATTATACATTTTGCTACATATACACACTTTAAAAAAAAAAAAAACTAATTAGAATTCCGAAATGCATCTTTAGAAAAAAATAACATGATATAATTTTTTTTTTTCTTTAAAAGGATGCAAACATAAGGTCGATATGGAGCTCACATCTGCTGAGGGTTGTCAGTTAAGTACATCAACATTAAAGTAAACTACACACATTCCTGCACAGGCCCTAGGTTTACGAAATTAGTTACTATGGGAAATAGCGGCAGAATCCATCTGCGCTGGGAGCCTTCCATTAAAATAATCTGCAGAAAATTATCAAAGGCTTGCCTTATGGCTTTGGAAAGAGGATACTGAAAATAATAAAACATAATGTGGCATGACATGAAAGTGCACAGATTTGCATTTTGCTGGTTTTAATCATCACTAAGTTGAAAATCAGGTAGTGTCAATTAAGGTCTCTGCATAATGTATCGTTATTTGAAACTCTACCCTGATCGACTAAGTAATAGTGACAAATGGGGAGAGAATTTCATGGCAACTAGTGCTTCTAAGAAGACCTGGATTTAACCTTGCAGGGCATTAACAGGCAGGAAATGAGCAACCTGGGGGTCACGGTTACTATTAGGAATTGTTCAATGCCAGTTTGAAGTCTTTTAGCAGTCACTAGGCAGGTCATGTATCACCTTTTCAATAGCAGTCACCGAGTCGGGGATGTTTTAGCATTCTCAGTCCCAGAGATAAAAAGAGGTACATATGTATGGCACTGTTTGGATGGCTGGGCTATCACATGCGATACACTCTGCTTGTTCAAGAGAACCTTTGAATTCAGCTTGTTATCGTATAGTTTGTCCTTAATACTTATAGCTTACTTGCATTTGGCTTTTGTATTTGTAAATGAAAATACGTTTTAGAAGCACGAAAAAAACATTTTTAATTTAAATTAAAAAAAATTAGGTTATAGGACTATAGATAGATTTATAGATTTATTTATTTTTATAAATGATTCTACACATGCATAGACTTATTAAGCAATGTACTGGACTGAGTTTGTGGCATTTTTATGGCTGCCATGCTATATTTGGCTGCAGAAAACAATTTCAGGAGGCAGAGGCTCGTAGTTCCCACGATACCTACAGTGTTCAGATGTATTCTTGAAGAAAGCAATATCAGTCTCTGACTCTATATTATATTTATATACACACACACTTGAAATACTTGTAAGTATTTATTATTGAAAAGTATCCAGACTTCTATTGTATCAATACTACACATGTAACTTGAAAGCCTTTTTTTCTCTACTATGTTGCTTGTTTGTTCTGTTACACAACTTGTGAATCTTGGATAAAAAGTATATATCCAAAAATTATTTCTATTTTTATGTAATGAGAGTCTATACGAGATTATATGTGAGTTTGAAAAGAAAAAAACAAAAACACTCATTGAATTGTGTTCACAGACACCAGCGTGAATACATAAAAAAAAAAAAAAACATTCTTCAATTTTGCTAACCAGTCAACAAGTAACATTTCTAATTTTACCAGCAACGGTTAAAGCCGTCCTGTATTTTGCAAATCTATTTTTAATTTATAGGAATTCTATTGACAAATACAAATAAATGATCAGTTTAACCCCTAATGGACGAATAATTAAATTACTCCATCATAGCATTTGAAGATCCTTTTACTGGGAGGACAGTTTTATAGAACAATAGGACAATTTTCTTCAGGGCATAGATTGTGATGATGGGATGAAATCTACTTAAAAAGTAGACAAAATCAATGTTGTACCATATTTAAGCATTCACTATCTGAAAGTCTGCACATGTTTCATCCTACACCCATTTGTTGTGCATGTTGCAATGAGAGAGAACATGCGATATCTAAAGAACTGAATAAGCAATACCTGCAAAGACAATAAGCTACTCAGAACCAATTTGAACAATGAACAACGCTTTAGTAGCCACTGGGGAATACACAGGAAGAAATTATTAGACATTGTCGGTTTCCTTTGGATGTATGAAAATATAGGCATAGCCTGAGCCATAAGGTTAAATAAACATTTCTATAGTAATGATATTATGAATAGGTTCTAATAGCTTTACATAGTGTGATACTACAGCAAGCTATTATTATTACTAATGCTAAAGCAATATATATATATATATGTATGTGTGTGTGTGTGTAAAGTTTGTATTTTAAGTATTATGTTAGCCCAATAAAAAAGGTATATATATACATACACACACGTGGCCTGGAGTTGTGGGAGGAATTACCCAGCTATTTAACCTCGGGCAACCCCCTTATCTGGGCCATCACCATTCGATTCATCCCACCCACCACTCCCCTCTTTCTCATATTACCACCCTTGAGGGCCCTCTTTATTTACAGGCCTACCCGAACAACAGTTTCAGTACACCATAAGCGACTTTTCATTATCACTGCATTTTTCCCCAACCACAAATATACCTAATGCTCTTTTTCTTGTCCAAAAGCAAAGTAATTAAAATATAATCTCCCTCTGGGATCAGTAAAGCCTGCTTATATTTTATTTAAAAAAAAAAAAAAAAAAATTATGACAGCAATACTTTTTTTTATTGATATTATAATATGGTTTATAAAGCTTTATACAAAGAGAAGTTTTATTATTTTATAAAGTTCTATATAATAGATTCTATAGCAATGCAGAATGTTTTCTGTAGTAAGTAACATTGTTATTAATATCTATATGCACAGTGGTATCATACAAGAAAAGAGGACACTGGACTGGCACACAGAATATATTAAAAAGATTGCAGGAAATGCGCTTACTGTTAGATGTTGGAATAGCCATGCCCGCATGATGTTCGTGGCTACTTTTGGAAAGATACCACGTTTTTTATGACGCTTTTTGTCTTTGTCTGGATCATCGTCGTCCCCCGTGCTGGGTGAGGCTACACTGTTATCCAAACCATCACCTATGAAGACAAAAAGAATGGACAGTGATTACCATCAATGCTTTTATAAAATAAATTACAAATAAATCAGACAGAACAACTCATTTGTAAACCCCTAAAATGCCATAAATGTAGGATATCCTCTCTGATATTTATACATGAGGAGTCAAGAAACATAAATATGTAGAGATGGACCACACACAGATGTATGCATGTAACAATAACATATTTCCATGCATTGTACTGTATGTTGCAAAACATAAATCTACATATTGCGATATATATCGTGTGTGTGGTTAAAGGGGCCCTACAAGTGAGCTGTAGTGACCACATGTAGCCTGGTGCTGTCCGATGGCCAAACATCAATCCACTTTTGAACAGTTAGACATTTACCTAGTACCCCCAAAGGCCTGCAAGTCCAGGCCCTCATCACAGATGTATTTAAAGCATAAGTGTCCCTTTCACTTAGGATATCAATTCTGTCCATCTTTGGATAGAATTTATTGGCTGGCAACATCAGCTTACGCTTCTCAACCAATGAAGTAACTCCTAATTGAGACACAATATATATAATGAAGAAGGGCAATTTCAAGTTTAGCCACACGTGTGAAGTGGGGCTGGACTAGAGGTGTGTAGGAACCAAGGTAATTACAACCCATTTTTAAAACATTTCATAACCATGGAATGTTGGCAGGGAACCATAGCTACTTTTGACTCTTTTAAAAGATGTCTAAGAATCCATTTATTCATAGTTTCATTATAGTCGTTTGGGATCACTCTGCCAAAATGTGGCAGCTAAGTTTATTTATTACAACAATATACAATCCATTTATTACAACAATATACAACAGAATATTATATCAATATCCCCAGTGTGACAATATCTTCATGAAATACTCATACTGACTGATGGAATTTTACTGAAATTCCAAGCCAGTCAAACGATATAGTGAGACAAAGTTGGGATTACATTGTTTCAGTATATTTCATACGCCTGACACTTCTTGTCACTGAGCGGAGCTACCACTGGCTATAAGTGTCAATCTCCCAGCTTTCACCAGTGACGGCTGTAGAAACATTCTCTGTGGAGGATCACGCAGTCTCGCGCGATCCTCCACAGACCTCAATTATTATTTTATTATTTATGTAGCACCATCAGATTCCATAGCGCTGTACAATGGGTGGACTAACAGACATGTAATTGTAACCAGACAACTGGACGTACAGGAACAGGGGGGGTGGAGGGCCCTGCTCAATGAGCTTACATTCTAGATGCAGCACTCTCACACATGCGCAGACGGACCAGAAAAAGATAGCAGTGCATTGCGAGGGACAGGTTCAGGTAAGTAAATCTCTCCTTTCCCTGCCTTGGACCACCAATGGCGATGTCACCATCGGGGGTCTTTACTAATTACGTATGAACACAACCTGGGATCACATCAGCTTTTACTATAACATGTCAAACACTCATCCATGGTTGGTTTACTGGAGAAGTTTATGATGATTCTAAGACATTTTCACAGAAGGGTTTTATTTTTGTACACACAGTTTCAATGTTATGCTTGTATAGTCTGTACTGGCAAATCATTAACTTTAGTTGTCATGATTAGAAGAATAGGTATGTCTTGGGCATCCAATAATATGTGCATGGCAACATTAACTCTTTCAGGGGAGTGGGATGCAACGCTTTGTTTCTCCAGTATTTATATAATCCACGATCCACTCTCAAGGGGTTGAATTTAAGCCCAAATTTAGAAAATATCTATTTGGAAATTTGACTGAAAACTACCAATGTATAGTTTTGCATCATTTAATGATTAAAAAAAATAAATAAATTAACAAAAAAAAAAGGTATTTGAGGTTTATCACGCTATTCACGTTTTTTTTTATTTTATATTGGTTGGTTGTTTTCACTAATTGATACAAATCTTTATGTTTCTGCATGCTTGTTTATTTTCTGCAAATTTGGAATATATCAAACTGGGTGCAAGCAGCACAATACACGGCGCTAGATTATATGCACTTAAAATTTCAATGAGCCTTTTCTTTATATGCTACAGAGACACCATCTGAAAACAAAACTACCTTTGTTGATTCCACAGCAGCAACTTTGAATTTATTACAATGGTTTGTCGCAAATCCCATTAGTAAATACATTTACATATATACACATATACATACACACACACACACACACAGGTATATGCTTACATATATATCTATATTATACTTTGTTAAAAAATACTTCAAAAGGCAGTATCAACTCTACTTAAACAAAAAAAAATAAGCCAATTGATTATTTATGGAAATATCTACTACAATCCAACAGAGATGACTTTTTATCCATCTTTTCGCATCAATAGATAATCAAGGCTTTAAAACAGTCTTAGCTTCCCATTACCTCGGGCAAAAGAATTTCTAAAAGCATGCCTTAAGGGCACCTGAATTATATACTCCATTAGGAGACGAAGGTCTTTCTACATTCCACGTATAACACTCACCAGAACCTTTCCTGTTTATTTCTGCTTTATGAGAGCTGAAGCATTAGGAACAGAATTTTGTAAAGTGAAGACTTATGTAAATATAAGGGAGAAACCTTTCAAGCGTTGGCCAGACCCCTCCTTCAATCCCTGGCAATGACCTATCACAAATAAAAGGTTTCGGTTACATCATTAGGTCAAGCCAAAAACAGCCCAGGCTTAATGCACAGTTTGTTCTTCCTACTGTTTTTAGGCAAATACAGCTACTTTACTCCCATCTGGGAGGGAAATTACACTGCTGAGCTGTAATCTAAGACAAGATTTTCATTGGAAGCAAATGCCTTCAATGCAGTGTAAATACTGATGCGTGTTCGGAAAAGCCTAAAACAATAAACCGTGGTCCTGTCCAACGTGAGTTAGGGAAACAGAGAAAAGAAAAGCAAACACAAGGAGGAATATTTTTGGCTGGGAATGTTTTGATAATAGTAGACATTTAGAAGTATGATGTAGCTTCGCTGATCTATTTCCCTACTTTAAAAAAAATCTATCAAAAGCTCTACGTCACAGCTTTGCAAAAGGCCACTGATGCACATGGATCTTTAAACTGCAGGCGAGTAAATATTTCTTCTAGAGTTATGTTTGTCTGTTTTGTTTTTTGCAGGACTATCGTCGAACTAACCTGGAGGTCCACCAGTAAATCGCATGACGGTGGAGAGGGACAACAATTGGCATAATAAATAAATAAATCAAACCTAAAAGATGTCAGGACTGACTCGATTCCTAGGTTTGACTTCTTCTGCTGCCAAATGAAAGGCAAATTATTAAGGCAAACTGAAAAGGTGGAAATAATCACAAGAATGATTTCAGTCCATAAACAGGCTTACAGCCTCATTAGTATAGCAGTAGGCTCCACTGGGTGATTTATGCTCGTTTTGCTGATGCCATGAGGAAATGCCACAGGGCAAGTTTGGGCAACCGCTAATGGTTTTTGACAGCTTCTTAGCAACTAGTGCAAGCCACGTTGTGGCGTTTGCTAGTGACAGAAACTGAAAATGTCATATTATCTGCCCATGTGTCATGAGGTCCGTGTGGCAATTAACTAGTAGGCCAGTGACTGAGAGGCCAGAGGCTCTTAGAAATTGCCCCTGGCTATCCTGGACAGAGTCTGCCCATTTTTTTCAAACATTTTTGCATTTCAGTTGCACATATGCAACATTACAATGCACAGATCTGCTTCACACTACCTTTGTTTGAGTCCCAGATGAGTTTTGTATTCTCAGATCTCGTCTGCATGGAAGCTACCTCTTTCTTTCACTTTAGGCACTCCATGACATTATCGGAGAAGTTAAAGGTAATTTGTCTTGATAAGAACATTCAAAATAACACTTTAATTGGCGATACCTGCGTTTCTGTTTTGTGATGTTTTTTTTTTGTTTTTTTTACTGTTATATCCAAAAAGGTGCTAGCTGTTTTTTAGCTTTCACAAATTAGTCTAAAAGGATTTAGGATCACTGAAGCAATCTCATTGCCTGTCAAATTGCTTGCAGCGCCAGAAGTCTGCACAGCAACTAGGCACTATTTAAAAAAAAATAAAAAAAAAATGAGCCTATAACAAGCATCAGGAAAGCCAAAGTCCCCTATTTTCTGTTACCAAGCTATCAAAACCTTTTCCTCCATGTGTCAAACTGTCAAACCTTGCAGCAGTGCTGTTTGCTCTTTCATATAATATTTTTCCCAAAATTTTTTACTAAAAATGTATGTACCACGATCTAGTGCAAGAGGCCAACTGAGAAAGAAAGGAATTTCTGCTGCAATTTCTTTATGGCAAATTTCTTTGGAGACCTAGCTGTATCCCTATGGAGTAACGCAGGTGACCTGTAGAACCTCCCTTGCTGTCAGGGGGCTCAGATTTCAAACACACTCAAATCAAATGTCCCATAGATGCCTATTTAAGCACACCCAGGCATTTAAGACATGCTATCTTGTTCCTTTCAAGAAAGGATAAAGCAGCATTTATAGCATTCAGACCATTCAATAGGTCAAACTGGCCCATGTCAGCAGGGGTCTCTCACATACAGGTCAAAGCTACTCTCCCCTCCTACAACCTTCCTTCCCACAGTCTAATGGTATTTCTGTGTGTGGAAGAGGGGGGTGAGGAACCTTTTTCAAATAAAAATTTCCAGGTCATGACAATTTGTCCCCCCAGTATTTTCCTTATCAGTTTAAAGAATGATGTATGTACACCAACAAGATTATCCAAGTGGTTTCTACGCAACAAAACCTGTTGATAGGGTACACAGTATATAGTACAGAAACAACATTGCTTTACAGTGACACCATTCTGAACACACAAATATACATTTAAAATTAACAATAACAAAACAAATACAGATATAAGCTTGGTCCTACAAAATGTTCATTTGTGAATTTTGTTCGTATAAATGGACATTTGTTTCTATTGCTTTGTTATTGTTGTGTGTGTATATATACATGTTTGTCAGTACATCATTTCTTATTATAAAATTTGAGCATTTCTGCTAATATATTTGCAACTTCATATGTTATTGTCTCTGGATGAGGCTAACAAAAGCACTTCTAGATTCGAGAAGTGTAAACATACAAAATGTGTCCTTTTTGTGTTTTGTTTTTAGCACCAACAGTGTCTCTGTAATCCAGCCTTCAGCATTTACTGCGTGATTCAAGCATGGCTTCATATAATAAATAGTGAGAGCTCAATGTGGTAATGGTGAAAAGATAAACGTAGCAGAGTCAAGAGTTTAAGAAGACGGGCTAAGTAGTGGGTTTAATACTTGGGATGAAAGTGCCATGCAAGAGCAATCCCTCGGAGGACTATTAACATGCTGAGGGCATTTTTATAAGGCATTGTAAAAAAGAGCTTAAAACTAGTAAAGTGTAATGTGTTAAAGAGTTAAGTGGTGCACAGTCATTTTCACCATGAAAAAGGGGCCCACTTTGTTGGGTGGGGGGTGTTCGGACCACGCACAGCTGCAGAGGCTCAATAAAGTGCACATGACTACATAAAACATTATTTAATGGCCACTGCAAAACATAATGGACTGAACTAAGAGAAGAATATTGTATTTTTATTTAATCTTTTTAAATAATAATGTAAAAGAAAAGAAAAAAAATACGTCCCTAAAGATGCAATATTGCTTTCAAATAATCATAATAATTCACAATCAAAACAGAAGAGTACTGTTCATAAAAACAGAGAAACTGGGTCTTATTTAATTATCATTGTTACTGCTATTGATCTACAAAATATTACAAATAAATATAAATAAATATATTTAATTATGTAGCACAGAAATAAATATGAACTGAAAACTTTTTTAAGGCTGGCATTCTTTTTTATAATGGGAATAAATTCTAAATAAAATGTATTTATACAATGTTTATATATAGAAAAAAGTTTTTATAAACAGAAATTTACATTTTTTGTATGTGTTTGTTTATATGTTGGACAGAATCCCAGTCTAACTTATTGTAAGCAGGATGAATTGTGCATAACGTTCCTTTATAAAATTCTATAAACAAGCATTACAATTATTGAAATAGCACAATCGCTGGCTAGTAGTAACATTAACATATAAACCCGAATTCTGCTTTTAAGGGAACAGTTTACAATGTTTGCATATGTCTTATAAAATTCAAATTGGTCATTAAGAAAACACTTCGTGTCACAGCTTTCAATATAAATATTTTACAAACTTATCTAAATAAATATTTCACTCCAGGCATTATATTATTGTTCTGTGGGTATACAAATGCCATGCAAGTTTACATATCAAATTATTTCTCTTTCTTAAAGGGGCACTCTAAGCACTATAAACAGCTTATTGTAGAAATTATGGTACAAGAAGTCTTTAGCTGCTGTTCTCCAGTTTTATGTCAAATTGCTTTTGAACGGTTAGATACAGACTCGACACCCAGACCCAAACTAGACACATAATTGACTAGGCACCCAGAAACGGGTGTTTCTGCAGCCACCGCAATGTTCGACAAGATACACTTCCACATTATCTGTACAACTCTGGAAGGCAATGATGGCCTGGATTGGGCTTTTCTACATGTTCACAGTCCATCATGAGGTTTTACACAGAAAATGCTATGCCAAGGACAGCCCCTAATGCCTGGGTTACAGAAACTCTGTATATAATAATGCAAGGCAGCATATTGGGATAAACGTAATCTGGAATATTTGGCTTGCTCATAGATTTTGCAAAATAAACAAATAAAGTTGGGCGTTTATTTAAAAACTTGTCCTGAACAACTGTAAGCTCGTTCGAGCAGGGTCCTCTTCAACCTATTGATCATGTCAAAATGTATATTAGTTTCTCAATGTTGTTTTTAAATTCCGCTCTTTATAAAATTGTAAAAACTGCCTAATAAGTTGGCACGGTATAAATGCCAAAAATAATATTAATACTATATAAAATATATTTAATTCCCTGAATATGTAATATCCCCCAAATTAATCTCCTCTGTCTTCAAGGATGTTCCCTAAATTTAATGACAGAGAATATGCAGTAGTGAATAGATTTCACACCAAAGCCCACGTCTCTTGGAGCAATTCCTTAGGCAGAGTTAAGAAGCACTGTTAAAAAGTCAGGAATTCCATGCATCACCAACCGCAATAACAAGAGGCTTACAAAAAAATGCAATCTGCAAATCTCAAAGTCACACTTCAAATTGAGAGAAAATAAAAATCAGATTGTGATATTATAAAATCTTACACTTTATAATTTGAACTAAAAAGCCTCAACCAAACCTAATGAGATGTTAAAGAGTTCTCTTAAAAATGTTTCATTCCCTGAATATGTTTCACCGATAAACTCATAGGACCAATATCTATGGGGTCACCTGTCCAAAGGAACATGAGAGTTGGGAGAAATTAATTGGAGATATCAGTAAAATATATGTGTTCTTTGTGGGAGAATATTCTAGGGTACTGTTGACTTGTAGATAAAGGGGTTTATTCACTAATTAGGCTACTGTAGGTTAAAAAAAAAGGATGTGGAAAAAAGCTCCAACTTGGCAACAACATGGCTGCTTAAGCCTAAATTTTGCAAGTCAGTTTTGAATTCACTAGAATTTAGTGAATAAGGCTTAATATTATGAGTTGGGAGAAAGACAGACAAGACAATTATGCCCATGTAGGAACACAAACGAGTTGGGTTCTTCAAGAACTGAACTATTATAACTGAACTCTCACCCTTTTCTTAGTGAGTAAGTTCCACCCAGCCCTAATACTCCGTAAACTTTGAATTTAAAAGGAGTACGTGGCCTGTACATAAGTTATGTTCTGTTACTTCCAGTCATAGATCCTTGCCTAGAGCTGTATCGCCACTTAAGCTGCACTGGAATTCTCCAGACAAACAGAATAAGAATAGAATATTTGTATTCTCCTAACTGACGTAAGCTTGAACTCAAACCCACACCCACACCCTACTGACATCACAAGCTAGATCACATACTCCTGGTAAACTGACTACGGACGTGCTATAATTGTGTGTAAGTGTCAGTTCTAGTAGGTGGAGATGGGTGACACTCTCCCTGATATTAATATTTGCTTTCAATATGTCAAATTAATTGTCCTACATCAAGTTAAGAAGTTTCCATGTTGTCCTATAAAGAGTAAAGAATCTTTCATGTTGTTGTGCATGCATGTTAACGCAAATCAGGAACAACTGTGCAGCAATATACAATTTGTTTATCTGGATATGCCTTACAAAACTAGTACTTTGTCCCAGAGTTCCTCCAGTTTTGTCGTGATTTATACGACCCGATGGTTTCAAATTTATACCATCTCCATAAATTTGCACCTGCCGGAAGGTCTGATGCTTCAAAAGCATAATCTGTATCCTATCTGTTTTCAGTCAGTACTTTTAAGAGCAGAAAGTGCCCTATTCTAAAATGTAAGCATCACAGGGGAAACACATCACAAAATGTTAAATGGGGAAGAGAGTTGGAAAAAAAAAAAAACATTTAATCAGTTGCTGATAAGGAACAATGGTTAAGAAAACAGCCAGCATATTTGCGGTGATTGTGTACTCCCTGCTCATTCTAGCAGTATCTCCTAGTCAATGCTCTTCCTTTCTGATGTTGATTCTAGATTGAGTAAACTTAACACAATAGGTCACATAGGTCCCCCTACCTGTTTACAAAAATGTTTTCCTTATAAAGAAAGCTTTCAGCCGAGCAGATGTCGAGCTATTTTAATTAAAGGAAACAGACTCATGGTCTTGCAAATCTATAAGAAAAACGATACCCATCTTTTTAACCATCCCTCCAGTCTTCAGGGTTTTTAATTATACCTATTCAAATCCACGACACGGCAGCAATTCTCTGGTTCTATTAAGCCAAATCAAGACTTCATTAGCAACTTCGTTCTTAGGCTCTCACATGCTGCGTACGTGGCACACTAACTCCACTTGCTGACATGCAAGTTAATTTAAAAGGGAAACAATTAGCCGTTTTGTTTAAAAGTTTAATGAAGGCATTATTTAAATACACCAAAGAGTGCATACATCATGGATTTCCCTCTTTGACACTTGGGTAGGATTCTCCAGATTGAAGGATCCGAAGGTAAATATGCATATAGAACCACCTATTAATGACTTCAAAGTCAAAAGGTGAATGCCAATGTAAGTAGTTTGTTGCTAATCAATACAATAATTATGAGCGAGTGCATCTCCCTGACACTGTAATAGGTTCTGTAAGTTTTCAAAGAATTTGACTTTCTTTCTACATGATCACTAACACATGTGAGGATTCTACAATTATCGTATGAAAATGTTTCTTGCAATGATAAGTGCATTGAGGGGAAAATTTAATAATACACATATGCACACACCCCCACACCTCAAAGCATTTCTGGTTAACCATTTGAAAGTCAAATTATATTCTTAATAATAGGCAAAAACTAAAGCAACAAAAATCACATCTGACCCTAAGATGTGAAGAACTTTTTAGGGCCACCTTCTTTGGGTAAATGGGACTTGCTCACCCAAGCATGGCAGACTAACTATGTTAATTTGCTACAATATAAAAAAATAAAAAATAAAAATCAAACTATTTATGTTCCATAATTTGTGTAATAATCCTTTACTTTTTGTTAGGGTAGCTTTGAAAATCATATAGCAATTTATGCCGGTGAGGTAGCTCAGTGGGCTAATGCATCATCAGTAGAATCTGTTCCACCTTGGAGGGTTGATGCAACTCTTCATCTTTCCAAGGTAGTTAAAATGAATAACATTAAATTGGGTAACAACCCCTGGATGTTGGGCAATCGTAATCCATGGAAACCAGAGTAATCTAAATGTACCTTTCCTGGTTAAATACTTTGTTCTTATATATGACAAAAGTAACCTGCAGGGGGAGCTCCACTGCTCAAAAAACTTGTGTATCATTAAAACTCGCTTACATTTTTTTTTTTTTTTTTTAAAGTCTGCTTGATTTTAATATCGAACTACTGCACTCTTTGGGGTAGTAATTACATTGTAACAGCTGTGAATGGATGATATGGACAGGGTCCTACACAACATACATAGTAGAGTTATTATCTATTGATTTACATCTTGGAAGGTGGGCTTAAATTAAGGAAGAGCTGAAAACCAAATGGAAGCCAAGACACTAACCATACGGTTTCCGAAGAACCTGCTCTAAGCATTTTAAAGCTATTGTGACCTTAAAAAGCTTGTTTCCAAAGAAAAAAAACAGAAATTAGAAGTGGTAGAAGAACTAATCACAGAGTTCAAAGGGCTGGTTTCAGAGATATAAGTGATTTTTTTAAAAATAAATAACTAAGCAGTTAGTACCCATTATTACTAAGATAGAATGCTGAAGAAATGTGAATAGAAAGTGTTTTGCAGAATTTGTGAAAATCAAAACGAAAAAAATGACTGAGCATTCAGAAAAAACAGAGCAGACTCAACAGCTTTGATGACATAAGATGGTTACAATTACATCCTGAAGCAGAAAGTATAGATGTAATAGGACTATTTTGTGATGTTTTGAAGTGGACAACTTAAAGGACCCCAGAAACATTCTAGGACTGACAACATACTTTGTGAAGACATTAGTCTAGACACTATTTTCTGCTGAAGAATTGTAATACATCAGGAAAAACTGCTCGTACAAAGACGGAATTAATACTTTGCAATACACCTGCAAAAGATCATCCTGTTCTTCAAAGACATGACAATTCATAGTGGTCTTTTGACAAATGACAAAAGTAGTTGGCACACCACTGCTATATAGTGCAAATCGAAGAATGGTGACCGCTTAGACAAAATTAAAGTGACCGCAATAGATGCAAAGGATAGAGGAAAGTTAATCGACTAAATGGGACATCAGCATTCTCACAAAAAAAGGGCACACGAGTACCAGAAACATTGGCAAATATGCAAAAGGCAGACACTGTGGCAAAGATGTGGCAATATGTGATGCAAGCAACCTCCAGGGGGATCATTTCTGCTCAAGTAGTCTTTAAAATGTGTCGTCAAGCTTCACAGAGCTGGTATATCATAACAACTTGTAATAATGTAATCAGTTTGAATCTAAATTTGGACTATTAAAATCTCTCAGATATGAATCATACAAACACCATTCTCATGTAAAGTGTGATCTTCTAATTAGTTCTAATTACATTTTCATAATCAGTACAGTTTTAACGCTATACTTTTCAGTTTAAACTCTTTCAAACTGGTGGACTTTTTATAATTTTTGCATCTAGCATTGGAAAAAAAAGAAAATATTTAATGTTTCATAATTTCTCTTACCACTTTCTAAAGAGCCTCAAAATTTGCTATGAATTTTTGTTTTGTTTTGTTTTTTCAACATAGCCTCACATTAACAAAATAAATGAACTGCTCAAAATCTATACATAAATCCATCTAGTTCATTTGTCTTTTTTTGAGGGCAAGTTTTGCAAATATTCTCCCAAATTCTATGTTTTGGCAGATATACTATTACAAATATATATATATATATATATATTTGGGAACATCATGAATTGTACCTTGGCGTAAGCATATTATAGTACATGCAAAACTGTTTGTTTTAGGATTAATTTTGGCGCTGCCAATAACTGTTTACTTTTTCACAACTGACATTCAGGAAAAGCCGACAGTTTACATTGAACATTATATTTTTTTAGTTTTACATTTCTAAATAAAATCCGGCATGGATAAAAAGATGTCAACAAGGTTCATTTGCTTCCTCTTTCTGGAGCTGGGAGGAACATGCTGAACATAATAGTTGATGATTGGTTGATAGTATTTTGAGTGTGCGCATGTATCTTCAAGTAGTCTCTTGTCCTATCTAGTCTCTATTTTGCTAGTATTCCAAGGTATTTGTTGAAATTAAATGTCTTCATTTTTGTACGGGCTGGGGGAAGCAATTTCCTTTTACACTTCTCTCTTCCTCTGCAGGAGACTGTCCTCTGCTGTGCAAAACTCAGCAGGAAAGTGAAGAGTGAAGAGTGCAAAACAAAATTGCTTCCCCCTGTTATGCTAAAAGTGAGCACATGAAATTTCACATATGTTTTGCTCTAGTGGCATATGGGAACATTTACATATATATATATTTAAGAACGCTTCAAAATTATAATTATCTCTCAGAGATAGTCTCGTGTAAAGCACTTTATAAATTTCACTGAATAGACTCAGACTGATAAGACCAAAGCTTACAAAAATAGAGACAGTCCATTGGACAGCTCCATTTAGACTTCAGCATGTACGTTGCCTGGTTCGACCATACAACTGACTGAGCATCTATAAAACTTAGTCCTTGGCAAACAGCTGGAATACTTACATTACGATTAGCAATCTCAGTCTATGGCAAAAAATAACCGGAGTGAAAATCACATGAGAACAAAAAAGAATCTTTTTTTGCTAACTGAACACTATTGAAAAATGTTTCCATGAACAAAAATATTGTGGTTGCTAATTAATATAAACATACTAGCTATTTATTTTGCAACTATTGAAAGGATTCATTTGTAAAAGGCACAAATAAATATAAAGCAAATTTTGAGAAATATAGCTTAATTCATTCCACGTATTGTAATGTAGCCCTGTTGAATAAAGCTGACGTGTTTACTTACAACTAAAATATGGTTTTTAGTTACAGTAGCTGTTCAACATATTATAAATGTATAGTTTTATTGTTTCTGAGTGATGCTGTATAACAAACGTATGTAAACGTTCCACTAAACTTCAAGCTAATGGAGTCTGAGTGTTCTCAAAATGGAGGATCTGTGCCTCACAAACGTAGGCCTAAAGCCTTTAGAAATGAAATACAACAACATTTCTGTCTCTACTTGCTTCTACATTCAAACAAATCTGTACTTTTAGTAAATGTAAACATTTGTGCACTAGTACAGGCAATAGTGCTTTACTTCTATTTAACTATTTTACTTATGATAAAATAGTGTTTTTACTTGATCATCTGAACTTTAAATGAATGGGGAAAACAAAAAAGAGAAGATGTGATTATAAAGTAGGTAGAGCGTATGCTCTGGAGCAAAATATCCATTATATTTATATATTTTTTTCATTTGTATCTTGAATTTATTTTCTCTCTCTACTGCCCATCATTGCACAATCATCCAGAATACGTTAGAGTTTTGTGATGAGTGAATGATATATAGAAAGAAGATTTTTGCTCTTTGAGTGAATGTCAGAATTTGTTTAAATAAAAATATACACCAAACAGCTTGAGAAGCTATTTTAACATCTTTAGTACTATCTGAAATTGCATTCCAAAAAAAAAAGTTAATGAGCAACAGAATTTTTTGTTTGTTTGAAAGACCTAAATTTAAAAGCAGTCTACAGGAAGCTTTTAGTTGGGAAGTTGAGGTTTAAAGTTCTGAGCAACAAACAATGAGCAGGAGAGATAAAGATGCAATGGAAATGGTACAAAACAGACCTTACAAACTTCCTGTCAAAGCTGACTTGTGAGCATGTGTGCGGCCATGATATGGACCAGCAAAGCTAGTTTGCTTGTATTTACTTGGTGCTATTTGTTCCTGTGCAAACCCTATAAAAACAAAGACGGGGATAAGCAATCTTGCCATCTCTTGTTGCCAGGTCTTTCGGTTTAGCATGTATCACATATTTCATCATGGAAACGGTCTGTTTGTTCATATTGTTAAGCTGTAACCAAGATCGAGTTACACTTTAAAATGTACTCTCTTCCTTGTCATTATAAAAACACCTTTTCATGTCCCTATCTAAGAATGTATTGTGCAAGATCTCTACCAAACCCACTTAAACCAAAAATAACATTTTTTTTGTAGGTTCTGTTGTATTCTCATTGTGTTACGAGTTTTAACCTTACATTTCTGGGTCAATACTGCCATCATTATCTTTTCTTCACTATTTCCCTCCCTTTTCTTTTTTTTTTTCTAACCTCCCTCCCCCAAAACCAGGTATCTGTGTCAAAAAGAGACTCTTCATTTAGAGGTTTGTTTGGCCAAGGTCACTCACAGGTCAAGCATTTGAGCAGTTGTTAACACAAAGCTTCCAATGGGTCCTGAAAAGTCAGTAACACAGTGTGTTCCATCTGTAAATATACTTTCTATCCACACTGGAGTTTTTCTCAGTTAAGCAAGAACTAACAAATCCCTTCCCTGTGAAGTGGTCTCAGTGACAAATAAATAGGTCAAACACTCTTAGTTGAAACTATAGAAGCTGAATTCTCCAAATATGGAAGCATAATGGAATCTGGTTACTTTAAAAGGCTTTTAGGAATGTCGTTTAACTCAGTTGGGTTTTATTACTTTATTATCTTATACAATGTACAAGTTAATACTGACTTAAACATTACAAAAAAATAATTCTGAAAAAATAATCAATTCTTGTAAAAATTGATTTTCTTATATGCATGTGAGAAATGAATTTAATTTAATCAAATATGTAGCAAAACAAATTATGTTAGCTCTCATAAAAAACATCAAGGTCAAAATATGTCCAGTTAATTTAATTGAACGTTATTTGAGACCTCTGCAACTATATTATTTTATATAATCTCACTGTGCAGACATTTCTTCCTTCAGCTTTTAGCTTCTTAAACAATGTAACTCTGTTGAATATTTTACACTTGAATACTATCACCAGAACAGCATATGGCATATCCATAGTGAGAACTTATCTCCATCTTATTGTAAGCTAAAATTAGTTCAACATCTTTGCAGCTCTCTGCATGACTCTATTTAAAATGTTAATAATAAAAGAAAAATTTGTGGCAGGCCTTCTTTTTACATCTGTGTCACAATAAGGGTTTTATAGACTGATTATAGACCAGTGATAAAAATCAATTTACACAAATAATTTAAAAACACAATTTATCCATTCTTTTTTTTTTTTTGTAGAAAGTATGCCACTTAAAATAACCAGAAGAAGCCAACACCACTTGGATTTCATAGTTGCGAAAACATATAATCTGTAATTGTGACAAAAAATTAAATGGTCATCATCTAATGGAACTTTATTTTATTAGTTTTATTAACAAGAAAATATATTTTATAATTTTTTTTACAAATTATATATTAATTATATTTAATTGAGGTGTCTGAAGTTTAACCAAATCTATGTTAATGGTATCATTTTTGGAAGCAGCTTGAGTCCATGACTTGAGGTTTTCCTCGTTATAGGTGGCTTGGAAGATAAGGTGGATTAATCTGTTCTCATTAATAATTTAATGTGTTGCCCTTATAAGCTAGCATCAAAAAAGGTCAATATATATTTATATAAAAAGTGGTGCGGAATGTGTTGGACCTACCTAAATGCTAAAAACAATAGTTACAGCTTTGAAGTAGGTCTAAAATGGGCTTTTCTGTTTTAGTTGTTTGTTGATACTAGTGGTCATTATTTTAGAAGTTATAAAGTTGCAAATGAGTTCAAAATTACTTGAAAAAGAATCTCAAAAATATGCATGAATTATCTTTATATAGATAAACTAATTTAAACAATTCCGAGAAAGTTGTATATCTACTACGATTCCAGAATGTTGTGCATCCCTATGTAAATTTCATTAAATAGCTTAAATAACTAGGAAACCTTACGTTTGAGGTCTTGCATAATCAAGTTCAACTTTAGAGGCCTTTATGTATACACATACAGAGGAAAAATCTAAAGAAGATGCAGATTATAATCACATAACTATGAAACATCCTGTCCAAAATGCATATCTCCAATTTACTGGGGCATATGGCCAAGAGGCACAATAGTGGCTATTTATAGGAAGCAAAACTAGAGCTGAGGTTTAAGAGTGCAGCTATCTCTATGAAAACTAATGGGATAATCTAGTTGCCTTCTTTACTTTCAGACCCTTGCACCACATTTGCATTTTACAAGTAATCCCAGTTATACAGAAAATAAAAGAAAATATTTACCTTCATAAAAAGTACATTTGGCAATTTGCTATTTTTCTATACATCCTATGGGTTTAGATATTACCCAGCTTAATGGTTCTCCTTTAACTGACCTTGAACGGATAAGGTGATGTTAACAGTAATAAAAACCTTAACCTTAAGATACTGCAGCTCTTACCATATCCGCTGAACTATCTCATATTTATTATAATGTAACAATATTATACAGTGAATCATTTTTATATTGTAGAAATCAGTCATGGTATTATTATAATAATATGAATAAACAATGTGAGTGCCTTTGGGATAGCCATGGATCTGAGATATAACAAGTCTGGAAAAGAGAACCTGTTTCGCTTACGGAAGTTACTTACTGTGTAGTGCAAAATGCTGACTTAAAGTGGAATCACTGATCATGTACAAATTGAAGGTTTTTTTTTTTTATTCCTTTCTTCTCCAATACAAGATAAACATTTATTAATCAAAGTCATTGCCAAATGGCTCTAATAAGAAGACACTAAAGAGATACCAGGAACGTTTTTTGGTTTTTTTTCTTTACCTTGTTTATTCAGATGGACTAATTGGAAAATTAGAGAGGAACTGATGGTAAACTACAACAAATGTACACTAATTCACACCCACCTGCCAATACAATGAATTGTTGTAGGTGTTGTTTATCCTCACTGTCTTCTTATTCTCTCATTTGGTGGGTACCTTATGGCACGTAAATTACAAAACGAATGTAGACAAACTCACTCCATAAAGATATATAGCTAACTTTACTGCATTGCCAGCTATACACTAGCACAAGGAAGAGGGAGTAGTCAGAATTAAAATATATTTTTAATATCATTAACACTGATAAATCGCTAACAGATATATACACAATATTTACATAGACCAGTTCGAAAGGGTTATAGAACTCTGGCCATTAGTTATTAGAATGATGTTCATCAAAGTTGTACGGGTGGTGTTTCATTGTCTCACTAGTCCACAATAGTGAGATAACTGCTGAAGTTTCTACTTAAATTCTTAATTTGAGCTCTACAGTAAAATCATTGTTTGTGTTGTATGCATGTTAGTACTATTAAGTCTTACTAGAGCATCAGCACATACATACTGCCGTATTAGAAACTGCATGTGTTATATTATTTAATTATTATTTAATAGATACTATACAAGTTTCACATTATCTATTTGGAAAGTATTATGTAATAAAAAAACAACTTGTAAAATTTGTTGACTGTACACAGGAAAACATTGAGTAATGAAGAATTTGAAAAGGTAACAATGGATTTTTTTTTCCTGCTGTAATTTGTGTGCAATTTAATGGCAGATGAAAACAATAAAACCATATATAGTATAATGACATTTTAAATACAAAGAAACGATTGTCATTTAATTACTACCTTATGTTATTTTGTGACCTTAACTTGAACGGGATTGATAAAAGCTTGCCAATATTTGTTTGCAAAGTTAAACGATGAATTGTTTTATTAGTATGTTACATTTATTAAATGTAACAGTGCCTCTAATTTGTAACCTTAAAATCAAAAAGCTATTTGTTCCTTATATAACAAGTTATAAGTATGTAAGTAGACGTTAACATTTAAAAAAAAAATTATGAAACATAGAGACAGTAATACACACACAAAAAGAAAACAAGGTATGGAAGTTATATAGACGACATTCATAAATCGAGCATATTACTTTATTACAAACCGCATTCTATAAAAATATTTTCTATAATTATTCATAAAATGTTGTTGTATTGCTTTCTGCATTATAAACTATCTTTAACCATTCAAGTACCATACAGGTATCTTAAAGAATTAAAAACACTTACAAAACAACAGTGGTCAGTGATTACTAGATAAAATGTAAAATGTTTTGAAATGTCCCGAGACTTTATGTTGAACACTAATTCCAGTTGCTATCCCAAAAACAGAGACCCTGTGTATGTACATACACATTATGTTTAAGTCATAAATGGCTATTTTCTTTCATTTTCCCACAGCTGAAATGAAGGTGAACTAAGTAAATTTGGCAAAGGGCATTAGTTGGTTTCCATTTCCCACAGCAATATGTTTTTTTTTCCACTGGGAATAAAACATTTTTCTTTAAACTACTGTTTATAATATAACTTATCAGCTTAACAGCAATAGAGCTATCAAATACAATATCATGTAGAAAAAAGTCAAGGTCAACAAGTGCTGGCTGTTTTGTTTATCTTTAGCTGCAATTGCTACTGACATTCAATTGGGTAATAAACACAAGGACAGTCAACTGCTGTCTGAGAACAGGTGACTTGTTATCAGAGAGAGCGATGCGATTGAAAAGTAATCAAACAATCCTTTTGGAAATGTTAGTGCACTCATTTATGGATGCAATCACCTCACAATTTTGAATGAATGCTTTAAAAACCATTCCCACTGTCATAGAAATGAAGGTGAGAAAATTCTCGCTAAGTCCCATCGTCTGCCACAGATGTCTGTCAAGTGAAGTGCGAAGAGAAAAGACTTTTCACAAAAAAAAAAAAAGCTCTTTGTTGCTTGAAAAAGACAGGATTTTACTAAGAATCCACTTCTAACTCTCATATTTACAAAACTATCCTTTTAAGCAAAATATGCTTTTTTTTCCCTCCATTTTATATTGCAATAAAATTAAATTGATATAATTTTAATTATGGTTAATGAAGAAAAAACCACATATGTTTAATTAAAATGCAGTTCTAGTGTACTTATAGTGTCTAATATATCAAGCAGACTGGAGATATAAAACATGTCACCATTTCTTAGTGTTATCAATTGTATCCCAACACTGTTTATGCTATATGTGATTTAATTTATCAATGGGTAAATCCTATTTCATATGATCGTGAGTGTCACATAGCATACTACAGATCAATGTATGTTATGACTATGGGTATATTGCTTTATGGTTATTTAAAAAAAAAAAAATAGTTCTCTATTTACGCGTAACAAAGATTCTAATTTAGAGCCCTGTCTTATTGTACGGCATTATGGATTTTGCTTGCAATAACTTGTAAATAACATATAGTACAATGCTAAAGGCTTAGCAAGTATAAACACTCATTCACTTGTTACATGTACTATAATGTTGAGGGCAAGTCGGACTCAAAAAAGAAGCTCAGGGTTTGTTTTTTTGTTGATCCAAAATATGTCTAGAAATTTACAACCAATCATATTTTATTAAACGCCTGTGCTTTGAGTTTTAATTTATCAATGTGTGTCTGATACTACACTATATATTTATTTTTCCACATAATTGCTTTAAAAAATTAGCTCTCTCCTTTTTTTTATCCCAATTTGACAAGTATCCATAAAGTTAAAATAAAATAAATAATTCTACAGCATGAAATGACCAGTTACTCCCCCGAAACACAACAATTAGACTGAAAATGTATATGTAAATTCAACAGAACAATATTATAATACTGCAACTACTCCAAATCAGTGTCAGTACAACCAGTCAGATATTACAAGTGACTAATCAAGACTATAACTGAACTGCAGCTTTAAAACCATCCATTTAACTTTATAAAGGTTATTTTTCACAGGGGAAAAATGGAATACTCATTTAAATGATATACTACATATGGCAACCTTCACATTTAGATTCCCAGCCTTGCATTTCCCATAGTCTGTAGCTTATCTTGTTCTGTATTTTATTTAGTTCCTTCTTTTAAGATCACTTCACGATTATATGGTTAATAATTCTCAGTTAGACAAGCCTTGCCCCTCACATATAAAGTCGCAAGAGTTGTAAATCAAAAGGCATTGGAATACGTGGAGAAAAAAAAAAACGTAGACGGCAATACTGTATCTCTTCCTTTCAAAAGAGGAAACAGTTTTCGGGCAAAGAAAAAAACTTAATAACACATATCTACACAATCCAGATGATTTCTTTGGTACACAAATCAGCTTAGATCAGAAATGCCTGAATGATAACAATTACATTTCAGGAAAAAAGGCATAAGGGGTTCTACATCCACCATTGAAACCAAGGAAACCAGTCTTAAAAATTCTAGATAAGCAGCCTTTATTCACAGCGTTGACCAACTGACTCTTCCTAGGCAGGATGCACGGTGTAGGGACTTTGTATAGGCCTCTTGAGAAACTCCATGACTTATTGCTACACGATTTCACTGAAAAACAAACAATAAACCAGACAACACTCTCCTGAGCTCCTCTGACTTTGCACAGCATTGAGAATGCAAGATGAGAGTTGTGCTCATAATGATGAAAATCAAACCACTATAGTGCCTTATGGGAATTTATTGCAAATCAGCAAGGTACTATGAACAGCAGTTTGGAGTATCCTGTGAAGATTAATTTTGCAGTTTTCTTTTCTATCACGGAATCCAGTTTCCTATGCATATTCCACCTTCCTGTTTCTTATGGAGTTCTCATCTAGAACATTATCAACTATACCTAGTGTCATCATTTTTTTTCCCCCCCGATAGTGGTTTTCTGAACTCACAACTTTATTAACACATCTCACTCTAGCAATGGCATCTAATTACTAATAGTTCATTTAAGGAATACTGCATACGTTATCAGGTTACCATGATTACATAGCTCAAGATTAAAGCCAAAGTGATGATTTTAGTCTACATTATTAAGTAGTTATTGTGGAGGTACATTTAATTTAAATTTCTTACAGTTTGCTCCAGAATTAGGTTCTTTCATTAACTGTACTTCTTAAATAATGATTCCAACATAATGGCTACTTAGATAGTGGGCTACCTTTTTATACATGCCCTACTCCAATAATGTAAGAATCAATAAGACTAAAGGATACACATGAATGTTTTTCTTGACTTGGAAAAATAGAGAAAAATATTTACATAAGCTCAGGAGATTGAAAAAGTGCTTTAAGATGTAGTTTACCATATATAATAAATCAAGCAATCTGTTGAATACATGATTTTCTTTGTGACATATGAGACCTAAGAAGTCTAAATTTTAGGTACACTATACCTGCAGCCATCTTCATTTTTACCATGTGTCCTACCAACACAGCCTAATTGATAACAAGTCCTCAGAGGCAGAATAGTTCTTATTGAAAGGCTATCAATTAGCAAGTTTGATTAGTGTGTCCTTGTCATATCTTTCCATGTGTTGAGCGTAACACTTCCCATTTTGTAATGTGCTGTCAAGTCCACATTTTCTATTGCACCAATTATCTACATTAAAGAACAAAAAATTTCAGAGCATAACGTGTTTAACATAAGAATAAAGAAGTGTCCGTGTTGACTGTTGTTTTCCCTTTCAGAAGTTGGTCCGAGCCAGCGAAAACAACCAAATAGTAATGGCATCAGTGAAATCAGTAAAGGTCAATCAAAGACAAGCCAAAGCCTCCACTATCTCGATGACCTTCCGAGCTTGTGACAAATTGCCATCAGTCAATGTCAACTAATGACAGCAGCTCTTTAGTTAATCAATTGTTCTAAAAATGATCAAGAAAACTACTCACAGGACAGCTCATTTTCACATCAATGCCTGTGAAGTATGAAAAGCTCATTTTTTTTAGTTTTAATCAGCTCATAAGTAAAGCAGTTACTTGGTAACAGAGGTCACCTTACAGAAAAGACAGACCCACTGTCTGCCATTTTGCATATTCTTTCATTTCCATATTATAGTAAAAATATGTCATGCTATTTAGTATGCTACTGCCAGACCTTTAAAACAAGATCCGGCTTTGATGGGCTATCGACAAGCCTTTCCTAAATGTAAATATCACAGAGTGCTTTTATTTGAATCACCCTATTAACCCTTCATCCTCCGCAATGAATTGTTCCCTTGTTCGAAGCTGAGAAAGGATCGAGTCACAAGGCCACACAAATGCACTGTTAGTACCATCAATGGATATAAAACTTCCGCCTGCAAGCGAGAGTGAAAAATCTAAAGCTTTTGTTTGTTTGTTTTTTACCATAACTTTACACTAAATAGATTAAATTAGTCTTAATCATTTTTTTTTAAGTGACAAACCTTAAATTAACATAATGTATCAAATTAAATTTTCAGAATTTTCAATGTGTTTTTAAAAGTGATTTCATAAAAACACTGTAACTCTTTCTTTGAACGACTCTTTATTTTCTTTCTGCAGAGAGTATGTCCTTATACCAGATAATGATTGGGTTAAATGATTCAAGGGATGACCTATTTTCATTTATTTAAACTGTTTTCGTTACTCAGACAAGAAAATTTGACAAAAAAAAATTGAAACTTGTTTCTTCTATCAGTAGGGCTTGCTAAGTGCAAACTTACAGCAGTTTCATATTACGCTCTAAACCTGAAATGCTAGTTTTTCAAATTAAAATTGCTTCTGTGGCCTCGGCCGCTCTAAAGTTGGCCATAGGAAAAAAGGAATAAAGGAGGCAGGGCAACACTTAGGCTTAGCCATAATTGGAAGTATGTGAAAAATGAAGTGTCAGTTTGGTCAATAAAGGGCAAAGGTCAAGGGGAACTAGAGTCCTAACTCTGTGCAAAATTGGCTCATTAAAACATCCAATCAGCAAGCTCCTTTCAGCCTATCACATTAGTCACGAGACAGCAAGCTGCTTCAAATACCCAGGTCTCTGCATTTATTAGTTGGTTTTTTTTCTTGATCATGTACAAGGGAGAAGGCTGTTATAGAAAGAGCTGCCCAGTCATCTGGAACATAATGTGGCCCTTAAACAGCCCCTTTTCCAAAACGGCAAGCTGTTCCATTCAAACGTGTGCATTATCTGCATTAATGGCAAAAAATGCAAAAAACCTGTCTTCACTTATTACTTATATATGCTTATATGAGGTTTTATCCCAGTGAGTGCCATATATTCCTACAGGCACACCTCTGGCACTCCAAAAGTTTAGGGTCAATGGAGTAAACTACTTTAGGTATATTTACTACTTTATGTATATTTCCTAACTTTTACTTCTGACTATGCATTTGCTAGAACAATGGCTGATGAGATCATCTTTAAAGCATCACAGAGGCAGAGCTATTGGCGGTGCTGCTGGTGCAACCACACCAGTGCCCCAGAGGGTTTGGGAGCCCTGATGCTGCACTTTGGAGTAAGCAGACAGGGTCGGTAGTTCTACTATTCAGATCACACAGCGATGTTGCAATAGTTTCTACTATCATAACCACACAGACAGAGGGAGACAGCGCCCCACACATTGAGACATCGCTGGACCTTCTGTGGGAGAGAGGGGAGGAGCCTGGCCAGAGAAGTAATGGTGAATGAAAAGCATACGCTGTGCAGAGTACTAGATAGATGGCTGGCTGTTACTACTGACGAGTAGTGTGGGGAGGTGATTGGTGACAACCAGCTTAGTCAGAGCTAGCCCACTGCCAAGTGAGTCAACTAATCACTATTATTTCTTTTTTAATATCGAAGTTGGGTTTGAGGAAATGGATTGCGTATTGGGCAGAGACATTGTGGGTGGCTGGGTGGAAAATGTGAGGCACTACTGACTGTGTGAGTCAGCATTTTGTGTATCTGTCGCAGTGTGTATCTGTATGTGTCAGTATGTGTATCTTTGTGTGTGGCAGTCAGGGCCGGCCTTAGGCCTTTAAGCACCCTGTGCGAAAAATCTTCATAGCGCCCCTCCCCCCCTGTCATTCATGTATAATGTAATGTTTTATGTTGTCTGTGTATGTGATAGTAGGTGTGATGACTGTGTGTGATATGTATGCTATGTGTTGGCTGTGTGTGATATTTGTAATGGGTGTATTAACAGTGTGTGATATGCGTGTATTGGTTGTATGTGATATTTGTGCTGGGTTTATTGGCTGTGTGTGATGGTTATTAAATGCAGGTGTATATTTTTGCAGAGTTATGTGCACACAGTCAGATGCACACAGTTATACATATACACTGTCAAATCCACCACATGCACACAGTCGCAGGCAGATAGTCACATACACAGGATCAGGCAGAAACACAGGTACAGGCAGTAACACACATACACAGTTACAGGTAGAAAAACACACTCACACACAATTACAGACAGAAAGCCACACACACACACAGGCAGCCACACATACAGTTTTACACACACACACACACACACACACACTTACATGCAGACAGCCACACACACAGGCAGACAGCCACACACACACACACACAGACAGCCACACACATACACCCAGGCAGACAGCCACACACACACAAACACACACACAGCCACACATACTTACATGCAGACAGCCACACACACAGGCAGACAGCCACACACACACACAGGCAGCCACACACAAACACACACACAGGCAGTCAGCACACACACACACACACACAGGGTCAGACGGCCATACACACACAGGAATACATCCACACACACAGAGGCAGGCAGTCACACACACAGGCAGACAGTCATACACACAGACACACACACACACAGGCAGTCATACACACACAGACACACACACACACAGGCAGTCATACATCCACACACACACACACACAGGCAGTCATACACACAGACACACACACTATAATCTTTGATTATTATTTATATTGTTATTTACAGAGCACCATCATGCCTTTACGCATGACTGTAAAATATATGTTAAAAAAATTACAAACAAAGTAGTTTAAGTCATAGTTTGCATAGTGTTAAAAAAATATACGAAGACTGACCCAGTCTCTACTTTAACCTCCCTTTCTGGAAATAATGATGACATTTAAAGTGCCATTTTATATTATTAATATTATCACTGGTGTTTATAAAGTGACAGCATATTCTGTAGCACTGTACAATCGGGAAGATAGACAGTACCGTATAGATAAACTTATACAAAAGGAATAGGGGACCTTCCCATGAGCTTAAAACTAGCTTTTATACAAATTATTAATGATATCTCATGAGCTTACAATCTAAGCTATTGATAGGAGGGTGTTATATGTTGGTAGAATGCTCTAGGAAAAACATTTAAGCATTTACCAACATATTTGAACGTGGGGATTGATGGTTATGATTGGGATGATGTGAGTTTTTTTAATGGATAGGAAGGGATGGTGACTATGAGAAGTATCCATACTTTTTTTTTTTTAGGAGCTGACCCCTGCAGTGTCTTCCCACAACATATAACTCATTTGGGTAGGCTATTCTTACATTTGCATTAGAAGGTAGACCAGGATCCCCTGGTAGCTCTAACGTCTTAAACCAGCCTACCGAGGAGACCCAGCAGCCTGTAGGACCTTGTAAACAGTTTGCCCCATTATCAGGAAATTGTGACATGGTACTACTACTATCATAACCACAGCAGACTCCTTAATGCTGAACCCCATAGGTTTGTAAAAATGTCACTGGTCAGATAACCTGTCACTGTATAACAGTGGTTGCCATACCGTTCCTCAAGGTATCACTACCAGTCCAGGATTTAGGGATTACCCAATTGTGTCTAAGGTGTTTTTAGAAGAAAAAAAAACAACTTAGACACAATTGGATAATTCCTAAATCCTGGACTGATAGCGATACGTTGAGGACTGATTTGGGAAGCACCGCTGTATCGAATACTTTCAGTCAAGATTTCTTGAAGTAACCTAAGCTGGTGGTGAAGCAAAAAGTAAAAAAAAAAGAATTTAAAAAGGGAGTTCCAAATTTCTATTTCCCACTGATCCTCAGCATTCGCACTGATTAGTATATGTTGTGTATGGGAGTTTTACAGAGCCCCACAGCAGTACATCCCTCGGTAATAAAACTGCAGTAAATATGCTTATACATTAGCTTCTATAAATAAAACCATGTTTGTCTTCTACCAAATGACAAAGTCATTTAGTTATGAATATATATATTTTTTTTTTTTCACAGGCTTGGAAGTTAACTAAATATTCTGTCAAAACTATCCAACCCCAGTGCTGACGGGGGTTCCTGGGTATGATGTTTCCTGTATTTATTCCGTGTATGTAATAATTTGATTTCCACAATTAGAATTCTGGAATGTTTGGAACTAAAGAAAATGACTCTATGTTTCTAGAGACAATATAGTTCCTTAGATACAATATTTACAATATGCAATGTGCCAGTAAAATTAAATATAATTACAGAGAGCTGTAAGTCCCTCCACTAGGAAGCTGTAATGTCATGCTCTGGTGGACTTCTTGGCCTCTTAAAGGCGATTCTGGATAAAGGCCATGTTCATTTATCCAGAAGGTATCCGTGGGTGCACACCGCTCCCCAGGCTACAAGTTGTGTGACTCACTTTATGACCATTTGACCATTTCTACATTGAGCAAGATTTATATATATATATATATATGGGATTTATTCACTAAACAGGGATTTGTGGTGTAAACAATGACATTTTGAACATGTAAGAAAAAATAAATTATCAATCCAATTTACAAAATGCATAGTAACATTTAACTTTGCTCAACTTAAAACATATTACAAAATACAAAAACAGGTTAACTCTCTGTGCTCCAGAAGCGATCAATGAGTTAAATGTTGGAGAACTTGGATTATTTACACTGGCAGAACATGCAAATATGTATAAGAAGCATCTTTGATGCTAAAGAAAATCTCCCGGAGGCTACCCCAAGGCCGAGAGTTTGGCTCTAAGCACAGTCTGAGTCCCATGTCATGCAGACTTAATGATGTCTAAAATATGTATACAGATAGAGATATAGTATCAGACCCACTACCAGTAGTTATACTTAACTGATGATTTTGGTGCGTGGCAATGACGGCAGTTTTTAAAATTTAATTTTGATTGTGGTCCCTGAGGAAGCCCAAATAGGGGGAAATGCGTTGGATCTTTTGCGGATTTATTTTATTTTAATATATATATTAAATATATTAAATGAAACTATATTTTTGTCATGTACCTGCTGGAGTTCTCATGCAACATTGGTGAAAGTGATCAGGGTAGTGTATTTTAGCCCCCCAGATCATCTGAGGAGGCACCTCTAACATGCTGATACACCTATACTTTTTGGGAGTGCAATCTTAGGCAAAGTCATATTGTTTAAACTGTATCACAGTATTGTTTGTTTTCTTAAAGATTTCTAAGCCTTGCTAAGGAGACTGTACCGATGGCTGAAATATTTTGCCAAATATTGGAGAAACTGACTCCTACAAACTTCCAAAAAACAAAACAAACAAAAAGAAAAATCATTTTGCAGGAGACATAGATTAGTTCAGAGAAAAATAACGATTCTATCGCAATTTAAAGGTGAGTTAGAGGATGATAAACCTTAAGAAAGGTGATATAATGCCGGTAATAATATTGATATTAAACCTTTGAGGGCCATAATGGTGTTAAGTTTAAAATTTTAAACAAGTGTAGTAGAAAGCAAGAAAACTCTGTAATATTTCTGTACTTAGAAGGAATGTTGTTGTACCTGGAATAATAATTGATATTGGTCAATATTGAATACTATTGATCTGTGCACCACTACTTTGGCTATTGAAGCGATTCGTTGATGAACTTGTATATATCTTTTTGTTAACGCTACATTGATTTAAAAAAGATTAAGTTAAAACCTTTTTTTTTAAGTTAACAATAAAAAGAAATCGTTTTAAAACAAATTGAAATGTCAACCTAACATATTCATTATATGTTCTTCTTGAACAACATCTACATGTTTTTTGTCGCAATTTGAAATAAACTACCTTCCTGAGATGACCATTTCGTGCCTTGAGCACCATCAAGGTACAAATACCAAGTGCGACTTAATTCACTTAATTCCATATAAAAATGCCAGCATTCCTACCTTGTTCGCTGCTGTTGTCCCCACTATGTGACGTATGTCCCCCACTGGATGGTCCAGGTGTACCCCCAGAACGTGTCGATGCTGTGTCGTCATGATCTCTGCTCCAGGAAGGCTAAAAAAAATTTTTAAAAAAATAAGTAAGAAAAAAAAAATAATTAATTTAAAAAAAAAAAAAAACACAAAACATGGAATCTTAAAAAGTGAGAAATTCTCTAATCTTTTTTTTAATGTTGTTGCTGCATAAATTTAACAAGAACCAATTTAATGTGCAAATTTAGAGGAAAGCTGCCAAATGGGTCTGCCTTCATTTCTTTCCCTAAACTAAACTACATGGATCTCTCATAATTGCATGCTGAATTACCATTGAAAACAGAAACATTCCGGCAAAGGAGCAAATAACTGCTACTAGATTCTGATTATATATTTAGCAGCAGCAAGCCCTCTGGCGTGACAGTCTGTTACTCTGCAAACATAAAATGAGAGTGGTCTTTGATTCTACAGTTTATATAGCCTGATGCATCACAGCAGACACGTTAAAAAAAAAAGAAGAAGAGCTTTTAAGATTTGGACACAATCAAACCATGGTCCATAATAGCCAGTATGTGTCAGCTGTTTCCCGGATGGTATGTAGCAAATGGCCTAGGCATGGGGACAAAAAAAGCTGCAAAACAACAATGGCTTCACATGGTCTATGTACACTCAACCCCATGCAGAGCCTCCTTGTACTATTGAACAGAAAACAGATGTTGGTTCTTATCATTGGGTGAATTTGAAAGTAACATTCAGATAGGAAAAATTGGCTGTAAATTAAATTCTTAGAGAAAACAATCAGGGCAACACTCCCCCCAAATCTCCTTTTATCACTAGAAAAGATTTTAATTAGCTTTTAGTACTAGCTTTTAAAAACATCTAAGTGAGTAACGTGGGTCATCCCACACAGACTTGCATGCATAATGGGTTAGTGTTCATACGACTGCTGCCTAGCAAATTAGCTCTTTTATTTATAAATATATAGCCTGGGATTATTTCGCTTATTTCTCGACATCTAAGGGTATATACAGCAGAGAAAGGGGCTAGGAAACAGCAAATT
This sequence comes from Pelobates cultripes, assembly GCA_933207985.1. Lineage (NCBI taxonomy): Eukaryota > Metazoa > Chordata > Amphibia > Anura > Pelobatidae > Pelobates > Pelobates cultripes. The sequence goes on along the minus strand of OW240913.1, from coordinate 321,681,559 downwards.
TTAAGACAAAAAAAAAGCCAAACTGGGCAAAAAATATCTAGCTCACCTATTTTCTCCCTAGATATTTAGTGATTAAAGATTCAACAGCTGGTTTTAGTTTTGAAAATATCCTCGTAAGATTTAAAGGGGCAACTGCAAAAGGGGTTCACTTAGCCCTTCCCAGACACGTAAAATAAAGTCATGTTTTCGAGGTAACTATTTTTTTAATTTAATTTTTATTAATTTTGATCAGCTTTATTTATACTCTATATTTATGGTAACTAGAAATCCATGACATTTTTTTTTTTTTTTTTTTAAACATAAAAAGCAGCAGCTATCTCAAATAATCCAAACAATGTCAAAGATATGTGTGATTCAGTGACTGGTAGAAAGATGTGTGAACTGTGAGAGAAAAAAAAAATGCTTTTAAGAAATATCCACTCTGTAGCATGCCAGAGGTATGCTGTAAGGATAATCTGGAACACATGCTAAGAATCCAAACAGTTAATGCTTACATTTTCAGTTTGTACAACTGCAGCTTTAAAAAAGGGGACTTGTTTATTTAGAACTCTGCGGCAAGAATGGTACAGAACCCCAGGGACAGACAATGCCAGGCACAGAGCCCTGATGCCTCAACATGTAAAAGGATGTTTTTCTATGTGCTACAAATCCCACTTGAAAATATAATTAGACTAAGAAAATGGCAAACTATTGCATTAACTGTAATTGAACAAAAGACCAGCAAGGCATGTGGGAGGCTTGCATGAGCCCGTGGGAGATCTGGGATGCATCAGATCTTTGGAGAGACATCTCTAGGGCACACACTGTCTATAAATGTTGCCCCTCACAACTATTGTTGACTGGTGATCTGAATTGTAATTAATAGAAAATGTAGAGATAACAAGCTAAATATACAGAGCGGCAGACCAAACTCAGTTTAAAAAAAAATAAATTGCAAAACAAAAATCATTATTCAGATTAATTGCGTAATTCGGAGGAAGGTGTCATAAAAATGATAGAAACGTATATTTTCATGGTAGGAACTGTGCTGTCTAACGCAACAACAAACATGATATATCCCCTCCCTTTTAATGAGCTCTGCAGATTTATTCTACTCTGCCCAATACACACACACACCAGTTCTCCCGAGCAGAGATGTAAATTAATTCAGTGCTTAATTGTTGAGTAAATTCAATTTTCCACATTCTATTCTGCAAAGCGTTAGCTAAGGTTCTTAAATCTTTAGCGGTGAGTCCTGAGCCTAGCATTTGTGATCTGTGCCTACCTTTTTTCATCACCATTTTTCTTCCTGCACCACTTAATTCACCATGAAAAGATTTTCCTTGCTGGAAATTCTGATTCTACTATGATCTGTGAGGCATTCCGATTCATTGCATTTCTATTGTGTTTGGTCTTAGATCTTGGCTTCTTCTTTTCTCACAGCTATTGGCACATTATACAGCCATTCATGCAAAAAATGTTGAATTCCACCTCAGTTTATCAAAATTGTGTGCAACGCTCACTTAACCCCTATGTTTAATTTTGGTATTCAGCAAAAGATAGACGATAAAACAGTACAGATTTTTTCTTCAAACAATCATAAATTACTAGACTGTGTCATTTGGAAGTAGGTATTATATATCTATATCCTGTTAGCAGCCCATTCTCTTTCTTTATTCCCCTCTCTTTCTTTTTTTCTGTTTTTTTTATTTTTTTTATTGTATTCCTTACAAATGTATTTTGACCGAAGTAGGGCCGGCCTTGGTGTGATCCTCTGGCACTCAAAGAGTTAAGGCATGCAATGAATTTGATGCACTGGGAATTTGTTTATTTTTTTTCAAAACTTAAAGACACCGTGATGCCTTATTAAAATCGGTTGCTTATGCTCTGTGTAGCTAAGAAAGAAAGCTTTCTGGCATGCTAAGAGTTAAGCGGATGAATTATTTCAAAAAGCTGGGAAGTAAGCCACAAGAGAAAAATAGAGAAAAAAATTAAGCACGTGACGAGAATGAAATGCTAGATTTGTTGGCAGTATTTTAAGTCCATTGATAACAAGCTACAAAAAGTTTTAAACCAAAAATTATAATAGCCTTCCAACACAAGGCCCTTTACTTTTTTATTAACACTATTCCTATCAACTAACTATGCATTTTCACAGTGCTAGCCATTGAAACAGTACAAGTATGGCAAGCCTTCTCGATTCCTTTATGTTACGGTTCTTTCATCCAGTTAAATGACAAATGCAATGGGTTTTGGAGTTTTATACACTTAGCAGCTTAACAACCCCATAAAAGAATATATTATGCAATTAATGCTGATATGTTTCTAATTTAAATTAATGAATTACAAATTTATTCTACACGTACACAGCTAATGAAGCCAGTATGAATAAAGTGCAGAAGGTTTATATAGCAATTATTTGTACTGGGTTTCTTACTCTCTAAGCTCCTTCATGTTACAGTGATGGGCAACTGCACAAGCCCATTCATAATACTAGCATGGCAGCAAGGAGACAGGTTACTTGAATTATCTGTCTGGAAAAGGGGGTTATTCGTTAAAAAGCAAGCAAATTGGCAAAAGATTTGCAAAATTTATATTGGAAAAACTACTATATTGAAAACAAATCCACAAGGGTGATTAGCAAGGAAGCTGGGTAAGTTGACAGACGATTTGTACATTTTTGGCCTAAAACCATGTGAAACAAGTTTCTAAAATCATCTGATAATTGAAAACCAAAGAAATTTCTTAAAAACATTTTAAAACAATTAGTCATGTGAGAACACTCACCCGTTTGTGTAAAGGTGATAAAACCTCTTTTTTTTTAAATAATAGTAAACTAACTTTTTAATCTTTGCTTCTTCGATGTCCACATTAAAACGGGCAATCGTCTTTGCAGATACATATCATTTTAGCTGTTTAGCTACAGCCTGACAGCTGATTGGGCCAGAAGCAGAAAGCATCCCTGACAATGAGGTGAAAACATCACTACTGCTGAAGCAAAAAGCCCTTCTTTCAATAAGACATTAGCACAGGGGACCAAGTCTCTATATTGATTCTATATATTAAATGTCATTCTATGTTATAGTCATACTGGGTGCATAGTAAATAATATAAGATAAAAAAAGATGGCTATGCTGTTTTTCAGCAGGAAGTAATTTAATTTGAACTCGTCAGTTCCTGTAAAAGAGACTGCACTACGGCACACCAGTGCAAGAGAAAACAACTCCCCTTTGCCTTTTTACTGATAACTAAAACCTGCCGTTTCAAGTATCTTAGGTCATTTAAAAGTATTACACGCATGTATATTTAAGTAATATATATATGTGCGTGCATTAATTTAAAAAAAAAAACACAGCCGTTTAATATAAACTTAGGAAAGTAAGCAAACAATATATTGTTTTTCTAGGTAGAAGGGGTTTAAAGGGAACCTATAGTCCCAAAGATAACAACTGTTATTTCGGGAATACAAGTTCCCTTCTGTCCACCACCTTTGGATTTAAAAAAAGGTTACATTTAAGAATGGTTAATCACCTCCTTTCCACTGCTGCAGCTCTTCAGTGGCATCTTCCAGCTTCACCCTCGGTGATGTCATCATTCAACTTGACATCAACTGTGATCTCCTCCAATCAATTGCATCTCACAGAGAAGCTCTGTACTGGAAGTACCCATGCAGAGCGAAGCACCATGCTCCTCCAATTAAATGTTGCTATCAGCAGCATTTAATTCCCAGACCGAGTTTTAGTCAGTCTGCAGGAGGAAGAGCCTCTTTTAGCAGCCACTAGTGTTGTGTTTAACCCCGCAATGAAAACATTGCAGTTTAAATTTACATCACAGGGTTGAAACGAAATGCCCACTGCACCCAGACCACTTCATTGAGATGGAGAGATCTATGTGACTATAGTGTCTCTTTAATATAACTTTCCTTAAAAGTGGAATTGTCACTTCTCTAAATGCGACAGTTACTCATTACCTCGCTCAGTAAAGGTTTTAAACGTGCTTACTGTGTGAGTAGTACAACAAAGATAATAAAAGAAGAGAAAAAACAAGCTGTCTCCTCCACAACACTTCTATGGCTGGGGGGTTACATCATCACCCCATAATGCACAAGAATGCTTAGGCATCTGTAGAGAAATATGTGTGCGCATGACCGCTCAATATTCCTCCTACAGAGTAGTACTTTTTTTAACATGGGAGGATACAGCAATGTGGGGGTTAACGTATTTGGCATAGTATGCTCTGGCTGTGCTAGGGCAGAAAGGCATCCCAAATGAACCAAATGAAATGTGTGAAGATGCAACTGTCTCAGAATCAAAGGCATCAGTTTTACTTTAAACTATTTTGTGCTAGGAGCATGCACATGTTGCAATGCGTTTGTATTCAATATATGTTTATAGGAGATTAAATATCGTACTCACTGCGAGCTTTTGTTAGTCACAAACAATCCAACAACAAATGAAGTCACTCTGATAAAATCTCCAAAAAATATATAAATATATCAAAAGGGCCTTAAAAAGGATAATCCAGTATTTCTAACAAATGAAATAGATAAGACAGCAACTGTTTTTGTAACATTATTTCTTTGACATCTCGTTATGAACATGATCATGGTTTTCAAGTCATATTTTGAAATACTCTCTGTTCTTAATTTCATTTGGGAGAGACAAATAAGCAAGAGCTAATGTATTGTTGCAAAGGTCCAGTAAGGCTTAATAAGCATCATTTAATTTTAGTTATATTGAATTCCTAACCTTAATTTTATGGTTTAAAGTTTAAAAGAAAACTACAACTCTAGCATTTTATTTTTGCTTTCTGAAATGTGCAACCAGCCTTGGATGGCCATGTGGACAGTGGAGTGATGGAGAACATTGCTTATCAAACCTGTGAAAAGAAAACCAATTGGGAATTTAAAACAGATAATTACTCTGAGATTAGGGCTATCACTTTCCTATCAATGGGGAGTTTTATCTATATTTATCATTAATTACTCTTCCCTAAACCTCAGAACAAGAGGTCAAATGGTCATGCATACCTACCATACTTACTGGGAGAGCAGTTTGAATGTCTTATCTTTGAGTTCCAAAAACAAGTGTCTATTTAACAGACTTGTATAAACTCGGATTCACTCATTGCCATCGCAGATTCTTTCCACTATTATTCTCATTCAGTCTTTATAAGATGGGAATTATTATATAAAATTCCCATTTCTGAATTTTGTGACATCCCCCAATTATTCAGATTACAAAATCAAATTAGAAATGATTTAACCTATCAGTCATTGACGCATTGCCTCGGTTTAAAAATACACTGGTTGACGACAGAAAACAAATGTTGATTATAGATCTTTTTCATCCAACTTAGAAAATGATAAGCCAGGAGAATAAAAGAGGTTTAACTGCCCTAATCATTTTCTTAGTATTATATTACCACTGTTTGTGATGTATACAATTGTAATCACTTTATGTGTTAGGATACTGTTGTGCAAATAATGCAAGTAAAGTGACATGTAAATTAGTAGATATTGTATGTCACATAGGACGCTATTCAAGAGAATACAAAAGACATGCCTGAACCACAAGGTATCCCGGAGACTGTAGCTTACTTTTCCTCAAGTGAAAATCATTACTGTGTAAAATGTAACAATTTTACATTTCTTTAATGTGTATCTTTGTATGAAGTGACAGTCAGTGCATACAATCAGATACACTCCACTCAATAAAGATGAGAGTTATCTCAAGCCTGAGGAGAAAGTGGCATGAGGGCTAAATCTGTAATGTGATAATATGATTTGCATCATTAGACTGTGCCCACTGGTGACAATTTGTGACAGAACTCTTCTAGTAGGACGAGATCTGTGAAAGGGCGCTGGCGTGGAGGCAAAACATTGTAATCCTTAGCACCTTTGCATGAAGGTCAGCCACAAGTCTATGCAAAACATTTCCTTCGTGTCATGGAAACTAAACAACAACAACGCGGTACTGTAAATACTGTAACTGCAGTGACACTTTAATGTATAGTGCTTCTATAACTAACTCAACATCCAAGACATTTTGTGCTATTTGATTGACCGTGATATAATACAGGAATGACAGAGAAATAGCAATAGCCTAAGATGTATTGGATGTTTTACAGAACATGTGGGAAACAGATAAGGGGGGGAAAAAAGTAATAAAATTGAAGGAACACTATAGGTTCAGGAATACAAATGTGTATTATTATTATTATTATTATTATTATTATTATTACTGGTATTTATATAGCGCCAGCATATTCCATAGCGCTTTACAATATTATCAAAGGGGGAGATTTCACAATAAATGATACAATTATAAAAACTTACAGGAACAATAGGTTGAAGAGGGCCCTGCTCAAACGAGCTTACAGTCTATAGGATACCTACAATATTCCTGACCATATAGTGTTAAAAAAACATGTTAGGCCCCCAGCTCTCTTAACTAGGTATAAAACATACCTTTGTTTCAGCACGGCGCAGGCACCACTCCACCTCCTTGGCTGAGATCATCAGAATTGATCATCTCAACCCATTCAATACTTTCCCATAGGAAAGCATTGGGAGGCTATTGGGCATGCACAGCAAAACGCTGCACTGCACCAATCAGCATATCCTCGTAGAGGTGCATTCAATCAGTGCATCTCTATGGAGAAAGTTCAGCACCTCCAAGAAGCGTTTGGAGACGCTGACCGTCAGTGTGGCACATTATGCAACACTGAGCCAGAAAGCAACTCTAGTGGCCATCTAAATAACATATGTAACAAAGTAACCAATAGATGTAACAATCATATTACTTAAAAAAGGTACCACAGCATCGTCTAATAACGCAGACAGTTATAGTACTGCTTGATATCAGATTCTACAGCACCCGTAGTTTCTCAATTTTAACCTGGGTGGGGGACTACTGATAAACACAGATTGTCAAAGAACAAATTTCTCCTAATAAGTACTGGATTTTCAAAACTACCATTAATCAACAACTCCTTACATTCTAACACAACTTGAACATAATACTAATCTTACATTTCTTACATTTATGTATGGGTTTATACACCTCATAAACAGAGCAAGCCATATAATAACATTCTAACTCCCCTGTATAATGCATTGAGCATTGTTTTAGATCCTGCAGAGACCCCGAACGTGTTTACACCACAAAATGAACTGCTTTCTTTAATCCATTAACCACTTGAGACTCCATGAATACAAATATGTATGAGTGCTGTGAAGTGTAGTGTTAAATTATTTAAGTTACATAATACAAAGCAGTGGCATATGGCATGTAGCCATGCAAGGGACGAAACACAAGTCATTCTAGATGATAAAATCCATAGCCACACCATTATGCATAATGTTTATATGTAGGGAGTTTCCTTTTTCATGTTCCATTACTGCCATCAGGTAGAATGATCTACATTAGGCTCCATGGGAGATGCGATGTAGGCAGAATCACAGTTTATTAATGGACATTAATGTCACACCATAAGGTACAAACAAATGTATACTTTATATTCAGCGATTATAATGGGAATAAGCCACACGCGATACATATTTGTACTCAAGCTTATGGTAGAAAAACAAAATCTGTCATCATATTTCTCTATCAATTTCAAAATCCCAAATGGCGTAGAATGTTGGAAGACATTGGAAAGAGAACAGATTTTATGTATTTAATTGCTGATTTTCAACACGGCAAAGATGTATCAGTTTGTGTATGGCAATTGGATTTTTTATTCTCAGTGTCCTCTTTTATAGCACGGAGAAGCTTTTTAACTGGAAATGTAACACATGAAGTGTTCTGTTCCAGTGCCTTTAATACAATGCACGCAATGTCTGAGAACACCAAAATAAAGAGAGTATTAACTGATCATTAAACAGTTATTAATTGTTGGAGGATTGGCATCGGATAAGTGCATGCAATAGAAGACAGGTTTTATCAGTAAACAGTGAACTATGAACACCCACCTTGCATAAAATTAGCCATAAATGCAAAGTAGTCAAAGTTCCACCTTAGCCTAGTGTGAGATGGTTTCCAATCGCATTATTTTTCAAGTTCTTGTGTAACTCAGAACAATCGATTAAACACCAAAGTGTGTCTCTCTCTGGCTCTTGATATATACTGTCTGTATAAACCAGAAAATCCAGAAGCAGCGATCTAGAGCATTTTTATCCTGACTTTTTTGTGAACTTTGATCCAAAAAGGTTAATTATCCCTTACAATGACAGTAACTATGACTCAAAACAACAAAAAATACCATTTCATAAGTCATCCTAGATACATGTTCTTTGATGTAAAATAACTACTTATTAGACGCCAGTGTTGGAGATTATTTGAAAAAATAGCTTAAAAAAACCAAACATTCTTTATAAATTCAAAAAGAAACTCAAAACTCAAACTATGATTTTCACTAAATCTCAGATTGAACTACTCAGGAGATCAAATCTACAGATTACTTTGGAAATTGTATCTCAGAGGCAGTAGCCGTAACATCACTGGCCCATTTTAGACCTTTGTCAGCAATGGCTAACCATTACACCTGAATGTTTTCCAGCTACATGTCTGATAAAGCTCAGGCTTTGGAGTGACTTGGAATTCTGGGAAATGCTTACAAACATCTGGGATTAGCTATCACTTATCTGCACTCCATACGTGTAACAAAGCCTACCATTTTTACCAACTGACATTTAAAGCAGCAGGCCACTTGCCGTTATTTTATAAGGGCTGCGTACTACAATTGCCATATTTGCAGCAGTGATCACTCACTATAATTTATCCACATTCCACCTAAATCTAATACTTTGTGCTTTATCTGCAGAGCTCATATAATCATCACTAATCTTTGTAAAGCACCCTAAATAAGGGTGGTATAGAAGTCTATAAAAGAAAAACAAAAATACACAAAAATATGCTTTAGGTTCATACATATATAAATATACTGTAAATTAACAGCAAAATAAGGGAGGGTCATTCTTAAAACAATAATCCGAGTAAAGTTGCTGATTCCAAACGTCACACAGTAGAATATAGACAGATATGATTATGTTCAGGACATCAAGTGGACGTTAGAACCTTGACATTATTTTGCACTTAACAAGTAAATGATAAATTCATTGTCTTTTGGGGTGTAGGCAGCACACCTAATATTTTCCATGGTTTTTAATTGGCAGTAATAATGTAATCCGAGGCAAGAGATATTGTCAATAGTATTTTCTTTAACAATGACTTTCTGCACAACTCATTGGCTAACCAAAGTTCAATTATGTGATTTGGGCAGTTTTTAAAAAAAATATAATTATTTTCACTAACATCACTAGCAGGGCTTTCAAGTCTTAGCTAGTGAGCTTGTCATGTGATCTAAGTATCCCAATCTGTGTGCGTGTGGACCAGTGTTAACGCATAAGCAAGGAAGGATAAATGGGTGAACACTCAGGCATACATATGGTACTGTTGAAAGGAGATGACTGACCACGATATTGTGTTACTATGTTGATGCTTTACCTGGCAGAAAGTAAAACTGTTTTATATATTCTTCACCCTAGTACATGTGTTCATATTGAAAATTAGAATGGCCGTCAATTATCAGTTCAAAGGAGGCACATATAAAAAGCCTGTTTCTGGGTACAGGACTAGATATAGTCTGTGTTCAGAGTCTGTGGAGTCCTGCTTGCATCTATATATGTTGATAAGTAAAATAGAACATGGATTTAAACTCCAAAGCCTGTGAACACAGATGTAAGATTCAGCTGATGCTTGTTTAAATACAGGTGTGTTAAAATAACAAATCCATTGTCTGACACACATACAAGCTACAAGGATACTATATTTCCATTGGTAAATTTAATTTAAGGAATACTGGACAATGTTAAAAGATATAGATTTTTAAAAACATAAATTATTGATGGTTAGGCTAATTTATGCATAATGTAATTATTTCTATATTCAATCATCCTTTTTTACTAAAAGATAGAATGAAATAAATGTGGTGGATGAACACTAATTAATGTGTCAGTTTTTGTTTCTTATTTTATAAACCAGACATTGGCTGAATCAAGTTTTGAGTGAAATAATTTTACTAGAAGGGACACTCCATGCACCATGCTTACTACAGTTCATTGTGATGGGTGGAAAGAGTGTACTAGGATAATCTTCATTTTTTGTTGAAAACCATTTGAAAATGGTTTAACAAAAAAAAAAGGACTGCATCCATACACAACCAAAAATTTCATCCTGTCTTCAGAAAGAGGACATCTTACTTCCTTTTTATGTATTGAAAAATTGACAGGGTGTAAACAACCATGGTGCGAATAAGGTCTGCAAACACTGGGGTACAGAACGATTTAGATTGGCCAACTCTCCATTATTCCATTCAATACCACTAGCTTCTTAGGAAAACCAGAATCAAAATAAAAATGTCCCCACTTTTAATGTCATAAAGTAAAACAACAAGTTGTAAAGAGATTTCAAAAACTACTTACTAAGAAATGCATTGTGAGGCCACTTTCACAGTTTGAAGAGCCAACCGCATGGTGAACCTCAGGCTTACACAGACCCATGAACCAGCAAGGGAGACTGTTTGAAATATATATTAATTTCAGTAAAGAATTTGACAAAAAGATGAATTGGACTGCTGGGATTTGATATTTCGTTCAAAAGCAATGTTCACTGTAAAAGGGCCCCCTTCCTTCAAATATTCCTTTCACCTACTGCTTGCATTTTAAGGCATCATTAATCTACAGCAGTGAGAGCATGATAAAGTGCTATTTTAGTCTGGGCGAAATATTTGTGAACGTGGGTAAAGGGATAAGCAACTTTAATGCAGTGTGCAGGCATATTATCCATTGTGCAGTTTGTAGTCACATTATACATTATAAGGCAAGCATGCACACATTTTAGGGGACCTTATACACTTAAAGGGGCGCTAAGCACCATAATCACTATAGGAACACTGCAGTGGCTATGGTGCCAGGAGTCCCCTTTCAAACAATTAGACACTTACCTAGGTCATCCAGTTCCTGCACTCTTCAGATATAGCTAAAGCATATTTATTTGGATAAAATTCAATGACTGAGTGTCAACCAATGAATTCTGTCAAAATATGGGTAGAGTGATATCAATAATGGAGAGGTAGGAACTTTACTTTAGCAATGTCTTAAGCGTGTTGTAGTAGTTATGGTGCTACCAATAGTACATTTTGAGGTGTCGACTACCGAATTTGAAATTGAACAAATTCTTGATTTTTGGACTAAACTTTGACAATAATGTTTCAATGCAACTAACTGGCAAGTGAATAAAGAATATCCAGTGCTCTCCCTATCCTGCAGTCCATAAATAGAAAGACAAAAAAAATCCAGAATATAATTCTGTGCTCTACTTTGTAAACAGTTACTCTGTGCTCAGAGAGGAATAGGGAATGTATTTGTGGAATTCCTCAGTGGTATTGGCAGTAATAAATCGTGTTTTGTATCTCTTGATATTACATCCGTGTTAGCACTTTGCTCTTGTTCATTACATCCAATAAGTGTTTCTTGTTTTATATTTGATTTCAATATCTGCGTTAGCCAAGGTAAACAATACTCTGACCTTACAGTTTAAATAGTGTGAAGAAAGAAGAGAAAATGGCAACAACAAAAATGACTGACACATATTAGCACCAAAGGCAGCTCAAATAATCTCTCTAGAAATAGCATTATTGCTTCCTGAAATCCCATCCGTATTATGCCGGGAATTCTCAAAAATCCAACTAATACTAATACGCCATCTTTGATTCTCAACATTTTTTATATATTGGATAAAATAAATCTAGAGATTACATACACATCTATATTTATGTGTGTGTATATATCAGTCCTACAAAGTCACTCTACCATTAGAATTCTGTGGTTATAAATATTACAAAACTTTACCGACCTTTGCTTCCTGTAAGTATCAGTTTGTCCCCCCTAAATCCTGCAAATATTCTCTTAATTCAATAATATATGTCTGCCAACTCTTTTACATGTTCTCATACATGTCAGATGTTTTCAAATACAGTACATTATTGTGACACTTACTTAATCATAGCCTTTTCAAAATCAAACAGTATATTCTTCATTTGAATCTAGATTTAGAGGGTATTGGCTCTTTCCGAGATGACACAGAGATTGGTAAATGTGACTGGCACATAGTCTCAATACCCATGCTAACAAACATATTTAGCAGTGTTGGCAAGTATATATATATATATATATGGATTGGCGGGGCTAACTATACTCAATATTTATCTAATGATGCATAAATTAGAATATATAAGATTTTCGTATACAAGTGGGGGTAAACTTAAACCCTCACGATGTGCACACAACATGCATGGCTTCGGTTAATAAAAAAACTATAGCTTTTTTAATTTTGTACTGGAGTTAAGGGTGTCAATCTAACTCAAACAGAGAAAACACACCCTCAGTATCACACAGATATAGGATAAGGAATGAGATTATATAGAATTATCCACATACATAACTGTTTGACCATGCTAAAGTTAATATATTTGTTAGAAATCCTAAATAATTAGCCCGCTATACATAAACCATAATAAGCACGTGATCTGAACTTCTTTGAAGCCAAAAGAGGTATAAAAAAGGTATATAATGTAAGGGTATGTTCATAAAGATAAAATAATGCTTCAGATTAAAATATATGTAAATTTAAAAATAATAGATTTGGGCAAGCCTGTGAAAGTCGTAAAACTTGTCTACTTTTACTACACATGGAAGTCTGTTTTACAGCAGACTAGGGGCCGCCATTAGTATCCTCATCTGTCGATTTTCTTGTCACTGACCAATTTGAATTCCAACTGTGTTCTGATTGGCTAAAATTACCAACCATACTGAAATTATAAGATTGATTCCAAATGGATCAGTTTTGTTTTTCTCCGATTAATCCCTCTCTGAAATCCATGTCTCTCTGGACAGAAATAGGAATATTAGAAAAACACATTACTTTTATATATCTATTTCACGTAAAAAAATTTTTTAAAACAAACTGTTATATTAAGGCATTACATGCACCTTTAATGCAAGGAGTTTAAACATAAAATGTTTTTGAGAATGTCCATCAAACTAAATGCCCTATATTTTTGTTTCTCCCTCAAAACCATAGTTTCCACAGATGCTAAATGATCTTAATTAAATAGCTTTTTAATCCTCTCCTCCTTATCTCTTGTAAATATCGATGTGCTACAGTAGAGATGGTGTTTGATTATTCCTACTCATCCTTTGTAGGGATTTCATTTTGATATTGCGTTGGTATTTAGTCAATGCAAAGGCTACGTGAGCCAATATGTGCAAGTAGTGCTTTACTAATGCTTTGTCCCTGTGTCCTTTGACCTAGATCTGGTTCCTCAAGTCACACCTTCTATGTTAATAGAAGTAGACACTAGAATGCACTGTGCTAGGTTACATGAGCAGGTGATGTTTATTGTAATTTGTTGAAAGTGACTCTCCTGTATTAATAGATACTAGATCTAATTTGTTTAAGGTTTAGACCCTAGAGATTTACACAACGTTATAACATTACCTCGAGCAAAACGGGTTCTTCAAACTAACAACTTCCATGTGTTAAAATCTTTCTCTGGTCGTTTGTACTTATGAACCCAATTTAGGGCTTACACTTTGTAGTCCTAGGTTACTAGCCAGGCCTCATCACTGCAAGTCATAGGATACCTTCGAACTGAGAATTACTACTTCCCAGGGCTAAAATTACACTCACCAATGACTACTGGCGAGTGAAAATTCTGAGCCCTGAACCATCATACATTATAAGGGTATATGTTGATATTTTATAATTGTATCTTTTTTTTTTTTTAAATTGATTTCTATAGTATTAAGGTTTGTCCCTAATAACAGTGTGGTTAGAGTGAAAATGCCATAAAGTTAGTAATGCCTTTTACAATCCCAGGAAAGTTCAGATCAAGGCAAAAGCATTCCCCATGGGCAGCCCCGAACCTAGGTATTCCTATTTTGTTTTGGTACAGTTCACTTGTGTACTGGACACAGATCTTACACTTGATAACTAGCAAAAGCCCCAGCAGCAGTGTCTCGATTCCAAAATTAGGTCATGCCTTAGGAATCTGTGTTTCTTCAACACATTGGTGGGGAATTTATTATCAGAGTTTGGCTTCAGATTTAGAGTTTTTTTTTTTTCCCTTTAAATAAAAAGAAGTATTCATTAAAATATAGATTTTATTACATTTCCTGGCCAGTAAAACTAGCATTAGCATTTCTAGCGGCAAATCACATTAACAATTCCTTGATTAAAAAAAATAAAATAAAAATACAATATTTACAGAACATCTAAAAAGGCAGAAGACAATTCTAAATGCACATTGCATAATTTTCACAGTTTTCGTCTCACTGATTTTGTCTGTGAACACAAGCACCACTAATCCATTTCCCCAAGGCCTAAAAAGACTACTCGGTGGTAATGTCACTGCATTTCAAAGGGGTGAGCCTGGCTCAAATCCTCATGACATCTGGCCTTAGCCAACTCACTTTGTTCCTCTATGCCTCAGGCACCTAAATTAGATTGTAAATTGTATAAAACTTGAACATACTGTACCAGTAATGTGTATACTACTATCTGCACTAATTTATGGGTACATTATCAAATTGTATAGAACACATTCCGCAATCTGTTGCAAACATGTGTCACCAATGTCCCACGTTTCTTAGCCAATATATTATTTGTTCATCCCTGCTAAAACGGAGACAGTTCCATACAGTCTCCATAAAGTTTTGACTTTTCGTAAAACACATATAGCTTACCGTGGGTCGCAGAAATTCTTTGGACTGGCAACATGCTCAATAGATGAGATAGAGAGGTGACTCCCTCAGTCTACATTCTGAGCATATTTTGCAATCTAGTAGATGCGATTTAAAGCATATGTCTTAAATATGCACTCCCTTTAAATATTAGCAGTGCATTTTCTACATGACATTGCATTTTGTGGTAGAATAGTTTCTTTGTGTGCTTTGATAAATGTTTAATTTACACACCACAATGGAATCCTTAACTACATTTTACTTATTACTTTTTTAAACTAACATGCAGGTAAGAGATGTTGTTCAAACTGATGCAGTGAGTACAGAATTGTTCCCATAAGAGTTATGGAGACAATGACCCTGCCTGGATCAGGGAGGAAAACTCTATATGTTATATTTCATAATATAATCGCTCATTCGAAAGAATAATATGAACATATTTAAAACTGGTGAGATAGCTCAGTGGTTAGCACCCCTACTGCAGTATCTCTGGAAGCTATGGAAACTACAAGACTGAATCCAGGAAGGAACTCATCCATTATAACATGTTTCCGAGGACAATAAAATGAGTAACACTCAGTTGATCAGTAATATCAGCGTGAACCTAAGGCTTACTTGAAGAACAAGTGAAAATACTCAAAATAGCTGAAAATACCCGTCTTGGTGAACCAACAGCACATCTTTAAGATGCATGGCAAGCCAAAATTTAAAAGCTCTTCTATATATGTTGCCCTGAGAAGAAAGCTTTCTACAACAGGAAGTAGAGCGTGCGCAACAAAATTGCTTCCCCCCAGTTTGCTGACAATATAGTACATGCAAATTTAAAATACTAAAAAGTGTTTGTAGTTAAATATATAGATCTGGAAATGCCACAATAACAATTCCATATGAGAGAATCTTGTATATCTAAAATACAACCTTAATATTCATATTTTCAATAAGCATCATGGCACTTGCTGTGTGACACAAAGGCAATTTAAAAAAAAAAAATCTTATTACAGTAGTAAGATCTAGATTTTAGTCACACACTACACTAACAAAAAAAAATTAGATTTGCAAATATTTAAGAGAACGAAGCTTAAATGACTGGGAACTATTACCCATTTTCTGTCTCTCTCCAGTTTCCTTGACACTTCAGTCAAATAATGTTGAAATATAGTCATTTTTACGGGAAATCTCACTGCATGCTCATTTTTTGATTGTTTAACTGCGAGCCCCTATAGGAATTTGGCCGATTGCCTTTTTTTTTTTCTAAAAAGGTTTCCGTATTTAGGCTTGGCATAGGTTTCAAAATGAAATGATAGTTTGCCCAAACTTTATGAATAATCACACTTGATAAACGTGTTTCCTTTTATATGAATAGTGCGTATCCAGAAAGAAACATGTAGGGGAAGCTCGTAAAAAGTGTAATTGTTTGCTACCTACTATATATGTTGCATAACAGCACTCTAATTAAAATAAACATCGAAGCAACGCATCTCATTGATATTGTTGGTCAATTTGCTAAGCTGATATATGTTTGTATATAATGATTAGTGGGTAAAGGAAAAGAAAGTCATAATATCTGTATTATGTTTATGCCATTTCTAAAGCAGGGTTAAATCAGGCTAAGCCTTTATCAGCAAAGGTTTGGAGGACCACAAATGATCTATTCTTTTCCAATAACGTTACTTGTTCTGTTAGTATATTTTCTAAACTAGGCACGTGCAAGCCTCTGGCACCTAAAAACGTATTGATGCCTCTTAGGGCCCGTGTCAATGTAAAAAAGTGTTTAGAAGTCAGCATGACCTACAGTTCTAAACTAATATCCATACGACAACCTAATACATGCGTAAAATTATACTTGTACACTTTACTCCAGCAATCAGTTTGATTGAAAGAGATCATTAGCACAAAAAGTAACCATCTCCTTAGCATTTGGTCAAAATGCCTTTAATTAGTAGAAACTAGAAATATATATTATATATATATTTTCACATATAATCCCTTTAGTATCTTTAAAAGAACATTGCTAGAATGTTTTAAGCGTGCAAATAAAATAATGAGGCAAACAGCAGACATTTAATAAAACATTTTCTTATACTTTATTAACTTAACAATATTAATAAATATACGTATTAACCAAGAGCCATCAAACTAATATGACTATTTAAAAGTGCATATGTGTTTTCAAATTGAGAGCTTAATTGTAATAATTGTAGATTTACTTCTGGTCTTTGCAGTTGACATAACAGTACTTTAAAACCTTAGTAAATTGCAATCCAGAATAGATCGAACAGGAATGAATAACAAGCCATCCATAGAATTATGCAGAGTTCAACATTCATTAAAAAAAAAAAAAATGTAAAATTAAAAAAAAAACAAAGCAAAAAAACATTTTAAGTGTAATCGTATTCAAAGCGTTAAAGATGCTCTGACTGCTTGTAAATTCAAAAAAGAATGCAGAAATACATAAATATAAAAGTTTACATATATCACATTTATTTTGAGTGCTGATAGTATTGCACAGTGCTGCTTTAGAAGTTAAATAATAGTTAAATATCCCACTCTGGACAACATAAAGTTCCAACAGCTGTCATAGCAACAGCGAAGTTGGTTTAGTAAACTAAAGAATGTTAGCTGGCTATAAATACATATTGTACATTGTGTTTAACACACACACACACTCATGTATACACTGTAGAACAGCACATATAGGATTGCTGTTTGAAAACTATCCCTTTATTGATATCACCTGTCTATGTTTTTTTTCCACTATTGCATTGCATGCGTTTAATTACCATAAACAAAATATTTTGGTATGTGTTATTCATCTGTAATATATGAAGTAATTTGTGGGAAAGCGCAAATTAACCCCTGTGTAGCCAGAGGGCTATGGAAATATGATCTTAGCTGACATTTGCAAGGAAAATATAACCTCGGTTCATGTGTGTTCAGTGTAATGTGGAAATCTGACAAAGGGTCAGCGTTGAGTGTTCTTCCAAAGCAATTTAAAAAAAAACAGCAACAGGTTTAACCAGATGCAGTTTGCTAAGAGCTTTTTTTTTTGACAAAAGCAACATACACACAGAAAAGAAAGAAAAAAAAGGAAAAAAAATGAACTAATGCCTTGCCAGGACAGCCTGCACTACTCTCTGAAAAGCCAACATCAGATATTATCAAAGTATAAGATGCTTTAAATATTTAGAATACAGCATCTACACAATGTTCTAACTAATTGTCAGTAAATTAAGTTAGACTCCTAGCTACAGCGTGCAATCTTTTTGTGCCCCCTAGAAAATAGAGTTGTATGTTCTTTTCATATATGTCACTTTTCTTTTAATGTTAGAAACGTCATTGCACTGTTTACTACGTAAAACAGACATATTAGTTAAACTTTGGCTGGGACGAGTACTTAGAGAACAGACAGAAAACTTGCAAAATTCACATTTAAAAAAACAATTTGCATCAAAATCACAGGATATTGACATTTTCAGTCCTTGACTGGGAGTTAATAAAAATTTATATTATATATTACAATCTATCCCTATAGAAAATCAACCATATGCCTCCAACTCTTCAGCCAAACTACACAGAATCATACACCCAGGGACTTTGCGTATTATTTTGAAAAACATAAACAGTGTGCGCCACAGTCAGCCAATCATTGATGCAATAGACTCCAAATGAACGTAAATTAACATCTACAGCACGCTTTATTTTATTTTATTATTGGAGATTTTTTTTATCCAGTGCAATATTTTTTATTTAAGTCAAGGCCAGTTACAAGTAGTGTTGCCCTTTTACACTAGAATGGTTTCCATAGAAGATGGAACTGCTGCTATATTACATTTTGTATGTATTTAATAAACTTTAAGTGTGGGTGACTTTCTGAATGTCTTTAACTCTCCATTCACACATAGCTAAAGCCCAGATCATTGCATTACAAGACTATCCAATATTATGAATACAAGAAAAAGGCTGTATGCTGGGATAAACTTGGCCAACGTAAATTATTCTTGGGTTTTGTAATGTGTGCATCTAACCAAGGATACAGGCACTCTTTGGCTATTGAATTTAAATGAACTCCTAACGGTTGCAAATTTACATGCAGTCGACTTTGCAATCCACTTGGACCTGTTTTGACGACAGTCCAAATGGATTGGTCTGCAATGTCGACTGTGCCTTTTTTTTACAGTAAATGACAACTTCACCATTGATTAAAGACATGTAGACACATTATTTATACAAAGACAGAAACACATATACGCAGACAGATATTTATAGTTAAACAAAAATAGTAGTGTTTTGTAGCAATGCAGTTAACTTGTCCAATACAAAATGCCCTCCACGTGGTTCAAAACTTTGCCCTGATGTGGATTCGCCACTCTGACTGAATTACTCATGGCAAATATATTCAGATCAGGGAGATACGGAACATAAAACCTGCACATATATTTTAATGCAGCAAATTTAATAGAGGGTGAGGGAAGAGCAAGAATCAATATAATAATTCCCATATAGAGCTCTTCTTCCCAAGGTACTTAAAAATGGATCAGCATTCTACAAATCACCCCATGGACAGGAAATGCATCATTTAAACTAAAAATATATTTTTTAAAAAGCATAAAACAGACTGCAAAGTCATTAAAAGCGTCAATCCTTCTTAAGAGAAAGAACGAGTTAAACAGGCAACTAGTCACTCAAGATCACATAACACCTGAAGGGGATCTGTGCGTTTGTCAGCAAGTAGACAACAGAACAGTTGGAACTGGCTTGGTCACATTCATAAGAAAATGCACATTTATTTTAAAAATTTTTTTTTTTGGTCTTTAGACTACAGCACACTTTTCGAGGGGTGTGACTTGATTTCTGGGTGTTCTGTTCAAATTCCCTTCAAAGGGTCCTGATTTCTACACTGCAAACAGAATTAACAGCAGCCTTTCAGGATCACATCCAAAGATCAGCATTTTACTTTATTTCATACAACAATTAGGTAAATTCTCCATAATCATTTGGTATGGCCCATCCAAACTAGCTACCACGATGAGAACTTGCAACCATAACAAATTTTATTATGCACTTTCACAAGTGTCCTAACTCTATAATACATTCAAATGTAAACAATATATTCATAATGCTACATGTAACATAAAAGAATATTAAAAATACTTTTTGGTTAATTAGAAATTGACTTAAATTGACTATTTTACTTTTAGAAAATGAAATAAAATCTTCAATATTTGTTTCAAAATGATACTTCGGAAAGATTCACATAATGCACAGGCTAAATATCTCACTACTAACACGTAGTTCCACAGCAAGTAAACATGTGTCTGGTATTTATCACATGCACAGTTAACATGCTATAGTTGCAAGATGTTAAAATATGATGAAACAGTAAAATAAAAGTAATGTGAATAATGGCTTGATCTGATCAATTTTATAAATAGAATGGTATTTTATTGAAGCACAAAATTAATTTTGGACTTTTATTAACCACATTGTCTTTCCAGAGTTTTTAGATTTCTATTCCAATCATAATGCTAATTGATATATAAAATATGCAATTTTCTACTTCTTTGCCTTGCCTTCCTACAAAATAATGATTTCTTAAGAAAATAGGGTATAAATCTTCATTTTGGAGGCAATTAAAGTGTTGATTTCATTTGTGCCCCTAAGCTATTCTAGTAATTTGCTCAAATAGCTTTATGTACCCAGCACTCCAGAGCCTTCAGAAAAACCCAGTTTTTGCCAGACTTGTTAGATTGCAAATTTTGTACCAGACTTAGGGCCTATGTTTTGTTGTGAGCTCCAAGGAACTAAAACAGGGAGCTGATCTGGGTCTCTTCACACTAATCAATCACAATCAGACCTACAAATGTCAAGGAAAGACTGGGAACTTAAAACATTCCAAGAAATGATGATGGAACAGCAAACAAAATAAATAAATAAAATAAAATAAACAAAAAAAGAACCTTCTTGTATATCTTTAACATAGTTTAGGGTCGCTAGGTGATAAATAAAGGGAATTAAAATTGTATTGTTTGAACAGTTCTCAAACAATGAAAAGAGTAAGCAGATCCATGACTCCTATAAACTTCAGAGAACTATTTTTCTATTCTAAAATTAGTTTATGATATATATACCCTTAGCTGGGACGTCAATCGCGGGGAAGATGAAGGAGTAACACGCACAAGGAAAAAAAAATTATCTGATTGTACAAGTAAAATAAATAACATAATAAAGCACAAAAAAGGTATAAAAAGGCTAACTCTTTACAATCAAGGGTGGTCTTCCCTTGGGTTTTATATCTCCCGGAAGATAAAAAGTATAAAAAAAAAAAAAAAACTGATGGAGGTTTATGCATGTTTTGCGGATTCAACTGCGCTTACCAAGGAAGACACCTGACTAGTTCTAATTACCTGTGAATTCTATCCACAAGTTAATTAAAACAGCTTCCTAACTATTGGGGAAAGAATTAATAGCAGTATAAACAAAAAAATAAATTAAAAAAAATAAATAAAAACAAAAAAATAACCCAAATAACAAAGAAATAATGAAATGGCACTTAAATTATAGAAATATATGCAATATTGTATCATACAAAAATGAAAGCAAAAGTAATAAAATGAATAAGCAACTTGGCTGTGTGTATAAAGAACAGTCGGAAGTTGGAACATTTAGGTATATAGGCAATTATACTGTTTAAAACATACAAAGCATACATACGTATCATTATTTAAATTAATTTACGCAACAACAACAAAAAAAAACTTACTATAAAAATAGCAACAAACAAGACCACCAAGTATTGAATAATGAAATTTGGCTTTAGGAAATATTGGCATGTTTAAAGCAACAGAGCACAGTAACCAACTTTTAAAAAAATCACTTATTTAGACCAACAAACATTAAATACAAGTTAACCATTCCAACAGCAAAAAAAAGTAAACTTTCAATAATAGACACAACCTACATATCATTAATAACCAATTAACCCTTGCACTGCTCACATAACAATAATGATCAACAAGTCAAAGTTTAGTAAACATCTTAGGATTCAAAAACAGCCAGTAACCCTTTTGCACATTGCATGGCCCCTCTTCTTATTAACCATTTAATGATGGGGAGGATAAAAATGTAGATACTCCAGCTGTTGTTGTTGCCAGGAAGCTAGCAAAGCATCATGGGAGTTGAAGTTCTGCAGCAGCTGGAGTATCTACCTTTTGGCCACACCTGCCTTAATTCACTAGGTGTGTTTTTAAGGAATTAACCCTTCCATGCCAGACCATGCCCTTCAACCAATACACATTTACTGAGCTCGCGTTGAGAACTCTCTGGCTACTCAATACAACACCCCTGATTTCCCTTTCAGCCCCCAGAGACAAGATTTAACCCGCTCCTTTACAACATATGGCATTTCAATATCACTATGCAACTTCCCTGCTGTTTAACTCGTTCACTGTACCCTGGTCTTACGCAAGCAGCTACCGATGGGTGGCGTCCGAGAGCAAGCAGCAGACTGATTAGCTGAAGAGGGAAAGTGCGCCACTCACCGGAGCCCGAGGGGAGCGCAGCCGTGCCATTTTCCCCAGGGAGACTTGAGCGCCCACAGAGGACTATTTATTACATGGCTTAACCAAACATCAGCACTACAGGGACAATGCTGTATTACATAATATAATATCCGATCATTTCTCACTGCAATGAACTTGAACGCATGCACATTAAAAAAAAAAAAAAAATACATGTAATAAATATATATTTTAAAAATTATATATTTATATATATATAATATATATTATATTTCACACACATTTATTGTGTGTGTAAAATAAACGTGAGTCAATTATATCTGAGTCTCCTTCCCATTATTATACTATGAAAAAAAAAAAAGAATAGGATGACTTGGGCTAAAGATCAACTAAAAATAGATATTAGAGGCGCTTTGTGCTGGATTTATTTGATTTTCCCCCCTTGCATGTGCAGGGAGGGAAGGGAAATGGGCGCGCTCTCTGCAAGCAGCCCTGTACACAAAGCAATGTGCAGTGAGCTCTGAATGCGCTCGGCCAAGGGAAACTGACAGGCCAGGCTAATGAACCGTACAGACAGCAAGACAACAGCCCCAGCCTGTGCTTCATTTCAAAACCCCTTCTCCGGGTTATCTGCAGACCACCTAGACCGGACAGCCTCATTTTATTTAAAATAATAATATAATATGTTTACACAGCCAGCTATGAGCAGTATAGATCATGGGAGACGGGGAGATCCCCCTGAACGCGTTGTATCGGGGACAGGAAGAATAGAACGCGGCGTGCAACAATGTTGCAACTTAGAATTCTACTCCTGCGCGCAAGGGTTAATGGGTAATCATCAATAAATGAACTGCATTGAGAAGCTCAGAAAATGTCATAATTAAAGGAGAATTGAAAATCAGGCAAAATCTTAAAAGCCACCCAAAAGCAGGTCAAGTTGGCTGGCAGAGCCTTTTACAAGCTCATCTTGCCAGGTCGAATCCAAGAGCAGGGCTTAATGAAGCAATAATAGGCACATTATTCAAAAATTTTCATTTCGATGGAAATGTATCTAAAAGGAACTTAATCATATGCAAATAATAGAAGGAGCCCAGCCAACGGTGTGCATACCAATGTGGATGGATAAGCAGGATTCTGTACTGTATATAAAAAATAAATAGGGGGTGGGGGAATAAGTGAATCTGGCTGCTTACCTGATCTGTTAGATTTGCTGATCTGGTCATGTCTTCGCTGTCTGATTTGGACCCACCTTCCCTGTCCTCTATCACCAAGTCGATTGGCATTTTCCCTTTCAAACAGCTAATATACCGATGGCAGAAATTATCACACAGTTCGTGTACCTACAGAATGGGCAAAAGGGGGGAGGGGGGGGAGGGGGATGGGGGAGAATACATTGCAGTTATTCTCCAGAGACCTCAGATGCATCAGGAATTAAGAATAACTTTTTTTCTGCTAAAACAGAGATATCTTAGGAAATTGACACTGACAAGATGATTCACAGGCTACAACATATTCAACACCCGTGCCTAAATTCATCTGCTCTCAGGGATGTTACCAAGTGGAGAAATGACCTGAATGTGTGACATTTTAAGTCAACTATTTAATTTCACATAGTTATATCATCAGAAGGGGCTCTTATGATCTGCTGAAGGCCAACAGTAAACTATTCATAGGAACATGGAGAAGCCCGGGGGGGGAAGGGGGTTATATGTCAGGGCTCCTTTAAGAACCAATTTCTTACAATCAGAATAAAAAGCAATGATATTGTGAAGCCAAACTGATGCATTTGGGTTAAAGTGGGGTTTGTGCAGAGACATCATCCTCACAAAAGCCTTATAGTGCTTTAACATTTAAATCCAAACAGAAATTGGATGCATAAAAAGTATCTAAGCTAGCATGCAACTTTTATGGCAGACATCAAGCTGCAGTCCTGTTTATTGCTCAAATGCAAAACAGCCTGTAAAATTACATTATGAGCCTTCTTTTCGCTTCACACAGGAATAGTCCCAGGGAGCTGTATCAAGCAGATACACCAGATTTGCTTTTGTCTCCAACAAACCTTAAACAACAATACCTGGCCTGCATTTGACATCCAACCTTGTGTTTTTATATATAATTATTATTTATCACCATTATTATTTATATTTAAAAATACTATCTGATTCTACTAAATATAAATAGAACCCAGAAACCAAGGGGACAAAACAATCAGGAAAAGAACTCAGAATTTAAATGCTTAGGGACTTTCCTAATACTCTAGAAAAAAAGGCAGCAAATATATACAGGCAGAAAGGTATTGCAGGGAACACAAGGCCATGCCTATTGTGAGCTTGGGTTTAGTAGCTGAAATTGCAATTAAACTGCGAAGAGAAATGGACTGCAAGATTGGCCTTGACAGTAATTACATAGAACCAGAAATAAAGACATTTATGCAAATTCATTATTAGCCATGGTGCTGTGCTGCACTGAAACATATTGCATATTCAAAAATTACCTTTTCCAGTTCCAGCAGATGAAACCTTAATACTTGTATGGCTTGAATCATCTGCAATAACAAAACCATAAATAAAATCAAATACAATAAACACACAAACAGGCATGTGATTTTGTTTCCCCCAGTTCAGATTGCTTAGTGAATAAGAAAAATGAATACATTAATTAATTCAAAAATAAAATCCACAATTTGCTGTGCTCAACTTTTTTTTTAATTTTTCAGTTTGACCTTATAATGTGATTATAAAATGAGGTGTGATCACTCCCTCAATAAATAAATAAATAAATAAATAAACCGAACATAGGTCTTTTCGGTCGTTTTAAAATATAAATATTAGGATTTAAAATGGTAGTGGATTTCTGTCTTCCCAATTCCCCAAATACAGTGTCTAAATAGTGGGGGCCTTTTGATGCCTTTTCAATCTGTTTGTCTACAACTCTGGGGGATGTGATAGCACAGAGAAAACTAAAGCCTTTGACAAAGTAAGAAAAAAAAAAAGTAAAAAAAACAAAACAAAAAAAAAGCTGATTACTACAGTCACTTACTGGGTGTCATAAAACACAAAAAGCGCTCTCATTTACCAAGAGCATTGAATATCTCCTCTGATCACTGTGTAATTTACTTAAACCAAATTGTTACACTGTATTACTTGTAATTAAGAGCTCCATCCAAAATAAACAGCACTGCGAGGAAAAACAAAGCACAAGGAAAAAAAAAAAGGTAACAAAAAAAAAAAAAAGACTAAAAAAAAAGTGTAATTTCTTACCAAATTATCCAATTCCGGATTTGAAGAAAACAATGGTTTTTCTGCACGAATCTGTAGCCAGATAAGCAAATAAAATACATACAAGTCAACTACATGCATAAACAACAGGAGAATGTATGTGAACTCACTCAAACTATGCTTACAGATGTTGCAGGAGTTATTACAGTGGCTTTATGAAATTATCTGGCCAATTATAAAATGTTCTATTCATTTACTGACTGGTGTACTAAGCAGTTAAAACAGTGGATGAAACAAACTAACAGATCTCAGAGGTTGACCCCCCACCCCACCCCCCTTCCACCTCCCCAAATCCCCCAACCCTCTCCATCACTTTCTGTTTAGCAGGGGACATTTCTAATATAATAATATGCACAAACAATGCTTAATGGCAGTGCATGAATGTGGAAATCAATAATAGATCAAGGGTCTGATTAATCAGTATAGTATCTGTGTATATGTATATGTGATGTTGTTACTTGCATGTGCATTATTTGGCTGACCTGTTTGGCAAACACAGCTATATCTTCATTGAAAGACTCAGATGAGCACACATCACCGCCTGCAACACCCGGCTCTCTGGGAGTACAAGTGGCTAATTCACATTTCTCAAAAATCAGTGCTAAAAGAGGGAAGAGGGGGTGTCTGCAAGAAAAATACAACAGTCACAAACAATAAATAACACACTTCTACCCAGTGCTAAAGCACAAAAAATAAATTAAAAAATTATATATAAAGCGGGAGAAATAAAAAAAATAAAAAATATAAGCCATGGATCACAAAATAAATGCCCATTTGCCCCTCCCAGCTTGAACTCAAGGCAGTACCAGGGGCAAAAATAGCTAGGGCCCAGGGCACTAGCTACCACTGCACACATTAGCTCAATGAATGCATAATATGAGCTGTATGATCCCAGATCACACAAGTTAGCTCTGCTATGCATCTTGCTAAGAACTCACTGTGTCCCCATCAGAAAAAAAATATTTTAAAAAAATCCCACAATATGCGCAGCACAGATTAATTATTATATAGTGTGTTAATACACTTAATAGCAGTTAAGTATCTTCCAGGCTGGAGTTATTTCAAGTAATCAGGGTATGCTAAAACCCCGTATAAAAAAGGGCAGCACTTGTATTTTGATTGGGATATAAAATATTATATATATATATATTTTTTTTTTTTTAAAAGAAAGAAAAAAGTGACTTAAACTGGTGATTTTATGTCAGCTCATTTGGCACTGTAATAACAGAGAGAGCACAGTAGATCTGTAAAGTGGAGCAAATCTTTTAATATTTTAATGCGGCTAAATATGGCTCTGTGAAAGAGGAAGGGGGATTATATTAACCTTGTAACTCAATTAAAACAGCGAGATCTAATTTATTCCAATTCGTTTTGTAAACTGGAGCCTATTTTTTTTTCCACTCAGAATTAAAGTAGTTTTGGTAGATTGAAAAAAAAAAATCAGACTTTGTAGAAATAAAAATATATGTAGATGGAGAGAGAGAGAGTGAAAGTTACTAGTTCACCACTAAGCTATAGAAATATGCGTTTAAATAAACTTTTAAGGCTACAAAAGATTTGGAATTCCCACCGACAAATTAGACAGATTATGCATGTTTTTACAATAATTCGACCGTGCTATTTCACTTTATTTAAGGCCTTTCAGTGCATATTGAGAGACAGAGTGCCCACTCTAACACAACAATGTGCATTTAAAATGCAGGAAGGCTTTCACAAGTAAACTATGTTTAGTAATTATACAACCGCATATAACAGATATTAAATATATTCTAATTACACACTATAAAACAGCAAACACACGCACGCACACACACACTATGTTACTAAGTAATATTTCCAATATAGTCTCTTACTAAGTAAAGAACACGTTGAGTTATAATATAGTATATAGACACACACACACACACAATATACATACCCACACATACTTGACATAATCACAGTGTACACACATACTAATTATAATAATTCAGAATATATCTAAACTGGTGAGGATACAATAAATTCACACATCTGTGAAAACTTGCCCTGATACAAATTACCTTCAAAAAGTTAAAAATAATTGTCCCTTCAATAACTACAAAAAAAAGTTTCCTCCAAATTTAATTTAAAAGTACAAACAAATCCACACATTTCAATGTCCTAAAGATTCTCTCATTGATTATAATATCAAGCACAATCTTATACTGTACTCAACTTCCACTATATAGTATACAGAGTTTCTGTGTGTGTTTCCCCATGCACTTGGATACATTGTTGTGCAGCATTTTATTAAACAGAGACAAAAGTGCAATTGTGTACACGAAAAAGAAAACACACACACAAAAAAAGAGCAAAGCTAAAAAGGAGGCAGACTCGGTTTTGAGTTTTAAAAGTAAGAAACAAAAGAAGAAAAAAAAAATTCCATGAATTTCATATTAATACTAAACTCACACATAAGGTAACTGATTAGCAGAGGACGCAAAACACGAGGGAACTGCGTCAAAATTGCTTCGAACGTGAAACATTGCGTGTTGCCTGGAATTCTGACATCTCCCCGGCTTTATCCTGATTAGTAAACTCTCCCATGTCCTATGGAAGTGGATGCCAGCTGTACCTACCCATAAATGGCATCTTTATCTCTCTTTAGGGCGTCATTGACAGAAGAACCCATGCTAGGCGGCATTGCGTTGGTATGGGCTGTGTGCGGGTATTGATGGGAGTGTAGAGGAGGACCGTGATTCAGATGATGAACTTGCTGCATGGACCTTGCTGCATGGGGGTCCCCATACATGGTACTGGGGATCCCTACTCCATCCATCCCACCGTAATGGGGCAAATCGTCGTACTGTATAATAGACAGAAAGACATCAGTCAGCAAGCTATGAAACACTGGCCATCCCTTGGGGCCTTCACTGGCATCACCTCCAAAAAGGCTCTCCCAAAAACAGTGCCTTTCAATTCTGGAGAAAATTTCACTTCATCATTTTTGTCTATATTTTTTTGAGGACAGACATTTGATATGAGTATCCTTTAATATGTTGTAATAATATTAATATTAATAATAATAATAATAATAATAATAATACACAAAAAATAAAGATAAAAAAAATGAAAAGAATAAATAAATGGAAAATAAAGAACTAAATGAAGGGGGGCGGGGGGAGATAGGATAAACTGGCAATATTATAAATGTGGCAGTTGGGAAATCAAGCTTGAAATGAAGCCGAGAAAATCTTGCTTAATTCAATAACCATATGCCAAAATGTTTAAATGAGGGCAATTATATCAAGCATGTGAATTTAGCATGTTGCCTTAAATAAAGGGTGTTTACATAGATATGAATAAAGAGCCCAAATGCTGGCTTTCTGGATAATGCCTAATATCCGGGTAGACTAAAAAAAGTTATGTACTTATGTGCAACTCTGTGATACATATATTTATAAATATAGATATATACACACACATCCTCTACTTAATATTTTAAGGATTTGCATATAAATTATCATTATGTCATTAACAATTGTACATTTAAATCTATAAAAAACACATGTAATATAGTTTTTTTGTGCTCCAACTCTGAAATGTAAAGATCAAATACTATATTTAAAAAAAAAAAAAAAAATGAAATTTGCAATATAGGGGAAAGCTGTAGCTTTAAACATTTAAGTATATGCATGTATACACAATGTGTGTGCAAGTAAATAGGAATTCACATGCAATCATCAACACTAAGATCTAGGCATGATCCCCTTTGCCCATCTTCTTGTTTTGAATACAGTGTAGGTTTTGTTAGAGAAGGGCTCTATAACTGCCCTTATCCACAGTGACAATATTGCATTTCATGGATGGGAGAAATTAGCAGTATACGTGGATATTAGTAAATAGTTGTACACTGTAGTGGCACTTGCTTGAAACTTGAGTGTCAGAAAAACTAGCTTAGTATTGCAGATTGCTCATTATAGTGCTGCACTCATATTATGCTTAGTTTAATGACTTTTAATTATTGCAACGCTGCTGATTCTGTGAACATATTTAGAATAAGTAAGTGCAATTAAGTCATACTTGTGAATTTGGAATACAGCTTCACTGCTGAAATGACAGATCCAAGAGAGATTAGATCAGTCTTTTCATTTTCACTAAGCTTCAGCCACAAACAACAACACTCTGAAAACTCCGATTGTTTGAAGGTACTTGCTGTCATCAGTAAACACGTTAGTGTTTGGAGAGAGAGACAGGCATGTAGTTCAATTTATATATGCACAGTATTGTATTACCAGGGGCAGATGCCCATATTAAACATTCACATTTGCTTTCCAATAGTTTATTTATTTTTTTAAATCTCTATCCTCATTTCCTATAAGAATAATGCATAAAGAATATCAAACATGGACTGTGTGTGTCTACAGCTATACACTATATGATGTGTTGTATATACATTATTAATTAGTAACATAAGTATGTACACACTATAATAAGTGTGTGTTTGAAAATTGTATTGGTGTACACAGAAAACAGAAGAAAATGATATGTATAGTATAGCTTTGTATAATATTCATATAGTGTTTTTTAAATGTATATAAATATAGAATATATACATATAAATACACATACACATATTTGTAGAGTGTTTGTGTATGTAGTGTGCTCATTCAGTTCTATTTAAGGCAAAAAAAGTGCATCCTATTTCAAATGCAGAGACTTTTTCCAGGCTCTCTCTATGAAGCCACGTTTCCAGCATACAGCTCAGTACATTAAAAGTTTCAGATATTCTTCAGATACATACCCTCTGAGCCATCGGCCTTTCAAAACTCCTTCCTACTTCACTTTGAAATATATCCTATTTAAGGCCAGTGTGGAATAGAATCAATTACGCAACTCCACCAAAATGAAAAAAAAAAAAAAAAAAAAAAAAAAAAATTATATATAAAATATTATAAATAAATACGATAAAAAGTTTCCAGTGCCCTGAAAGAGAACAAAATCTTCAGCTTGATCGTGCTCCCAGAACCATCAAAATTCATTCAGCGTGAAACTCTCACTTTTTTTCCCCCAAAGAACCAGAGAGGAGAG
>OW240913.1:321595927-321648427 GCA_933207985.1 Pelobates cultripes | reverse complement strand
TGGTGATTATTTCTTCCCAAACTCTGTGTCCCTGTGTTCCCAGGATACACAGCCAGCAAGTGGCTACAGCCTTGGGAAAAGAGGATGTTAAACAGGACATCCCAGTGTTACAGCTTTTCTTATCAAAACCATTCTCGATACTTCCCATTTACTAAAAAAGGGAAGGAGCTGTCATCAAGGTGTTTAGTGGGCAGAGGAAAAAAAGTGACAAATCAAACAGTAAAATCCCCACTCCCTGATCCCCATCCCATCCTTCCCTGGATCATGATATAGAATCCATTACACATATCAGCTAGTTTGTGATTAAATCCCAACAATAATGCAGCAGGTAGACAGAGTGAGGATCCCAGGGCTGCCTCTGTCTTAGAAGGAGCTGAGCATGAAATAAAAGGTCTGCGAGCAAGGTTAGGTCAGCAGCACTACATGTGCCTGGAGGGTCATTCCCTGTCATATTATTTAGCGAGAGGGGCTAACCTGATTAAACAGCACATGGACAGGAGCCACGGGATGCGGAACTGGTAAGATTCGAATTGTTCTTAGTTCAGTGTGTCACGAGAGCTACAGCGATTCTTTACTAACCTAGAACACAGTGCTTCTCATTCAGCCAGCGAAGGGTTAATGCACACAGTGTATACCGGCAGATAGATACTTTTTATACACACACCTTCATTCTAATTTATCTACCACCGTAATACTCACTAAACAGTAACAGTATTTACTAATGTGGAAATGTATTTTGTATTAACATTATAGATACAAACACACACACTTATATATGAGATTGTATTTTGTAGTATCTGTTTGTAGTGTGTGCATGTATGTGTGTGTGTATATATAATATGTGCACGCGAACACACATACACACACTGAGACATATTTATCTTCATTATAAAATAATTGCAACTGTGTAACAATCACTACACAGTAAACGTGAATACTTATATTTGTGAATACATTTTGTTACTATATATACACATATGCAATGATGTTGATTCGAATCCATAATATTAATAGTATATGTATAAACGCAAAACAGAACTATGGGACACTAACAGAATATTCCCAATATGAAGTGCTTTAACACGGGTTAGTTAATGTTTGGGTTCCTGTGCTAATATAATTCTGAAGGTATATACTATATTTGTGCATATTGTATTGCTGGGTTATTGTATGGGCCCTATACTAGGAAAAGACACTCAATTCCAACGTAACAACAGAAGCCCAAACAGCTTGTCCAGACCTAATCCTGGGATAAGGACTTTACAGTTGGCAAACAGTTTAGTGGTGGAGTTATCCAGGGAGCCTTGCATGCCTGTCCCTCATTGTAGTAATATACTGACCATAAAAAGACTAACTAACTAGGCTGTAATTAATCATGTCCTAAGATTGGAAGGAAAACAAACAAACTGAATCACAGCATTCACCCTGCAATCACTTGTGTAAAGTGAATTCCTACCTATTTACAGGTCAATTATTTCCAGGTACCTTGTTTTTAATATATTTAGAAAACACACAAACACTATATAGGTATATGTAAATTCTAGTGTACCATAAAAATAAAATAAAGGACAACACATTGAAATATATATATAAATGTATATATATACACACACACACACATACACACACACTTTTTCCCCTTTATATTTCTATAGTAGTTCATTTTTCTATGTCAATAGATCTAGTCGAGCTCCCTATTAGAACTCCTTTTATTTAGTGCGGAATTTAATCACTGTGACACATGTACTTTGACACTTAATTTCTGGGAGGAAAGGAATTACAATGCAAGTTCTCCTAATAGGGAGCCATTGTTTCACGTAGCGCAGAGGAGAATTGAAAATAGGGCAAGATCACTTGAAATGACCCTTTACCCAAGAAAACTATAAACAGTATGACATTATGGAGAACCTACGAATTGAAACATGCCTGGAGTCAGCAGTAACCAGATCATGTATCAATCACTTGTTATTGAATCTCTCCTAAAATGACTTCATGTGGATAAAGTTCCATTAGTTTTGTGCTCGATGAGAATTTATCTCTTTAACGCTCATGAGAAAGTAAAAAAAAAAAAAAAAGAATTGGGGGGAAAAGGACTCAAGGAAGAGAGGAATAAAAAAGGGGGGATGACAGTGTAAACAGGAGATATGCAAATATAATGGTGAGATAATGCTGGGAATGCAAGTGATAAGGATGGGAGCTGATGGTAGACAGGTACCCAAGAGGCACACATCAGGTCTAGTGGAGGGAAGACAGGGCTGGAGGAAGGGAGGCAGACAGTAGAGTTCAGTGCAGGATTAGGAGAAGTGAATTAAGAGCCCTTATGTACATGGCTGGCTGGCTGGACTGGAGGGAGATGGGGGTTTGTTTACTGGATTCCTGCTTCAGGAAACAAAAGGCGCCTGGTCCAGTTCAGAAGTCAGCTAGAGGTCAGCATGGGCTGCCCAGCAACCAGGCACTAAACAGTTAACAAGCTGGATGGCTTCACATAGAAAGCGCCTTTATCGTACACTTAAACGGATTATACATCGCCTGGGTGTGCAATAAACACGTTATTATCCAGCTAGCGTTATGTGGGATCAAACACACACTTAATAATATTAAACACACATAGAGGACATGTTATTAACCTATATATAAACAAATTAGATATTTATAAATACAGACATATTATTACATATATAGAATATATTATGATATATACATAAACAAACATACACACATTTACATGCATTCATTATATATACATAAGTACATATACATAGAAACACACACACACATATATATTTTATATATTTAAACATATAGATTTACTTATTTTAAATTACATGTTGATATATGCGGGAAAAGGAATGCACATTGTAACAATTCACTGCAGATTTATTTATTAATTAATTTATATTTATTTTTTAATATCCAGCTAACGTATCTACTTTTAAATAATAATATTGCCATGTAACAATCGCCCTTCTCGGCGAACCCCTGATTTAAAGGACTTCATATTAGAATTTCATGATTGTGTAAAAGCACGGGAAATAGAACAGAACCCATTCGTATTCCCCCCCAGCCCCCCACCCCAACAAAATCTTTTTTTTTTTCTTTACATAATAAAGGCTATTGAACGAGTAATGAGGCGCTACATCATATGCAATGTACCCTTCCCATAGCTGTGACACAGAGCCTGTTTAAATAACATGTATGGCACAACTTTAATTAAGAAAGGTGGAAGATACGTTATTTAGCCTCAGAATACCATAAATTCAATTTGCTGAACTGTAGAATGTGATTTGCTTTATGCAATTTACAGGCTCCATTGCTTTCTGAACATTAGTTCTATATTAAATTTAAACCATAAAAAGGGAGCTTTATGTTTATAAGATAAAGAAACAATCAGACTCAAGTAAGTTTATTCCCAAAAGAAAAAAAAAAAAAAAAGCTTATTTTGCATTTTGACTTGATCTTTTGCGCCGTCTAGTGGATATTTAGAAGGTTACACGTTCACAAAAAGCTATTAAAAACTAAATCGCAATCGAATATTAACATTATAGTACATTCAAATAACGACACATTTTCAGAAATAAAAAGCTACATATTTATACTATTTACTTAGATACAACAAATAATTATGTAAAGGCTGGAAAAGTAGGATTACAAACTATTTTTGATTTAATAAAGCTGTCTGGTAACATTGAAACTGTTTGTAAATAGGGTTTTAATTAAGTGGGGGAAAAATCGTTAAAATACATTTTGCACTGAATTAATTACTAATCAAATATAAAAAAATAAACAAAATAATTTTCGATTAAATCAGATTACAATAAATACTGTTTTGAACGTGAAAACGAACTCCAACTTTTATTTTTTTTATTTTATTTACACTTAAAGGGAATTAACTAGAATTTGCAGCACTCTACAGAGATAATGTTGCTGTGTTTTCTTTATAGTGTTTTACTGTACAAGGTTTTAAGAAAGATACTGTCTGATAAGTCCATTGGTGCTTGATGTGGATTTGAATAGTAATTGGTAATATTTGCAGGGCGTTATACAACGCTGTTAACCCATAAAACACCAGATGGGTAATTAAGACACTGCTCTGCATCTGTCATTAAGGGGATCTTGCACAGATAAGACCATCATTTAAACAAATGACAGGGTCACTTGATTTGACAGCAGATGAGTTATTTTGAAACACAACAGGGTGTCCTCAAGATTACACACAAACACACATTTATATTATAAATATATACACACATATTATAAATAAATACATATATATATATATATATATATATATCCCCCCATTTATATACACACATTCTGTTCAGCATCAAATCCCCCAATATTATTAAAGCTAGTTTATTAAACAGGCAGATAAAGGTTGATCAATAAAATAGGTAATCTGACGCTAAACAAAATTTCTAATTGAGCTCTTAGATAATCAAAACACACAGTACTCATCCCCCCCACCCCCCCCCCCGCCCCCTCAAGTTATAATACAACATTTAGGAATATAACACCATGAATAATTGACATTCCTTTATCTGCTATATGTAATTCACCTTAAACTTTGAGACATATTCACATTTTATATTCACTTTTTGGTTATAAACTCCTTATTTTCCTGTATAATCTAAAAGAAAAACACAATTTTTAAAGTATTTAAACCACCACAAATATCAGATGTACTTTTGCCCATATCTTCAGTTTTTTAAAAAACTATTTACATAACTATTTTTTTTTTCATTTTAACGGACACCCTCCAGTACATAATATATTCCAAGCAGTTAGTGATGAAATCTTTTAATAAAACTTTAAATGTTAATAGTCTGCCACCTCAATGGTTAAATTGTATCTGTCATAGAAAATACTTAACTGGATGAGAATCAAAAATCACAAGATATGATGTACAGTTCACAATGTAATAACTTATTTATTAGACGATCCCTTCAGCAGTACTATTATATATAATGAATAATAAATGCTCCTTTATCAATTCACCCTACTGTTAATTTGCATAAAGGCCTATAATACCATTCAACCCAGAATAAAACAAAATAAGATTTTTTTTTAAATCTTTAATACAATTTTAATAGAGCACTTAGAAAAAATATATCCCTTAACATAACAAAATGCTATTTCCATCCCCTCTGTACTTGAAGTGAAAATATTATCTGAAAAACTACACTTTTTCCTGTGTATTTACTTAAGTTAGTGATGCAGAAGTTTATATACTTTGAATTTACTATATATTAGCCAAACAACATTTTACTTCCAGGTACATATTTTTCAAACGGATGAATGATTTTTTTTACTATCTTATATTTACCTTATATTTTGTTTCTGTTAAATTCCTGCCTCATACTTGTTTTTTTACCTGCTTAGCTAACATATACCATCTTTCTATACCTACATCCTGTCCCTATTACTCTTTAATTCTCTGTAAAATGAGGAAGCCTCATATCTTAATAATCATTGCACAGTCCCAAGGAAGCCTCTTTCATAAAAGAAACGTCGGATCAAAGGTATCTTTCATTGTATTTTTTATGATTTAGCAATTAAGATTTATCATTATGATTTATCATGTTAAATATATGCATGTGTTTTTATACAACTAATCTGTATTCCCAAATTATCAGTTAATGCTAAAAAAGTAATTTTGTAATTTTTACAACTTCTATATTTGACCATAAACTCACTTATCTGTCGCTCTAATGATTACTTCTGTAGTTATGCTACTGAAAGTGCATTTAAAATAATAATGACATAGTAAAATCATCAAAAAATGACAAGCTGTCTTTTTTTTTTCAGAACAGGCAATAACTGAAAGGTTTTTAAATTGACTTATAAGCCATTTTATCATTTTATTTATTTGATTTTATCATGTATTTAAAAAGGGTGAGCAGCTCAGTAGTTTAATTAATTGAGGCTTTGTTGGTCTAATAATAGAATATATTGGTGAATATGAAATATAAAAAGCATTTACTTTGATATGTGACTGTAAATTGTGTCATGAAAATTGATATGTAGAATGCAGGTTAAAATAAGAGAGCCTGTAGTTGTATTGGAGTTTCTTTGTATATATATATATTCCCCCTGAATTTAGACATTTGGTTTTTATATCGCCACAAAATCAGTATTTGCTGAATATATTAGGATTTGTACACTAAACAGTGAGATTGGGAGAAGTGTAAAACAATTCACAAAATTATGTCCAAATTAGCAAAATTGCAAAACTTGTGAAACCTAGTAATATTTACAATTTAGCTATTTTAATCTGTACTCTACAATTCACGTTGGATTTCCAAAAACTCGCACTTAAGTAAATAACCCTGAACATGTATCATTAAGTAGGATTCTTTTGTGAAATCTTTTTGTTGTTTTCTAAACTCCAATTGTCAGGCTTGCCAGACCCACTCTGTATACCTGGTCTCCTTTCACTCTTAATAAGGTTGTATTACAATTGCTGCCCAGGAGTGTGGAGAATGCATATGCTTTCTCATAAAGTAGCTGCCTGGATTATTGCTTTCTCATAGCATTTGAATGCTGCATAGATCGGAACCTGTCCTGTATTACTCAACAGCATGAAGAGATTACATGTGCCCAGGTAAAACATCTGGATCTGGAAAATCCAATTCTTTGGATAGTGTTTACATCAAAGATGCCATGAGACTACAAATTACATCACTCTAATCCAGCCACAGGGCTAAGAGACTGACATGATGCAGGTAAATACAATAAACTGCATCTACTCAGAGATTGTCAATGTGATCGTGGTAGAGCTTCTGCCCTGCTGTGATGGGAGTGGCAGTCCATGCCTCTCTTGGGTTCCTGATGCTTGCTTCACACCTCATTGCTATAATCCACATAACACCACTGCAGCATTAAATAAGCAGTAACAGTGTGTATTATCCCTCTGAATGAGAGTGTGTGAAGATCTGCTCACTCTTACCCCACAGCCATTAAAAAGCACCAAAGCACCAAAAGTTTGATTATTGGCAATTGTCACTTAGCACAGCAGGCAGCATTGTAGAAACAAGATGACATTTGTCGCTGCAGCTATTATTTCAGGTGTGCTAATGGGATTAGGTGGCTGTGAGGATGGGGGGATTAGTGTGATAGCATCTTTCACAGGTTACAGCTGCACTCCAAGCTCCCAGCCCAGAGGTGGAAAGTGGAGCAGCCTTCAATGACCTGCCATGGGGAGGCGGGGTCACAGGCAGCCAATCAGATCCCGGGAACTGCTCACACCTCTCAGGAGGCTGTTAATTGATCCTCACCTGGTAAGAAGGAGCTGGGATTGCAGGAGCTGATTAATAAATGACATGTGTCTTGGTGTAAATTTATTGTCACTCAGATAGCAGAACGTGTGTGGGAGACTAATGTACTCCACCATATAATTTATCACTTACTGCACTGATCTTTATTGCACAAGTACTTCTTCATCTTTTGTTACAATGTTGATCATTTAACAGAAAGTTAAACTAAAATAATTAAATGACAGCTTGCCTCTAACCCTGATTGCTATCTCCTGGGAAGGACATTGTATATGCCATATAATATCATCTACTTATTAGACAATAATGAACACAATGTCTCTATAAACTGGAGACTCATTCAGGATAAATCTGCTTTTAAGGCAGACTTATAGCATGCATTTTCCATAGTTTTCCCCAGTAAAATGTGAAATACTATTGTCATCCTCTTGACAATAACTTTAATTGTTCAATATATCTATGTAAATGTGGACCTCATCATAGTTTGTGTGTGAGCACTGACCTGCTATATAAAGTTTAAGTGAAGGGCCTTGGTGATAACATAGAGCAGGGACATGAATAGGGCATCCATTGATCTACTGCACAAAGTCAAAGGGTGCTGGGGTCAAGTATCTCTCATTTTTCATAATGCTAGATAACTGTAATGTACTATTGTTGGAAAAGTCAAATGTAAATGTGTAAAGTTTTTTTTTCTTTCTAATGTGACTTGTCAGGGATACCCCAAGGAATTTAAAATTCAAGGCCAAACTAGTCAAAGAGGAAATGTAAGTGTCTTGGATCATAATTCCTAATAGGGTACACCGGCCTCAAATTTGCAATTCAGAATTTCACACAATTCATGGTTTGCAGAGTTATTCTCTAAAGTATAAATAGTTGAGAATTCAAAGTAAATTTTGCCATTTTTGGACAAACAATCCTATAGTTGTTTGGTTATGTATAATCAATTTTTTCACATGTTCGAGATCTATCCCTGAACCTTTTTTTTTTATCCTCAAATAAAAATCTAGCACTGACATTGCATCCGATGATGGTTAAACTGGAATGATTGGAGCTCTATAAATATTAATGACAACTTGAGTTGATATTACGTTTGAGTTACTGTATCAAGCACTGAATCAACTATGGACACCATCATGGTTATTTTCTGAAGTAGTTTGGAACTGCATTCAATCCTATCAGTCTGGGCCAGGGTGCAACCAAACCAGGGCCCAGCACTAGGTCCCAGATACCATATGTAAAAAATAAATAAAGGTCTAGGCACTCCAAGGTCCAAAAAAGGCAAATTTAATTGAACCAGATCACAAACAGCAACGTTTCGACTCTTGAGGTTTTTCTCAAGCTTGATAAAGACCTTAAGGGTCGAAACATTGTGGTTTGTGATCTGGTTCGATTAAATTTGCCTTTCTTGGACCCTGGAGTGCCTAGACCTTTATTTATTTTTTACCATCATGGTTATTCACTCAAGTGAAACTCTTTGGAAATTAAAAGTGAATTTTAAATCTTAGACTTTAATAACTGAAATGAAAAATAAAATCTCTAAGAAAGCTATATATTTTCAGATGTACCATTTTGAGCTAAATTTTGACATTTGCATTGAATTCACTTTGAATTTCGAACCATTAACACTTTACAGTTTTATTCACTAAATTCCAAATTATAGCAAAGTAAAACGTGAATGACAAAATAGAGAACAAAACAGATAATTTCAAGAAAATCTATAGTTCAGCCATACTAGTCATACATGTAGTGAGCACTATTTTCGCCACAGTGTTCCAAAGCTTATTTCAATTTGTTTCAATTGGGACTTTAGTGAATAATTTTTGCAAGTAAAAAAATAGTTCAAGCATGTTGGAAGTTAGTATAACTAAACTCACCATTTAGTTTCGGAAACATATCAATTCTTCATGTTGGGAAGTGGTGTCCTGCAGTATATAGAATTCAAATGGTCCTCTTCA
Source organism: Pelobates cultripes (assembly GCA_933207985.1). NCBI lineage: Eukaryota > Metazoa > Chordata > Amphibia > Anura > Pelobatidae > Pelobates > Pelobates cultripes. The sequence continues at coordinate 321,639,201 of OW240913.1, read as the reverse complement.
ACCTATCGTTCCTGCGCTACGGAATCTGTTGGCGCTATATAAATGGCAGTGATAATAATAATAACATGCTACAGAATCCTCAATAAATAAAGACCTGACTTTTCTGATATACATACACACATACTGTGAGGAACTGACTCTGCTGGGTTTCGAACCCTGGTTTACATGGTGCTAAACCTTTTCCTTACCAGTACACCAGCCTGCCTTTTGCAAATTTACCTGAGATCTGATACTATTGCTTGTAGAGTCAAGGTTATCAGTGACAACTCACTTCACCTGTGTCTGGTCAGGTGTCTGGTTCTTGGCCTATAAAAGCCACTTCCTGTCTCTGTACCTTTGCCAGATTATTGTGGTTCCTGTACTCTCTAATCCAGCGTGTTCCTGTTTCTCCTTCCTGTTGCTGAATTTGGACTGTTTTGACTTTGCTGCTTCTCCTTCCCACTGACCTCGGCTTGCCTCACTACGATTATCATCTTTCTGTTCCAGTCTCCCATCTCTGCTTAAGACCAGAAGGCCACTCAAGGCTCAGGGGCTCAACCACCTGGGTAACGAGTGGCTACCTCTGGCAGAAAACATTGCTGATCTGGCTACTGGACTCCAAAACTTTGTAACATCAATATCATTACAGAATAATCTGGCCCATTCATGGAGACCGTCGGATCAGATTCTGCATTGGCCCAGCAGGTTGCTTTTAATGCAAGAACTATGCAGACCCAGGCACAGACCATTCAAGTGCTGCAGGATCAGGTAGCTGAACTGCAAAATGAAGTTCGATCAATGCATAGTGAGCTTACCAGCTACAGGGCACATGATGTTGCGGCTGCTGCTACTACTACTGTTACACCTGCACAAGATGCCCGCTTGCCTCTACCAGAAAAATTTGGAGGAGACCGCAAAAAATTCAGGGGTTTCCTAAATCAATGCCGTTTGCATTTCATGATGTTACCTAACCGTTTTCCATCTGAAAGAGAGAAGGTGGGATTTATTTTTTCCCTCTTCAAAGATGAAGCCCTGGCCTGGGGCTCCCCTTTTCTGGAACAGGACAGTCCAATCTTGGGAAATTTAAAAGACTTTCTTGAGGCCATGTGCCTAGTTTTTGATGATCCCAATCGCTGTGCTACAGCAGAAGCCACTCTCCTGCATTTACATCAAGGGAGGCGCTCTGTGGCTGAATATGCTGCTGAATTCAGACAGTGGGTTACTGATACTACTTGGAACCAATCAGCCCAGAGGTTCCACTTCAGAAGGGGTCTCTCAGAAGCTATAAAAGATGAGCTAGCTCGTGTTGATCTTCCTGTTGAGTTTGATGCATTTGTGCGGTTGGCTATCCGTATTGATCGGAGACTTTCAGAAAGAAGATTGGAAAGACAGGGCTCTTTTAAACCAAGTGCTACTCCTACTTTCTATTCAAGAATTTCTACTCCGACCCCACAAACACCTACAGACTCTGAACCTGAGGCTATGCAGGTAGATCTAATAAGAGGGCCATTATCCAATGAAGAAAAACAGTGGCGACGCACTCACAACTTATGCCTGTATTGTGGTAGTGCAGGGCATTATGCCATCAATTGCCCTAACAAGTCTAAAAGAACAATAGCTATGACTGCTGAGGGTGCACAGATTCAACACCAATCCCAGATTTCAGACCAACTGGATTCTGTCACACAACCCTTGTTTTCTCTGGCTCAGGGTGAAGAAGGTATGATGACTCAACATCCTCATTTGGTGGTGCCTATCACTTTGCAATATGGTGATAATAAAATTTCAACTACAGCTATGATAGATTCCGGAGCAGGCGGAAACTTTATGGACATTAAATTTGCAGCAGGAAATAAAATTCAGTCTATCCCTAAATCTTCACATGTGTTAATGGAAACAGTAGACGGTTCTCCACTTACGTCAGGCCCGGTTACACATGAGACTGTGCCCTTAAAATTGATTCTGGAAGTGAATCACCATGAGTCTATATCTTTCCACCTAATTTCCTCAACACAGTTTCCAGTGATTTTGGGTATACCCTGGCTTGCTCTGCATAACCCACAGATTGATTGGAAGACTAGAACTTTGTCCTTTCCTTCAGAACACTGCTTAATGAATTGTCAACCCTCTAAGGCGACACCTGTTACCACAACAATTAATGAAATGGTTGCTACAAACTTAACTAAGCTTCCGCTACAATATCAGGATTTTGCAGATGTCTGTGATAAGAAGAATGCTGATCAGCTTCCACCTCACAGGCCTTATGATTGCCCCATAGAGCTGCTACCTGGAGCTGCTATCCCATTTGGCCGTATATACTCCCTTTCTGAGCCTGAATTGAAAGCACTTCGTGAATACATACAAGAAAATCTTGCCAAAGGCTTTATTCGACCATCCACTTCTCCAGCAGGAGCTCCTATATTCTTTGTAGAAAAGAAAGATGGCAGTCTACGGCCATGTGTCGATTACAGGGACATTAATAAAATCACTGTTAAAAACCGTTATCCCTTGCCTCTCATTCCTGAACTTCTGGAGAGACTTCGTTCAGCTAAAATATTTACGAAGCTTGATCTACGGGGGGCATATAATCTGGTTCGCATAAGACCAAATGATGAATGGAAAACAGCTTTCAGAACCAGGTACGGACATTACGAATATCTAGTAATGCCATTTGGGCTTTGTAATGCCCCTGCAACTTTTCAGCATCTAATCAATGATGTACTACGGGATCTCCTGGATCAGTTTGTTGTGGCATATTTGGATGATATCCTGATATTTTCTGATAATCTTGAAAATCACAGAAAACAGGTCTGCATTGTTCTTGAGCGCCTTCGTACCCACCACCTATACATTAAACTGGAAAAATGTGAGTTTGAACAAACAGAAATTCAGTTCCTGGGGTATGTAATAACTCCTAAAGGTTTAAGTATGGACGCAAGTAAAATTAAAGCTGTGCTGGACTGGCCCATCCCCAAGAATGAAAAAGATATACAGAGATTTGTGGGGTTTGCCAATTTTTACAGGCGTTTCATTAAGAATTTCTCTGCCGTTATTACACCGATCACTGAACTTACACGTAAAGGGACTCCTTTTCAGTGGTCCAATAAGGCTGACACTGCATTTTCCAGATTAAAGACTCTGTTTACATCTGCCCCTATCTTGGTACATCCTCAGCCAGAATTGCCATTTACTGTAGAGGTAGATGCTTCTGATTCAGCTGTTGGGGCTATACTGTCTCAAAGGACTGGACCTAAGATGTTGTTACATCCATGTGCCTTCTATTCCCGCCAGATGTTACCAGCAGAAAGAAATTATGACATAGGGAATAAAGAACTTTTGGCTATAAAAGCTGCCTTCACCGAATGGAGACATCTCTTGGAGGGAGCCACCCATCCAATTACTGTCCTCACAGATCACAAAAATCTGGAATGTATCCAATCCGCTAAGAGACTGTCAGCCAGACAAGCACGCTGGTCCCTATTTTTCTCAAGGTTTAATTTTTTTATTTCATACCGCCCTGGTTCCAGAAATGGCAAGGCAGATGCCTTATCTAGGATAGCTGACCCCCTCCATACTACAGTAACCAAGGCCACCATCTTGCCGGAGAGCAGATTTTTAGGAGTTACCTTTCCTTCTGATCTAATGTCTCGCATTAAAAAGGGCTACTCTAAAGATCCAGTTTTTCGTGATCCTCCTCGTGATCTTCATATGACCATGCTTAATGGGTTTTGGATTTTTCAACAACGTCTGTTTGTTCCAGAATCAGTGCGACTGGACGTTTTACGCCTCTACCATGACTCTAAACCAGCAGGTCATCCAGGAATCCGAAAGACACAAGAACTACTTACCCGATCCTTTTGGTGGCCTAAATATTATGAGGATGTTAAGAAGTATGTGTCATCTTGTGATGTATGTGCCAGACATAAAACTCCTCGCTCATCCCCTGTTGGCTTGCTTCAGCCTCTTCCGATTCCTCATCGTCCCTGGGGATCTATATCCATGGACTTTATTGTGGAACTACCTCCCTCTAAGGAACACACTACTATTCTTGTTGTTGTGGACCGGTTAACCAAGATGAGTCATTTCATACCAGCTCGTGGTCTCCCTTCAGCTAAACAGACTGCTGACCTTGTTATTCGGGAAATATTTCGCTTGCATGGAGTGCCTGATGAAGTAATTTCTGACAGGGGAGTGCAGTTTACATCTCATTTTTGGAAATATTTTTGTTCTATTCTAGGTATTAATGTAAATCTGTCTTCAGCTTTTCATCCACAAAGTAATGGACAGACTGAGCGAACCAACCAGACTTTAGAACAATATTTGCGGTGCTATATTAGTTACCTGCAGGATGACTGGCTGGATTTTCTACCCACGGCGGAGTTTGCCTATAACAATGCCCAACACAGCTCCACTTCTCTGAGCCCATTTTTTGCCAATTATGGTTACCATCCAACCTTTCTAGTGAGTCTCCCAATTACTACTCCCATTCCTGCAGTCACTGACCGGCTAACCGCCTTACGAGATTCCCAAGAACTGTTGAAGGAGACTCTTTCGGAGGCTCAGGAATGTTACAAAAGAGCTGCTGATAGGCACAGAAAGGAGGCCCCAGTTTATCATGTTGGTGACAAGGTTTGGCTGTCAACAAAGAATCTTAAGCTTAGGATTCCTTCTCATAAATTGGGTCAAAAGTTCATGGGACCTTTTAAGATAATCGCTCAGATCAATGCAGTCACCTTCCGTCTGCAACTTCCGGATTCCATGAAAATACATCCGGTATTTCACGTGGCACTGCTTAAACCTTTTCATGAAAATACTTTCCCTGGTCGAGCCTTGCCTGCCCCACCACCAGTCCTCGTGGATGGTGAAGATGAATACGAGGTGGAAAAAATTCTTGACTCCAGGATCTTCCGCAACAAGCTTCAATACTTGGTTCATTGGAAAGGCTATGGTGAGGAGGATAGATCGTGGGAACCAGTGGACAATATTCATGCTCCTGATCTTCTTCAGTCTTTCCATGCACAGTACCCTGCTAAACCAGGAAATAGGGCATCCAGAGTCAGTTCCTCCATAATGTGAGGAACTGACTCTGCTGGGTTTCGAACCCTGGTTTACATGGTGCTAAACCTTTTCCTTACCAGTACACCAGCCTGCCTTTTGCAAATTTACCTGAGATCTGATACTATTGCTTGTAGAGTCAAGGTTATCAGTGACAACTCACTTCACCTGTGTCTGGTCAGGTGTCTGGTTCTTGGCCTATAAAAGCCACTTCCTGTCTCTGTACCTTTGCCAGATTATTGTGGTTCCTGTACTCTCTAATCCAGCGTGTTCCTGTTTCTCCTTCCTGTTGCTGAATTTGGACTGTTTTGACTTTGCTGCTTCTCCTTCCCACTGACCTCGGCTTGCCTCACTACGATTATCATCTTTCTGTTCCAGTCTCCCATCTCTGCTTAAGACCAGAAGGCCACTCAAGGCTCAGGGGCTCAACCACCTGGGTAACGAGTGGCTACCTCTGGCAGAAAACATTGCTGATCTGGCTACTGGACTCCAAAACTTTGTAACATCAATATCATTACACATACACACATACACACATACATACACACACACACACACACACACACACACACTCCTACAGATACAGACATATACTGACAAACATACAGATACAAACACAGATACACTTACAGATACACGGCTACAGACATGCAGTTACACAGACACACACAGATATACATACAGACAGGTGCACACATTGACACACATGCAGATACACAGACACACATACGCACACTGACGCACATGCAGATACACAGACATACAGATACACACAATTACACTCATGCAGATACAAACACTGACACATATACAGAGACACAGACACACACAGATACACAGGAACACAATCTGACAAACATGCAAACACACACACACACTCACACACACATGCACAGATAGACACACTGACACCCTTGCAGATACATAGATACACACAGTGACATATACAGATACACAGACACACAATGACACACATACAAACAAACATGCAGGTCAAATTGTACAGATTTTAAGCCACCCTCTTGTTTCCTACTTTTTGGGTGCAGAAGGGGGAAGCTGGCTGAGACTTTTGGCAGTTAGGAGTTGGCTCTCCCAATCTTCACCCCCTCTTTGCTGTTGTCTTTCTCTTCCTTTTGGCTCAGTATGTTAACTGGGTGGAAATAAATAATTTCCTTCTAGCACTGGCTGCCATTATTAAAGGGGCCCAGTCGTGCTGTTAAGGCACTGCAGCGCACATCTCTGCCCCTGTAGGCACATGCCCACCGGGTGGCCCTAACAGCATGGGCCAATCAGATGAGACCAACTCAGCGGTGGTAGTTCCACCGCAGGTTTTAAATCTTCTATGTAAAACATTGCTGTTTTTTTTTTTTAGAAATGGCAGTGTTTACTTTGAAGGGTTAAACAGTCGTCTAGTGGCTGTCACACTGAGTGAAACTTGGTAAATGTGACATTCGATGTCCATGAAAACATCGAATGTTATCCTATGCAGCTCACAATAAAACCCTGAAATCAATGCTTTCCTAGGAGAAGCGTTTGATTTAATGCACGCAGCACATGCACATCACATCTCCAATGATCCTCTATGAGATGCATTGGATTTGAACATTGTCAAGAGAGCGACACATCAAGGACATTGACACAGGAGTAAGAATGGGCAGCTGCACAAAGGAAGTCTCGGTGTTGGAAAAAAAGTAACTAAAAGTAGAGCAGTTACTTACATGAGTAAGACTGAATTATATCTAGAGCAGACGAGAACTTGTCACTTTATGTAATATATAGTGCTATGTTTAGGTAGATACTGCAAATACTGACGGAAGACCAATATAGATAATAAGGCAATGGTGTCATTTTCTGGATGGATTTCAAATTATTTTTGTTTAGGGCCATTTTATTATTGCAGGACAACGGTGAAAGTTTATATATTGCAGCTGTGATTTTATTTTATAAATTTAACCTATGGTCTGCCAGTATCATTCCTTATACTTTGCAAAAACAAGTTCTTAACGCATAACTTAATTTTACTTTAATAAATGTATTATTAAAAAGACGCTTCACACTGTTGCGCCACCCCCATTGTGTTATTATAGATTTCAGTGGTCTTTAGGGTACACACAACAGCCTACTAGTGTTCTCTTACAAGCTGTAGTAGAGCATAAGCACACGGATTAGACTTAGTTAACCTCTTCACTACCAATCGATTTGCCAAAAAAAAAAAAAACAACAGAAGCCAGACTATGCATTTTGTGTTCTGAAAAGTAATGTCTAAATGTTTTTGTTTTCTTCACTATGCATAGATAGCTGTTTCTCAGTTTGTGGTCTATATCCGTTTCTACTTGTGCAAACAAGAAGCAACGGGTGAAAAAAAAAATCCAATATATGTAATAAATAAAGCCAAAAAATACACCAAAAAGGTGCAAAACTGTCTGCAGCACTTTGACACATCTCCTCAATACTCTCCACATGTTCCCCTATATTTATTATTATTATTATTTGGAAAAAGTATAAAACTCAATTCACAGTTTAGTAAAACATTTATGTAATTTTTTAATCCACCTCTTTTTTTTTTTTTTTAAAGGGTAACACAGTTGGAAAAACAATAGGGGTTATGTATAAAAACAATGGATCCTTTTTCACGTTTGTTATGTGTGCATGTGCCATATTTTTATGTATGAAACTGTTATTCCACCTTTGTAGACCTCAAAATAATATTTCTTCCCCTTTCTTTTTAATTGTCTTTCAGATTTTTTGCTTCCCCTTTTTTTGTGTGCTGATTTTGCAATTGATTATATTTACAAAATAATATAAATAAGTAATATTACTAAGAAAAAAATAATGTGCATTCACAATTTGAATGATTAGTTTATTTCTTAAACATAAAGGACAGTGAAAGCTGTTTGTTGACTCTTGGCAAAATGTCAGTTAGTCACGGAATATATCGAGCTACTTTACACTTTACACCTCTTCGTGGTGTTAACTATTTTTTTAAACTTATTTTGGCTTGTGTATCTTGTAGCCCAAACGTATGTATCCCCCCCCCCCCATATTTTCACTTTTTTTTTTTAAAACTCTTCTTATTTCATGGAATATTCATCTGGAATTATTAATGTTAGCTGGGCCTATGTACTTTTTTGTTTGTTTGGTAAGTGAAAGCTATTTACCTGTTACAGAAAATTTGGCAATGTGACAGTGGCTGAACATTTTGTCTGAACAAATAGACGCACATCTTTTTATACATTAAGGCAACACATTTTTTACATGAAAAAAAGAACCAAAATGGAACAGGAAAATAAAGTAATGGACGAAACACAGTAATGAATATAATATTTTCTTACAAATAAATGAATAAACAGTCGCAAATAGGAAATGCGCCTGAAAAACTGCCTAAAATTGACACACTTTCATGCATAATAGAGTCTGTCTGCAAATTGACTTTATTTAAAACATGATTTATTATGATGCATTGTTGTAGCTTTTATTACAGGAGTTTCCATTTAGGTCCTTCCATCAAACCCGTTGAGTCCAGGACTGAATACATGGGCTTCATTACAGATAGTATATTAGGTATCTAAGACCCTTGAGCTGCAAATGCTGTGTCTGTTACTCCTTTGTTAGAAGGTGTGAGCCCATGGCATTCACTCTTAATTAACACTCAAGAAACCAGGATACTTTAAAACACAACCTAGTTCACATTTATTTAGTTAAAGGCTACCAAGGTCATGGTTTCCATATGCTTAGCTGAAATCACGCACAATCTCACAACAGAGTCCAATCAGACAAAGCTGTCACAATGTGAACATAGAGCAGCCAGATAATGATGTGATATATGTGATTTATGGGCACGTCTGAGATAAAATGCATTCTTCATGGCTGGCTAAATAAAACCCAGAAATAGTATTTTTTTTATAGGTTTTTACTAAATCATCTGTGTATTTGGCCACCCAGTGTGACCACCTGTTGTGTGATTCCTCAGACCAACTACCTAGTCTAGTCCTGGTGATGGTCCCTATATACTTTAATGCGACTTCAAACCTCATTTGATAAAGCCTGCTGTAGATACACGTTTCAACTTCCATCCACCCTTTTTTGTTTCTGGCAAAATTCTACCTTGGGAATCAAATACCCATCCTGACGGATAAGATGGTAGCAACGCAATCTGAATTCTTGAATTAATTTGTTAGGGCAATTAATTAATTAAAGAATTGGATATCACTTCCTTTATGAGAATACACAGAATAAGTGGCCCATGTCATTATTTTTCTGGGATCTACATTTTCTAGTAGTTTCTTTCTTCTAAACACATCCAGTCCCCAGGGGGTTATTTACTGAAGTGAAAATTACAAAGACTTAACCAGGGAATTGTAAATTTTAGTAAAAAAAAATTGCTGACTTGGAAAAATAGTAGTTTAAAATGATTTTGTCCAATTTGGCCATTTTGACGTAAAATTTCCAGTTTTCTTTTAATTTCTTCACAATTGTTGTGAACTGAAAATCGAATTGCCATATTTGGCCATAATAGCCTAGGGTTATTCACTAAACTCTGGATTGAAATTCGATTGGTAATGAAACTAGCAGACTAGGATTATTTTTGTTTTAAATTCACTATTTTAGAGTTTGGCGTTGGGTAGCGTAGTTAGAACTATTGTCCTGTTCAGTTCATTTTTTGGTTTGGCTATTTTAGTTTTAACAGTTCCATTTTTAGTTCAATACAATACAGAACCTCTCCACTAGACTTGTGCCCTGTGGTAATATTTGGTTCCACCAAAATGCTTCTGCTGCATAGGTCAAGCGAGGAGCACTAACCAACAGAGGAAAAGAAAAGAGCATTAAAAAAATCTATATTTATATATTATATTCAATATATAATATATAAATACAGATTTTTCTTTTTTTTTTTACTGATTCTACTTTTTCCTCTCAGTTGGTTACTACTCACTTGACCTTTGAATAAAATCTCCTAAGCATTAGGCATCTATTTCCCCTTTAATCATCTCTTGTTTTGGCACCTTGGATGGTGAATCATGAATCAAATAAACCTGTTTGTCTATTGTCTGTTTCGTTTGCAGTTCAGTTAAATGGTGATTCGGAGCTACGGAACACTGACAACCTGCAGATCGCCGAAGATCTGGCTCAATCCCAATTTGTTTGAAACCGAATACACAAGTCTTCTCTTCGCATATCTAATTCAATGCTGTGTTTGAGCTAAATAACCTAACTATTTTCATTAGACAAAGAATGACATATGAATCAGGCCAATGAATATTAAATATTTTAGCTGTGAATCCGCTGCTTTACTAACAGAACATCATATTGATCTTATTTAAAAAACACCAACAGAATTTGATAAATCATTATCATTATTAAAGGACCACTACAGGCACCCAGACCACTTCAGCTTAATGAAGTGGTCTGGGTGCCAGGTCCAGCTAGGTTTAACCCTTTTTTCTATAAACATAGCAGTTTCAGAGAAACTGCTATGTTTATATTAGGGTTAATCCAGCCTCTAGTGGCTGTCTCATTGACAGCCGCTAGAAGCGCTTGTGTGCTTCTCACTGTGAAAATCACAGTGAGAAGACGCCAGCGTCCATAGGAAAGCATTGATAATGCTTTCCTATGAGACTGGCTGAATGTGCGCGCAGCTCTTGCCGCACATGCGCATTCAGCCAAGGAGGAGAGGAGGAGGAGAGCTCCACGCCCGGCGCTGGAGAAAGAGGTAAGTTTAACCCCTTCCTCACCCTAGAGCCCGGCGGGAGGGGGACCCTGAGGCTGGGGGCACCCTCAGGGCACTATAGTGCCAGTAAAACGAGTATGTTTTCCTGGCACTATAGTGGTCCTTTAATCTTACTGTAAAGAACCTTTTCTTCTGTAGTTAAACTGTTATAATGCATTATATATGTAGTGTTTTCATAAAAATTGTGATTATGATTTTGTATCTCTGCTAAGCCTGTCAGAGTGTTTCTGTGCATCCATGCGCTTAGTAAGTGGATCACATTTAGACATTAGACAGATTAAAGTCTTCAGAAAGCTTTCAGATATCCAAAGCTACCTGTTATAGCCTGCCCTAGGAACCTACTGATTAACACAAAGTAGCCTTACAGGAACTCTGGCATGCAAGACATAAATGAGGTCAGTTTCAATCTGCGAATAATTGAACCTATACATTAAAGGGACACTGTAGGTACTATAACCATTTAAACATTTATATGTTTATAGTTACTGAAGTCCTCTGGTACTGTACCCCCAATGGCGGTCCCTGGTTGGCCCCCCATTGGATGTTTGGCCAAGCCAACATCACACACTTCCTTATAGCCATACCTTCCTTAGTGGTACCAATTTAAACTAGCAGTGGGCATTTCTGATAGGTTGAAAGAGTTCAACTGATATTCTGTCATTGCTGCTAATGCTTCTCTGTTAGATTAAGCAGCACAGAGGGAAAGGGTAAGTTGGGACTCATTTAGCATTAAAATATTAAAAACAGCTTAAAACTCAATGGAAAGATAGTTCCAGGGGACTCCAGACATTATAAGCACTTAAATGAGATGGAACAATTCCATTGCCTGCATGGTCCTTTAAACTAGCCAAATGGCCAGCAAAAATATTTTTCACATATCATGAGAAGACTTGCTTTATATCAGATTCTAGTTTGTCAAGATGTCTCAGCTGCACTCACATTTAGTGGGCAAATACCCTGATCCATCCCAGAATACTTTGATTTTGGGATAGATCATAAACAATCTGCAAAAGTAAAAGAAGGAACAATACACAGTCCTGTAATAAAGGATGCTTTGCGACACACATTTATTTCAGGGGGAATATTTTAGTTTTTTTCTAGGTTTATTCCATAAACTTCGAAAATTGTGGAGGGCTATATAGAGAAGGTTTGTTCACACATCAGATATCTCCAGTGATGATATAATCCCAATTACACAATTACATGCAGAAATATATATAGACACACAGACATCATAAGAACTAGAGGGTCTTTTCCCAACCTTTAACCTTAAACAATGTACACCATTTCTCTATCACAAACCCATAGCTAAGCCTTCAGAACATTTTGAATCCTGGAACTGAACTATACAGCTGCATCTCATCGGTGATGAATAACAAGACTGAAACGATCGTCTGGGGTTGCTGTGTCTCTCGTGCAGAGGGAACTTGCTGGCATTTCGGATCTGGACTGCCCGTATGGGTGGGACCAGTCTGATATGTTTTCAGAGATATTCTCTCTGTAATGGCACAATATGAGCTAAAACCAGCTTGAGATCTGAGCGGGGACCCACCGAAGGCTATTTAAGCTGCTGTCCGTTCTTAGTATACTCTTGCGCCCTGTTTTTTTGCTATACAGCTGCATCTGTGCAGACAGACTGTTGTCTTTTCCTCTCTGTGATCTGCTCAACTGTTGTCTCTGTGGCACAGGCTCTCAGCAGAGATTGGGCATAGGATAAGTCTTGCATTGTTTTATCATAATAGAATTGCTATTTCTTTGAACTGGTTATCTGGATTTGAAATACTTTTCCAAGATGTCCATAGAAAATGGCCATGGTTTGCTTGTTTGCATTCAGCAGTAATGCTATGCTATTGATAATATGTTAACAGAACTGTAACTGCTCTAATAGCGTCACCACATTAACTGTACCTGAATGGAGCCTGCTTCCACCGAGCTGATCAATTAAGGGATTTTTTTTTTCTATTTCACTACTGGTTGGACTAGCCTCTTAGATCTGCGTCTCCATACATATTTTAGATGTATACTGATTTAATACTTATTTAATTATATAATTCACTATCCAATCATGGAATCTTTATAGTGTACCCATAACATACATTTTATCTGTACTGTTCTAGGTGTTAGCTCCTCATCCCCATATTAATTTCTTTTTTTTCTATTTCTCTTCCTCGCTACATTTTTCTCCTCTTAGCTTACGTTGTCATAGAGCCCACTGGGGCCCCTATAAGTCGTGCATAAATAGATATCCAGAATGACTATCCACAAGGCTGTGTCTTCTAGTGCTGGCCTAAGGTTAATACAGTGGGATCTTGGTTTACAAATTTAATGCGTTCTCCAGGACATTTCTTATTGCGAAAAATTTGTAAACCGAAACACGGTGTCTCATAGGAATGCATTGAAAACCAATTAATCTGTTCTGGAGGTCAGAAAAAAGTCAAAATGAGCTGGCATGGAAACCAATCCACAATGCAGAACACAGAAAAAAAGGCATGCAAATGACGAATCTCAGCTCTCTACCTTTCCACAGCTTGATAAATGCACCAACAAGTCCCAAAACAACTGCAAACAATTTCCAGAATGGCTCCAAAACTCGATGCAAAAGCCGCTCCAACACCTCCACACTCGACACCACGTGCTACCCACAGGCTCCAGCATGCAGGGGGCGGTGCTATAAACCTCCCAGGTGCAATTTGTATTGTGAAATCGTCACTATTATTGTGCACTGCTACAACTCTATTCTGAATGATATTGTGATACTTTATTACATTTCTCTTGAGAAACAGATTCCCACACTAACATTTTTGTACTGGTCAATGATCAGTCATTACATATTTTTTTTTTTTTATCTCTCATTGGATTGCTTGGTGTCACTATATCTGTCTGTGTCTACGGGATATTGTTACATATTATTGTCTTTATGTATATGACATAGCAGATGTTTCTTTTGTCTTCTTGAGAGATGCTTCAGTGTGATTTTTGCAGATGTTTTGATTGCGATTATGTTAGCTTTAGTATGCATTATTCGATGGATTAATGTTTCTACTTGATATATGTTGCTTGATTTTTCTGGTGAAATATACTGCAAATGTTTTATCAGCATTTACGTCACTACAAGGCCAAAAAAATCTAATGGAGAGTTTCAGTACATAATAATATGTATAGATTAGGTATAGATTAGGTCATTTTAACTACCCTTTTAGATTCTATGAGTGCCCTGAATTCAGCTAGACATAGCAGGCAATGCATAATATCTAATAAAATAAATTTCTTAGAAAAAATATCAAATTATTTAATGTGATGGTCCTCATTTCAGATTAAACACACTAAGTAATATATGGCTATACAGTCAAGGTTTAACAAATACTTGATATTATGTGCAGTTAAATCAGCTGAGGATTGCAATACATGGATCTAATATTATACTCCCCTTATATTTTTTCCTACTGGGTTCTATTTATTGCACAGACAACGCTAAGCATAAAATATTATGCTGTTTAGAGCTTCTGCATTATAATCTTCTACTGTATTTACATATCTGTAATTAAACCGACATGCCAATAGTATAAAAGTTATCAACAGCACTTATCTTTACTTATCTAGAAAAAGTGTCTGCTGCAATGTTTAGATAATATTTTACTACCTACAAAGTGCAACCTTTGCCATATTTGTTAGACCCGAGCAATTAAAACAATAAATGATGTACTAAAACAGCAGTAAAACAAATGCTTAGTATGAATGAAACACATGATTTTATTATTGTTATTATTATTATTAATAATTTGACTCTACAAATTATAGGTGGACTAACAAACAAGTAGGTGCAGCAAGACAAGTTGGACGTACAGGAACAGAAGGTGCTAAGGACTCTGCTCAAATGAGCTTACACCAGCTGGACTAAGTCTCTGTTTTAATTTCTCTGCTCTGCACACTACCACTGGAATAATTAAGCAATTAAGCAATTTTTTTCATTTGTGGAGTTTTGTGCCCTCTTGATTTATCTTAACTTGTGTATTATCTGTAGAAGTTCAAGATTTGCAGTGTGATCCAATGCTAAAGCAGGATCGGACATGCCTGCAAACAGTACAACACGGCACAAATAAGTAGATCATATAGTTCGTAAATTAAAAAATGAACATCCACAAAACAGCTAATGGTGGAGAGCTAAAAAATGGTAGATGGAAACTGTATTTAAGAGTACTATAGGACACAGTGTATAAAGAAATTTACCTTTAAGAAGGTTCCCTAATTTGGAATCCTAGTACTTGCATAGTATCCCTTTAAAAAGGAAACATAAAAATACATATCATAGTGCAGATTGTGCAAAAGATTATTATATAAGGTATTATGCCAAGTAACCACTCACAATACCTGTGAGTGGTAAATTGTGAGTGATTACTTGGCATAATACCTTATATTATATGACATTATATTCCAAAGTAGAGAACCTTCTTAAAGATATATTTCTTTATACACTGTGTCCTATAGTACTCTTTCCATCTACCATTTTTTAGCGCTCCATCATTAGCTGTTTTTTGGATTCTAATACTAAAAGATAAAAGCACGGTGATATAGCAGCTTACATATTAAGTATTAACATATTATTATATAAAATCTATTACTAAATATTAGCGCGGGTACATTATTGTTTATATAAAAAATTAACATGTACATCTTTTCTTTTTTATGAATTGTTTAACCATTAACTTACGTTTAGAATTGAAATCTAAGCTAGAACATGTGCAAGCTATGAAAATTAATTCTCTTCTTTGGCACTATATTTCAAAGTATGGCATTTAAAACTGTTGACAGGAAATGGTATAGTGAAAAGTCAGAAATATCTGTGAGGTGAGGTAGTTGAATATTATGTATGTGATAAAAAAGTAACTCTGACATAAAAAGCTCATGGTAGCTAATGAAACTTACCATAAATACTTACTGCGATTGTATGGTTTCTTACCAATCAAAACACTTCATTAATTACCATAACTAAATGTCTTGTTTTTTAGCCCTTTTTAATAATTTTATATCTTTGCACGTTCGACATAGAGAACATTTTCAATAACAGTCAAAAGCATGCAAAATCAATGGGAAATTGTTTCTAATTGCACCAGGACTTCTGACCTCTCCTTAACCCTTTGAACAACAAAAGGTTCCGAAGCCTAGTTACAACAAGGGCCATTTTTATGCACTGATGGAGTAAGGGATTAAGATTTAATTGTGAACCAGTCCTCCCAAGGTCCTTTGACATGCAAAGGAGAAAATGTGTAAATAATAGCGCTGTTTCTACCACCGAGTATGAACTATTTGGGCAAGGGTTTTATTTTTCTCTTTACAATTGTATATTAAGTAGAGATGTTAAATAGGCTTAAAAGAGAAGAAAGGAGGCAAAATTTTTACTTTTTAAAATTTAAAGTCAATATCTCATTCTCAAATTGTAACTTTTCATCCAGAATAGATCATTCTAGATAATGAACTGCAGAGAAATATTTGGAATTAAAATACTATTATTATTTTAAACAACAGCATTTAATAACTTTTTATATTCCCCAAAGCAAAACTTTGCATTGACCAGTTTCACTTCATAGGCCCAAATACAGCCCTTTCCATTCATTCTGTTCAGGCAATAATGAATCAATGTTTTTTTTCATTGCTTAGTACCCAATGTGTGCTCTTCCCCATTATTCTAGAATTCCCAGTTACCTTCTGTTCCTGTCCCAGTCTCCCCTTCTCCTTCTTCCCCTTCCTCATATATAGCATGTTGATGTGAAGACCTCTTGATGCACAAAACAGATAGTACAATGAATAGTCCTCTTTACTGCCGTTAAATTGCTACCAGAAGACTACGGCAGAAGAGCTAAGCTCTGTTTTACACAATTCAGCCGCCCTTATTATTTTAACAGGTTTTAGCCATTTAGAGCCAACTTTCAGATTACGATCGGGATGTGAGAGGCACCATTCTTACTTAGATCATATTCTTACCAATGTGATTTACCCAAGTTTCATAACCTTGCCCAATTCAACCTACATGGAGATTTGCAGTTTTGGTCTCAGTTTTGCAAGATATTTTAGAATATACACATTTACAGTTTTTTTTCTACTAATTTACTGTTCTAACTTGTTTTTCTTTTCTTATTGGATGATGTAGACAACTGTGTGGTCTAGAGGTTCACCAACCACAACTTTTTACCCCTCCATAACCAGATGCTACTAAAGTTTTTACATAAAAGCATCTTGCTCTATTCCACATGTTCTCAGAACTGTAGTGTTTAGACTATCAATTTAACCCCTTAAGGACCAAACTTCTGGAATAAAAAGGAATCATGACATGTCACACATGTCATGTGTCCTTAAGGGGTTAAGTGAACCAATCTACTAACTCACAGGCAAGACAGTGCTATGTTGGTGTATGTTTAAAAGCCTTTCCTACTTTGATACTGTCATACGACAAGAGGTTTAGAATCAATTCTGTTGAAAGGCAGGCAAAGACAGATTAAGCATTTATTTTTAATGTGCTTTTTGAATCCACAAGAAACTGTATATCTGCGTTCCAAAATTATAACAACCAATGGTATGATACACATTGATGTAATAGGAGGATAATAGTAATCTTAAGGGCATCCTGAAGTAAAAACAAGCCCCCTAGGACCATATGATTCTCTCATTCTTTATCAGAAAAGGCAGAGCACTGATGTACATTTTGGGGAACACAGATTCTTAACCCCTTAAGGACACATGACATGTGTGACATGTCATAATTCCCTTTTATTCCAGAAGTTTGGTCCTTAAGGGGTTAAACATGCCACCAGAATGTAAAAAAAATAAAATCACATTGCAGACTGCTGTTGCAGAGAGGACGTTTATTTTTAGAATATTCTGTGTGTGCCGAGTTGAGAACAGCCATTTTAATCTACTAAAGCCCTAGTGTATTGGAGTAGAGTGGGTGAAATGCTATTTACAGTCCTCTGCAGAGATGTACAAGGATAACATGGAACCCTGGCAGATACATTTGCTTCTATGCTGTATGAAACCCAATGCTGGAGCACGGGGAAAGTAAGTGGGGCTACTTAGGATACATTTTTTATTTTTATAAATGTAAAATACTTTTTTCATGTGTATATTGATAGCTCAAACATAATATAACTCTGGTAACATATTTTCTGCCTTAACAAGGTATTCCAGAATGTGGGATAGTGGAAAGAGATAAAGGTATTTCTATTTGTGTAGTGCCTGTGTCACTAACGTTTATTCTAGGAATGACATAATTTTCACTAGGTCTCAAAACATAGGATGTGTTGTCATAAAATAAACAGTTCTGCAATTGATATATATTAAATAGCTTAAACAATATAATTAAATAATTTCTCCAACCGTCCACTGTAGGTGGTTTTGATGTCTAGAGTACTCTGGCCTGGTTCCCCAGTAATGGGGCAAACCATATAGGAACTGTTTGCCCCCTTACCTTGGTTCCTGCCATGCTCCGAAGCTCCCTGGTGGTCTGGAGACAAGCCTTCAACTTCTGTAGAGCTGGCAGAAGCACAAGAAGCATCTGTCTCCATTCATGCTATTCATAGTCCAAATGCTTTTCCAATTTGACTATTTTCTACATCTTGCCGTTCTGATATCAACTCACCAAAACTATTATAGAGGGTGTGCTAGAAACGTAAATTCATTAAATATTTTTTAGATTAGGTTAGTTTAATAAAAACCTGAACATGCATTGGTTTAATTTGTGTTGCTTATGCTATTTTTATTCTTTGATGTCGAGAAGTCTTTTGACTGCCTCTGTTTTACTACTAAATAATGAGACTCAGCAGGAGCCTATTATCACTTGAACTCCTTTTACATGACAGTAGAGGCACATACCTTGATAACATTCTATTTGTTACATGTTTTGGAGTTTTACCAGCTTTGAGGCTCAAGGTTTAATATTAATTCTAATATCTGCCATTCTAAAATTACATCAGGTTTGTCAGAATTTGATTTTCAATTTAAACTCCATGATCAACTTAGGCTTCAATTTCATATTTTTGGATACGCTTTTCAAATGATTACAATGTGTCTAAAAAAAAAAAAGCAAAAAAACTTTCCCCATGTTTTATTTCCATAGATTCCCATAAACTTTAACAATGACCTCTGTAGATAAAACATTTGAAAAGTTCTTTAGATTGTGATCATTTGAAAAAAATATACAAAATATTAGTTATTTGACAAGGTAAGGTTGTATTTTTTTTTAAGAAACTTAATTTCATATAGGAGGCACTGTAGCATCCAATTATTTTGGATAACGGTTTAAACTGACAAATGTAAAATTGTCCAATCTAAGATAGCTTGTAAATTATTCTTCTACTTCTGCTTTATGTTATATTGTAGATTCAACAAAAGACTTGAAAGCAAAACATGGATATTTGGGTTGATATATGTGTCATAGTATTACTAATAATAAGCATGCTTTTTCTCAGATGGCACCTTGTCACAAAAATATAATAAATATTTACTAGTTTATATTTTGAGATAGCTCTAAAATCTGAAACCCACTAACCTATCTCTGAAGCAGTGGCGTACTAAGGGGGGGGCAGGGGGGGGCGGTCCGCCCCGGGTGCCACCAGGGTGGGGGGTGCCATGACCAGCCCCTTATCCGCCCCCCCCCCATGCTGTAGCCGCCCGAGCGCTCTGTAAAGAGCCTCAGGCGGCTGCAGCTTTGCCCGGGCGGTGCGTCCATGAGGGCGGACCGCACCGCCCGGGCGCAGCCTGAGGAGAGGCTGACAGGAGGGAGCGCTCCTGTCAGCTCCCTCACTGCAGCATGCTAGTCCGACGGGTACAGAGAGCAGCTGTCTCCTGTACCCGGCCGGACTAACAGGAAGTGCACACTGAGTGTTCACTTCCTGTTAGTCCGGCCGGGTACAGGAAACAAAAGCTCCCTGTACCCGCGGACTATACAGGGCTCGGCCACGCTACAGGGAGGTAGGAGGAAGGGGGGGGGAGGGGTGAGAGAGAGAAATAAGGGGGTGAGAGAGGGTGAGAAAAAAGAAATAAGGGGTGGGGTGAGAGAAATAAGGAGGGTATAGAAAGAGAAATAAGGGGTGAGAAAGAGAAATAAGGGGGGTGAGAGAGAAATAAGGAGGGTGAGAAAGAGAAATAAGGAGGGGGGTGAGAAAGAGAAATAAGGAGGGGGGGTGAGAAAGAGAAATAAGGGGGGGTGAGAAAGAGAAAGGAGGGGGGTTAGAGAAAATAGGAGCGGGGGTGAGAGAGAAATTAGGAGGGGTGTGAGAAAGAGAAATTGGGAGGAGGAGAAGGAAATTGGAGCGGGAGGAGATATTGACATTCATCACATACTCACAATGCACCCCTTGCACACAGAAAAACACACAGACACACATACACAAGCAATGCAACCGTTACACACAATGCATCCCTTACACACACAGAAACACACAATGCATTCATTACACACACTCAATGCACCCCTTACACACATTCAATGCATTCCATACATACACAGAAACACACCTTGCAGCCCTTACACATACAAACACAATTTCACACAATGCATTCCTTACACACATATCAGGACATCCCTTACACACTCCACCCCCTGTGAACAAACTCATTGGTGGAACATGAAGGTGGACCCTGGGACCCAGACCTTGAGCTGTGTAAAGGACCCCCAAAAAATGGAGCTGCTTCCCGTTCTCCCAGAACATTGATTTTTGTGACCACAGTTACAAACCGCCTCCAGAGAGCCTGTTCTGCACCAGACCAGTGGAGCCAGACTGCAGCTAGAGCCCATCATCATCCTCATCTGGTTGTAAGTAGGCAATCTAGTATATTATTCGTGGCACTAAGCTCTAATTTACCTCACATTAAAGAAACACTATAGTCCCCAGAACCACTTCAGCTTAATGTAGTGGTTCTGGTGTCTATAGCCTGTCCCTGCAGGCCTTGTAAACACGGTAATGTAAACACGGCGGCACTGTAGCACTGGCGTTAGTTAACATGGCAAATTATATGGCTGGGGCATTGTGATGTCACATGGGGGGCGGCAAACTTTACTTTTGCCTTGGGCGGCAAAAATCCTTGTACCGGCCCTGGCTGGAGGGGCTGTGTGAGCTGTGGCCGCACAGTGTCCCATGGAAGTTAGGGTGCCGTGCGGCCAGTACAGCTCACTCAAGCAAACAGCTGATAAACTGGCCGCACGGAGGAAATGTGTATGTGTGACTGTCTGCCTGTAACTGCGTGTGTGACTGTCTGTCTGTAACTGAGTGTGTGACTGTCTGTCTGTAACTGAGTGTGTGACTGTCTGCCTGTAAATGTGTGTGTGGGGCTGCAGGGATTTAGTAGAAGGGGGTGGGGGTTTTGTATTGGGACAGGAGTCTTTATAAGGGGGGATAAGCAGGGGATTTGTGGAAGGGGGTTGCGTGGGTTTTGTAGATGGGGCAGTACAGGATTTGTAGAAGGGGCAGGACAGAGGTTTTGTAGGAGGGGCAGGGCAGGACAAGGGTTTTGTAGGAGGGGCTGACAGCGGTTTTGCAAAGTTTACAAATTGTAAAAATAAAAGAAATAAAACCTTTAACATTTTTTACAGGTTTTTTTTTTTTTTTTTTTTGGGGGGGGTGCCAAGCACAGGATCCGCCCCGGGTGCCAAATGCTCTAGGTACGCCCCTGCTCTGAAGACCAACAGTTTTCCTCATCATTTAAAGAATATATTAAGATGAAAAAGAAACATCATAGATATAACTGATAGACCTTTGCTAGCAATGGAAACCTCCTGAAAACTTCACTCTATTTAATGATGAAAAAAAGTATACCTCCAAATCCTTTGAACCTAGTGAACAACTCCTGCGTAAGACCAATGTGTAGCTATCACCATTTTTTGTGCACGATTATTGGATTTTATCGTACTGTTTTATTAGGTTACCCATGTTTGTGGGTTTCTTTTGCTTGTAGATCCATAAAGAAAACCAGTGTCAATTTTGGAGTAAAACATAATTAGGGATTAGCGCCAGTGATCTAGCGTCAGTGACCGAATAATGTAATTAAGGCAGGAGGCAAATATTTTCCCACCCTAGTCTTCTCGGACATCTTTTTCATATCTCCCCCCCCCCCCGGTTTCATCCATGAAGGGATACTCAGGTAAGGTATTCGAGAGGTTTAGGTGCCTCATTCTTTTCGTATTCAGGTAAGGTATTCAAGAGTTTTGTCTGCCTCATTCTTGTCGTGATTCATGTTCCTTTGTGTTACTTTTGCACTAACCCGTTTAATCATTAGATTGTATTTATACATCTACGTATATATAGATATGTATATGGCATATCAAGTTGTTGTTGTAAGTTTAGTTTAGTGCTAGGAGTTTGTATGTTTGTCAATCTGCCAGTCACACCATACTTCATGAATTTTCTTCTCTTTCTAGTGTGAAACTATCTTCCTACTCTTCACAACATCCTTGATTTGTGGATCTACTGGTTTGACTACCTTTCGTTTACATGGTTGACTACAGTTCTTTGAAGATTATTCGTTTCTAGTTTACACGGTTGACATCAAGAAAGAGGAGTTGGGTGGATTCTCACATTCATATATTACTGACTAGATCTGTTCGGATTGGTTGTTTTTTGTTCAAACTGTTTAACTGTTCTTTGCTGCTTGGAGGATTCAGTAAAGGGAGTAAAGCAAATATTTGCTTCCTGTATTTAATAAAATGTATTCGGTCACTGACGCTAGTATAATCCCTAATTTTATGGCAAGACAAGAGGCTTAATTTTTGCTGTTTTAACGCCTTGAGAGTAAATGAAAATCCAGATGAGATTGAGGCCGGAAATAGTAGAGAAGGTAGATTCCCTTGACCAATCCGCAAAGGCTAAAATGTCCAAAAGGGAAATCCCCGTGATAAAGGCAGAGGACGCAGCCGTGCCCAGCACCGAAAGGACGCCAAAGGAGGCCTCAATGCCTGCAAGGCAGAGGATCCCCTGGATCCACCGAGCAATCGTGGGACAGGGCACTGGATTATTATGATGAACATAGGACACAAAAAGAGGTCCCAATGGACAGCGAAGGGGAGTTGTAAAGGAGACATACCGTTGCAAACAACGGGCAACACAAAGAGATGACCTGTCAGGGAAATATGGATAAAAATAAAAGAAGGGTCCTTGGTGTGTCGAATAATAGAGAAATGTACTCCTTCAGGAGTAAATGCAATAGCATGAAGGTCAAAAGCTTTGACGTTGGAGACGAGACGAAAGGAGACCAAAATGCCATAATGACAGTTCTGAGTTAGGAGGCCAAGCTTCCAGGAAGGGCAAGACCTGTGCAACATCCCAAAAATGGATATAACAAGATGCTGGAGGTCCAGAGAGGCGAATATCCCGTAGATGCCTGCAAACGGGTGGGTGTTGTCCGACAGGAACCGCATCAATCGGACAATAAGCCGTTGAAATAGCAGAACGAAAAACTTTTATCGTACGGTAAGACTTACCACTGTCAAAAAGAGACGATAGGAAATTCATGATATTCACCAGAGTCATAGAGAAGGGATCAATATCCCTTTCCAAACACCAGCAAACCCAGAACTTCCTGGGTTCCTGGGACCAATGAATCCCAGAGGAGACTTCGAACAAAGTCCAAAAGTCCAAGACGGACCAGGATCCCCTAAAACAGTCAAGGCCACCAGCTGAAGATGTCCCTGGACGGCGAGAGGGTGGAAAGCTCTTTAGATTGTGGAGGAGATCCAGAGCCAGAGGCAGAAACAGAGGGTAACATGTGGACATTTCTAATAGATTGGGATACCAAAGTTAGGCACTCCAGAGAAGAGTTATTAACAGGACCGTTACTCCCAGAGGTGATGGAGAGTGCGAAGAATCATGGAAAAAGGTGGAAATGCATAAGCCCCCGTCGACGGCCAAGGTTATAGGAAGGCGTCGACAACTTGAGACATCTGGCCAGGTAGCCAACGGAAAAAGACGTCTGTCTGATGGTTAAGTCTGGAGGCAAACAAACCCAACGTGATGGGCCCACGTAGCCAATGCGGGTCTAGGTGCCAGTCGCTGGCATCCCTCCAGTAACGGGAGAACCAGTCTGTCACAAGGCTGTCTGACCCGGGCAGATATTCTGCTGGAAGAGAGAGATTCCTCCAAATTTTGTAGGAGAAATTTGGTCATATCTGTATGGATCTGAAGTGTATGCGGGTTCTGCACCATGATTAATATGTCGTCTAAGTAGACAATGGACCTGATACCTTGGGACCGGAGAAAGGCCATAACTGGTTTCATTAAACTTGGTGAAACACCAAGGGGCAGATGAGAGACCAAAAGGGAGGCAAGTGAACTGCTAAAGCTCTTGTTGCCATATGAATTGGAGTAAGGGATGTGAGAGGGAGCTACTGGCACTGTAAGCATCCTTGAGATCAAAATGGGAGAACCAATTTCCCTTGCAAAGCAGGTCTCGGAGCAGGTGTATGCTTTCCATTTTGAAATGTCAATACACTCTGAACCGATTCAAATTTCTCAAGCTGATGATGGGCGGAAGTCATTTGACTTCTTCTGAATTAGGAAGATGTTGCTGATAAACCTGGAAGGGGATGGTGAGGGTTCGATTGCACCCTTGTCTCTGAGCTTGCAGAGTTCTACATGGAGTATTGCGATGTCCAATTAGGACATCCCTAGAGGGGAAGGAAGAAACTCTTGTATAGGGTCAGTGGTGAAGTCTATGAAAAAACCTAAACAGTCTGAAATATCCAAGGATCCCGAGTGAGAAGAGACCACTGTGGGAAAAAAAATGGGTTAGACGGCCTGCAATATGCATAAGGGAAAAAGGTAGGTGCATTACCTTGAGCAGAACGACCCTGGAGAAAAGCAGACCCACGTCCTCTGATCGATCATCTATTGGTGAACAGTTGTCTGTGATAGGGGTAGGTATAACCTGAGTTCCAAGGCTCAGCTGGGTGAGACCTGTCTATCGGTAGCTTGGCCTCTATGATGACCGGCTCTGCCAGGAAAATGATTTGGGTTCGTCATTACCCTGCGCAGTACTCGTCCACGACTTGCAGGTCGTGATGCGATGTTAAACCCTCCAAGGGGTTGTGTATGGGATGGCTCATGAAGGAATAAGATAGTCTTGGGGTTTTGGCTGGTGCCTTGCCTTTACCAGCATAGGCACTGTTGCCCTTGCGCGGAGCCCTTCGTGATCAGAATCATTATGAGACTCTTCTGAGTCGGAAATATTCAGAGCAACATGTGGTCTGGAAATAGGTTTAGCATGTTCGTGATAAGCTGCAATAGCCTTGGACATCGATTCGGTTATTGCTGAGAAGAGCGAAGATTTGAGCTCAGCAGAAACAGCAAAGTCTGGTTTTTCAGACATTTGGCTGAAGTGATGAAACTAATTAACAATTGAAAAGTAAAATTGGTAATACAACAGGGGGTCACACTGTGATAATGCAGCAGGGGGTCACCCTATGACAATAACTGGGGGTCCCCCAGGTGTAAAAGGGGGTCACCCTTTGAAGTCAAGCTTGGGGGTCACCCAAGTGGGCAAATGGGGGTTACCCAAAATGCAATAATAAGTGGGGGTCACCCACAGTATTTCTTAAAAAATATTAACAATAAGACGTAGAAGCAAACAAGCAAAGACCAATGTACCTCTGTAGCAAAAAAAAAAAAATAGGGGTCACCTGTTATAATCAAGGGGTCACTCTTGTGGCAGATTTATTGTTTGGATTTAATAATGAAGGTAACAGATATTGCAGGAGAAAACACTATTATCAAGCAAGTAGTCTGAACCTGTCAGTGGGGCAAACAGAGAGAGGTGCTCGGAATAACTGTATAAAATAAAATAAGTTATTAACAAAAAAATAATAATTAAGTTATAGTACCTACCTTGGAACCAGTAGGAATAGCTAAATAACCACCAAAACGCTAAGTCCTCTGCAATACAGGCAGAATAATAAATAAATAGATAAACTGCCGCACTGTAAGATGGCCACTAGCACTAGAGCGAAGGCGCAGACCGTGTGCGTCACAGAAAAGCACGGGAAAGGAAAAAATTAAACCGCGAACAGATCGCACCAGTATTCTTCTGAGAGAGAGCGAATAGCAACTAGTAAACAAAATCGTGGCCAGATTGCGGTCGGCAAAAGACTGTGTGGCGGTACTAGTGGAGTAGGAAAACACACAATGGGTAACACAGGGAATGCTGTGGGGATCCCAAAGTGAGGACCAAGGCCTTGTAGGCCGACAAAGGTCGGCCCCATGGGTAGAGACTCAGTAAACAAACGCGATAAAGCAAAATAAGCCAAAATATAAACAAGATATAGAGGTAATAAAATTAAAGAGACATTTAAAGTGTAAGGTTTATTAGAAAAACCGTGTACTAGACATAAACCTATTGTCAAAGGCTTGTATAATTAGAATTGACTCACCTGGGAGGAAAGCAGCAAAGAAAGAGGAGTTGGGAGGATTCAGTAAAGGAAGCAAAGCAAATATGATGCCTCCCGTCTTGCCATAAATTGCAAATTGGTTCAGTTTTTTAAAATTATGTTTAGAACAACAGTAATGAATAAAGGATATAGCATGATGTTCATAAGTCTTTTTCAACTCATATAAATTCATGAACATGTTTTACATGAACTATTACATGAACATTACTATTACTTTTATTACTATTACTATTACTATTACTTTTGACCGAACAGTATTGCAACACCTTAACATAAATATTCTATACGTATCTCCATAACAACTGAACTTGGTACTGAACAAACAAACGTGTAAATTTGATGCTGTTCTTATATGGTCTTCGTACCTGTCACACACCTACCTTTAACGTGGATGACGGCGTATGTATGTAGCAGTATTCGCTATCTCATGAAGCGACTGCAAACTGAAGTAAGGGACATTTATTGGATGACTGGATGAATAGGAAAGTAAGGTTAGGGAAGTAACAAGGTTGTTTATTTTCTGTATCAAAAAGGGAACAAACCAACTATTATGCAACATATTAATGTTTCAAAGTAGTCATTCTTATTCAATATGAATTGTGAAAATGTTATGTAGTGTTATGCACTTCCAGAAAACAAACTATATATATATATAAAATGAAAACCAACAAACTGATTAATTACATTTTTATGACATATTCAAGATTTATTCCTTGGCCTTCAAATTGTTTAGAAAAATATATCCACAATAGAGAAAGACATGAATCCTTCATACAGTTGAAATATTACAACATAGCACTTACAGTCTTTTAGCTTTGGTCATGTATTTGAAAGTTCATTTCCGGCACGCATAGATTTTTCGATACAATGTGTAGGCTTGTTTGCTCTGCTGGATGCTTCTATGTAATAATTATAATTTATTTGCTCTATATTCCTTCACTTTCAGCCCTTTCCTCCCATTTGGCATGGCTTGCCTATCTGCCACTGTATAAGTTCAGCAATGCTGTAGGATGCCCAGGGAGCATTATTGGTGAGTAATTTGATCATTTGGTGAGAGCTCATTGCAAAGATGCAAGGAATGGAATCTTGCAGAAAACGCAGGCATTTAAAAAGTAACTGTCTATTTTTAAAATTTATTTTTTGTTTGTTTAATTCGTTGTCTGCACAAATATATTAATAGATTTTGTGTATAGTGTGTTAAAAAAAGAGCAGGGGTGCCCCAGCATCGAATGTCCTTTAAAATATACTTTCCTTTTATTAGAGAACTGCGTAGCGCATATGTGAGGTGTTTAAAAAGGCAGTCATGGTTTATTCTTATAAATGTATTTTAGAACGAGGGTGACCTAAAGCAGCTACTATCAGTAAACCATTAGCAGTGGAGAAACCTGCGCTATAAAATTACCAGCAGGACATTCAGTCATTAGTTCTGTTGGTGAAAGTCACACAGAAAGTCTTAAAATTATACAATTATAAATATAAATCAATTCATGCTGTCATTTCTGCTTTTTTACATTAATAAATTAACCGTGTAACATTGTTCAAAATTATGTCAGTTACGCATATAATAATCTTTTAAATTAATGAAGTGATGAAGCAGTTTGATGACGCTCTTGATTTACCGGGCTGCTTTTAGCTGATGCTAAAAGCTTTTCATTTAATAAATTGTCCCCTTGAGAAATTACCAAAAATGAATATTTTCTGTGCTAAATGTTCCAAGGTTTACACTTTTTCAATATATTAATAAATGGCAAGGGATATGAATTTTTAAAAATATATCTTCCTTTACATATATTTAATTGAAATTAATTAGTGTAATACTTTTGAAGGAAGTGGTCAAACCAAAAGGTTCAAGATCATTTACAATAATTTCACATAGCAATAAAGACAACTTTAAACAATATAATTTATTACATATTTAACATTTTTATAGTCAAGCATTTTGGTTAAATAAAGGAAAATTTAAACTTACATAGAGAGAATGGAAATAGTCGAGCATATTAACTACTATTATTATTATTATTGCCCCAAATAATCCTATTCTGACCCAACTTTACAATATTAAGTAAGTATACAATATTAAATATGGAGCACACATATTTAGAGAAAGGCCGAAACCAGCTTGCAATTAAGTAAATAAATACATAAAACAAAACAATTCCTGCTTGAGCTCGCCATTGCTTTTTCTTGCTACTCTTTGTTATCTTCAGTCCCCTGACTTGTGTGTCCTTCCTTGTGTCTTCTCCCTTTTTTAATCTGACTAATTTTTTCAGGTCTTCAGATCAACTTCTACAATCGGCTTGCCATTCTCCATTAGCATGTAAACACTGTCTCTCGTTCTCTGTCGACATCACACAACAATGGGTCAGTACAGGTGTGCGAACTGTAAAGTCATTACAGAAGTAGGAATTTGCTCACAGGTAGTGGTGGAACTAATGTAGAGATATTCCTGGTGAAAAAAACAAACATTTTGAGGCCCCTCTATAAAGTAGGGGTGGCCTAAAGATAGATCTCAAGTGCTGTAATACCGCCATGATTCTTTGCTACTTGTAGATCTACCATTTAACTATCCTTGCAGGATTGTACCTGTGTGTAGTGCCTGCGTGTGAATAGGCATGCTTTTGTATAGACCATATGTTTGCCAATGTTTGTGTGTTTCTGTATATAGCTGATGTTTGAATGCAGGGGTGTATTTGTATGTAGTATTGGTGTTAGAATCCTGGGATGTGTTTTTTTTGTGTTAGTATTTAAATAGTTACATACATACATACAAAACTAAGCCAAGGAGCAACAACAGCCATGCCACGAAGTGATAGATAATGCATGTGGGGTTACAGAGTGGGGTTTCAGAGTGCTGAAGCATGTAGATCGAAAAAATGCCTATCACCAATTGAATCACTCACTGCAGAGTTCCAAACTGCTTGTGGAGTCACAAGAACTGCGCACTAAGAACTTCATGAACTTGGCTTCTGTTGCCGATCAGCTGTACACATGACTCACATCAACATGCGGAATGCCTTGTGTTGGCTTGAGTGTTGTGAAACATGCCACCACTGGACTCTGGAACAGTGAAAACACATTTTCTAGAGTGACCAATTATGCTTTACATCTGGCTGTCTGATGGAAGATTCTGGGTTTAATGTGTGTCAGGTAAACACTACCTACTAGAGTGCATAGTGCCTGTGTGTCTATGGTAAAGTTTTATGGAGGATGGATAGTAATTTAGGGCTGTTTTTCATGGTATTGACTAGGCTCCTTAGTGCCAGTGAAGGGTCATTTTAATATTACAGAATATATTACATTTTAAATGTGTGCTTCTAACTTTGTGGCAACAGTTCGAGGAAGGCCCTTTCCTATTTTAGCATGACTGTGGTCTTGGTACTGGTGCACTCACGTGTAGCAGAGCTTTATTGTCGGGCCACTATGGCTCTTAATAAACAATAGTTTTTTTGAAATATATAAAAAGAGTAAACATCATAGCATAAAGTGGTAGTGCTCTTTGAATCTGCTGATCTCAAAGAAATGTCACAATGGTCTGAAGTAGCCATGTACCAAAGTGCAAATATTTTTATTGCATTAATAAAATAGATGATAAGTCTTACTTTGAATGCAATTACATAAGCAATATATCCATCCTTTCATCAAGTGGACAACAACTCCAAATAATGTTAAAACCATAAAACAAGGTGCAAAAGAATACTGAATACTACTCTCTACACAAGAGATAAAGCAACCCCAGATGATCGTTTCAACTTTGTTAGGCATCGTCAATGAGGTATAGCAGATATCACTCTGGACACTGTGAGCAAGAGCTCCATGTCTGGATTACCCTTTTTAACTTAGGGAGAGAAAAAAAAACAGGGTGCAAGAGAATACTGAGAATGAACAACAGCTCAAATAGCCCGCCCTTCGTTGGTCCACGCTCAGATCTCAAGCTGGTTTTAGCTCATCTTGTACCATTACTAAAAGAACTAGGGATATTTGCATATCCGACTGATTCTACCCCCAAAGGGCGGAATGAATCCAAAATGCAGGCCATCTCTCTCTGCATGAGAGAGCCAGCCTATACCTCACTGACAATGCCTGACAAGGTTGAAATGATCCAAATACCAAAACCATAGCCTTATGGGCCAACCAGATGGAGCTGCCCACTACATCAGGGGTTTATTTAGTTTGAAAATAAAGTCCTATTTGCTGCCTAACCAGAGACTACTGCAGAGTCTGTTAGGAGACAGTCATTTAGTCTCCTTTCATTTGGTCATTGGTTATTTTGAGGATAAGTCCACAAATAATTTCAGGTCAGCAAATGAGGTCTGGAAGCTTCCTATGCAATCTCAAAGTCTGCACTTTTTTTCCCCCTCAGGTAATAATGCACTTTAGTGATGACACCACTTGGCACGGAGCAGTGTAAGCATTGGCAATATTATTCTGAGCTTCTATTAAAGGGACACTATAGTCACCAAAACAACTTTAGCTTAATGAAGCAGTTTTGGTTTATGGCTCATGTCCCTGCAGTCTTCCTGCTCAATTTTCTGCCATTTTGGAGTTAAATCACTTTTGTTTCAGTTTATATAGGCCTAGCTACATCTCCACTGGCTGTGAATGACACATCTTGCATGAAACAAATGGTTTAATTTTCAATCAGATGTTAACTTACTTTAGAAGCTTTTATCTCCTGCTCTATTAATTGAACTCTAATCACACACAGGAGGCTCCTGCAAGGTCTAGCAAGTCGGCCTGTATTCTGGTTTGGACCACCCTTTGGGTGTGGAATCACTCTGCTAGCAGAATTTATAACTTCAACGACTTCTAAAGTTCGACATCTGATAGTTTCCTTTATTTTATTTTGCCACTGTCTAACATGCCATTTTCTTTCATTTTTACTTCCTGCAGTCTAGGTGAAGATCAAAATCAAAAACCGTCTTCTTTGTATCTAGATGTGGGGGAGAATTATTCCAGGGGGTGGACGAATGGCATATCAACTCCCCATATTGTATAATTAATTAGGGCCCCCACCCGCTGCCTATGAGAGTGGTTGGAGGGATGCCACCAGTGGACGGGGGTTTGCGGGATCTCAATCCTCTCCCCTGAAAATTATTGGCAGCCCAGTTAGTAGCTAATAATGGTTGGTCAGTTGCTAGTTTTAGCATGTTAACAGATATACCTCACCTGCTGTATGTCAGGTGAGGAGCCTCCCTTACAGTAATATGGGCATCCTGTTGACCCACATAGGCTATTTATATATTTATTTTTATTTCTTAATGTGGCAGCTGATTAGCAAGCTCTGGCCAGCCGCCACATAATTAACCCTTGCATTGCCGAGTTTTTTTTTTTTTTAAACCATATTCCCACTGGCATTGGCGAATGCAATCAGGTTTATATTCGCCGAATAGTCATTGATAAATGTGTCAAATATGACTGATTTTTCCAAACGCTTCCTGACCTTTGGCTTTAGTACATCTTTGTATTGTCAATGCGGCCAAAATTCGGTTATTTTCGCCAAATTTTTGTGAATAACCCTGCATGTGATACAGTTTTTGACATTTCATAGTAATTTGATATTCTTATGTAGGTGACTATGCTGCAGCTGCAAACATTTCTTTAAATGCATTAAATACATTTCTAAATAAGAGTTGCAGGATAACTCTGTTACATTTTGAAAAAATTAGTTTTCATAATGCAATTTCACCCATCAGAATGTCTTTTCACTATTCAACAGTTTGGCTATATATTTTTTTTAATAATACGTGAATGCGATATGCTAAATTGTATACTTATGCTACAGATTGATTGATCTAAGATTAATACTTGCTGTATTTTTTGAAGCCAGGCAGTTATCCAGACTAAGGCTTTGAAGGCATCACATTAGAGAGCAAGATGCAGTTCTTTCCCTTTTTCATTTAATCTCTTAGGTTTATGATCATATGCAAAGCTGAGAAAAGCTGAGAAAAAAACTGTCATAAAAATAAAAATATTAAAAAAAATATATAGAAGAACTGAGTCAAGCCACTTGCTTTTACTTATATAAATGAAACACGGTGTATACATCTAGCACTGTGAATACCTTAGCATTAACAAGTACTACATGCAATGCAAATTGAAAACATACGGAAGAGGAATTTCTGTAGTTCCAAAGTTTGTAAGTTCATGGTAACACATTAAATGCCAAAAATATGTGCATTCCTTTTTTTTTTTATTTTTTATGTTGAATCCTTTTAAAAAACACTTTAAATGATCCCAGGAGATCATTTCAAAGTCTTTTTTTTTTGCCATAAATTATCCAGATGGGCAACTTTGTCTGCTGATTGTCGAAACGGAGTTAAAAGCACAAACAGCAAATTAACAAAACGTATTCTACAATAAACATAATAATAATCTTATTTAATTAAATACACCTTCAAAATAAATTATATATATATTCATAGACATATATATATACATATATAGTTAATACAATGTTAAACAAAAATCTGCACATCAGTCGAGCCATAAGACTTGCTTTTCCCACAAAAAAAACAACAAATCTGCAGTGATGCTACAACTGCAAAGGATTCTGGGTGGGCATATGCAAATTAGTTTAACAAAGAATTACATTTTTGCCTCATTCCATTTTAAACATGGATTCCTTTTAATCTGTGTTTGCAGTATACAACTGTTTGGAACACAATATAGGAAAAGATGCAAAACCAGTGAATCACTCATGGACAGCTGTTTCGTTGTTAATGCAACTCATCAGCATGAGGCTGGTTACTGGTTTGCTTGTTGAGGCTTGGTAGTGCTTGGGAAGCAAAATCCAAATAGGTTATGGTGGGGGAAAATTGTGATTGAAAACCCCTTCCACCTGAAGTCTGTGGATAGTTAATACAATATTAAACAAAAATCTCCACACCAGTCAAGCCATAAGACTTGCTTTTCCCACAGAAATCCCAAATCTGCAGTGATGTTACAACTGCAAAGGATTCTGGGTGGGCATATACAAATTAGTTTAACAAAGAATCACATTTTTGCCTCATTCCATTTTAAACGTGCATTCCTTTTAATCTGTGTTTACAGTTTACAACTGCTTGGAACACAATTTAGGAAAAGATGCAAAACCAGTGAACCACTCAAGGACAGCTGTTTCGTTGTTAATGCAACTCATCAGCATGAGGTTGGTTACTGGTTTGCTTGTTGAGGCTTGGTAGTGCTTGGGAAGCAAAATCCAAATAGGTTATGGTGGGGAAAAATTGTGATTGAAAACCCCTTCCACCTGAAGTCTGTGGATAGTTAATACAATGTTAAACAAAAATCTCCACACCAGTCAAGCCATAAGACTTGCTTTTCCCACAGAAATCCCAAATCTGCAGTGATGTTACAACCGCAAAGGATTCTGGGTGGGCATATGCAAATTAGTTTAACAAAGAATCACATTTTTGCCTCATTCCATTTTAAACATGGGTTCCTTAACCCCTTAACGACGCTTGACAGAAATTTTCCGTCATGGCAGAACTACCCTTAAGGACGCTTGACGGAAAATTTCCGTAAATTACTAAAGTTAAGGCCAGATCGCCGCGATGGTGGCGATGGTGGGGTTAACGCTGTTGCCGGGTGCCTTGGCCATTGAGGAAGCCCAGCAACAGCCAATAGCGCTGTCCCAGCACATGTGATCGATGTGACAGCCAGTCACAGCGATCACAGTGCAGCTGGGACTTCTGATCCTCCTCCCTCCACCTCTTTGTGTGATTAGAAGTGGAGAGAGATGGATCGTTTGAAACTTTGTGTCCCTGACAGACACAAAGTGTTTAAAAGTAAAAAAAAACCCTTACTTTTAAAATTAACAAGGGTTTAACTCTTTGATCACTGACAGCAGTGATCACAATACTGATCACAGTACTTTACTGTGATCAGAGGTGTTTTTTTTAACCCTCAGGGGTTAACTTTATTTTTTTTATTTAACCCTCAGGGGTTAAATATATTTAATTTATTTTTTTTACTATTATTTTCAGTTAATTAGTTAGCTGGGGTGGATTGAAGCTAGGGGAAATTGGGGAATCTAGCATTAGTGTAGCTAGGAAGCTGAAAAGTTTTAGAAAGTTATTAAAAGTTTTAGAAAGTTATTAAAAGTTTATAAAAGTATAAAAAAAGGAAAAAAGAGAAAAAAAAAAGTAGTTTATTTTAAGTCAAAGCATTTCTGTTTTGCTAGGTGTAAGCACTGTGTTTAGCGGTGACCTGATTTCTGTTTTTACCCACAGGGGTTTATTTAAAAAAAAAAAAAGTATTAAAAAAAGTTCAGAAAACAAAAAAGTATAAAAAAGTTTAAAAATACAAAAAAAAGTTATTTAGTTAAAGTTAATTTTAAGCTTTCACGATGCTTAGAAGGTTTAGTGCCGAGGACGCATATAATATATTAGCAGCCGACTCAGAGGCAACCGACACTGCCTCAGAGAGTGCAGAGGGTGACTATGTGCCAGACACAGATGAAAAAAGTGACGATACCCCTGCCACTGCTCCTGGCACTGATATCTGGGTGCCCCCTAACAATTTTGTCCCCGAAATCCCTCTGTTTACTGCGACTCCTGGTATTCAGGGAGACGTGACCAGCTATAACTCCCAGGATTTTATGGAGCTGTTCCTTGGGGATGATTTTTTAGGGCAGATAGTTACACAGACAAATATTTATGCACCGCAGTATCTGGCACAAAATGCAGCAAGTCACCTTGCCACAAAAGGGAGCTGGTACCCCACCAGTGTGCCAGAGTTAAAACAGTTCTGGGCACTAACCATGCCAACGGGAATTATAAAAAAGCCCAGCATCTGAATGTACTGGTCCAAAAACCCAGTATACAATACTCCCATTTTCTCTCAGACCATGAGAAGGCCCAGATACGAATCAGTACTGTGTTTTCTGCACTTCAATGATAATTTGAAGTGCCATCCCAAAGATCATCCGCAGTATGACAAACTTTATAAAATCCGCCCCTTAATTAACCATTTTAATAAAGAATTTGGCATAATTTATACTCCCCTAAAGAATATATGTATTGACGAGTCCCTAATGAAATACAAGGGTAGACTGGGGTTCAAGCAATACATCCCAGCCAAAAGATCCCGGTATGGCATCAAGCTATACAAGTTATGTGAAAGTAGCAGTGGGTATGTTTATACCTTCAGAGTATATGAAGGTAAAGATAGCCACCGGGATCCCCCAGGTTGCCCTGATGTAGTTGGGACTAGCATAACAATAGTTTGGGATCTAATGAACCCGCTACTGAACAAGGGGTACCACCTCTACCTCGATAATTATTATAATAGCATACCCCTCCAAAAAATGCTATATTGTTTTGAGACTGTGTGCAAGACAGGCACTGGCTTCCCCAAGGCTCTGGCAGAGAAAAAAATTAAAAAGGGGGAAACGGCTGCTCTCTGCCAGGACAAACTGCTGGCTCTGAAATACAGAGACAAAAAGGAGGTGTTCATACTGACTACCATGCACAGTGAACACACACGCAGGGTCGCAGTCCGTGGCAGACAGGAAACAAGACAGCTGCCTGTCTGCATTAAGCAATGCAATAAACACATGGGGGGAGTTGACCTGTCTGATCAACTGCTGTAGCCATATCTGATAATGAGAAAGACCAGGGCCTGGTATAAGAAAGTGGGCATTTATTTAATGCAACTGGCTACTCACAATGCATTCATCCTTTTCAAAAAGGCAAATCCTCAGCTGAAATGTACTTTTCTTACATTTCAGTTTCAGCTAATTTCTGTGCTGCTCACTGAGTGCCACAGTGGGGAGCCATCAGCAGGGCCTAGCAGCAGAGATATTCAGACAGGTCACTTCTGCTTTCGGATACCACCACCCCCCCTAAAAAAGACCCCCCAGAAAAGGTGCAGGCTGTGTTACCAGAGAGGCATTCGAATGGAGACCAGTTTCTACTGCCCTGATTGTACCTCTCAGCCTGGCCTTTGTATTGGGAACTGTTTTAAATTATTTCATACTCAGGGCCAATAAATTCTCAATACAATTAATATTCTTGTTGTTGTTCTTCTGCTATTTGACCACTGACTATATATATATATATTTTTTTTTTTTACATTTATTTAGTTAATTGGGGTGGATGATAGTTCCTGAGAAATTGGGGAGTTTGGTGCGTATGCTAGGGGTAAAAATACAAATAAAAAAAATCCACAAAAAAAATAAAATAACATTATTATAACATTGTTTTGTTAAAGTTCTTGTGTAAAAAGTTCAAAATGCTTAGGAAGTACAGTTAGAGAATTCTGACAGCGGATTCAGAGGTGACAGACAGTGCCTCAGAATTTGACCTAAAATGGGACATGGACCCAGCATGAAAATTCAAAGTTTGAAACAAACCTGAAATGGCCGAGTCTCAAATTTGCCTCTTCAACATCCACATATACCTGGGAAAGGTACACACTGGGGTATTGCTGTACTCAGACGACATAGCTGAGTGACATATGAAGCGGTATACTGCCGTAGCACACCTAAGGATTGTAAACTATGCAGTAAAATCTCAAAGTGTGTGTCAAAAAGGCAGAGAAAATGCTTACTACTACTAGACTTGGTACTCACTAGTGAAAAAAATTATCCCACCCTAAGGTTCAAAATGGGCCTTTTGAAATACCCTTGGGTGTCTTCTTTAAAAAATGGTAGAACTCTGTGGGGAAGTTTGAATTCTCAACCTGTCAAACGCCCCAAAATGGGACATGGACCCAGCGTAAAAATTCAAAGTTTGAAACAAACCTGAAATGGCCCAGTTTCAAATTTGCCCCGTCAACATCCACATATACCTGGGAAAGGTACACACGGGGGTATTGCTGTACTCAGACGACATAGCTGAGTGACATATGAAGCGTTATACTCAGGGACGTATTAGCCGCGAGGCAAACAAGGCATTTGCCTTGGGCGGCATTTTTCAGGCGGCGGCAAAAAATAAATAAAATAACATTATTATAACATCGTTTTGTTAAAGTTCTCTTGTAAAAAGTTCAAAATGCTTAGGAAGTACAGTTAGAGAATTCTGACAGCGGATTCAGAGGTGACAGACAGTGCCTCAGAATTTGACCTAAAATGGGACATGGACCCAGCATGAAAATTCAAAGTTTGAAACAAACCTGAAATGGCCGAGTCTCAAATTTGCCTCTTCAACATCCACATATACCTGGGAAAGGTACACACTGGGGTATTGCTGTACTCAGATGACATAGCTGAGTGACATATGAAGCGGTATACTGCCGTAGCACACCTAAGGATTGTAAACTATGCAGTAAAATCTCAAAGTGTGTGTCAAAAAGGCAGAGAAAATGCTTACTACTACTAGACTTGGTACTCACTAGTGAAAAAATGATCCCACCCTAAGGTTCAAAATGGGCCTTTTGAAATACCCTGGGGTGTCTTCTTTAAAAAATGGTAGAACTCCGTGGGGAAGTTTGAATTCTCAACCTGTCAAACGCCCCAAAATGGGACATGGACCCAGCGTAAAAATTCAAAGTTTGAAACAAACCTGAAATGGCCCAGTCTCAAATTTGCCCCTTCAACATCCACATATACCTGGGAAAGGTACACATGGGGGTATTGCTGTACTCAGACGACATAGCTGAGTGACATATGAAGCGTTATACTCAGGGACGTATTAGCCACGAGGTAAACAAGGCATTTGCCTTGGGCGGCATTTTTCAGGCGGCGGCAAAAACCGCCGACCCCAAATGCACAGGGCAAATGCGTAGTTAGCCTTGCGGCTAACCGACATGCTGGGCGCTGGGCGGCGCTGGCTGATGGTCGGGCGGGCGGCTGGTGAGGGAGCTTTTCCTCTGAGCGGTTTGCTCACCCCCCATCGCGCGCTGCAGAGTGAGGCCGGAAGCCAGGCTGATGACGTCATAGCCTCACTCTGCGGCGCGCGAGGGAGCTGAGCAGTCAGCTCAGAGGAAGAGCTCCCTCGCCAGCCGCCCGCCCAGCAGCCAGCCCATCAGCCCGACCGGCAGCCACTGGACCACCAGGGAGAAAGGGGAACCCCCCCCCCAGCACTCCCAAAGGTAAGGAGACTGGGGGGGTTAAATAAAAAAAAAAGTGTTAATGTGAGTGATTGTGTGTGTGTGTGTGTCTGACTGTGTGTGTGTGTCTGACTGTGTGTGTGACTGTGTGTGTGTGTTTGTGTCTGACTGTGTGTGTCTGACTGTGTGTGTGTGGTTCTGACTGTGTGTGTGTTTGTGTCTGTGTGTGTGTCTGACTGTGTGTGTGTGTCTGACTGTGTGTTTGTGTCTGACTGTGTGTGTGTGTCTGACTGTGTGTGTGTGTGTTTGTGTCTGACTGTGTGTGTGTGTCTGACTGTGTGTGTGTGTGTTTGTGTCTGACTGTGTGTGTGTCTGTGTGTGTGTGTGTATGACTGTGTGTGTGTGTGTATGACTGTGTGTGTGTGTCTGACTGTGTGTGTGTGTTTGTGTCTGACTGTGTGTGTGTGTCTGACTGGGTGTGTGTGTTTGTGTCTGACTGTGTGTGTGTCTGACTGTGTGTGTTTGTGTCTGACTGTGTGTGTCTGACTGTGTGTGTGTGTCTGACTGTGTGTGTGTCTGACTGTTTGTGTGTGTGTGTGTATTTAGAAGGTGGGGCGGGGGGAGGGGGCTGCCTGAGTTTTGTCCTGCCTAGGGCAGCACAAAACCAGGATACACCACTGGTTATACTGCCGTAGCACACCTAAGGATTGTAAACTATGCAGTAAAATCTCAAAGTGTGTGTCAAAAAGGCAGAGAAAATGCTTACTACCAGTAGACTTGGTACTCACTAGCGAAAAAATTATCCCACCCTAAGGTTCAAAATGGGCCTTTTGAAATACCCTGGGGTGTCTCCTTTAAAAAATGGTAGGCCTTTGTGGGGGAAGTTTAAATAAGCAACCTGCTATTAGACCATAAACCTGGTCATAAACCTATAAAATTCTGTAAAAACTGAAATGGTCAGGTCTCCTATATGGCAGTGTAGCTGCAGGAAATACAGCCAAAGGAATACATTGGGGGTATCGTTTTACTCACAGGAGACAGCTCAGCATAATTTGGGTTGTTTGATCATATTGGAACATATCAAATATACAAAATGCCCAAATGTAACGCATAAGTTAAAAATGTGAAAAATATTTTTTTACCACAAACTTTGACATATAATGGTGAAAAAATGGCGACATGTTAAGGCACAATATATGCCATATGAGATACCCTGGAGTGTCTACTTTCACAAATGATAAGCCTTTTTGCGGTTATTGAAACAGTCAAACTGCTATAATGGCCCAAATTGAAACATAAGCCCTGCAAATCTGTCTCTCAAAATTCTACTCTAAAAACTGAAATGGTCATGTCTCCTTTATGGCACAGTAGCGTCACGAAATAGTGTCAAAGACATACATTGGGGGTATTGTTTTACTCAGAAGACTTAGCTGAGCATAATGAGGGGTGTTTCATCATAGTGGAACATATAAAATATACAAAATGCCCAGCACAAATGTAATGCTTAAGTAAAAAATGCGAAAAATATTTTTTTACCACAAATTTTGACATATAATGGTGAATAAATGGTGACCCGCTAAGGCAAAATATAGGCCATTTGAGATACCATGGAGTGTCTACTTTCACGAATGGAAGGCCTTTGTGTGGTCATTTGAACAACCAAACTACTATACTGCCCCAAAAAAAAGACATAGGTCCATTAAATCCATCTTTGAATTTTCTAACTGTAGTAACTGAAATAGTCTGGCCTCTTATATGTCATTGTAACTTCACAAAATAGTGGCAAAGGCATACAATGGGGGTATTGTTGTACTCAGCAGATGTAGCTGAACACAAAATGGGATGTTGTCCAGGAATAGCACACAGCGGCTTTACAAAATACACATTTAAAAAACCTTGTTATATGTGTGTATTTCAAAAAACAGAAAAAACACAATTTTACTACAATATCTAGCAGAGATTGTAAAAAGTAAAAAGTGTCAAAATACCCTTAAATAAATAGCCTGTGATGTCTTCTTTATATAATGTAGATAGGTAGTACAAGCGCTTTTGTATGTGCTATTAAATATGAATTATACCAGACAAATATGATTGGGCTGCTATATCACCGTGATTATCTTTTTATCATAGGAAAAGTGAAAAAAGTGGAAAATATCGGTGTAGCGCTCTATAATAGTGGATCTCCCGGAATGAGTAAAAAAGACTTAGCTATACCTTGATGGGTTGTTTGTATTTATAGCTAGTCCCAATATATCCAGGTAAACCTTAAATCAAAAACATAAATGTACAGAACATAGTGTAATCTGTATACCAAATGTAAATAGAAATAAAGTACATAGGTATCTAACTCACACTTTATTGAGCTGATATACTAGCTCAAGTATCTGCGCCTTAGGGTCCGTAAAGGCGACCCTTCCCCTCCTTTTCATCCAAGATTCTCTCCAGGTACTGTGTCCTAGGTGATAAGTACAGGAGGGAAAAGAGATAGCGTAGTACCGTCTGGTGTATATAAGGTATATAGAATAAATAGTACCAATATACTCACAAACCCTGAGCCTATATATCGGCTCGCTTCATAAGATGTGTGTGGTTAAGGACCACATTCCTTCTTTCAAAATAGCAGGTAGGAATAAAAGCCGTGAGTGTGATAAAAATAGGTGTATAATTTATTGTAAAAAATATAAATTAAAATATGCATAAATCAGATCAACACTTATGGCTATAGTCCAAAAAGACAATAAGTCAGCTCACTGTTCATCCAGGACACGTTTCACCAAGTTTGGCTTCCTCAGCTGGAAAAAAAATGTTCATGAGACTTCTAGACTTATAGAGCGCTACACCGATATTTTCCACTCTTCTTTATATAAATATATACTTTTGTGAAGCAATTTTGTTTTCTGTGACGACTGTTAAACTTACAAGTCAAACATACCAACTTCTGAATTTATTTCAC
Source organism: Pelobates cultripes (assembly GCA_933207985.1). Taxonomy (NCBI): domain Eukaryota; kingdom Metazoa; phylum Chordata; class Amphibia; order Anura; family Pelobatidae; genus Pelobates; species Pelobates cultripes. The sequence goes on along the minus strand of OW240913.1, from coordinate 321,598,074 downwards.
ATTTAAATGTTATATTACTCCTTGTATTGTGTGACCTGTAACTTTTAAAATAAGCTGAAATCCTTTACATATTATGCACTTTGAAAAACAAGACACCTAAATAAATTTATTTTTAATTACTTTTCCTAAGCTGGACATATTATGCACACACTATTATTGCCAAAACTTTCATTTTTTTTCATTTTTTCATTTTTTAAAAATAATAAATTAGATTTTATATTTGTATAAGTCACATCAAAGAAAAGCCCATCTTGTCCTTTAAAAACGATATATAATATGTGTTGATTCAATAAATGAGAGCGATGCAAATTGCAGTTGAACACAAACAGCAAAAAAGCAAAAATAGCTCGAGTCCTTAAGGATATGTCCAGCTTCTGAAGCTGCGTCCTTAAGGGGTTAAGGACACAGCTTCAGAAGCTTGTCTTACGCTTAATGACACAAGCAATTTTTGCATTTTCTTGCTGTATGTGTTCAGCTGCAATTTTCATCTCTCTCGTTTATTGCACAGACACATATTATATACTAAGGGAAAAGAACTCTCTAGAAGAGTGGGAATACCAGGAGCTGGCTAGGTGACTAATGGATAAAATACTAATACATAGAGATAAATATAAATATAAAAAAAAATATATATATATATAAATATAAAAATATATATATGAGACAGGCATTCCAGCAACACACGGGATCAGACGCATGTACCAGCAGCACCACTAATCTGCACACGCAGGACCTGTTTGGAAAGTACCGCCACCGGAGGCATCTGTCCTGCACGTCCCCTGAAGTGAGGCTCCTGCTCGGGACGTGCTCACAGACACAAGCCATCCTCACCGGCAGCTGTATATTGAATCATCACAATCCATATCCATCCTTAACAATCTGAAGGTCCTTGCTGTTATTTTTCAATGCTTCAGTCTGGTAATGCATTTCTGAATCTAGTGTGACCTGTATTTTTATATTTAACTTTTTCCAAAGTTATTTTAATATATTCAATAAACTGGCATTTTTTTCTTATATGAAGTGATCCAGTTTTATGCTTCAGTTTTCCAGCGATATATTGTTTTCATTTTTATTGCCTAAAGCTAACAGTTCCTTGTACTGTATAGCTTATTTTTTACTTCTATCTTTTACTAAGTATATTATTTGCAACAGGTATCATTTATCCCTCATGTTGTTTGGGATATAGACACCAGTTTTATACATATTTTTTGGTCATCCAGCAGAGAATTTGGTCTCTCATCTTTCCCCTTTTTGCATTTTAGTATTTTATTTATATATATATATATATATATATATATACCTTATTTTTATTTTTTTTATTTTTTTTTACCCCCCTTATATAGCACTGCTTTGCATGTTTGCACACTCTTAAAGGACATTTAAAGGTATAGCAGCATTCTCTTTGTATTCTTGCACATTTAAAGGGATATCCCGTTTATTTGAGATCTCCACTCATAGCACTTTTACTCACATTTTTGCACATTTATAGGGATACTTTGTCCATTCCAGATTTAAAGGCATAGTACCATATATATATTTATATATTTTTTTTATATTTATATTTATCTCTATGTATTAGTATTTTAGCCATTAGTCACCTAGCCAGCTCCTGGTATTCCCACTCTTCTAGAGAGTTATTTTCCCTTGTTCTATATAGGTTTTTAGTGAATCCCTATCATTACCAGTTTTCGAGTAGCTTAGTGCTAGTCTGTCTCCCTCTCTCCTGTGTGGTATATTAGGTACACCAGAACTGTTCTACATATTATATACTGTTTTTTAAAGGACAGAAAGAGCTTTAATTTGATGTAACACACACATATATATATATATATATATAAATGCTTATTTATTATTAAAAAAATACAGAAAAATGCAAAAAAGAAAAGAAAATGTTTTTGTTTTTTGTACAGTTTTTGCAATAATAATGTGTGCCTAATTAGTGCAGGTTAAAGAAAGTAATTACAAATAAATTCATTTACCATGTTTCTCCGAAAATAAGACCGGGTCTTATATTAATTTTAGTCACAAAAAACACACTAGGGCTTATTTTCAGGGTAGGACTTAGAGCCAGTCTGTCAGCCGGTGTCCGCGCTGTGTAACCCCCCCAGAGACCCTCACCTCCCCCTCCCTGTAATATTCTCCCCTCC
>OW240913.1:320852067-320968103 GCA_933207985.1 Pelobates cultripes | reverse complement strand
AGCTATTGAAATTAAGAAGGTAAAAGAATGTTTTTTGATTCATTTTTTTCTAAATGATCATGAAAAAGCTGCAACTTTTTTAAAAGTAAACCTGCTGTTTAGTGAATAGACCCCTAAGTCGTTTAATTAACCAGGATTTCTACATTGAGTTTGAGCCATATGTCCAATGGTATTTAAAGCAGCATTAGCCACACTTCTGGTCATTATCTTAATTAGTTAAACCTCAAGAAATACGCCACGCAATAATGAAAAATAATGAAGCAAACGTATACAGTTGAATGATTGTGAGAATATTAGGAAAGATATGGGATTTACTAATAGCACCAATGGGAATGTTGTTTGAAAGGAACAAAAAAAATTGGTTCAATTGGTTATGTATATCTCCTCTTCCCTTCAGTTTGAAATGCGCCAGAGAGAAAACAGAATGCAGCAAGCTCTGTTATTACACTGGAACATATTGTCACTGTTATAAACAGCCCGCGTTCGTTGGTGCTGCCAATTATTCCCTAGTCACTGTTTTCTTATTCAGATTGATCTCCTCCTGCTTGAGGCGGTTTCACACCCATGACTCTGAAATATCCCTTGTGGCCTGTTGGCTAATTAACAGCAAAATTCATCTTTTGATGAAATAATGCTGCCAGTGGAAAAAGATTTTAATATTAGAAAAAAAATAATAATAATAAAAAAAATATATATATATGTATACATTTTGTTGTCTACATATTCTAACACTAACATTAAGCAGAGAAAGTGTTATATCTAGCAATTAGCATTAATTAAAGGGAGAAGGACCACTTAGCAGAGACAAAGTGACATATAACACAATGACAAAATTAACCTTTCTTCTAGAGAGCTATATTCCAATCCTGATGATGTGAATTGTGTTTCTTGTGATGGTCAGCCAACTTAACGTAGGGCTGAGTATCATGGGAAACTGAGTCCACAGACATCTGGAGTGCCCAGTATCCTAGTGCAAATGTATGCTTGCAAACAACACAGATGTTGTCTCCTCTGTGCTGTGATGCATAACAAAATGTTTTGCAAATGCAAGAATAATTAAGGAAATTGTAATTGTATTTTGAGATGTCCAGCATCGACAATAGGTATCATAAGGATAATGCAGTCTCATTAAATATATTTGATCATTGATATTATATATGTCAAGCAGCAGAAATAGACAAACACCCAGGGCCGGTGCTTCCTATAGGCCAATAAGGCGTCCGCCTAGGGCCTGCGGCTTTATGAACGTCTGTGCCATCCCTCTATCTAGGTTCCTCCGTGGCTGCCCCTCTATTATTTCCAGCGTGCTGTCGGCCATGTTCCCGGGATCTAGGGAGCACTTATATTGCTGTTCACTATCGCCTGGTAAAATATCAGTCAGGTGGCATACCCATCAACGCGCTCAGACCCCCTCCCAGACATTCATTGCAGCAGGTGGCAGCAGCGCAAGGGCGCTTTAATTCCTCACTCCCACCCCTTGCCCTGTATGCAGGGCCATCTATAATATGAATAGGACCCTGGGCAAAGCATTTTCTTGGGCCCCCTGGGCCCTGCCCCCCCACCAATTACACCCAGACATACTGACACATACACACACAGACAGACATATTTAAACATTTGCTGATACATACTGACACACACATACACTGACACACAAATATATGCTGGCAGACATATTGACACATGTTCAGACATACTGACACACACACAGACACACATACATACATACGTACACACAGACACATACACTGACAGAAATACTGACACACACACAGACACATACACTGACAGAAATACTGAAACACACACAGACATATACACTGACAGACATATTGACACAAACACACAGACATGCTGACACACATAGGCATACTGACATACACACACACACAGACACACTGACACACACACAGGCATACTGGCACACACAGACATACTGACACACACAGGCATACTAACGTACAAACACAGACATACTGACATACACACAGACATACAGACAGGCACACACACTGACATACTGGCACGCACACACACAGACATACACACACAGAGATATACTGACACACATGGGCAGAGCGGAGGGAACGAGGAGGGCCATACCTATGGATCTGTGAAGAGATATGAGGGGCTAGAATTGTTCAGTGCTTTATATGTATGGGTTAGCACTTTGAATTGACTCCTATAGGATACAGGGAGCCAATATAAGGACTGGCAGAGAGGTGAAGTGTGAGAGGACCGACTAGAGAGGAAAATCAGTCTGGTGGCGGCATTCTTTACAGACTGTAGTGGGGCAATACGGCTTTTGGGGAGACCAACCAGGAGAGGGTTACAATAATCCATGCTGGAAATTACTAGAGAATGGACAAGCTCCTTGGTAGCATCTTGTGTAAGAAAGGGGCAGATGTTTTTAAGTTGGAATCTACAAGATTTGGCAACAAAGTGGATGTGAGGCTTAAAGGTGAGGCCAAAGGAGGGGTGGGGCTGGACCGCCGAGCTGAATGGTCACAAGTTTGAGCAGCTCCTGCAACTCACCAACTTCTTAAACCTATAAACATGAAATCCGAACTAACCATAGACCGACAGCATTGGCCCTCAGTGCTAAGGGGACACTGGATCCAGGGTGAGGCAGGCTCCTCAAGTTTCAGTCCCCTGGAGGTGAGGTCTTTGACGTCCCAGTTGGAGCCTTCGCCGGCGGTGAGTGGGGCGGACGGCCGCTGCCCCGCTATCCTGCCTGACAGCACACAGCCAGAGGCAAAGCACCAGGCAGACCTGGCCCTGTTCCCCCCCCTATGGACCAGTGGGGGTGATCCAGGTCTTCACTCAGAGGCTATGCAATCCAGGCCCAATGACCCGACCACCCCCAATTGGGGGAACAGGCGCAGCACACAAGATAGCGGACGCCATGTGCGCCGAGGTGGATGTGAATGACTGCTCTCTCAATGAGCCCACAGCACTCAGTGAGGCTTCTGAACAGAGACTCAGGGGGTCGGAGAAGTCTGCGTCCTCCATACCCTACAAAGCAACCCACCAAGAGAGCCCTTACCTGTCCCATCAACGAGTCAAGCAAATGGCAAACAGAGACGGAGACACAGCCGAGCCGTCGACAGCCGCGGCACTGGTGGGTCGGAACACCGCAAAGAGACAACCCCCACCAGGAACTTACGACTATGCCGCCAAGCAAGGTACTCTCACAGCGGGCCCGACCACATACCCACCGTACACATGACCTGCAGCGCAGCAGACCCAGAGAGGGGTTCCACGTGGCACCCGGCAACAAGCCTATCTTCCTGATGCCCAGACTTGGCGGTCTTGGTCCAACACGACTTTGGCCCACAGGAAACCTGCAAATGGACTTTGCCCGGATCCCTACCCTGGTGGACAAGCCTACCCTGCCATACTGACACTACCGATTGGGTAGACGACTCCCAAAGCCTGTACCAGAACATGCATATTAGACCAGCCAGGGTGACATACCACATGCAGCTTACTATTCAGACCCAGCATGCTAACACTTCAAGTTTAGGGGCTCACTATACCAGCATCACCTCTTACTACACACATTAGGCATATCAGGCATATAAGCAGTTCACCTGGCTACTACAAATTGTTTACTGACACAACTGCTAGCTAAGCAACCGATTAGCTTACTCATAGGATGCACCAACATCACTTCTTTTACAAGCTACTAAACTGTGCACATGTGCAAAATGTCAACCATCACTGGTTATTATTCATGCTTAGTAATAGTAAAATTAGGGTCTGAATATCCTAAATAGGAATACTATTCATAAATAAAAATGTATACAAAGATATTTACAATCCATTAAACATAGATTGTAAACCAACGTATTAGCAATCTCTTGTAAATGACAAATTTATAATGAAATATAATAGAGCGTTGGTGCAGATTGGACAAACATACCTGCTATAATGCAGAGTCAATACCGTATATAGCCCATGCAAATTGATCATTTCACATGGCACAAGGCACGCTACTTGTTCAGCTCTATTTGGAGATTTGTTACAAGATCTTTCCTTTGTTATGCTGCAGCTTGATTACTTTGTACCTAGACAACAAACCTGCTACAATACAGTGATTCTAATGTATATAGCTCATGTGAATTGCAAAACTTTGTATGCATTACTGGATGAAGGTTTCTGAAAACTTTTGAACAGAACCTCATTACGATTATACACTCTCAGTAATTATCATGTTCACCTCATATTTTTCTGTACATACTTTAGTTTATTTATTTATTTAGATTTCTATTATGACCTATTTCAACCTGGGAATTTGGCCATTATTTTTATAGTGGTCCAATATTTACATATTTCATTATAAATAGGTCATTTACAAGAGATTGCTAATACGTTGGTTTACAACCTATGTTTAATGGATTGAAAATATCTTTGTATACATTTTTATTTATGAATAGTATTCCTATTTAGGATATTCAGACCCTAATTTTACTATTACTAATAAAAGTTACATTTTAAAGGCACTCACTTTTTCTTTTTCACTACTTCTTTAGTTTCTGGATTAACTCCTACATGAGTACCCTTTAAGCTTCTTCTTTCTCGCATTACTTTTTATTGATGCTTAGCTCTTAGTGTGCCCCACTTTACTTTCCTACGTGTTTCCTACTCTGAGAGAAAAAAATAAAAAATGTGTAATGTTCATTTCATGCACAAATAAAATAAAGAATTTAAAAAAAAAGTTGAGGCCAAAGTCAAGTATGACGTCAAGACAGCGTGCTTGCAATGATTGACTTATGTGGATATCACTAACTTGAAGGGAGAGCGAGAGAGGAGGATCGGTATTAGGAGGAGGAAAGACAAGGAGTTCAGTTTTAGAGAGATTGAGTTTCAGAAAGCACAAAGACATCCAGTCAGAGGTGGAAGAAAGGCAAGCAGTGACACATTGCAGGACGGCAGGGGAGAGGTCCGGAGAGGAGAGATATATTTGAGTGTCATCAGCGTACAGGTGGTAGTGGAATCCAAAAGAGGCTATAAGTTTGCCAAGAGAGGCAGTATAAAGAGAAAATAGAAGGGGACCAAGGACAGAGCCTTGGGGAACTCCAACTGAGACAGGACGAGAGGGAGGAGGTATCCTTGGAAAAGAAGACACTGAATGAGCGCTGGGAGAGATAAGAGGATAACCATGAGAGGACAGAGTCACAGAGACCGAGCGATTGAAGAGTTTGAAGGATGAGAGCATGATCAACGGTGTCAAAGGCAGCAAAGAGGTCAAGGAGAATTAATATGGAGTAGTGACCTTTGGATTTAGCTGTGATTAGGTCATTAGTAACTTTGATAAGAGCAGTCTCAGTAGAGTGGAGAGGGCGGAAGCCAGACTGAAGAGGGTCAAGGAGAGAGTTGGAATTGAGGAAGCGGGACACACGGGTAAAGACAAGTCTTTCCAAAAGCTTTGAGGAAAAAGTGAGCAGAGATATGGGATGATAGTTAGAGGGGAAGGTTGGGTCAAGAGATGTTTTTTTTCAGGATAGGTACTACAGTGGCATGTTTAAGGTCAGCAGGGTCAGTGCCAGAAGAGAGAGAGCAGTTGAAGATGTGTGTCAGGTAAGGCACAAGACAAGGGGAGAGAGATCTGAGGAGGTGAGATGGGACAGGATAGAGAGGGCAAGTGGTGGGGCGAGAGGAAAGTAGAAGCGAATGCATGCATAGATTGAGATTAACATTTTCTTTAGTAATAATTAACACAAATTGATCAGGTGAATAATTGAGAGATACTATGATAACTTTTTTATGTGGAAGAATATTATTTTATTTTATTTTGTTTTATCTATCTATCTATCTATCTATCTATCTATCTATCTATCTATCTTTATAAATGTGCAGGAGAATACTGAAAATGGACAACAGCTCAAATAGCCTACCCTTCAGTGGGTCCCTACTCAGATCTCAACTAGTTCTGGATAGCCCTTATGGGTGGGATGAGTCTGATGTGCAACGGTATAGGTTCTCTGTGCAATGCTTTCCTATGGGTAATTTACTGACACTGGATGTCCTTATGCAGAGCATAGATCAAATTAAAGGAGATTTTGTCTACATGAAAGTTGTCTTTACTTTAACACAATTTGTCTTATCAGATCCAGTAGACAAGTCCAGATACTATTCGGCAAAATATATTATTCAGGGCTAAAATAGGAAATAAATGTACTTGCTGTTTTGGCAAATTGGAGTTTTGCATTTTCTTTTTAATTAACAGTAAATTAACCCCTTAAAAGCAGCTCCAATGTAAAATGATAAAATTGAAGATTATATTAGCTTTAGTGTACTAATAATCTTAATTTTAGTAATGACAGGAGGCGAATATTTGCATAACTTTCTTTACTGAAAACTCCAGCAGCATAGAAACATAACAACCAATCAGAAAAAGTTATGAGGCCCTGTCTATGACATCACTTCCTCTTTCTTTGAAGCGAAAACAACAAATAACAACCATAAATAACGTAATCATATTAAGTTCCAACAGTTCAATAACACAATAAAGTTTCAATCTCCAGTAGATCCTTGATGTAGAGTTATGGAAGATGAATCCTTGTCTTGTTGAGAAGACGTTCACACTGAAAGAAAAGAAAAAGGTGAAAGGTCTCTGACATGGCAAGTTCCCCACATATCATAAACATTAAGAATCTGACATAACAATGGATGCCTGAATGGATAATTAATCAATACATTTTAATTCTAAAATTATGTTATTTAATATATCTAACACTCTTAAGGTACATGTCTAATTATTCAACCCTATACAATCCTCTTAAAAGACCACTCTAGGCACCCAGACCACTTCAGCTTAATGAAGTGGTCTTGGTGCCAGGTCCAGCTAGGGTTAACCCATTTTTTCAGAAACATAGCAGTTTCAGAGAAACTGCTATGTTTTTGAATGGGTTAAGCCTTTCCCTATTTCCTCTAGTGGCTGTCTCATTGATTGTGATTTTCACAGTGAGAGCACGCCAGCGTCCATAGGAAATGGACTCTGCCATTATGAATGCTTTCCTATGTGACCGGCTGAATGCGCGCGCAGCTCTTGCCGCGCGTGCGCATTCAGCCGACGGGGAGGAGAAGAGGAGGATCGGAGGAGGAGAGCTCTCCGCCCAGCACTGGAAAAAGGTAAGTTTTTACCCCTTTCCCCCTTCCAGAGCCGGGCGGGAGGGGGACCCTGAGGGTGGGGGCACCCTCAGGGCACTATAGTGCCAGGAAAACGAGTATGTTTTCCTGGCACTATAGTGGTCCTTTAAGGTACATGTCTCAGTATTTAACCATATAACCATATATACTGATACATGTCTTACTGAACATAAAGGATGTATTCTATTCAACCTGATTATGATATGGGAGGGGTTCTATAGGGTGGGAAATATTCGCCTCCTGTCATTACTAAAATTAAGATTATTAGTACACTAAAGTTAATATAATTCTCAATTTTACCACATGTCAGGAGGCTTCATATTTGCATTTTTAGAGCTTAGAATTAACCAATGTGAAGGAAGCATGAGATGTTTGACAAAAATAAAACATCCTAAATGTACTCTCTCGCGACCAATCCGCGCAACGCATAATGTCGGCTAAGGAGGCGCCTGCCGATAAAGCTTGTGAGGCTGCCACACCTCCGACCGAGTGTGCCCCGAAGCAAGGTTCAACGCCAGCTAACGATAATACCCATCGTTAGCTTCCCCTCGAGGTCCTGTCAGAAGTAGAGGGAACGTCGGTAGCAGTAGTGGGGTTTGGCGAGACATCTCCAGAAGATCACGAAACCATGGTTGACTCCGCCAGAGGGGTGTTATGAGAAGGAACGATATCCTGTAGTTGCGTGTATATCGAAGTACCCGTGGAATCATGGAAAACGGTGTGAATGCAAATGCCCCTTGTTTGGGCCAGGTTTGTAGAAATGCTTCCGCAGCTTCGCCTTTCGGATCCGGAAGCCAACTGTAGTATCTCAGTAGTTGGTGGTTGGTCCTGGAGGCGAACAGATCTATTATTAGTGGGTCTTTCCACCGTCGTAGTTCCTGGAATATCTCTTTGTTGCGTTTCCAATCGCTGTTGTCCAGTTGCACGAGAACCAGTCCGCAGTCAGATTGGAGATTACCGGCAGATATTCTGCCTGTAGCGTCATGTTCCGTGCTAGGCAAAATCTGTAGATGTCTTTGTGGCTTCTGTCAGAGCTCGTGATCTGGCTCTGCCCAGGCGGTTGATGTACTGCACCGCCGAAACATTGTCCATGCGGAGCAGAATGCAGCAGTTCGACCTGCCCTTGGCCAGGCTGCGGATGGTGAAGGACCCCGCGATCAGTTCCAGGCAGTTGATGTGTAGGTCGGTCTCCTCCCCTTGCCATGGGATGGCGCCCCATCCACATAGGCTGGCGTCCGACTCCACGATGAAATCTGGGGAAGAGCCAAAGATCGCCTTGCCATTCCAGGCTTGTATGTGAAGTAACCACCATCAAAGTTCCATTCTCACTTCTGCCGACAGTGGGATCCAGTGGTCGTATGAATGTCCGGTGCGTAGATATATCGCCTTCAGCCGTTGCATGGCCCTGTACTGTAACGGGACCAGGAATATCGCTTGTATGGAGGAGGAGAGGAGTCCCACAATCCGGGCGAGCATTCTGAGCTGTATCATATCCATCCTCAGTATCCGTCTGATTTCCTTCTGTATCGAGGCTATCTTCGCCGAAGATAGCCGTAGAAAGCAGTCCTTCGAGTCGATGTCGAAGCCGAGAAATTGGACCGACTGGGAGGGAGAGAGAGACAATTTTTGTCTGTTCACTACAAAACCCAAAGATTCCAGAAAGTGAACGACAAATTTGGTCTGCAACCGCAGTCTGGAAGCGGATTCGCAAAAGATTAGCAAATCGTCCAGGTATACGAGACATCGTATGCCCAAGGTTCGGATATGTGCCATCACTGGTCTCAGCAGCTTCGTGAAACACAATGGAGCCGAACTGAGGCCGAATGGCAGACATGTAAACTGGCATATTTGTCCTCTCCAAGCGAAGAAAGCGCCGGTAGTTTACGTCCACTGGTACTGACAGGTACGGGTCTTTGAGATCCAGTCGCGTAAACCCGTCGTTCTTGATAAGAAGGTCTTGCAGAAGATGGATTCCTTCCATCTTGAAATGTCTGTATATTACGTAGGAATTCAACTGTCGGAGGCTGATAACTGGTCTGTAGTTGCCTTTTTTCTTTTTGACCAGGAAGATGTTGCTTAGGAAGCCTCCCCCTCCTGGTGCGTATTGTATCATGCCTTTTTTGAAGAGTGTGTGGATCTCCTCGTCCACCAAGCATTCTTGTTCCACTGACATATGTATTGGAGGTGGGGGAGCGGTTTGTACAAGTCGTAAGTAAAACTGATAAAGCCTTGTACTGTCTGGAGGACCCAGGCGTCTTTGGTAATTAGCTCCCAGTTCTGTAAGAAAAAGGACAGGCTGCCTGCTACAAAATTGGAAACATTTTGGTATGTAGGTGGACTCACCATTAGACTCACCATTAGAGAAACGGCCGCGTCCCCGACCTCTGAAGCCTCTAGTTCTTCCTGCCCCTCTGTACGATGAGGGCCTTTGTGTTGTAGACGGGAAGAAGCTTTGAGCTTGCGGGTACGATCTGCAAAAAGCAGCTGGTGGCTCGGTTCCGCTGCCGACCAGCCCTCCCAAAAACACCTCCTCCTGTGGGGGTGTGGAAAACCTGCGTGAGTAAGGTTTGGGCCTTATTGAAGGTGGTGAATAGGTTCACGTGTTTTTTAAGCTCTGCGATGAAAGCGTCGCCAAATAACAGTCCTTGTGCTTTCGGGCCGAATTCCTTAGCCCCTAGATCCAGGAGCTTGTTATCTATGCGGATCAGTGCCGACTTGCGTCTTTCGGTGCACAATGCGGCGTTTGTGTTGCCCAGAAGGCATATTGATCGTTGAGCCCATTCTCGTATGATGTTAGGGTTGAGTTGAGAGCCCTGACTGAGTGCTAGATCCGCAAAATAGAGCATCTTAGCGATGAGTCCGAGCAAATCCAGCACTTTGTCTTGTGCTGCCTTCATGCCTTTCTCCACACCCTTTCGAGGGTCTCGTCCCGTACGCGACATAAAGACCACCACGGTGTTGTCAAACTCGGGTGTAAGTGCTACTTTGTCAGGTAGCAGTGGTCTGGGGCATCCGGCCTTGAGGCCTGCCCGTACCTCTTTTTCCAGAGTGGGTGTCGGATGTTATGGGAATCAAAGAGTGGGGCAGCCGTGACGCCCGTGGACCTGCCATACAGTAATCAGTGTAATATCAAGAGACTGTGAATACAAGGTGTGATATTGTAAAAAACAAGTATAGGAGGGAAGGGGCCAGGAGAAAGAGAGGTAAAATAAAGATCAAGTATTATCATGTAGTCGATGTAAAATTCAGGTTATACCAGAGAAGCAAAATACTCTGACTTTTGTAGGCTGGAGCAGCAAAGAAAGAGGAAGTGATGTCATAGAAAGGGCCTCTTATGGGCATCATAACATTTTCTGATTGGTTGTTATGTTTCTATGCTGCTGGAGTTTTCAGTAAAGAAAGTTATGCAAATATGAAGCCACCTGTCATGTGGTACAATTGCCCACCCATCTCCCCTTAAAACTGCTTTTTGAAGGACAACTAAACGTCTGTTTGGTTGGTAACCTTTGGGGAAGAAGTAAGCAAAGGACATGGGGCATTTCTTCTGCATCTACCTCTTTGTTGTTACCACAAACTTTAATGTTCTTGCAGTAATGCCAGTCCTCTTGTTCTGCCAACTTGTTTGTATTCTTTGCTTGAGTTTGGAGCAGTTCTTTTTGAGCAAAGCAGTAAATATGCAGGCCTCCCAGCCGTCCCGATTTTTGTGGGACAATCCCAAATATCACATCCTCTCTGGCCTCCTGACTTATTTCCAAGGTGTCCTGATTTTGTCAATACCACGGAACTGTCCCCAAACAGTCTCATTAGACGTACCTGGGCTATGTTCAGGGCCCTAGGACCCTGCAGGAAGCAGTGGGTGGGCTGACCTTAGTTGATTGACAGGCAGCCTGGCAAGCATTCTGCCCCCTTTGGGCTGAGTCAGTGATGTTGTAGTTGGCCGGTACGAATAGGGCTTCACAGCCCTTTTTTGATGTGTTCATGCTGCAAGTGTGCTTCATGTACTGACTATCCTGCTATTTTAAAAAAAAAAAACACATCCATTGCAATAAGTCAGTCAAAATGCATCAAAGATTCATTGAATTTGAAAACATGCAGTACAAATATGAAATTTCCCTAGGAACAAAAAATGCATTAATAAAGCACTGATAAAGTGACCTACAGAATATGCAGCCCAGAGGAGCCATTTCAATCATCATATAAGGAGGTTATATTCATTTACACTTTCTATATTTTTTGAAAATTATTAGAATCCAGTTCAGATGACCCATGCAATTCACATTTATATAAAAGGCATGCACATTACTCTGTGATACATTTGTAACAAGTTTAGTTTGTGGACTCTCAGACTATACTGCTTACTGATTAGTAATTCCTCCATTAGAATATTTTTGAAAATTGTTATTCAGTAAGCAGAGAAAACGGTTATACATTGTTAAACATTGGAGAAGAAAGTTTTACAAAGAGATAAACTGTACTCTCATATGAGGTCTTTTTTATTGGTATGATTACATTTATACTATTTTGGAAATACAGTATATAAGTAATAATCGCATGTATTTATTTGTACACCAAGCTTGACATGTTTTTGGCTAATAACGCAAGAGGGGAAAAAAATATATAATTAACATTCTTCAAATATATAAAGGGTCAATATAAAAAGGTATCCAGTGACCTGTTCATTAAAAGGATTGAATGAAGGATAAAAGGTCAACCTTAGAGACTTTATTAAATTTATGCAGAAAAGGGTGCACGGAGACAGTGTCTGTGGAATTTCTCAGATCCAGTGACATATAAAATGAACAGAAAACCTTACTATAGTGTAGTATATTAAAAATCCTGCTGGAGTATAGAAAACCGAAATGTAGACATGTGCAATTCGTTTCGGTCCAAATACGAATTCGGACGAAATTCGTACATTCGGGTACTTCCAAATGTCCGAATTGCTGAAGTGTCGAATTGCCGAGGTCCCGAAGTTCTGAAATTACCGAATTTCCGAAGTGTCGAAGTGCTGAAGTTCCGAAGTGTCAAAGTTCCGAAGCACAGTATTGCCTAAGTACTAATATACTTACCCAATGAAAGAAGAAGAATGTTACATTGTATACAATTTTAAATAAAAAGTATACAAACATAGCCAGGATTCAGCTGTAAGCATTTGGAACACTTACAACAATCAAGTAACATACATTCATATAAAATGTAAATTACTTAGCCAGTCAATGGAATGACAGGAATGAATAAATAGATAAATCCATAATTCCCCCGGTATTAGGGAGTTATCAACTAAAAGGCTGAAAGACCTAAATTGGTCTTTCAGCCAAATTTACTAATACTAAGTAAAGATTATTTAGTATTAGTAAATTATGCCTCTACTCGCTATACCGCGAGTAGGGACATGTCTATTAAACAGTGAGTCGCCTGTGGCTGCTCACTGTTAAGAAAAAACTCCCCCATCCTGAGCCCCCAACCCGCGACGTGACAGTGGGGGCTTTTAAAGATGGGACCTATTGCCCCCCCTGGCCTCCACCCCTGAATGGCGGGTGGGGGCCCTAATATAAAATAATGGGGGGGACCTATTGTCCTCCCCCTGGGCCCCCACCCCTGAGCGGCGGGTGGGGGCCCTAAATCAGAATAAGGGGGGGACCTAATGTCCTCCCCCCCGGCCCCCACCCCTGAGCGGTGGGTGGGGGTCCTAAATACTAATTAGTGGGAGACCTAATGACCTCCCCCCTGGCCCACACCCCTGAGCGGCGGTTGAGGGCCCTAAATATAAATAAGGGGGAGGACCAAAGGTCTTCCCCCATGGCACCCACCCCTGAGTGGCGGGTGGAGGGCCCTAAATATCAATGGGGGGGACCTATTGTCCTCCCCCCGGCCCCCAACCCTGAGCGGCGGTGGGGGCCCTAAATAAAAAAATGACCCCCCAGGTGACTAGGGGTCCCCAAACCCCTAGTCACCCCATCCCCCCCAAAAAAATTAACCCTCTACCTACCTCCCTCACCCTAAAAATAATGAGGGGGGGACCTTTAACTAAGTACCTGTAAAAAAAAAAAAACTTACCATTCAATGTTTTCTTTCTTCTAAAATCTTCTTTTTTCAGCCCCAAAAAAGGGCAAATAAAAAGCCATAATAACCGACGCAATTTAAAAAAAAAAAAAAAAAACAAGCACAAAAAAGTATAATCCATCTTCACCTGGCGAGGGCTAAATGAAAAGACTGACAGGTTAGTCTCTACATTTACCTGTCACAGCACTCTGATTGGTTGGTGTGAAATCCACCAATCACAGTGCTCTGTGTCATTTTACACAGCGTGGGAAAGTTCTTTGGAATTTTCCCACATTGTGTAATTTGACTCATAACTCTCTGATTGTTTACTTAATCCACCAATCAGAGAGTTATGAGTCAAATTACACAGCGTAGGAAAATTCCAAAGAACTTTCACACGCTGTGTAAAATGACACAGAGTACTCTGATTGGTGGATTTCAAACAAACCAATCTGAGTGCTGTGACAGGTAAATGTAGAGACTTACCTGTCAGTCTTTTCATTTACCTGTCAGAGCACTCTGATTGGATGGCTTAAACCCACCAATCAGAGTGCTCTGAGCCTAATTGCAGGGCGGGGCAAGGCTTTTTTAAGCCTTCCCCCGCCCTGCAGAGCTCAGTCTGCGCGGAGCCCTCGCCAGGTGAAGATGGATTATGTTTTTTGGGCGCTCGGTTTTTTGTTTTTGTTTTTTTAATTGCGTCGGTTATTATGGATTTTTATTTGCCTTTTTTTGGGGCTGAAAAAAGAAGATTTTAGAAGAAAGAAAACATCGAATGGTAATTTTTTATTTTTTTTTTACAGGTACTTGGTTAAGGGACTAGAGACTAGGGAATTAAAAATTTTTTGGGGGGAGGGGGTAAGTAGGGGTTTGGGGACCCCTAGTCACCTGTGGGGGTAAAAAATTTTTATGGCCCCCACCCGCCGCTCAGGGGTGGGGGCCGGGAGGAGGACAATAGGTCCCCCGCATTGGTATTTAGGGCCCCACCCACCACTCAGGGGTGGGGGCCAGGGGGGAGGACATTAGGTGCCCCCCTTATTAGTGTTTAGGGCCCCCACCCACCGCT
Organism: Pelobates cultripes; assembly: GCA_933207985.1. Taxonomy (NCBI): domain Eukaryota; kingdom Metazoa; phylum Chordata; class Amphibia; order Anura; family Pelobatidae; genus Pelobates; species Pelobates cultripes. The sequence goes on along the minus strand of OW240913.1, from coordinate 320,953,843 downwards.
CGGGGGGGCCCCAGGGGGAGGACCTTAGGTCCCCCCCTTATTAGTATTTAGGGCCCCCACCCGCCGCTCAGGAGTGGAGGACAAGGGGGAGGACATTAGGTCCACCCCCTTATTCCAATTTAGGGCCCCCACCCACCGCTCAGGGGTGGGGGCCAGGGGGGAGGACATTAGATCCCCCCCTTATTTTACTGTAGGGCTCCCACCCACCGCTCAGGAGTGGGGGTCAGGGGGAGGACATTAGGTCCCCCCCTTATAAGTATTTAGGGCCCCCACCCACCTCTCAGGGGTGGGGGCGGGGGGGGCAATAGGTCTCCCCTTTAGTTTAAGAGCCTCCACTTGCGCGTCACGGGTGGGGGCTCGGGAGGGGGGACCCTATTTTTTTTTTTTTTTAAACAGTGAGCAACCACAGGCTGCTCACTGTTTACTAGACATGCCCCTACTCGCAGTATAGCGAATAGGGGCAAAATTTACAAATACTAAGTAGTTTTTACTTAGTATTAGTAAATTTGGCTGAAAGACCAATTTAAGTCTTTCAGCCTTTTGGTAGATAACTCCCTAATACCGTGGGAATTAGGGAGTTATCTACTAAGCGGCTACAAGAGAAGTGCCGAAGTCCCGAAATGCCGAAGTTCCGAAATGTCGAAGTGCCAAAGTTGCCGAATTTCTGAAGTGCCGAATTTCTGAAATGGCCGAAGTTCCGAAGTGGCCAAAGTTCCGAAGTGGCCAAAGTTCTCAAGTGGCCGAAGTTCAGAAGTGGCCGAAGTTCCGAAGTGTTGAATCGCTGAAGTCCCGAATTGCAAAAGTCACGAATTTCGGAATGCCGAACCGAAAATGTTCTCATGCACATGCCTACAGAAATGCACTTACAATATTCTGGAGCTTATGTTCAGCTATAATGGTAGATCCAGGTGCTTCTTGATAAGTTTAGTTCCCAGGCTGTGAATTGTTGTACCAGTGATCGGCAGTCAGATGTCTGTCTTGGTGCAGTGTCCCTGTCCTTTTAACCCTGCAAATGAAAACATAGCAGGTTTTTTTTTCTTTCAGTGAACATAGCAGTTTTTTAAGTCCTCCTCTGCACTGATATCGCAGTTATCAAACAGGTTACCCTTCAGCGCAGTAATATGTCCAGCTTAGATATGTACAGATGGATTAATCTATAACTGCATTGCCCAGTTTTTGTACATATGTCTTGGTTTATTTATACATTTGGTGATGGTTTTATATATAACTGCAATGTCGAACTTATATCCACATGGAAATGTTATAATATAAGGCTACAATGTTCCATTTAGATTTTCATGAAGAAGGTTAAATATATACGACTGCAAGATCAGATCTATAAATGAATATGCAGATGGTGTAATAAAATCATTTGATATCCTTTTTGTGTCATTTTACCCCACTCCCTCTAGCATGTAAGCATGTAAACTCATTGAGCAGGGCCCTCAACCCCTCTGTTCCTGTGTGTCCAACTTGTCTGGTTACAACTACATGTCTGTTCGTCCACCCATTGTAAAGCGCTGCAGAATTTGACGGCGCTCTATAAATATAATAATAATAATAATAATAATAATAATAATATCCACTCTAGATATTCACATAGAGATGACTTTTACATTTGCCAGATCGATTTATGATGAGCTGCAGCAACTTGGTTATTGAAAACAAACAATGGCCTATCTACAATAATCAATGCACCATCACCACTACAGTATACTGCAGTGCTTACAGTGATAGATGTGCCCTGGCACCTTCAATAACATTGTAGCTGCAAACAGTCTAACAAATTACCTGTGATCCACCCTGTCTAGCCCAAACCTCCAATGAAATCCAGAAGCTCTCTGCGCTGAGCTTGCCCAGTGCTGCAGGACTATCCAGTCCTCAAGTGAGGAAGTGACCAGCACTCTGCAAACCCCATGAAGGCTGCCAAACCATTACCAAACAGTATGAGTACTTACATTGTGTGATGGCAGGAAACTCCTTGCACTGTAATCACCATAGTACGCTTTTGTGGTTGATGCTTGTACTGTTCGTTTAATGCTCGTTCATTCCTGCTTGAATCAAGATGGATCATCAGTGGGTGTCACTTTGCAGTGGTTATGGTGCTTGGCAGCTCTTGAAGATTAGAGTTGGCCTTTTATTTCACATTTACTATTTTTATGGAGGTTTTTTTTTTGTTTGTTTGTTTTTTAGCAAACAGAGTTTTGGTTTATCTTTAAATGAGCTATAATTCACTTTAAAAAAAAAAATTAAAAAAATCAGCCCTTTATTTGCAGAGGCACTTTTACATTAATCAAAATATTTGGTTATTTAAAAAAAAATGTAAGTAGACCAAGAAGGAATATTGAACTCCAGGCTCACGCTGTACTTAATCCTGTAGTGACTCTCACTGGACTGTAACCTCACTTTGAAATGACTGCTTTAGTGAGTAAATAAACACAATTGTATGCTTTAAATTTAGTTTGTTTGTTTAATTCTCCTTGTTCTTATCTATAGCGTATTTCATGTTGGATTAGGAAGCCTAATGCTATATATTTGCCATGCAAACAGATTTAATCATTGCCTCCATTATTAAAACCCCTACAAAATATGGTTATGATTTAACTATTCATTCACTTGTTTGCAGAATGCAATTTATCCTAAATAAATCCAAAGGCAATTTATGAAACTAATATTGCGTGTTTCCTGCAGCACCACAGTAACTTTTGTTAGCAATACAAATACTTGCAGATGTTGTCTGAAATAGTAAATAGAAATATTATAGCATATCAGTCTGCTCTGTGTTTTAAAAAGTTTACATTTATTAATGCAGATATATTTATCCAACCCATTGTCCATTTAGGAGAATATGCCTTGCATATCCTGAGACCACATCTGTATCAGGTCATTTTGAAATGCTATTTCTACAAAGACTATAGTTAATCATTTGAGTTACGTGAAACTAGAAACATATTTACAGTCAATTCTCCTCTTTGCAAAAACAAACAAGATTATGGAACCTTTTGGAACTTCTAAATACTTTTGCACTTCGAGTGCACTTGTTCAGAAAATGCATATATCACAGGTTATGTGGGATATGTCAGGAAAGTTCAGGTTTGCACCTACACGCAGGTGAAAATATGAATAACTGAATCATCTGTAAACCGGTTATTCATAAAAAAAAAAAGAAAATGTTTTTTGCACTAATGGAAAGAGTTTACTTTACTGAGAGGGTAGTGGATGCATGGAATAGCCTTCCAGCTGAAGTGGTAGAGGTTAACACAGTAAAGGAGTTTAAGCATGCGTGGGATAGGCATAAGGCTATCCTAACTATAAGATAAGGCCAGGGACTAATGAAAGTATTTAGAAAATTGGGCAGACTAGATGGGCCGAATGGTTCTTATCTGCCGTCACATTTTAGGTTTACCTTTATTTTGTTTACTTTTTTTGTCAAAAAAAAAAAGTCTTCTCATAATTTATTTTCTAGAATGATACTGGCTGGACACCTGTCAGCATTTTATCATTTTTTCCTTTACAAAAAGGGATTGTGTCACCACTCTATTTTATGCCTCTCAACCGTCTCGATTACAGTGGACAGTCCCAATTTGCAGGTCCTTTTCCACCATGCCACTTTTGAGAAACTGTCCCAAACAATCATAGTATGGGCACATCATTAGATGCACTTACACTATGTTAAAGTCTAACTCCATACTGCTATAGTATCTATAGCTTTATTTACCCGAGATAAGAAATAATAATGCACCTCTCTTCTACTTCTCTCTCTTTTCACTTTAGAATCCACCTTTCACATTATTTTCCAATGAAAAAGTGAATATATATAGAAAATCAAATTGTTAAATTAAAAGTAAAACTGCATAATAAATAGACATCTGCTTCTTAATTTGAAAGTTAATATGTCATATCTAACTATCATTCATGTCTGGGACTCGTTAAACATCATGTGACAAAGATTATATTATTATTATTATTATGATGATATTTATAGAGCGCCGTCAAATTCCGCAGCGCTTTACAATGGGTGGACGAACAGACACGTATTTGTAACCAGACAAGTTGGACACACAGGAACAGAGGGGTTGAGGGCCCTGCTCAATGAGCTCACATGCTAGAGGGAGTGGGGTAAAATGACACTAAAAGGTAAGGATTATATATCACGGATCATACTTCTGTTCAAAGCAGCAGGTCACAAAACAACATGTGATAGACGATATAACTGCAATTAACAGCTGCTGCTCACTAAATAAAGTGTGACATAGTGAACCCAATAAATAACAAATAGTGTTAAATAAGGTGATCCTGTACAATAGCCCCCTTCCCCCCCCAAAATGAATGGAATACTCACCAGAGAGAAAAACGGTTAAAAAAACTAGAAAAAGATTCAAAACTCTAGAACAGTGTGGACTGTTTTACAATAACAATAATATAGGCCTTATTTCATAAGGAGTAAAAAGCCAATATGTTTCAGCAATGTAATAATAGATTTGAAGTACTATTAAATAAAAAAAGTGCTAATGAAAATTTTCACAGTAAGAAATAATCTATTGATAATATTAAATAAAAATGAAATAATCATTTAATAAGTACTGTGCTCTTATATCTAATGATAGCATATTCGCCACAATGTAAATAAAAACAATATATAATTGTGTTAGCAATGTAAGGTGCCACACTCAATATTATAGTAATATAATTGTATTTATTGTAGTACAATTGACTTGTCAACTAAATGGTAATATATTAAACTGTTTTTAAAGCAGTTAAAAATATAGGTGTACTAATGTAGAAATTAGAGTCTCCAATTATTTACGCTGTAAGTAATAATGATCGGCTGGAATGGTAAAAACCAGACACTTACAGAATAAGGAACTCAACCTTCGGCTCTAGGGATATCGCTACAATGGACACTCCCACAATTCAGTGTACCTCCACTCTACGGCTGGATCACCACCTACCTCGCTCCAAGCTAGATCGTGTCTCAAGATACCTCAATGTTCAGGGTCTGCAACACAATACAAAATAGAAGGAAATTCCAACAATAATATGACGCAAGATCATCTTTATAAATAAAATTATTTAAAAGCATTATATAATACTTCAATATGTGTATAATGGAGTAGACAGCAGGCCAAGTATGTATACAGAATGCTGATATGGCAGCTCCAAAATGAAAGTCCACAATGGATAGGCCTACATTTTACCTAACTGATGATAAGCTTCGCATAGTAGTTTCTTCTGCTCAATGAAGTCTCTTCTCATTCCATCATGCCTATATACCATGACATGGATCACAAGTCCTAATTAACTCTGTTTCTTACAGGGATACAAAGTGATTTAAATTCCAATGGAAATGTGTATGTTACAATGTATCAGGAATCTGCAAAATGTATGTATATGTATACATTGTTTTTTAAACTTGTATTTATTTTATTTCAATATTTTTGTGTGATTTATGACTTATTTTATATTTTCTCCTTCCTTCAATATTTGATTAATTTATAATATTGCTGATAAATTGTAAATCATTCTCTTTTTTCTTACTTTCCAGAATATCTTTCGGTAAATAAAACCTATGGTCGCCTCAAGCTTGCTATCAGGCTCTGATTTCCTGAATATCATGCAAGTGCTAACGTGGCAGCACATGTTTTCAATCAAAAGTCATTGAGCAGAAAAGTCACAATTAGAACATTTTAAATGGAAAGGAACTGACCACATTATGAGAATCAGTATCTGGTTACATGATTGTTTTCTACGGATTCTCATCCTTTGCTTTTTATCTCCAAAACGTTGGAATTCAACACATTTCTCTTTGTTCTTATTTTATGTATTTGCTATGTGTTGGCTATGGTAGTCTCCTAGGGGGGCAAAAATAAATGTAATCATAAAATATGTTCTATGTAATATTTAAAAACATATTGCTGTCCTATAACATGGGTGCCTAACATTTGTTCTTCAGCTGTTGCTGGGCTTAAGAGTCCATAATTCTTTAACCATCAACAGATGGCAAAACATACAGGACTTGTAGTCTAACAACAGCTGGAAGGCTACCCCTCTTCTATAGTATGTCAATGTAAATTGTGCTTTATTACTGTCAGTCTTACTGATCCCATCACGGTTTGTTCATTATTTCAAAACTAATTGGACTGCTGGTGACATCCACCACTGAATAGCTAATGACTATTACTAATAATATTCTTCCTAAAAGTGCTACATAGATACATGAAAGTGCAGTCGGGATTAAAGTAAATCTAATGAATTAAATATATGAAAGTGTAGTTGGGATAATACCGCAATTGTGAGAAAGAATTATAAAAATTGATCACCAAGCAGTAACATTTTATTTTGGTTTTTAGTTTAATTGATGGACAGAAGGATTCAGTTCTGCTGAACCACTTCAGCCAAAAGAAATAAAATTGGGACAGCAAAATTTAGTCCATGCCATGCTGCAGTGTGGAGTGTGCCATCAGGAACTAATTTCATGTTTTCCAAGGCACCCGTCTTGTTTATGAGGTAGGTGAACAAGGAGATGACCCGTTCTAAACTGTCATTACTGTGGCTCAAAGTTTCAGTCATGCCCCTAAATGGATTGGAACTGACTCTAACTGCCCTATTATAGTCCAATCCTCACACACCAGTGGGGAGTCAACATCAATGGAGTGGTGGGAAGCTAAACAATGGATTGCCCTCTACTGGTAATTCTCCTGCAATGCTCAAATTTGCACCTATGTGTTGGCTTCCTGAATTGCACCCTCCGCTACATGATGTAGGATGGGCGTAGAACAGCCCACATCTACACAGGAATCCTGTTGCAGAGCTCTGACCATGTTTGCCCTGTGTTCCCTGGTTTCTTCTCACGCATATTATGTCTGTATGACTGACTGTGTATCTGTATTTCTGTGTGTACATGTGTCACTGACTGTGCAGTTGTATATGTTTGTATGACTGTGAGTATGTATGTTTATGTGACCATGTGTCTCTATGTCTGTCTATGCATGTATCTGTAAGTGCATCCTCAGGTGTGGCTCTGGGTGTCACTATGTCTGTCATTAAGTGAGTGGCTAGTTATGCAAGTGAGTTAATATGGGACCAGTTTGTTTACTAGAAAATAAATTTGGTTCATTGCTTTAAAAAGTACTCAAAAGAGTGCTGCTTCATTGCGATTGGGGAACTTTCTCTATGTGAAGAACACAACATATACCATGTGTGTGCACTTCACTTTTATATATATCGGATATATGTAGGATAATATATATGTGAGATGAAGACGCCTTTTTACATATTACATATTGTAACGGATCACCTGGCACCCAGACTGGGCACCTCCGTTGAAGGATGCTCCTAGCACTTCCTGAGGGCTCCAAGCACTCCAGCCGACACCACAACCCCCATAGACTCCTTCAGAGAGCAAGACAGGAACAAGCTCTTGCAAGAGCTTAGCAATGAATATAGCAAGAGAGTATGCAAAGCATAGCAATCCCTTGTAGCAGATTCCCCCAATAAAAGACAAAAGTGAGTTAGTCTGCAGTTAGTTTGTCACTGAGTTTACCTGTAGTGTGCTTGAAAGAAAAGTGAAGTAGAACTGTCTAAAGCTTTATTTTACGTGGGACTAGCCCATATGGTCATTACATTAACATTGCTGTGAAAACTCAATAAAATTACAAACAGTCAAATCATAGCAGGCAACATACAGTGACTTATTATAACACAATGGCATATTTTTAAAAGAGGTGGGGGAGACAATAATAAACAGAAAATATTTCACATGCCTGCAGAATTAGCAATATGCAAATCTACCCGAATATGCAAATGAACCAGTATTGCTATTCAGGTAGTGCATATTGCTGTTGCTACCAACAGAGGGCACTAGACAAGCTCCATAGCCAAATCCACCTAGTTGGTAGCAAATGTCAGCACTACAGGAGAGCAGACAATACATCCCAGGGGCCTTAGTCACATGGCAGGAGGCTGGATATCAGTCTTCTCCAAAGCACAGTGGCAAGGCTGGTTCCGCCACACATATTACATATTCAGGAATGTTTTTATTTACAACACTGTTTTATTATCTGTAACTTCATTACTTGGTACAATATTTTTTAAGATTTTTTTTTTGTCCAAATTCATCTAATATATACTTTTTGTGTCTTTTCTGTACAATTATATTACCTTAATTTTAACCTAATTTCAAGGATGTCCTTCCGGTTATTCCTACTGGTTATTCGTAATGTTATTGGGAAACGGTAACCATGGAGAGTCACTGAAATGTTTGTATAGCTACAAAGGAACCTGTCTGTTGAATTTTTAAACCTATACATAGAATTAAACAAGTAATGATACAAATACATCTGTTATTATATACATACAATAATATATGTGACAAATAAATCAAGAACAATATTAACTGTTCTAGAATATTAACTATTAGCCCTAATTTTTTTTTAATTAAATGCTCAGTGTAAACATAATTTCAGTTTAATTACATGTTTTTTTGCAATGATCATGACCCTGCAGTCTCCTTTCTCAGTTATCTGCTGTTCAGGGCCGGACTAACCCACCGGGATACTGAGGAATTTCCCCGTGGGCTGGTGGGCTTGGGGCCAGCAGTGCAGCACCTGACACATTTATTTTTAACTCCTCTGAGTTTTAGTTTGGGGGCTGGGGCAGACAATTACCATGGTGGCAGCTAGAGGCTGGTACACAGACAGAGGTGGCAGCCAGCTGCAGCAGGGAGGAGTGATAGTCTCTCACACATTGCCAGCTCCTCTGCATGGCCAGTATGGTAGGATCCAGCCCCTGAACTTGAGCTCTGCCCTACAGCCTCAGCCACAGCCTGGTGAACTTTCAACAGGAAGAGGAAGTACAGGAAGCACCTCATGAAGGAACCACACTGCCAGTGACAGGTAATTGTATGATTGATACTGAAGGAGTTAGAGTGTGTGTGTGAGTGAGAGATTGTCTGTAGAGTTCTTCTGTTTGTCAGTGAGCTTGTAGTGTGCTTGTGTGTATCAGTGAGCTTGTAGTGTGCTTGTGTGTGTCAGTGAGCTTGTAGTAAGCTTGTGTGTATCAGTGAGCTTGTAGTGTGCTTGGGTGTGTGTCAGTGAGCTTGTAGTGAACCTGTGTTTGTCAGTGAACATGTAGTGTGCTTGTGTATATCGGTGAGCTTGTAGTGTGCTTGTGTGTGTCAGTAAGTTTGACTGTTGTGAGCTTGTTTATGGGGCAGGGAGCTTGTGTGTGTCAGTGAGCTTGCCTGTAGTAAGCTTGTGTGGGTCAGAGGGCGTTTGTGTGTATTGGTATGCTTGTCTGTAGTGAGCGTGTGTGTGTCAGTGAGCTTGCCTGTAGTAAGCTTGTGTGGGTCAGAGAGCTTTTGTGTGTCAGTGAGCTTGTGTGGGTTAGAGCACTTATGTGTTTGTCATTAGCGAGCTTGTGTGGGTCATAGAGGTTGTGTGTGGTGAGTTAGTCTGCAGTTAGTTTGTCACTGAGTTTACCTGTAGTGTGCTTGAGTGAATGCTTGTCAGTAAACTTGTGTGTGGCAGTAAGCTGGTCTGTAGTGAGCTCTTGTGCATGGGTCAGAGGGTGTTTTTTTGTGTATTGGTGAGCTTGTCTGTAGTGGGTTACAAAGAAAGAAGGGAGTTGTGACGAAGTGCCCTTCGCCACTTGGTCCTGGAGAGGCCTACTTGCCAGCCTCCTCCCCTGTGACTATGACTCTTTCATCTATCTGGCTTTAAAGCCCCTAGTCTACCTTCAGACAGACTTTTTATGTGGGCTGCTTTATTTATCCTATGTTTTAGTCACCCTGTACCCATGATAGGTGCAGGGTGTGTGTAATGTAATTGTTTATAGTGTGTGTGTGTACTGTGAAATGTATTGCCTTCTCTCCTGTACTGCTGAGGTTTGCTACCAACTAGGTGGGTTTGGCTATGGAGCTGGTCTAGTGCCCTCTGTTGGTAGCAACAGCAATATGCACTACCTGAATTGCAAGACTGGTTCATTTGCATATTCGGGTAGATTTGCATATTGCTAATTCTGCAGGCAGGTGAGATATTTACTGTTAAATATTGTCTCCCCCCACCCCTTTAAAAATGTGCCATTGTGTTGTGATAAGTCACTGTGTGTTTCTTGATATGGTTTGACTGTTTGTGATTTTATTGAGGTTTCACAACAATGTTATTGTGGTGACTGTATTGGCTGGTCCCAAGGGAATAAAGGTTTTGACAGTTCTTCTTGATCCCTCTAAACGTAGCCTTGTCTTGTTATTGGAGGGAGCTGTTATAATCACACTGGGGATTACTATGTTCTGCATGCTCCCCTGAGCTTGAGTTACTTAGCTCTTTTAAGAGCTTGTTCCTGACACGCTCTCCTTGGAGGAGGGGTCTTCACCGCACAGTCCTGGATGCTGGAGGTTCATACAGGGTGGAAGGAAGAGTTCTTTCCCACACAGTCCTGGAGGACAGAAGCTGACCCAGGGTGGAAGTAGGACGGCGAGACTCCAATCAAGATACGGCGGTTGCGGAGTCTGCGGTGGTTGTGGTGTCTGCTGCAGCGCTTGGAGTCCTCAGGAAGCGCTAGGAGCATCCGTCAACGGAGGGTACTCAGTCGGAGTACAAGGAGCTCCGTTACAGGAGTGTACCTGGGAAGTGGAGGGAAGGCTATTACTAGACAGCTAGAAGTGAGGATGTAACGTAAAGCGAGAGCCACTGGGTTATGAGGCAAAATAATAAATAACAATAATAAATATATAAAAATAAATATAAATAATAATAAAAAAAGTGAGCTTGTTTGTGTCAGTGGGCCTGTCCGTAGTGAGCTTGTGTGTGTCAGTGAGCTTTTCTGTAGTCAGTGTGTGTGTGTGTGTGTGTGTGCCATTGAACTCTTTTAATATATATATTTGCTGAAATTATACAATTGACATATTGATGCAGATATCGGAATGGAGTATTTCCCTGCTTGAAGAATTGTCCCCAAGCAGAGCTAATCACAATGGACAGGGGGCAGCCTGGAGGGTGTGTGTTACAGCACTGTAACACCCATGGATTATCTGGAGCGAGGGGCTGCAGTTAAGGCAAAATTCTTCCAAAGCACATACATACAAAAAAAATACAAGCATATTATGTTACACAATCAATTAGAGGGCTGGAATTATTTTTTTCCAGGGCTGCTTTCTGTTCCCAGTCCGGTGCTGCTGCTGTTTAAAAGTTTATCTTTATGTGCCACACCTTGTCTGGTTTTACAGGGGCACTATAATCATGAGAACAACTACAGCTTATTGTATTTGTTCTGGTGAGTATAATCATTCCCTTCAGAGAAAAGGCAGTGTCTACATTACAGCCTAGGGACACATCCAGTGGCCATTCCTCAGATAGTTACTAGAGGTGCATCCTGGGGCAATGCTGCACACTGTACAGCACTGACATTCACTGTCTCCACCCTCTGCATGCACTGAACTTTCCTCATAGAGATGCATTGATTCAATGCATCTGTATGAGGAGATGCTGATTGGCCTGGGTTGCATTTGACTCCACCACTCCACCCATCTCCTAGGCTGAGATCATCTGAATTGACAATCTCAGTGAATCCAATGCTTTCTTATGGCAAACCATTGTGATTGACTGAGATCATCACTTCTGGTGATGTCAGCCAAGGAGGCAGATCAGAGGCAGAGCCAGCATCTTCAGACTGGTATAAAGGTAAGATTTTACTATATTTAGGGGGAAAGGGAGCATCAGTGGTGGTTTTAACACTACAGGGTCATGAATCACGTTTGTGTTCCTGACCCTATAGTGTCCCTTTAACGCAAAAAAAAGCCTGCCTATACACATCCTCACAAAATCTATTCATCTTATCTTCAGTGAGTGTACAGTGTGTTTTTACATTAGAAGTTCGCCTGCTTAGTTACTTACCTGCTGGTGCCAAAAATAGCACTATCAGCAGCCTCCTGTGTGAGATTAAAGTTGTCACACAAAGCTTCACAGGAAACAATGCAAATCAGTTTCCCTGTGCACTACCAGACACCACAAGAGGTGTTTCATGCTATTTCACACTTTGAATGAGGACATCCAGGACATTCAAAGTCCCTATACAAAAATACTGATGTTTTAAGCCAGGCTTTCCCTTTAAGGATCACCATAGTATGAAAAAAGGGACTTCACATTAACTTACCAATTACAAAGTTACCATAATTAAAAACATAACAAACAATTATTACTTTTGTAATATATAACGATTGAATAAATTTGTTCATATGTCACATGTTCCATTCATGTCATCAAACCTAAAGGCATTGTATTTTTTTAAATACAGCTTGTAAATTCACTTTAACTCCAAACAAATGCAGTCTGAATAACAAATCCAGAATAATATGCTATTGATGAAATATTTTTTATATATTTTCAACCTTCATTATAAAAACTAATAGAAATATGATGAGCTGAGTTAATGCCACAATAAATTAGCTTATTATGTATATTTACATGTCAGCCAACATAAATGGGAAACTATTATTTTGTGTAGTAATCTCAGAACTATGACATCATATTCCGCGAGGACAACAATTAGTCTGTAGCACAAATGTAACAATTCTCTTTTATGAACGTGATTGCAATAGTCTAGACAGCTACAGGAGTTTTACATTCTAGACATAAATCTCATGTGAGTAGAATGGAATTAAAGCTGTAATCCAAAATTTGCAGGCAAAATGCCATCTTGGATAACTTTTAGATGTATATGGGAAGGGGCACAAAATTCACTGAGAGAAGGAATGAGTGAGCATAGTTTTGAAAATCACACGGGCACATCATTAAAGTTAGGAATGTATTTTCACTGCTGCACTACTGAGTTATGTTAATTATAACTGGGTAGTATATTTATATGAAACTTGGGATACGTGGATAGCATATAACATTAGGAAAATATAACCGTTTGGTTATAGACTATTATATTTCCAGAGAATTCCCTTTTCTTTTGTCTGTTAGATCTTGGCAAAGATGTTGGAGGTCTAAGCTTGTACAACAAATAAATGATGTTATTCAATTCTTCCTAAAGGGTTTGAAATACTAAAATATACTATTTTTCACATATGTAAGTGTAACAAGAATATCTATAAAGGTCAAATACATTGCATTTCAAGAACAAAATGGGGTTTTGGGGAATTCAGTTTCCTAAAAATGGTATCAGAATTGCTGTCAGCATCAGTCATATAACGTTCCTTGTTTTCTCCTGCTGTGCCCTGTATTTCCAATCCTGTCTCCTGTAGCACTAGTGCTATAATCTGCAATTTCCTATGGACTCATTATTGTTCCAAATTGCCCCAAAATCATTCTTTTTTTGTTTTTCAATGTATACATTTTTATTGAGAACATTATTTGACAATGACAATAATTGACACAGAAAATCCAAAAGGACAATTCAGTAAATCATATATCATACCAAAAACTTGGCGAACAATAGTAACATTATAGTGTAGGATCTGACAGATACGATATTACAATTGTTCCAATGAGGTGTTGGCGAATGTATGGTTGCCAAAAAGTTAAATGTACATAAGTACCAGAGGAGAGTATGAGCAGAAAAGAGAAGGAAATATATTAGGGAGCTAAGGCATGTAAAGTAGGGAAATGGAGGAGTGGGAGAAGAGGGAGAGGACTTGGTCAACGGAACCCTGAAGGATCCTAAACTACATCCTGGTACGCATCTCTTCATATTGTTGGGTTCTATGCAGGGAATCCACAATTGGGTGAATGTTAATTTCCAGTGTCTAGCAATGTTAGTTCTTGTGGCTGTGACAATATGAAATATTAGCCACCTCTGTATTACCATATTATCTAAAAAATAATTGATGCCTATATTCAGCTTAGGAGAAAAAATGACTAATCTAAATCTAAATGACTAATCTAAAAAAATGACTGTAGTTGGCACCAATCAAACATTTCTACAAAAGTAATGTTTAAAGATCAATGAGATAGCCGAACCAGTAACTCACGGTGACCACATTATATCATTAAAGAACAGACTAAACAAACATAACCTAGCGTGACCCCTGGAAAGATACCACAGTATCAAAAATTTGTACCCATGTGGAAACACTTATAACCAACTAACAACTCACCCTCACGAACTCCATGTTTCAGTTGTATATGAAAAGAATTTCCTCAAGAATTTACTGAAAAATGTAATACTCTACTCTTTTATGTCTGTTTACAGCTTCATATGCATTTACTAAAAAGTGCATTTTAAATACTCATGAAATCACTAAGGAATCGTATTATCAGAACTTGAAGTTTGCACGTTTGCCAAGATCTCTGTGCTTAATCTTCTTTGGTATGTAGGGAAACAGTAAAATGACATATTCTTCACTAAATCTGAGTATTAAAAAAATGGTTGATTTATTTATTTTTGCTCTTGGATCAACAACCAGAAAAAAATAATATCCATATGAAAATATTTCAATACACGAAAATCACTCCGCTTGTTACTGTAATTTTATATTGTATTCTTACATTCGGTCACTAGAACAACTTTTCCAAAATGCTAAATCTCACAATCTGCAATATATATCAAATGCTAGTGTGCGTAAGAGGTTTTTGTAAATCGCTGTAGCTGTGATTACCATTATTATAACTGGTATTTAAATAGTGCCAGCATATACCGTAGTGCTTTACAATATTATCAAAGGGGGAGATTTCACAATAAATGAGACAATTACAAAAACTTACCGGAACAGTAGGTTGAAGAGGGCTCTGCTCAAACGAGCTTACAGTCTGTGGCGAAACCAACCTCGCCACTGTACACTGGAGAAGCCTGGTTGCTCGCCTGCTGCCTTTGGACTATGGCCCCATGTTAAAAGACATATTTTTTCCCTGCAGAAAAGACTTATTCATGCTTTTCTGCCGGGTGTTCGGTAGATTCAATCTACCGAACAACTGCACGAATGAATAGACCACCTGGGAGCTGGAGTGTGCCGGCAATTAACCTCTCTGAAGCTGCGGTTAACCGCAGCTTAATTGACGAATGCTGGGTGGCAAGGGACGGGATCATTTCCACAGCCCAGAAGGACAGCTATAATACAACACCAGTTCCTGGATTACAAATTGAGGGCAATGCCAGTACCCGTACCTGTCCTTCCTCCCCAGTGGCAGTGTGTGTCCCAGGGAGCTGGAGGTGTCGTCCTTCCTCCCCAGCGGCAGTGTGTGTCCGAGGGAGCTGAAGGTGTCATCCTTCCTCACCAGTGGCAGTGTGTATTACAGGGAGCTGAAGGTGTCGTCCTTCCTCCCCAGCGGCAGTGTGTCCCCCAGGGAGCTGAAGGTGTCGTCCTTCCTCCCCAGTGGCAGTGTGTGTCCCAGGGAGCTGAAGGTGTCGTCCGTCCTCCCCAGCAGCCTGGTGTGTTCTTAGGAGAGGAGACAGTTGGTCCCTCTCCTCAGCAGTCAAGTGAGTCCCAGGGAGCCGGAGGTGCCGTCCTCCCTCCCCAGCGGCAGGACAATATATTGAAAGGGGAGACAGTCGGTTCCCCTCTCCCCCAGCAGGGAGAGGGTCAAGGAGAAGAGCTTGTTGCCCCCTCTCCACAGAGGCAGCGTCATTGGCGGATCCAGGGGGGGGGCAATGGGGCAATTGCCCCCCCCGAGAAAATATAGCTGCCCGAGGCTCTCCCCTGCCGGCCCATGCAGGGCTGGTGCTATCCAAGCACCAGCCCTGCTGTTTGCCAACACGGACCGGAGGGGAGATCAGTGATCTCCCTCCCCGGCCCACAGGCAGATTGCTGGGCGGCCGGCAGGGGAGTGAGTGAGAGAGAGAACCCGGGGGAGCTATTACCTGCAGCTCCGCTGGGTTCTCCTCTCGCGAGCACGGGGCATTACCATGGCAACGCTCCGTGCTCGCGAGAGTGAACTCTAGCCTGAGCTGCAGGTTAGAGTTCACTCCACCACTAGAACCACCAGGGAATGGAAGAGAGAGCAGTGTCTCCCCCTCCCTCAGCAAAAGTAATCTTTATCTTTAATCTGCCCCCTATCCCCTCACACAAACTATAACCCCCTACACACTGCACCACACACAAATATACAGCCCCCCTTACACACATAGCCCTCCCTTACATACACAGCCCCCCCTTACACACACAGCCCCCCTTACACACACACAGCCCCCCCACACACAGCTCCCACACACACACAGCCCCCCCCACACACACAGCCCCCTACACACACACAGCCCCCTTACACACACAGCCCAGCCCCCTCTTACACACAGCCCAGCCCCTCTTACAGCCCCTTACACACACAGCCCCCTCAAGCACACAGCCCCCACGCACACAGCAGCCCCTCTTACCCCCTTACATACACAGTCCCCCTTACTCATAGCCCCCAATACACACAGCCCCCAATACACACACAGCCCCCATACACACATAGCACCCATCACACAAAAACACACTGCGCCACTCACACACAAACACACTGCTCCCAATACACACTGCTCCCAATATACAAATTGCTACCCCATACATACACTGCACCCCTCTCACACATGCACTACCCCTCCATACACATACTGCGACCCTCACACACACTGCACCCCTCACACACATACACACTACAACCCCTATCCCGGCAGACCTGGGTAAGTTATCAAACGTTTTTTTAAAAGGTTTGACTACTTACTCTGGGAGGGCGCCACAGCAACTCCAGGCACCAAAACCACTACAGAGAGCTGTAGTGGTTATTGTGCCTGGATTGTTTCTTAAAATAATCTGCCAGTGCCCCTCCCGAGATTAGCTTCTGGATCCGCCACTGGGCAGCGTAGCCCACCAAGGAGAGACATTAAGCTCCCCACTGGCGCAGATGGGACCGTGGTCTCTGTGCCCAAGCTACAGGGAGTATGGACAGCCGGTCCGGCTCCCCAGCGGCAGAGTATTCTACCAGGAGGGGAGAATACTTCCCAGCGGCGGCCTAGCCCACCAAGGGGAGATGAGAAGCCCCACAACTGTGCAGATGGGACCGTGGTCTCTGCACTTACAGCACAGGGGGTAGGGACGGTCGGTTTTGCCCCCCAGCGACAGGGCTGTTTAGCCAAAGGGGAGACAGTCAGTCTTCCCCTCCAGCAACCAGGCTCCAACCAGACTACTCCCGTGGTAGTGCTGGCACCAGGACAGAGAAACCACTGGTCTCTGCCCACTGAGCAACCCACCCAGTCCGCTTACCAGTCACCCACACAGCCATGGTGAGGCGGCTGGACATGGACAACGTTCTCCTCTACCCAGGTGTAGTAACCAGTTCTTGTGGGTGGGCTGTATTACTGATTGTGTTTTGTGTGTGGGCTGCTGGACTAACAAGGGCACTGACCGGCATGAGGTCAGATACCCTGTTAGTCTGATTGGTAAAGGGGAGAAGTGTGGCGAAACCAACCTCGCCACTGTACACTGGAGAAGCCTGGTTGCTCGCCTGCTGCCTTTGGACTATGGCCCCATGTTAAAAGACATCTTTTTTCCCTGCAGAAAAGACTTATTCGTGCTTTTCTGCCGGGTGTTCGGTAGATTCAATCTACCGAACAACCGCACGAATGAATAAACCACCTGGGAGTTGGAGTGTGCCGGCAATTAACCTCCCTGAAGCTGCAGTTAACTGCAGCTTAATTGACGAATGTTGGGTGGCCGCCATTCGTATCACGAACACGAAGTCGCGGCCATTTTAAACATGCGAATGCACAGCCGCCGACCTCCCTTCTTGTTCAGTGAAAGTGCACGAACGGCCCGATGTTCGGTAGTTTTGTTTGAGTGTGTTGTGCCCCAGATAGGAATCCCATGGAGCCCATTCGCATGAAACTGACTGTGTAAAGACTTTGGCTCCATGGCGATTAAACTGTATTCATGTGGTCTGAGCGCCATTCGCTTAATAATGTGCGCTCAGACCTGAGCTATCTGGGGATATGTAGAACATATATGTTTTATGTACTGAATGTAACTGTAGGTAATTTTATGTCTTTTACTGTTTGTTTTCTGTCATGTGGTTAATGGAGTTTTGCCTCTGTCTTTGGAGATAATTGAATTACTTCCCAAATTATCTCCAGGGCAGAGAGGAGGGATTGTGATGCATTGTGGGATGGTTGAAATGTGTAAGTCTGTGATTGGTCCTTTTACCCTTTGTGTCCCAGTCTCCCATTTGGTCGCCTAGGGGAGTGTCCACTAGGTGGGAGACCTGCATAAAAGCCGGGCAGTTAGCCCCAGTAAATCAGTTCCTGCTTAACCCTCAAAGTGAAGTGTCATCTCATTATTGGGGGAGGATTTACTGTATGCTATTAGAGACTGATTGCCAGGAGTGTAAGCCGCTTGGGGGCTTTTCCTGTTCGTCTGCTAGCAGCTATTCGTGTGTCTCCAGTTCGGGAGTTTCGAGTATTCCCTTGGTTGCAGTTCGGGAGTTGGTTAATTTGTGGGTTTGCAGTTCAGGAGATTGGTGCTTGCAGTAGCTGTCGGTGCAGCTGAAAAAGGGGAATATCGCATAAACGGTTTTTAACCTCTTTTGGGCAAAACGGTCCGTTACACAGTCTATAAGAGGTAGGGTGTAAAACCCAACAGGACAGGAGATAGCAATCAAACAAGTTGGAGTGAAGCAGAGCTGAAGGAGAGAATAGAGAGCTGCCTTTTAGGAGAGAGCAAGAGACAGGTATGTGAGATAGAGGTTACTCTGGGAGACCATAAGCTTTCCTAAAGAGATGGATTTTGAGGCACTTTTAAAATGATTAAAGACTGGGGGAGAGGTTGATGGTGGTAGGCAGGCTATTCCAAAGGAAAAGAGCCACCCGCGAAAAGTTCTGCAAGCGTGAGTTGGCTGTATGGGTGCGAGCAACAGACAGGAGAAGGTGCATCCCTGTGGATCAGTGAAGAGATATAGGAGGGGCAAGAATTGGACAGTGCTTTATAGGTGTGATTTAGTACCTTGAATTGACTCCTATAGGATACAGGAAGCCAATGTAAGGACTGACAGAGGGGAGAGGCGTGAGAGGAGCTTCAGGAGAGAAAAATCTGTCTAGCTTCAGCATTCATTACAAACTGAAGGGGGCAATAAGACTTGTAGGAAGACCTTTTAGGAGAGAGTTACAATAATCAATGCGAGAGATTACTAGAGCACGGACAAGCTCCTTAGTAGCATCTTGTATAAGAAAGGAGCAGGTGTGTGCTATGTTTTTAAGGTGGAATCTAAAGGATTTGGTAACAGACTGGATGTGAGCCTCAAATTTGAGGTCAGAATCAAGTATAACGCCAAGACAGCGCGCTTGCAAGGATGGACTGATGTGGGTACCATTCACTTGAAGGGAGAGCGAAAGAGGGGGATCAGTATCAGGAGGAGGAAAGACAAGGAGTTCAGTTTTAGAGAGATTGAGTTTCAAAAAGTGGGAGGACATCCAATCAGAGATGGAAGAAAGGCAAGCAGTGACACGTTGCAGGACGGCAGGGGAGATGTCCGGGAAGGAGAGGCATATCTGAGTGTCATCTGTGTACAGGTGGTATTGGAATCCAAATGAGGTAAAAAGTTTGGCAAGAGAGGCTGTATAAAGAGAAAATAGAAGTGGACCAAGTAAAGAGCCTTGGGGGACTCCAACAGAGACCGGACGAAGGGAGGAGGTATCATTAGAAAAGGAGGCACTGAATGAGCGTTGGGAGAGATAGGAGGAAAACCAAGAGAGGACAGTGTCACAGAGACCGAGTGATTGAAGAATTTGGAGAAGGAGAACATGTTCAACAGTGTCAAAGGCAGCAGAGAGGTCAAGAAGAATTAGTATAGAGTAGTACCCTTTGGATTTAGCTGTGATTAGGTCATTAGTGACTTTAATAAGAGCAGTCTCAGTAGAGTGGAGTGGGTGGAAGCCAGACAGAAGAGAGTTAAGGAGAGAGTTGGAATTGAGGACGTAAGTCAGATGGGTAAAGACATGTCTTTCCAGAAGCTTTGAGGAAAAGGGAGCAGGGATATGGGACAATAGTTGGAAGGGGAGGAGGGGTCAAGAGAAGTTTTTTTTAAGATGGGTACTACAACATCATGTTTAAGGGACAATGCCAGAAGAGAGAGAGCAGTTGAAGATGTGTGTTAAGAAAGTCACAAGAGGAGAGAGATCTGATAAGGTGAAATGGGACAGGATCAAGTGGGCAAGTGGTGGGTCGAGAGGAAAGGAGAAGCGCAGTAGCCTGGGTGTGGTTGAGAAAGAGAGGGACAAGGTGGTGAGAATTCTTTCCTTAGCTGTTCAATCTTGTTGGTAAAGTAGCATGCAAAGCTATCGGCAGTAAGGTTAGTTTGGGGGGTGGCCACAGCAGGGCAAAGAAGGGAGTTAAAGGTATTAAAAAGATGCCTGGGGTTGCAGAAGCATGAGCTAATGAGGGAGGAAAAGTATGACTGTTTGGCATGGGCAAGGGCTGTGTTATAAGAACGCAACATAAATTTGTAGTGGAGATAGTCAGACAAGGTGCGTGAATTCCTACAGCAGCGTTCAGGAGAACTGGAGCATTTCTACATGTAGCGTGCTGATTTAGTCTGCCACGGTTAGGGGCATGTTCTCCTCAAGGTGCATGTTTTGAGTGTGACTGCTGCGTCCAGGGCAAAGGTGAGGGTAGTGTTATATGAGGAGATAGCCAGTGAGGGACAGGAGAAAGTAGGGATGGATAGAAGTTGGGAATCAATATTAGCTGATAGCTGCTGGAGGTCAATATAATGCAGATTTCTACTTGGTTGAAGGGGGTTAGGTTGACGATGATGGGGCTGGGGGCTATTGAGAGCAAATTATAAGAGGTGGTGATCTGAGAGAGGAAATAGAGTGTTACAGAGATTGGAGTTTGTACATTCATGAGAGAAAATAAGATCAAGGGTATTGCCAGCTACATGAGTGGGGGGATTAGCCCACTGTGATAGCCCAAGGGAGGAGGTCATTGAAAGCATTTTTGAGGCTACTGAGGACAAGACTTAAAGAATACTGGGGTATTTGCACCACAGCTGCTCAAGATGTTTGGAAGACATCTTTAATTGCACAAATGTTGTAACTGAGATAGCAAAAAATCAAGGGTTATAAGAATACCAAGAACAGACAACATTCAAATACACTGCCCTTCAGTGGGTCAACTCTCAGTTTGCAAGCTTGTTTTAGTTCATCTTGAGCCATTACAGAGAGAACATAAACCATTTGCATCAGACTGATCTCAACCCCAGATATTGTTTCAGCCCTGTTAGGCCTCATCAATTAGATATTATAGTCTATACCCTTCTAGTCCACGTCTGTATAACCATTTTACTTTATGAAACACAAAACATTTTTTGAATATGGTTATTTTAGGAGCTGATCCGAGTCAGGTGTTTCCTCATGAAATTTGCAATTTAGGGTACCTGCGTTTTAAATAACTGCGTTGTGCTGCGGATACAGAGTGGAGCCAGTTGTAGAAGTAACTGGTGGCATTGGTAGGAGACCACGATGATTACTGGTGGAATTCTTCGCAAGATACTTGCACAGCAAAAGTGCAAACTATCCACATATCTCACAATGCAAACTAGGAAACTGTCATAAATCTGGTTAAACTAAATTTTTTTCAAATCACATATTTTCAGAAAATATTTCTACATTTAATCTGTTCAGGAGATTAGAGAACATTTGTGAAATTAAAAAAACAAAAAAAAACAAAGAAACTGTTGCATGATCTTAAAAGGAAGATGAGACACATTCTAAACAGAATAGAAGTCCATTTTGACAGCTGCATCTGGCTGAATTGATGAGGAACTATTGATGTTCGGATTAAACTATGCTTCTGTGATCAACTACTCAAACATGGCATTAAAGAAGAATACATTCTTTAATCCTGCCACCTAATTTTATGTAGGGACTGGAAGCAAGGCTAGCAAAACAAATCCTGAAAGTGTCTTTGGTTTTGCTTATTGACATAGCCATTTAATTAATTTATCAACATCACTATCAGCATTTAAAACAATATGAGGAAATCCATACCAGACAAAGTGTTCAACACAAAGAAATCACTGACGATTTTTTACTCATCCAAGAAAGGATCGATAAGGTATGATTCTAAACAGTGAGAAAGATGATGCAATAAAACATAATACAAAAATGAGATATTGATTTTTTTATACCATTGAGAGAATCGAAGTCAACAATGAGAAGAATTCTTTGCTGATTTTTTTTTCCAAGTGCTATTTTTTATTGCAAGAAATTTGGATTGCCAACTCAAATAGTTTTTGGTTGTTTGCATCTTTGTATTTCTATAGCACCTGTATACTATATACTCTGTGTCTATGAATAAAGTATCTTAGGTCATTGTACCGGGAAATGATGGGATGATTGTTTTCCTTTGTAACATAACCATCACTTCTAAATTACTCATTAATTAATCATTTAAGTTATTAATCAATGTTCATGATCCTGGCACGTAATACTTAAATAATACAAAATGCAAGCCCTACAATCCACAATAATTCATAGCCCTGGTTTAACTTCTCATGTACTGCTCAGTGTATTTGTTTTTTCGTAAATTGTAAAGTTTGATGATATTAAGAGATTTGTGTCACTGGCCCAACCCCTGCCCACCAGCATCCCAATTTACGGGACACCAATGTTGGGGGTATGGGGGAGATTCATGCCATTGTCCATCTATTATGCTCTTCTTTGTTGCCTACTCAATATGTGTTTTTAGATATATATAAGTAAATAAGAAAAAATGTTCACCAAAGTAAGGCTGAATTCTTTTAAAATTCAAATGATGTAGTTATAGTTAGAACTCTACTTTTAATCTAGCTCATGCTATTTGCTTTGACACTGAGCCACAGCCTTAATACATGTTTAATAGGGAATAAAAAGGAAAAAAAACAACCTGGTGATTGAAAGCTTGTAGGTTTTAACACTGATAGTGAGGAAAAGGTCAGAGGGATAATATATGAAGGTATGCTGGAATATATTGTAGAAAACAAAACCATTAAAACAAATCAAGTTAGTTTTATGACACACTGATCTCGCCAAACTAACCTCCTGGGTTTCCATGAAGAAGTAATTAGGAACTTAGTTCAAGGTAAGGTTGTAGATTTAGTCTATCTGGGTTTTTCAAAATCATTTGTACAAAATAAAGAAGCTAATTATAAATTATAGCATGTGTGCTTAGAGAGCTTGCTGAAAAAATAAAGTAAGTAGAAAGCTGTAAATTTAACTAATGGACCAAAAGTTAAAATTGGAGTGCTTTAATTATTGAACCCAACACTTTTTTTTGTAAATAAATCTTTATTAGAACTTTTTAAGCATCATGTAAACATATTTGAGAGCATATGTAGGTAGACAAGGAATGGTCTCAGTAAGCCCAATTGTCATTCTACGTGCGGTGAAGTCAGTGATAATTAAAAGGGAAAGAAGGAATGAGGAGATGTAAGAGTTGTCCAATAAGTTTACATCTAGAATGTAAGAAAAATAAAAGGAAAGGGGAAAGGGATCAGGAGAGAAGTAAGAAGGAAATTCGATCTAAGCAGGATCTTTGTATGTCATCTTCAGATAATATTAAAGAGTCATTCTTTTATAAAAGAGTCAGGTAATATATAAAACAGTATTCCTGGGGAATGAGTGAATGTTTAAAGTTTGGGTTATCGGGGCCGAAACATTTCTGCATTTAGAGATAGCAAAAAATGGGTCGCAAGAGTATTCTGAGAACGGGCAGCAGCTAAAATAGCCTGCTCTTCAGTGGGTCCCCACTCAGAACTCAAGCTGGTTTTAGCTCAACTTGTGCCATTACAGAGAGAACATATCTGAAGCATATCAGACTGGTCGCACCCATACGGGCAGTCCAGATCCGAAATGCCAGCAAGTTCTCTCTGCATGAGAGATACAGCAACCCCAGACGATCGTTTAAGCCTTGTTAGGCTTCATCAGTGAGGCATAGCTGATATCTCTCTAGGCACCGTGAGCAAGGGGTGTTTTTTTGTAAAAGCCTGTTAAAGGAGAAAAGCGTTAATGTTATTAACAAACGTCTTGAGTGAAGACCAATTTGCCCCCTTACAAAAACATATAAAACTCAAGATGTTCCAGTACCAAAGGGGATCATGGCTCGGTAGCAGTTGAAGCAGCTTCTCTTATTTGTGATTCCCAAGGAATGATGAACAATTGCTTGTATTTTCTTTATACGTTGAATGTAGGATGATAAGCATCATTTTAGATAAAGCTTATGACACCTTTCTTCTTCAGGAAAGGATGGATCAGGAAAATAACCTGGTAATACAATTTCCTGGTTTAAATGAAAGGATGTGTCCAAGAATTCTCGGACGAAGGAGTACACGGCCATGATGGAAGGATATGTAATGTTCTTTAACCGAGAGGGCTTTAATATTTGCAATTCTCCTGGCTGATACTAATGTGAGAAGAAGCAACGTTTTATGAGAAAGCATGGTGATAGAAATTTCATCCAGTGGTTCAATAGGAGAGTCTGTGAGAGCATGTAAAACCAAAGGAAGATCCCAATGGGCCGAAAAGGTACGGATTGGAGGCCTGAGTCTGATGACAGTCTTGAAAAACTAATCACCATTGGATCTTTAGCCCATCTAATCCCTGATATGGCTGATAATGCTGAACAATGCACTTTAAGAGTATTGAGACTGAGGCCTTTTTCTAGTCCAGATTGTATAAATCCCAATACTTGTGTAGTCGAGATATCTCCTAAGGATTGAAACTCCCTCTTTAGCCAGTCTGTAGATTTCTGCCATATCTTGTGAGATGTATAAGAAGTAGAAATTTTCCTGGAACACAACAGAGTAGAAACCACTTGATCTGGAATACCCTTGGAAATTAGGGATTGTCTTTCAAAAGCCAGGCCTGTAGCCTGAGGTTCTGTGATTCCGGATGTCGAAGAGGACTCTGGGATAACAGATGCTCTGATATTGGGATTTCCCAAGGATGGTCTATCATTAATCTCTTCAACAGGGGAAACCAAGGACGTTGAGGCCAAAATGGCAGGATGGCTATCATATTGCAGTTTTCCTTGGATATTTTCTTGAGCACCATCTAGATCAGAGGTATCGGTGGAAAATGTAGGCCAGTTCGAAGCGCCATTCTACTGAAAGAGTATCTTGTGCCATAGTCCTGTGATGAAATCACCTTGAGATGAAGATTGGGAATTGAGTGTTCTCTGCTGTGGCCATAAGGTCTACTTGGGGAAGACCCCACCTTTGGACCAATCGGAGGAATATCTTTCTGGAGAGTTGACACTCCATCTCTTCTATCTTGTATCTGCTCAAGAAATCCGCTACCATATTGTCTTTCCCTGGGAGAAAAACCGCACACAATCCTGCCAAATTCTTCTGAGCCCAGGTCGTGATGGGTTGAACCTTTCTCCTCAGGGAGATGCTCTTGGTACCACCTTGATTGTTGTTATAAGCAGCTGTGACCTTGTTGTCTATCCTTATTTTCAGCCATCTGTCCTTTACATGACTTTGGATATGCAGCAGAGCCAGGAAAGCTGCTCTTAGTTCCTGAATGTTTGAGGGTAATTGACGGGCATGACGAGGCCATAACTTCCCGAAATGGGCTACCCAGCCCAACTGGCTTGCATCTGTAGTTATGATCCACCAATCTATGTTCATTAGAGGAAACCCCCAGGATATGTAATTCCAAGACAGCCACCTCTGAAGATCCTTCTTCAAATGCCTTGGAATGTAAAGGATAGCCTCCCATTCTTGAGAACTGGCATTGAAGTGTTCTAGAAGGGACTTTTGAAGTGGATGGATATTCCACTGTGCCCACCTGACAAGGCCTATCGTTGATGATAAAGGGCCCAGTAGTTTCAAGAAGTCATGAAGTCATGAAGTTTCATGAAGTCCCTCGCTGGAGCAGATGATCTTTGACGAAACTGCCGTACACGCTCCAACTGATTGAGCTTCCTGTTGTGTGCTAAGGAGACTACTGCTGTTTAAATGTTGAAATGAGCACCTAGGAAAATCAGTTCCCTGGATGGTTGTAGCTGGCTTTTCTTGTTATTTATCAACCAGCCGAAATGAGAGAGAGTCTGCAGAACCAGGGATCGATGTTGAATTAACAGGTTGTATTCTGATGCTGCTATCAAAATGTCATCCAGGTAATGAAAGACTGTGACTCCCTGTTTCCTTAGCAAGACTATAATCATAATAAGAACCTTCGAAAAGGTTCTTGGAGCTGTGCTTATGCCGAATGGCAAGGCCTGAAACTGGAAGTGATGTTTGTATATGCAAAATCTGAGGAACCTCCGCTGAAGACTGCCAATCAGGATATGGTAATATGCATCCCTTAAGTCTACTGAAATCATTCAGTCTCCATGATGAATCACCGGTATGATAGATCTTAAGGGCTCCATGCGGAATTTCCTGATTCTGAGGAAGAGATTGAGCTGACGTAAATGCAAAATCGGCCTCCATTTTCCTCCTGATTTTTTTTACTAGGAAGAGAAGGGAATAAAAACCTTCAAACCTTTCCTTTTTTTTGGTACTGGTAGGATGACTTCTTGTTGAAGAAGGGTTTGAAATGTAATGTAATAGCACCTCTTCTGAGGGTTGGAAGGTACTCGTGTCCTTATAAAGCAATGAGGTGGAATATCTACTTCGAATTCCAGGGTATAGCCTGATGACACTATGGCTTTTTCCCACATATCCTGAATTTGATCCCAGGCTTTCTGGAAGTGTGAGAGTCTGGCACCTACTAGAGAAGCCTGGGAACTGTAATCTTTAGAACTGTTTATTGGAACAAAAGGAAGTCGAATGATTCTTGCCTCTGGATGCTTTTGCAGATTACTCTCCAGGCCCTGGAGTCCAAAGGACATTGGCAACTGGAAAAATCATCATCAATCTAAGAAATTTGTTAAAATTTCCAGGATTCTGCAGTACCTTGTCTCTCATCATCATTCCAGAACCATTTGAAAGGAATCTTGTCTCTGCCTCTTTCCTCTAGTAGATTCAGCAATCCCTTCTGCCACTGCCTGCTTTATTCATGATTATATATCTTGTGCAGAGGTTGAAGCCTGGGGTGTCTGGTGTTGTTCAGATTCACCAGCAATTAGGGCCAAGCATTTCCTGCAAAACCTGCAATTTTCCAAAGGCCTTCATCCACATCGTGGGCAGGCCGCCGGCTTCTCCCTTCTACGTGATGAAGATCTAGGGCCCAACCAGTCTTGAGGGCTGTTAAAACAGAAGTCACAAAAGACTGTACCCTCTGTGGACTCTTTGATAATATCTCCAATGAAAGATAATGAGAAAAAAGTATATATTGCTCACCTATGGCCTATAATGGATGACTTGGTGGATGTAGGAGAATGGTCCATATTTAACCTATGGGATAAAATGAAAATGGCCTCTAGCTAAACATTGCTAGTAAGAAGATGAAATTTTTCCATAATGGGAAACAAAACATCAAATCTTACCTGCATTAAAATGAAAAATGCAATTTGAGAGCAAAAAAATGCTTCCAAATTCATGCAGAGATAAGCTGAAAATCTTTCAGAGGTTTAAATTACATTTCGCGCCTCCACACCTTTAAATCTTTGCGCATGCGTGAGCAGCCCGAAATGCCCCGACCACCATCTTGAGAATTGGCGACATAGGGGCCATCGTGGCCATCGTGGCCGTGCCATTTGCGCATCCGTCAGTGTCAGTGAGCATGCCTGTAGTAAGCTTGTGTTGGTCATAGGGTGTTTGTGTGTATCGGTGAGCTTGTCTGTAGTGAGCTTGTTTGTGTCAGTGAGTCTGTCCCTAGTGAGCTTGTGTGTGTCAGTGAGCTTTTCTGTAGTCAGTGTGTGTGTGTGTATGTGTGTGCCATTGAACTAGTGTGATTTATTAATAGGGACATCCTTTTAATATATATATTTGCTGAAATTATACAATTGACACACTGATGCCAATATGCTGATATCGGCATGGAGTATTTCCCTGCTTGAAGAATTGCTCCCAAGCAGAGCCAATCACAACGGACAGGGGGCAGCCTGGAGGGTGGGTTTTACAACACTGTGACACCCATGGATCATCTGGTGCGAGGGGCTGCAGATAAGACAAAATTCTTCCAAAGCACATACATATAAAAAATACAAGCATAGTATGTGACACAATGAATTACAGGGCTGGAATTATTTTTTTCCAGGGCTGCTTTCTGTTCCCTGTCTGGCCCTGCCCTGTCCCCTTAACCCTGCAACTGTAATTAAGTCTGAGAAACTGCAATAATTATCTTTCAGGGTTAAGACTGCCTCTAGTGGTTCTCAATCAGACAGCCACTAGAGGCACTTCCTAGTGATTAGGTGACTTTTGGTTGCCTAACTGACGCTGTACATCCTCACACTTTGCATGAGGACATCCAGCGTCAGTCAATTCCCCCTAGGAAAGCATTTTAGCAATGCTTTCCTATAGGAATGGCCTAATGTGCTAGCGGTGTTCGCCGTGCATGTGCATTAGCACCCCCTCCCCCAGTTGGGTGATGTTGGAGGGGGCGGATCGCTGTTCCTGAGGAACATCGATGCTGAAATCGGGTGAGTACAGTAAGGGTTTATTAAACACATACACTTAGTGCTTAGAAAAAATAGAGATGTACAGTATTGCTTTGATCTGGGTGTGTGAAGTAAGGCCTAAGGAATTGATGTACCTTTGGCTCGCAGCTCTAAAAATATTTTTGAATGATTGTGTTTAACCTAACATTTGATTTTTTTAATCTTAAACATCAGCTCAAAAAGACTCTTATAATTGTTCATCACATTCTAAAAACAGAATACATAGATATTTATCGCATATAAGCAATTCATTTTCAGAAAATTTAATTTACTTATAGCCATATACAAGAAAACCTTGCACTGATGGCATCAGACTCATTCTTATCATACATATATTCTCATGGTTGTCAAATCAATATTGGAAATGCACTGCCTCTCCTGGTCCATGTTTATTGGGATAATGATGGATCCTTGGTGTGACGAACTGGACCTCGTCACAGGTTCTTGGAGGGGCATACTTGCCAGCCTCTTGCCCTGTGACTATGGCCCCTGTGTTAAATCTTGGTTAAAACCACTGTATGTGCCTTTTTGTACTTGTATGGCCACCATTCAAACTTTTGAAGTGGTACTTCGAACTCCCAAAGCCATTTGAAGTGCCATTCGACTAAGAGGTGGCGGCCATCTTGTTCGCATGGACCAAAACCAGAAAAGATTTCAGGGGGACTTAGCCGCGAATGCCCTGGAACTATTTTCTGCATGAAAACCTCGTGGTTCCCGGTCGGTCCTCCAGCGGCACATTCTATGGAACTATTTTCGGCTATGGGACTATGCCTGCGGTTGGTAAAAAATATGACTTATGAGATGTGAACCCTGAACTGATCTGGGTGATTTTTGGATATGTTGGTCACCCAGACCAGGGCTATCAGGGGATGCTTTTGTGGGGATATTATGTGTTTTGAGGTACTTTTGGGACTTTTTGAAATGTGTGTTTTTTGTGTTTGGAAATAATTGAGTTTAGTTGGTGCTTGACTCAATTATCTCCTAATTAAAGGGGAAGGCTTATTGTATTGGATGTGGGAGTGTCATACATTGTAAACGTGTTATCATTGGTGTGTAAGTTTGTGTCCCTGTCCCCAACAAGGTCCATGTGGGCGTACATCTTGCTTGGGGATTGTCATAAAAGGCCAGTGTGGCACCATTAAAATTTGAGTTCCTGCTTAACTCTCAACACGTAGCCTTGTCTCGTGCTTGTAATGAACCTGCTTCACAGCTATATCACTAGCTCTTGTAAGAGCTATACAGCAATACTCTCCTGCTCTGCTGGAGGAGAGGTCTTTCCCACAAGGTCCTGGATATCAGAGGTTGGTCCAGGGTGGGAGGAAGACGGCGAGATCCCAGCTAAGCTACTCAGCTAGGAGGCATCTGTTGGCGGAGGTGCCCAGTCGGGGTGCCAGGTGATCCATTACACTAAGTTTCCCTGCTTAATTGCCTGTTTTAGAAAATTTGTTGGTCATCAATTTGACATTGTGTACAAGTTTGAATATTTGTTCATTTAGAACATCCATTTACACAAGTGGGTGTTCTCTTAGTTATCTGATTGTTCATATAAATGAAATTCACCAACGTTCACCCTTACCCAACCAAAAACTAGGATCATCCATAACCACATACAAGATATGTCTTGAAAAACCTTGTTCTCTTGGAGTCAAAATCACTGTTCTAAATGTGATGTCTCTCCTGGTCCTTCTCATTTGTTGGAAATGGGAACTGATCCATTCCTATTGGTATCAAAGCATTCGCCCCATCAAACAGACGCTGGATGATAGGACTGTCATTCAGGTATTTTATTATATGGCCTGCAACTCTACACCCTCCACTTATTGCCACTGCTATATATGTCTACCTCATTTCAAAATATTATTCATATATTCATTTTGATTCTTTAGCTTAGTAGACTCATGCTACCTGTGTATCCCATGCTTCAAAAATATTATACAATATAAATTATAAAGCAAAGAGAACCCCCTAACCTACATGTTAATATGGGTTGTCATGACTGTCAACTTGTTTTTTTCTTGGACCCTTACTCAGCATGTGTAGAGTGGATTAAGCCTGTCGCTGCTCAGCTCTAGTCTGGATAATGGTAGGTCCTAATGTCTCCTGCTCTGGAAAAGTGTAAAATTCCACATTATTAATGCTGGCAAGGAGAGGGATGTCTCTGTATGTCAGGGAGAAGCCTGTCTCTTTATCAAACAGCTCCTACACAATTGAACAAAAAACTGGGGGACTGCAAGTGGGACTGCCAAGCTGTAGAGGTAAATTTAACCCTGATACATATTGAGGAAGGTAAATGTATCGCTAAAATAAATTGCATTATTGTTTTTCTGTACAATTCATGTTTTTTTTTTTTTTATTCTTTATATTTGAAAGTGGTGCAGCATAAGTATAAAAAGCTATAGTAACCACATTTTGAAAATGACTGCATAACATGTTGAAAACAAAAGACATTTAAATATACAGCACATATTAGGCCTCACTTTTTGCCAAACTTAGAAATGAGAAGAAAGAATTGGTCAGCCAGAGTGTTGTGCCCAGAAAAGAGGTAACATTTAAACAAGGTACTTATAAAGGTAACACGTGGCTTATTCCTAGAAAGGAAGGTATACAGACATGCAGAGTTTGCAGAACAAAAGTAGAACTGTAGCTTCCAGAGCCACACTAACTGTATAGAGTATAAATGTGGAGAATAGGTGCTAAACTGTATCATGGAGATAGCTTCTCTGCTGCAGAAGTGCTACGCCCTGGTACAAAGGGTACAATAGTGCCAACATTCCATTGGAGATGCTAATGTGACAAGAATGAGTCCCCTGAGAGTCCCACCTCTTGCAGAAAGGTGAGAGCTTCAGTCATAGTTTAGATAGAGTAGGTTTTACCACTCTGGTCTACCAGAAGCCGCTGGGGTCCCCACTGGTATGAGATGTCTTTCTCCCTTAATAGCTTAGTAAGCAAATGGAAGGCCTGTCGTCACTTAATAGTTTGTCTGGAGAAATCTCTGAAGAAGGTGAGTTTCAAACTGTCATGAGCGTGTGCTATTGGCCCAGCTGAGACAGTAGGGAGAGTGTGGAAGTGCAAGGGTTAATGACACCAGACCCATGCTTACCTGTTGCTAGTCCCAGCAACCACTAAACTAACCCCTGCAATTCCTTCTACACTAACACCCTGGTACACACTTTACCGCCACCACTTTATATCCGGGCGTCTCAGGCTACCCCACATACAGAATAATTATAGGATCACAAGATTACTTTACTGATTAGACATACATAATCAGACATTTTGGTAACGTGTTTACCTCAGCTTTCCTCAGGAGAGTGAGCTCATAGAGAACAAAGACATAAGCTGATTAAAGCTGATTAAGTAAACATTTAATCTAGCAAAAAGGATTTACAGTACTAGGTACAAAAATATATAGTTACCCATTATATATAATTCTTGTGGGAGATTCAGATGTTACAGGTCTCCTAGTAGTTGTTGAAAAAACAGACCCTGGGGTGGATTAGAGGGGTTTGGCCTGGCAGTTTATTGCCCACTCCATATTTTCTTAAATTATGTTGTCCTTTGAAGAACTCAAAGTAAGAGCATATGCACCAATACCTTTTACGATGCCCTATGTCCAGCTCTGGTGATGTTTATAATAGTAGTTTTAAGGCTTAGACCTGGTGTAAGATCAAAGCCTACAATAAAGGTTATCCAAACATGCACACATAAAAACAACTCATTACATATATCAAATGCCAACTCATGCTTTAGCATGACACAAACCTTCAAATTAAGTGCAGGAGCTCCTGGTGGTCCCCATGAGCATTGCCCTGTCTGAGTCCCTCAGGTATTTAGCAAGTACATCCCTGGAAGCTTCCTGAGGTGCCCCTTGGTGCCTTTGTCATCCTGAAATGACTGTTCAGAGAAAGTAGATTAGTCTGTTTGGGCGATACAAGCGTGGAAAAAATATAGCGGAGAGAGTGTGGGAGATCTCCATTAAGAATGATCTCAGGTACCCCCAGATTCAGATATATCAGATTCTGTCCTTACCTTCCAATGTAATCAAAAGGGCAGTTAATGCTGCATAGTCCTTCAGCAAGGTATGGATTGTTGAATCTGTAGCCGTTTGAGCAACTTTAACAGCCCCATAGTCTTCCTCAACAGCAGCTATATGGCCTGCAAGGGTGTTCATCTCCTCCCTAATTTTTGCCATGTCCACTTGGAACATTGTTTGTATGTCCTTCAACAGAGCTTTGATATCAAATTTAGTGGAGGGGGCTTAATCCCCTGGGGTTAGCGAATGGGGTGGATAAACCTGTTTGTTTGTTAGAGCTAGTAAGTCTTCTTCTGGACTGTAGTGCTCTAAAGGATGCTGAAGAATAAGCCAAACCGGGCGCCATATTAGGTGGAGTAGGCCTCTGAATCTGATGGAGCAGTTGTGTGACTCAGATCCAGCCGGTGCTTCATGGATTTTCTTCCCATGGTTTGTAGGTAAGAACCAACCATATATTATGCAGGCAGGGATTGCAATCATGTTATGAGATATTATAACAAGGATAGACAAGGATAGACAAGGATAACAAGACGGATAGACAGACAGAAAGACATACAGACAGACAGACAGACAGATAGATAAATAGATAGATAGATAGATAGCGCATGATAGATAGAATAAATGTCATCTTATTAAATATTCAGTGTGTATTTTATTAAATTTTGAATTATTGCCAGGCATTTTTAGAATTCCTTATTTACCAAAATGGAAAAACAACAAATATATGATTTTTTTAATAAAAATATTTCCCTGGAGGATCATAAAAATGGTGCCGTTATATACAAGAGAAAAAAAAAACCACCTCTCTTAAAGAAATAGAATACTTCTTACTGCTGATCCAAGATTAACTGCTTTAATAAACTATCCTTATTTGCAACATTGCTTACATACATCGAAAGCACTTTTTGTTCAATTAGGTCATATATCTGTCTATCAGTTATTGCGTCTGTGAAGTTGTAGGAAATTGCATTGATTAAATTAGACACAACAGTATTATTAACCTTTTCGCTGACAATTTATTTTTGTTTAAACAAATAAATAAAGTGTAAAATTGATTTCAAACTTGGGATGACCATATAGGAAATAAACGTAGAATAAAACAGCCATACTCTGAAGAAAGTCATTTCCTTTGCAAAAATATTGAGTGGATAAAATGTTTTAGAGGTTATACAATATCCAGTATCTTGCAGTATATCAGGCAAGGTTTGATATTATTAGCATTTTTCACCTACTGTGGGTGTGACAAAATTAAATAAATAAAAATGGTTAAATATCATTCGTACAGGTGTTTCTATCCATTCTTCTTTGTAGGAGAAATATTGTTGGTATGTTTGTATAATTTTGACCTCCAGCATACATTCACTTACCAAGAAATGTATGTGTTAACAAACAATATAGTGGTGCATTTTCTTGGAAACTGTATTATTAAATATATTATTAAAGATATTAAATTATGTTACCTTTTCAGCCAATTTAGAACGAATAACAAAAATGCACAAATTGTGTAAAAATGGAGAATGGGTTTATCGTGATCAAATTCGTATTTAACCAGCCAAAATGTACACTAATCACTAACCAAACGAGCCTCACAATGGCTGAACACTTTTATTAAAATTCGTGATTATGAATTCCATCTGTGGCACCAAAAAAAGAGAAATGATTTATGGGGAAAAAGATGATTGATGGCTAGGGGACAATCAGCAAATGTTGATTTTATTTGTGAATCAATTGAGCAGACAGCAACAGAGAGGAAAAAAGGAGTATAACGGATCCCCTATACTCCGACTGAGTATATGCATTGTAAATCTCCCGAGTCCCAAAGTGATGCAGTTATTATAGCTGTGGTATACCCAAACATCAGCCAAGACTCGATGAAGGGTACAAGAAGGAATGATTTATTATGGCCCAGTGACCAGCTTATATACACAGACCCCTAGCATGGGGTCTCCATTCACTTGTACAGTAAGCCCGTACCCAGGGCCGGCCTTAGGCAATTAGGCGCCCTGTGCAAAAAGTCTTCACGGCGCCCCCCCCACCTCCCACCAAGTTGCCTGAATACAGTAACACACACAGGCACCGGGGACGTGTGTATCACGAGGCAAACAAGGCATCTGCCTTGGGCGCCACTTTGCAGGGGGCGGCAAAAAAAAGCATCCCTCCAAACCCCCAGGCAGATCCCTTGCTTGCCTCGCATCCTGGGGGGCTCAAGAGCTGACCGGCTGGCCACTTTTGAGCCCCCCCAAGGCTGGCAGCGGGCAGCGAAGGAGCATACTCACCTGAGCTCTTCCTGCTCAGCTTCCTCTGCGCCGCTTAATGAAGCCGGGAGCCAGAATATGACGTCAGTCCGGCTCCCGGCATCACTAAGCGCTGCTTACTCAGCCTGTGCGCCCCCTGCCTGCCTGCCCAGCAGCCACACTGGACTGCTGGTAAGAAATCCACTCCAGCTTTCCCAGGGAGGCTGGGTGGATTTAAAATAAATGTAAAAAATATTAGTTTGTGAGTGTTAGTGGAAATGTCTGTGTGTGTGTCTGTGAGTGTTTATTTTGAAGTGAATGTGTGTGTGTGTGTGTGTGTGTGTGTCTGTAAGTGTGTAATTGTGTGTGTCTGTAAGTGAATGTGTGTGTGTCTGTGAGTGAATGTGTGTGTTGGTCAGTGAGTGTATATGTGTCAGTCAGTGAGTGTGTATGTGTCAGTCAGTGAGTGTGTATGTGTCGTCAGTGAGTGTGTATGTGTCGTCAGTGAGTGTGCGTCTGTCAGTGAGTGAGCGTCTGTCAGTCAAAGTGCGGCCTTGACAGGAAGGGGTGGGGGAAATTTAAACTCGGTTACAGGCATGTACACACACACACTCAGTTAAAGGCAGTCACACATACAGGCACAGGCACAAACAATGGCACAGCTACAACGACACACACAGACAGACAGTCACATAGGCAGTCACACACACAGACAGACACACAGTAACACACACATAGACAGTTATACACACACAGGCAGGCAGTCACACAGATAGAAAGTCACACACACAGGCAGGCAGTCACACACAGACAGATAGTTACAGACAGACACACACAGGCAGGCAGGCAGTCACATACAGGCAGTCACACATACAGGCAGTCACACACACAGGCAGTCACACACACAGACAGACAGTCACACACACAGACAGTCACACAGACAGACAGTCTCACACACACAGGCAGTCACACACACGGGCAGTCACACAGACAGACAGTCACACAGACAGACAGTCACACACACAGGCAGTCACATACATGGGCAGTCACACAGACAGACAGTCACACACACAGACAGTCACACACAGGCAGGCAGTCACACACAGAGACAGTCACACACACACACAGAGACAGACAGTCACACACACACACAAGGACAGGCAGTCACACAGACAGTCACACACACACACACACACAGACAGTCACACACACACACACACACAGACAGTCACACGCACACAGGCAGGCAGTCACACAGACAGTCACACACACACACAGACAGTCACACAAACAGGCAAACAGTCACACACACACACTTACCTCTTTCCAGTGGATGCAGTTGGCTGATGGGGAAGCATCTTTCCCTCTTCCTGTACAGCAGGGGCTTCGGGAGGTATTAGCCCCGTCTCCGCCTCTCGATAAGCCCCGCCTCCGCCGCTCGGTAAACCCCGCCCCCTCTGCCGCGATTTTTTTTTTTTTTAAATAGACCCGGGTGGAGAATAATTAATCCTCCAGCCAGGTACCTCTTTTAGCTCCCCTGCACTCCGGCCATGAGTGAGCTGTGTCGGCCACAGGGCGCCCCCTGTTCCATGGCGCCCTGTGCGGTCGCACAGCTCGCACACCCCTAAGGCCGGCCCTGCCCGTACCAGCGCCACTGTGTCTGGGAGATATGAGAGCCAGCTTTTGTTTAATTTAATTATCTCCCAGGAACTAGTGTTACAACATATTAACAAAAATCATAAAAAATACACATAACATATATCTAAACACCCAACAGGCATTATATTCCGAGATAACCTGGATCTGAGCGCCCAACATATCAAAATAGCGCTCAGATCCCACGAACACAGCCGAATTGCTACCGGGGTAAAGTTTTGACCGACTGCACACGTATCGTCTGCCCTAATTAGTTCCAGAGAAATAATGGTAGCAGTTGGTCACTTTCGGGAGTTCAGAAACTAATAAAATGTCGAACAGTTCCCCTAGTTCATGCAAACAATCCTACCGAACAGCGCTCTCCTGTCTTGTCAGGAAAAGAAGCAGGCATCGACGCAAGATCACCGAGGTTCATATGAGGATGTATCCGACTTTAAGTTTCATGCACTCGATGACCAAGTGCCGCTGCCTGCGTTCGTGGGACAAGATAGCCGCCGTTTTCTCCAGCACGTGTTGTTCAGTTATACGAATGGCGGACACACATGGAGAGCACTTAATTTTGTGGTTAATTTGTAGTTACTGAGCCAGTAGTTATAATTTATAAATATAAAAATTCAGATTTATTTTAGTGCTCCTCATTTTTTCCCTCTATTGATTACTTCATCTCACTTTATCTGTGAACCAAATAGCGGGAAATTGCTCCTATCAATGTAGCTTCAAAATATACACATAATATTATAATATGTATATCATTTTTAGAACACTGATTGTCTCAATTTTGCTTCCCTTTGGTTCATCTGATTTGTTTCCAAATTGGGGTTTTAGTATTAAAATTCTGTGAAGCTGACCCGCATGTGAATGGAATTCGGGCATCCCAAAACAATTTCTATTTTATGGAAAAATGATTTACAAGTTAAAAGGTTTATTATAGAACCCCACCTTGTAATACAATTTTGAACATTAATGAATTAGTACAATAACAGACAAAAAAAAAAAAAAACAATATATGAGTGCTTTTGGAAATAACTGAGGTCAGGTGTACTTTTGATAAATAGTTACTTGGTAAATGCCAACATAAAAATTGTGTAGAAATAAGTAAAAAACTGAATTTTTTATATTTTTTGGTTTTGATAAGGAATAAGAACCATTTAGTCCGCCCATATTTAAATATTAAAAGAAACTTGTTTATTTATTTGATATAATATAGTCTTGCAGGAGAGTCTTATATATAAGATAGTTTTATATGTATATCCAAAGTTTTATTTAAAGGTTAATCGTTACTTCTCTGCAAATTACGCCATCGAATAAAATATTGAATAAAGTAATGAAAATCACCTAGTTTGTGTTAACTTTTTTCCATGTGATACTACCTTTTCTTTTAAATTTACATTAAAGTTTAAGCAAATCACATCACAACCCAGTTCATTCAAGGCACGGCTAGGGCACAGATATTTAATGTATCTTTTTCTCTCTATGTTTTCCCTGTACTGACTGCCAGATGCAGAGGACAGAGTTTATAAAAGTGATCGACAGGGAATTAAGATGGTGGCACCTGTTCAGAATAAAGAGGTTTGGATTTCTATGTTTATTTTAATTTTTCACACTTCACAAACACATATTTGTTTAGGGATATATAACTAAAGTTGTGTTTCAGAGCTGTTGTATACAGCAGACAC
Organism: Pelobates cultripes; assembly: GCA_933207985.1. Taxonomy (NCBI): domain Eukaryota; kingdom Metazoa; phylum Chordata; class Amphibia; order Anura; family Pelobatidae; genus Pelobates; species Pelobates cultripes. The sequence goes on along the minus strand of OW240913.1, from coordinate 320,915,755 downwards.
ATACTCCAAGGAATCTATGTATGAAGTGGAATTATGAGGCAAAAATTTGGTTCTTTGTTGAGCTCATTTGCATACACCTACCCAGAATCCCTTGCAGTAGTGAGAGCACTGTTAAAGTGAGATTTCTGTGGGGAAAGCTAGTCTTATGGCTTGACTGTTGTGTGTATGTGTGTTTAGCAATATATTAACTATCCATTTGCTTCAAGAAGAAGAGGTTTTCATCCACGCTTTTTTCCCCACCACAAATCTCTTGGTATGTACTTTACGGATACATTAATGATAATATTAAAAATCTTTGGACGTGATAGGTCTCTTTTCATTCCTCTACTGCATTGGCCGTTACTAGATATACTGGAAGTCTATTCCAGGCATTTGTACCCCTTTCCTTACAGTGATAGTTAATGTATCAAGCTGTATACTAAAGAGTGAATTTCAAATTCAAGGTCACAGTAGCCAAACTGAAAGCACAGCTGGCTTAGAGAATTTTTCCAGTTTGGCTTTTTTGACCATAATTTTTAAATTCACTTTAGTGAATATCCCTGTAAATGTTAAATGCTGCAAATTCAGTCATTCTCTTGGTTTCTGTTGTCGTTAAGTTTCTTCATTCTGAAACATAGAACTTTCATAGGTTTCTTCAATTTCTCCTCTGTCCTTTCTCTCCAAGCTGTTCATAATAAGGTGTTTTTTTTGGACAATCATTTTTTTTTTTGCAATACATAATAAAGTGTTTATGCTTTTTTTGGTACTTTTTATTAGTAAGTCCATGCTTCATGACAATATGTCCGCTGGAAGCCATGGTCTTTGTTATTTTTATATGCTACATTCATTCTTTTAGTTGCATTAAAAAATAGGTCCCAAACCCTAGTTCGCTACTTTATTTGTCAAAAATTATCTATTTTTTACAGCTCTTATAAATATCTAAAGACTGCAATCACGACATTGGAGTTGGAGTAATGGTCTTTCAAAGGGAAATGCAGTATATCTAATTACAGCCATGGATAAGAATAGATTCTAGCATGGGGGTTAACTTGAAAACTGCTGCTAACACCCGTATACACAACAAGAAGCATGCCTATGTGCTTTCATGCATGCTGCTTGGGTGGCGATATCAGCTTTGTTGTTACCTAAAATGCTGCATGGCATGTAATATCCATGAGTGGTAAAGCAAAGCAAGATTTGTTCACTGAATTAGAATTATTGCACCTTTAAGCTACAATGTTACACCTGTAAAATAAATTAAAAATAACATGCAGTTGCACTGCGCTCTTTGATGCAGCTAGTTCCATACATAGAAACATAGAATGTGACGGCAGATAAGAACCATTCGATAATCTGTGTCTGCCCAATTTTCTAAATACTTTCCCTGGCCTTTTCTTAAGTCTAGGACAGCCTTATGCCTATCCCACGCATGCTTAAACTCCCTCACTGTGTTAACCTCTACCACTTCAGCTGGAAGGCTACTCCATAAATCCACTACCCTCTCAGTAAAGTAATACTTCCTGATATTATTTTTAAACCTTTGCCCCTCTAATTTAAGACTCTGTCCTCTTGTGGTAGTTTTTCTTCTTTTAAATATACTTTCCTCCATTTCAGTGTTCACTTTCTTTTTATATTTAAATGCTTCTATTATATCCCCCTGTCATGTCTGTCACGTTAAGATCCTTTAACCTTTCCTGGAAAGTTTTACCGTGCAATCCATGAACCATACTTTATGGCAAAAAGAAAATCCACAGATTGTGTTCTCTGTTAGCTTTTGGCGCGTTACACATTCTGACATTCTGTTCCAACTAACACATTGATTAGTTGAGGTGCACAATATATGCATAGTTTAACATATATGACATGAATGGTGATTGAACACCACAACCATTAGAGTGGCCTGTTCAGAACATTGAAAAAGCTAAATATTATACAAAATAAATACATTATAAATAATGTCTATGTGCCATGTGCTAAACTGGCTATTATCCAGTATTATACGTTGAAAAAAAGAATCCACATTTCACAGTCATGTTTCTGCTTTTGCTCCAAAAAAAGGAGAAAAGCCCACCTCCTGGACAGCATCCATTTTACATTCATTGTGAAGTTGCATTCTCAGTGAGCTGTCCAGGAGGTGTGAAGGTCTGGGAGGGAGGGTCTGCTGCTGATTGGCTGGAATGTGTCTGCTGACTTTGAGGTACAGGGTCAAAGTTTACTCAATGATGAGTCTGTGGCGAACCATTTGTGGCGAACCGTTCGCGAACCGTTCACGAACCGTTCGGGACAACACTAACCCTTTATATATTTGTTTAATATTACCATATCACTGTCACAAGATCCTGCTGTGCTGGGCGCCACCTTGGCACAGATATTGACGCTGTGTGTCATTCAGATGTCCTTTTCAACAAGGACCTCTTCAAACGTGTTCTCCTTATGGTCAACCTGACTTGCATCATATTTTACAACTACACAAGGTAACGCCATTCTGTGACCTCAATTTGCAGACATTCTGGCATTAGATTTATAGAGCAATCCAATAGGATTCCATTTTTTGGCTATTTAGGATTATTCCATGGAGTGTTCAGAATGATTTTAGATCCCTGAGAATGAGGATTGGTCTTAGTTGCCTGAGAGTGCCTTCTCAGAATAGAATGTTTTGGATTTACATTGTTTTTGACTGGGCTTTGTTACTCATTTATTCTTATTTCTGTGCTCATCGATCTTGGCCTGTTTCTCATCTTTGTGTATTTCTGTATATCTTGACACTGGCTTGTCTCGGTTTATGCTTCAGCAGTGTTAGTATTCCAGCATTCATCAACTGGTTTCCATGTATTAAAGTAAGTCTTTAATGTGTCACACAGAATAAACCACACACTCCATTTGTTTAGAGATATATGTTGTTTGTTTTTGCAATATAAACAATCTTGAGTTTTCTAGTCCTTCATAACTAAACATCTTCCATTCCCCTTTCTAATTTTGAAGAACACCGCCTCACTTTTTCCAGTCCCAAAATATCAGTCTTTAAAGTTTACCTGTCATGCCCAGCAAAACTTGGGTTTAAATTAAAGAGCATCAAATGGAATATACAAAATTGTATTATCAAATATGCTAGCAAATGTACTATCAAATATGCTAGATTTTAGTTTAATGCACTTTAGAATATGGTACCTTTTTACCTGCTAATCAATCCACAGCTTTTGACCAATATACTGGCATCACAGAGGGTCTAAATTGAAAACTGAGTGCTAGAGAAGAGCAATGGAACCCTCCCCCAGGTGATCTCCTGCTTCCTTTTACTGTGTAAGGAGGGCAGAGAATGTTTTGACACCAATGTGTTGGGAGTAACAAACGTATGTCAGCATCGTCAGTGATGATTGCTCTACTTGGGAACGTTCAGAGGGTGGCAGTAGATGGGTAGATGGTGGATGTTACAACAACGCTCAAGAAATGGTTGAAATGGAGTAAGGGGCATCAAGAGGTACGTAATACTGTAACATCTCCCAAAGCTAAAAAATATATAGAATGTATCTATATGTGTCTATATTCTAAATATATATATTATATCTTGACAGCTATAATACCTAATATTAAACCTGGAGTGACAGGTTTACTTTACAACAAATGCTTAAAAGTGCCATGCACATTCAAGGTAGATTCTTAACATGATTTGACATGATTTATAAAGAGGCAAACTTACATTTTCATCACGTGAAGTAATATCCCTTATCTTGCATGATTAAAAAGTGAATTTTCCCAGAAACAGTACATCAGTTATGCTAATTATTGTAGCTAACATTCCTTCATATAATTTAAGTAATAGAAATAGCATCATACTCTTCAAAATACTGATAATATATCTGCATCGCAAATATATAACCTGTGTTTAAAAATAAAATATAGGTTCATATGATGTTCTTCCTATATTCTTTGCTCACTCTTCCGAAATACTTGTCCGTGTTTACAGCTCTTTAGCGTCTGCTCCTGTTATTACCATTTGGGAAGGGCTAGCAGGCAGCAGGATAAGTAGTAAAGCTTTTGGCTTTCAAATGCAAAGCCACACTTTCATTTTATTTGGCTTTCAAATACAGTTCTTAAAGTATTTGTCTTGCATTTCATACCTCTTTGGGTTTGAGATTTAAGTCTTTTATAATGTTGGGGTTTTATGTCATACTTCTGTGTTCTTGAGCTAATTGGCATTGCAGTAAATGTTTTTCTTTCCACTAGAATGAACCACAGCTAATGCTGCTACAGCCTGCTATTTTGTTACATCCTTTAAACAGATCTGAAATTACTTTTTTTGTGGAGCCTTTAAACTTAGTTAAATGATATCTGACTCTTTCGGCAAATCTGTTAGTTTATGCTTAAATGGCTTCAGTATTCTCGAACTCCCCTTTACTTTAAATTGTTTTCTTTCACTCTGTTATAGCCAGAAATTATAAAGGGGAAGTTCCCCCTAAAACACTAAGATAAATATATATATATCACAAATCACAATCTAGGTATACTAATCGTGACATAACATATATTAACCCCTTCACTGCCAAGCCGAATCTTCAACAAAATACAGCGGCAATAACAAAAAACACACCACGTATTTTAGGTGTCCTGGACAATAAAGTTTAAACGTATTTTTAATTTTGGTATGGATGACGCATTTTGTAATAGAAACAAAAATTTTGGTTGGAAAGGAAAACACTGAAATCATTTTCCAAATAATGAAGCTACAGATAAGAAAAACGGTGTTGTCAGTAAAATACTGTTTCTGCATATGTAACAATGACATTTATTGCCACATATTCTATAATCCTCCTATCAGATATACATAAACCCATATATGTTTATACTGTACCCCATGTAAATTGTATACATTGAGCACATTGCAGCCATGTTCTTCTTTGAACACACAAATACACACACGAATACGTATTAGAAGCACACATTGATACACATAAACGCACGAAGACACATTGACACACTCATTTGAACAGATACAGATACAAAATCACTGTTTGTTACACAGTGTGTACCTGGCTGTGTGTATTTCTTACTTAGTGTGTCTGGTAGTATGTACTGGCATCTGGGTGTCCCATCGTGAGTATTCCTTTGTGTGTATGTGTGTCTTTGAGTTTATATATGTGTATGTGAATGTGTAGCTTTGTGTCTAGGGGAGTTGATTGTGGAATGTATGTGTGTGGGGTGGTGCGCTTGTGGTCCTGATGTGTGTCGTGTGCTTATGGCAAGGCTGTGTTGTGTGTGAGGGTGACTGTGTGTATGATGGTGATTGTGTGCATGAGTGTGACTATGTGTATAAGGATAACTCTCTCTTGAGAAGAGTGTAACAGGGTCAGTGGTCGTGACTGTGGCAGGGTGAGTGTAAAAGGGTGAGTGGGGGTGTCTGTGACAGTGTAAAGGTGAGTGTAGAGGAGTGACAGTTACAGGTTGAGTGTAGGTGAGTGTGTAAATTTGACTGTGGCAGAGTGAGGGAGGGGGTGACTGTGATAAACTGGCGAGTGTGGGGAGGTGATATGTATGGTGACAGTGTGTGGGAAGACTATATGTCTGTGTCCAGTCTCCCTACACTATAATGGTTTTTTTTTATTTATTTTATGTCTTCCCCATCCTGCTTTCATTCTGGGAAGGGCGGGAGGCAATGGTCTACTTGTTTTGGTGGACTTCATGGCAATCCAATGGGGTCCTGGGCTGCAGATTGGCTGTGAGGCAGATTTGTACCTCCATCTGGCTGCAGACCTCTGAATACTTCCTTCTGGTCTATGACCAGTACAGGGCATCAGCAGCAATCTGCACTTAACTAGAGGCTGACCCATACAGCTGGCGTGCAATAATGATAGGTTTGGCTCTGGTGTCCGCACAACAATTGTAAATTATATTTGTTTTCAATAAGTGAATTTAATTTGCAATTGTTAAAACCATGTAAACACAATTCAGGAATATGGGAACATACCCTGGGAATCGTGTATACAAAATTGGTTTAGTGAAGTGGTTAAAGGGAAACTATCCCATCCCAGTATATTTAATATTATGTTTACTTATACCCATATGTAACAAATATGTTTGTGTGGTGTTAAAAATAATGTTTAAAAAAAAATCCGCTCATCCCTGTCAAGCGACTGAGTGCCTCCATCTTGACTCACTGTCGGCCATGTTATAACCTCTGTACATTTGCACCTGGCAACCAGCATAGAGAAAACATACAGAGATGAGGAGCAATAAAACAATATACCAATTTATTCTTCTATTTTATAAGTTACCCTCACTTTGCCTTGTCTGAACTGGATTATGATGCCAATTGCTAATGCATTAATGTAAATTTGAAAGGAAATATATCTCATAAAAAAAAAAGTTAATACAAGTTATAGTTGATAGTAAATATTTTATTCAATGATGTATGGTTGATAGCAAATGTTTTATTCAATGATGTAATTTGCAGGGAAGTGACAATTTCTCATTAAGGTACATTTGATTTATTATATTTTCCATAAAAAGTGGATTTACAGAAACATGCTGCCATCAATATTTGAATGTTAGATTAGGTCATGCTCAGACTTCCTAAGTTTGGCCTATTAACATCATTAAGGTGCTTTCTCTCCAGAAAATCCACTTGTCAATGGTAAGCTGTTATCCTATTGTTATCTTAATGTAACATTTTACAACTCTTAGTAACTCCCACTACAATTTAATGCCAACACAGAAATGCCCTTGGCATTACTAATCAGTTGTGAGCTTTAGCAAAAAATGAAAGCAACCGTGTATCAGGAGTAATTTCATTAGGTGGCCAAGTGTCAGGATTATAGTTGATCCAGCACACAGAATAGTATCACACCTAGCACTAAGGATAATGTCTAACTGGACCATAGATTGGCCGCACTTAACAGACTTAAGAATAGTCAAAATACTTGCCGAGGTCAGGGACACAGAATGAGACACAATGATGGGGAAAGCCAGAAGTCAATAGAAGTCAATCAGGGAAGTCAAAATGAAGTCAAAGTCATATACCAGAAAAACGCAATCAGGAACACACTCGAGGATAACCAGCTAGTGGAAACCACAACAGGGCACTGACAAAAAGGTAATTTGGGTTAAATAACCCTCCTTAGGCTGTAATTGGCTGTCTCTGACCTCTGACCCCAAAACGTGCTATGACGTAACGTCGCACGCACATTGGCGCCATCTTTGATGTAGGTGAAGGTAAGTTTCCTATAAAAATCCCAACTGTTTGTTAAATGCTCTCCAAAATCATGACACAAATTGAGAACCCCTGTCTGACACAAAATTATGCGGAATACCATGTAATCTAACAATTTTTGCGTATAAATATATGAGCCAGCTCTTTGGAAGAAGGTTTCTTTTTGAGCGGAACAAACTGTGCCATTTTAGAAAAGCGTTCAACAACCATTAGGATGGTGTTGTAGCCTTTAGAAATCGGTAGTTCCACAATAAAGTCCATAGACAAATGAGACTCTTTAATGTATTCCTCCATAATTCTACTCTCCTATGGTGAGAAGGTATATACTCCCCCTCATGCCTGGTAACAAATCTATGGAGCAATCATAGGATCTGTGAGGGGGTAATGTATCAGTGTGATTTTTATTGAACACTTCTTTAACCTCCCTATAATGCACAGGATTTCAGTAGACTGAGGCGTAGGTGTAGGTATATTAACGATACCCACTCTCTTAGCAATAGGTAACATACATTTCTCTCTACATTCTTTACCCCATTCCAGTATTTCCCCTTCAGCCCAATCAATACAGGGATTAGCAAGCCATGGAAATCCAAGTATAATGGGACAAGAAGGGGAAACAATTATCTGAAATTTGATTAGTTCATTGTGTAACACTCCTATTGTGACAGTGATAGGCAGTGTTTCGTGGGTTATAAGAGGCTGAGAGAGTGGTCTCCCATCAATGGCCTTGCCGGCCACGGGTGAAGATCTACCCTTGATGGGTAGGAGGTGTTTACTGGCAAATTGCATGTCAATAAAGTTTTCTGCGTCAATCAAGGCATTACACGTAAAACTTATCTTATTGCATTGAGCAGCAGCACTAAGGAGAAATATACTTTGGGTAGAACCAGGGGACATATACATCACACCTAAGAAATTCCTGGTAATTATAGGCAATCCTCCTATAACTCTCCCATAATGGATTGACCCAAGCTAAGGCTTTCCCTTTCAGTTGGTAATTTGGGTTAGTTAACCCTCCTTAGGCTGTAATTGGCTGTCTCTGACCTCTGACCCCAAAACGTGCATGCGCATCTATGGTGTGACATCGCACGCACATTGGCGCCATCTTTGATGTGGGCGAAGGTAAGTTTCCAATAAAAATCTGAACTGCAGCGGCCGGCGTTCCTAAGAACGTCACACCCGCTGGGGACCGGAACGGAGGGAGACCGGGCAGCTGCCCGCCAGGATCAAGGTAAGTCAGAAATATCTCTGTCAGCGTGGCTGCCTAGTTTTTGTGCAGCCACGGCGGCAGAGGACCCGGGAGCCGTGACACCAAGCAACTAAACTTGGAGCAATGATAAAAAAAAAACCTATGGTTTTTTTACATGCTTTGCAACAAAAAGGTCCTTTGTAACATGGCCTGGCAGCCATTTCGATTTTGGCATCTAATTTGGTACAATATTTTAACATCTACTTTTCCAGAAACATTTATCCTGCAGATGTGCAAATTGCTGTGCAAGGTCATGTTGTGTACTAGATTAAGATTTGTTCAAGGGAAGTCACATGGCTCTGTGGCCATATGTCATTGTGCTAAATTCTTTCAAACAAAATTTTCTCTGAAACCCGATTTTCACAACAATACAAAATATGGCACATTTGTCCATGGCAAGGTACTCTTATTCAAAGAAAGACGGCATCAAATTCAAGATTGGCCCTGCGAATCAATGATATTTGAAGGATCTGGACAGATTCTGTATGGAGGAATGGTCTCAGATCCCTTGCCATGTATTCCCCAACCTAGCAGGCATTATAGGAGAAGGGAGTTAACATAAAGTATTGACTAAATGGGTGCCAATAATTGTGCCACACATATCTTTAACAAATATCATTTTTTTCTGGATAAATCTGTGTTGTGTTTGCAGTTGCTTGGTATCGATGAGAGCAGAGTATTTTTGTGTATTATTTGAACAAAAGATCAAAAGGTTAAACAATAAAGACAATTTTACACAGCCTTCTTTGCTCATATTTACTAGGGATGCCAATATTAATAGAGGGTAACTGAGGATCCGCAAACAGTATCCCTAGAACAAGTGGCCGATACTTGATGCACCCGTAAATAGTGGATTACCCAGGACAACATTGTGCATGGTAGAAATGCATAAGGCCTACCCGAGGAGGCCACTCCTGGAGAAATGCATCCACTGCCAGGCAGTCGGATTCAGAAGTCAACTGAAGAATTCCAGTGTCCAGATGAAAAGAACCCCGTTGGACTGACTTTTTGCAGAAGAACGATCTGTCCAACCTCCAGTCGCTGGAGTCTCTTCAGTGCCAGAAGAATGAATCCACCATCAAATTTGAGGTGCCCAGGAGGTTCTCCACCTGTAGCTATATGTTCCGGAATAGGCAAAATTGATCAATATATTTAGCAAGATCCACCAACATGTGAGAGCCTGTCCCTCCCAACCGATTGATAATTGTACAGTGGAGAAATTGTCCATACATTTTAGGATGCAGCAGTTTGACAAGAGCCTGGTAAAACTGTGGATGGGAAAACTGTACTCCTATCTACCTAATCTCACATGTAGTACCCGAGGCTGACATAGAATTCTAAGGCAAAATCCGGCATTGAACCAAAGATCACATAACCACTCCAGGCGTGGATATGCATCAACCACTAATGCAGTTCGATGAACATGTCTTTAATGAAACTACTTAGTCGTACAATGTGGACAGCCAGAGATATTGAGCGTTCAGATGTTGGACCCGGTAAAAACACCTGACTGGATGAAGAAAGGAGCCTAACCAAAGATGCCAGTAAAAATAGCTGAAGGTATTCTCTTCAAAGGATTCTGCAAATTTCCCTTCTGATCCTGGTGATCTGGGTCTTGGACAGTTTCAGCACACACAATTGTAAATCTAGCTTGTATCATAGGAATTGTATTTGTAATTTAGGTGTCAAAGTCAACTTTTTCCGATTCACATCAAAATCCAAGGATTCCAGTAGATGAATCAAGTATTCCAGGTGGAAATATAGCCTGTAGGCTGTCATTGAGAAAAGTAGGATGGTCGTACAATTATCTTGATTATTAGCAGGTAATAATGCCGTAATAAATCCGTTTACAGTGCCTCTGCACAGATGCAGAGTTACAGAAAGGAACCCTGGCAGAAAAGTGTTTGTTTCTGCAGGGTAAAAAAACATGCTGGTACAAAGAAAATGTGAACTGCAATGCAAAATATTACACTTTAATGTCTGCTGTGAATTTTGCAAATCTGTACCTATTTTCCAGACATACATAACATAAAAGTATCCATACAAAAATAAACAGTGAATTCTTGTTGGTAAAAAAAAATATATATATATATATATATATATATATATATATATATATGCATAGGCCTAAATTTACATATATGCCTTATACAAGTGCATCAAATACAATAATCAGAGTATTTTTGGGTGTCCTGGGAAGTAATGTTTAAATGTATTTTTTGTTTTCCTATGCATAGATAGTACAATATTTAATTGAAATGAAAACACACACAGTGAGTGTGGGGAGTGCGTGTGACAGGGGGACTGTGTCTTGACAGTGGCCATGGGGTTGCTTTGTTTTGATGGCTTGTCCAATTAAAGTCTGCATTTGAATAAATTATTGTGTGTGTCTGGACTCTCTATTTATCAGTTCAGCTGATCTTTGGAGATTTGCTATCTCTGGAATTAGATAATAACTCCCAGTTTAAGTTGAGTGCAGTCCATTAAAAAGATTTACATTGACACTGTGAGTGTAGGATGAGTGATGGGGGGTAGGTGTGACAGAGTGACTGTGTGTGGGGTGAGTGTGACAGGGTGACTATGTGTGGGGCAAGTGAGACAGGGAGTTTGGAGGGGTAGGTTGTGTGTTGGAAAGCTATATTACTCTATCCAGCCTCCCAACACAGTCCTGCTTGGTTTTAAATATATATTTTTTATTTATTAGATGAGCCCCATCCTGCTTAATGTTTCTGCAGTGAGAGGGTTTTAATCTTCATTCTCACATCAGTTTCCCTAATGGATTGGTGGACTGCCAGTGTGATCTACACCTCCGGCTGTATTCAGACCCCTTTGAATGTCTATGACCGGAAGGCAGCATCTGCAGAGAGATGCTCCCAGCTGGAGGTGCAACCTGAACATTAAGCTGAGCAAGGCCATGCAGGAAGGTTTGTAGATCTCCCCACAGGCCCGTGCAGTGCGGGGTGGAGAAGGTTGGGCACAGCAGAACCAGCACAATAATGGCAGAGCCAGTGCTGCTACCCTGTCAGTCACTGTATATGAAATGTGTCTGAAATAAACTAATTTAATTTGCTGTGTTTAAAATCGGGTACATACAATACAGCGTGAAGAGGTTAATGAAGTTTGGCACTTTTTTTTTTTTTTTTTCTATTCCTTGATGCAAAAACTCAACTAATATATACAAAGCCAGTCTAGTATTTCTGTTTGAGTAAATTGTATTAATGTTTATTTTATGATACTAAAACATCCCAAATTATTAAGTGTAGTTTGGACTAAAACACTTTAATCGTCTCAACAAAGACAGGTTTTATTTTTATAAATTCTTTTTAGTTTTTGGGAGAAAAAAAAAACGCATCACTTCAGGCTCCTGAGAAATATCTCATCCAACATGGACTGCATAGATACATAAAACTCTTTCGCACACAGGATTTGTATTTTCTAATGTCTAATGACAGTAATGTGAATAGTCTGTCATTGCTGTCATCTGCTAAGAGCTCGCAACAAAGAATGGCACTTTTTTTTTTAAGAATCATTGTTCATGTTCACCAATTTCTTTCCTTTGCATATCAAATTTTCATAAATTTTAGAAGATATTGTGGAGACATAAAACTATAAATAAATGTAATTTTATGAAAAACTTGCTCTCTCTGAACATTATTTAATGGAAAAATTATAAAGTTGTACAAGAATTCAATTTCACCATGAGTCTATCTTTTTATTTATTTATTTATTATTTTTGATGGGTGACACAGAAAAGCATTGTCATAAAGTCATTGTCATATGCAACTCTCATACAGCATTTTCAGAAAAATAATAAACATGACAGATATAATGTTATATACTATGAGGCATAATATGAAAAACAAGAAAAGTTAAGGAGCAAAAGCCCAATATTATTAGTGGCTGCCACGGTGATGTCAAAAGGACTCTCCAGTAGTGATGTCCCGAACTGTTCGCCGAACGGTTTGCAAACGGTTCACCACGGACTCATCATTGAGTAAACTTTGACTCTGTACCTCACAGTCAGCAGACACATTCCAGCCAATCAGCAGCAGACCCTCCCTCCCAGACCCTCCCACCTCCTGGACAGCTCACTAAGAATGCAGCTTCACAATTGATGCTGTCCAGGAGGTGGGAGGGTCTGGGCGGGAGGGTCTGCTGCTGATTGGCTGGAATGTGTCTGCTGACTGTGAGGTACAGGGTCAAAGTTTACTCAATGATGAGTCCGTGGTGAACCGTTTCGTGGCGAACCGTTCGCGAACCGTTCGGCGAACAGTTCGGGACATCACTACTCTCCAGGTTGGGGTGGTAGTGCAACAATAATAAAGCATGGATAAATAATAAAACAAAGAAACAACATAAAAGATTAGAACACGCAATACTAGAACGGATCAGGTCATAGGGTCAGATTCCTCTCCTCCTCTTGGTACAAAAGGAACTATATTTTGGAGGTCCCACATACAGGTTAAGGTAGTGCATTTAGGCACTGATGAGGTAGTGGTAAAGTCTAAGTCTGTGAGATGTAATTTCCCAACTTTTGTTACCGTCAGAAACCTGGGAGTTGTCCAGCAGTATTCTATGCCAGCCGCCCTTGGTTGTTAAGAAACAGTGTGTAGAGACTTTCTCCATTGTGAGGTTGGACCTTGGTAAGTCCTGTTAAAATGTGAGTTGAGAGGCTTTAAAGTCATAAGGTGTCTTGCCCTGCAGTGCCATCATAAAGCATTTATACATTGACATTTGACAGGCGGCTAAGATATCCCAAGTAGCTGTTCCTATGGAGGATTTGGTAAAATTATAGACAAAATCAAAGGAAATTTTCTTTGCCTGACTGGAGGGAAGAATTGACTCTATAAGACGCTTTAGATAGTGTGACAGCATTTGGAATACTTCTAATTTTAATATTTTTGCATTTAATTCGGTCATTCACCATAGCTACTCTCAGGAAAGGTATATACTATCAGTGACTGCCTGGACTTTGGCCTTTACCAGAGTTTACATTTGCTGCAAATAATTTCTGTATATCCAGCCAAAGATTTTGGATATGCTTCTTAGTTGCAGGGGCATTAGCCTTTGAGTCCCCAGGGAGAGCTGGAAGTATAAGTAGGTGGTTGGTTGGTCAAGATAATGTCATCTGTCATAATACACGCCTCAGGGCCCGCCCTCAATGTCCTTCAGATTAGGAAAGGATTGGCCTTGAAATAAGTTGTCTATGTCTCTGGTGTCACTGTGTGCACTTGCCTGTAGTTTTTGAGATTGTCTGCCCTTCTCTGTGGTGTTGATGGTTGTAGATTAGGAGCTGAGGTCAAGCCAGGCTCTTTCCTGACACAATGTATGCATCATTCCAATTTCATTATGACATCACATAATTGTGTTCAACATATCCCCACTTATCCATTAAGTTTTATTCTTAATATATAGGCTGATGGGTAACTTAAAGGACCACTATAGGCACCCAGACCACTTCAGCTCAATGAAGTGGTCTGGGTGCCAGGTCCCCCTAGTTTTAACCCTGCAGCTGAAAACATAGCAGTTTCAGAGAGATTGCTATGTCTACATTGAGGGTTATTCCAGCCTTTAGTGGCTGTCTCCCTGACAGCCACTAAAAGCCGCTTCCGTGATCCTCTATGTGAAAATTGCATTAAGGACTCGCTGACGTCCATAGGAAAGTATTGAGTAATGCTTTCTTATGGGCTGTTTAAATGTGCGTGTGGCTCTGGCCGCGCATGCGCATTTGGAAATGACATCAACAGGGGAAGGAGAGGTCACCAGCGCCGAGGGAGCCCAGCGCTGGATTAAGGTAAGTGGCTGAAGGGGTTTTAACCCCTTCAGCCCAGCGTTAGGGGGGCCTTGATGGAAGGGGGGACCTAATAACCCTATAGTCTTAGGAAAATTAGTTTGTTTTCCTGTCACTATACTGCTCCTTTAAAAATTTAATCTTTTCAACCTTTGAAGGTTCCTACATGACAGAAAATGAATATGTATTAAATAGAATAGACATAACAGAATGAATGAAACATTAAACAATAGACTATACTGCATATATCACTATGCATTTTTTATTTAAATTACTCAAAGAACATAGTACAATTATTATTCCCACTAAACAAAATTTATAACCATGAATCATGCAGCATATTCTATACACATTTACATCACAGTTAATCTATTGCCATTTTCATGGTGCAATGTTATATATTCTTTAATTCTTGTTTCATTGAGGTTTTTATTTTGGGATGGAGGGTGGGATGGTGAGGGGGGGTGGGGGGATAGAGTGATGAAACAGCTTTTGAGCTGATTAGCCAGTTAGGCTTCATGCTATGTTTCAACTTTATCACTTATTTGTCCGTCTTGCACCAATGTGTAAGTATATTTTAATTGGTATCTGTTTATGGATTTAAAGATTTTTCACGTGAGGATTTGCGTCATGTTTTATTTATATAACTTGTGTTTTACCAGTTTTATTTTGTGGTTTTTTTATTGATTCCACGTGGGAATAATTATATAGAAACTTAAAGTGTCAAGCATAAAGTACCCTACATAATTATGTGGTCACCAATTGTGTTTCAGAAAATGTTAAACGGTGGAAGACACACAGACAGGCAGACAAACAGACAGATAGATAGATCTGACATTGTGCTTTTAAAGTGATAGCAAAAATATAAAAAATAACTCACCACTAGGAACTTTAAAGTACTTAAGTTTTTTGAGAATGATGGTCCCAAGGACATTGCAAAGATTAGCCTTTCCATTGACAAAAATAGTTTATTTGTATATGAAGTAAAAATAGGTAAGGGGTAATAATGAATGAAAAAAATAATTTGAACTGTCATGTTTCTCACAAGCATTTAGTTACATAGTTACATAGTTACATAGCTGAAAAGAGACTTGCGTCCATCAAGTTCAGCCTACCTCACGTTTGTTTTTTTGGGGTTGATCCAAAAGAAGGCAAAAAAAAACCAGTTTGAAGCACAATTTTGCAACAAGCTAGGAAAAAAATTCCTTCTTGACCCCAGAATGGCAGTCAGATATATCCTTGGATCAAGCAGTTATTACCCTACATTGAAAGATTATATCCTTGAATATTCTGTTCTTGCAAGTATGCATCTAGTAGCCATTTGAACATCTGTATGGACTCTGATAAAACCACTTCCTCAGGCAGACAATTCCACATCCTGATTGTTCTTACAGTAAAAAAAACCTTTCCTTTGCCTTAGACGAAATCTTCTTTCTTCCAGTCTAAACGCATGGCCTCGTGTCCTATGTAAAGTCCGGTTTGTAAATAGATTTCCACACAATGGTTTGTATTGGCCCCAAATATATTTGTATAATGTTATCATATCCCCTCTCAGGCGACGTTTTTCTAAACTAAATAGGTTTAAATTTGTTAACCTTTCTTCATAGCCTATATGTTCCATTCCTTTTATTAATTTTGTAGCCCGCCTCTGCACTTTTTCTAGTGCCATAATATCCTTCTTTAGAACAGGTGCCCAAAATTGCACAGCATATTCAATATGGGGTCTTACCAGTGATTTATAAAGAGGCAAAATTATATTCTTGTCCCGAGAATGAATGCCTTTTTTTCATGCATGACAATACCTTACTGGCCTTGGCCACTGCTGATTGACATTGCACATTGTTGCATAGTTTGTTGTCTATAACAATTCCCAAGTCAAAATTTACCATTAATGACAACTCTTTGTACTCTGTTTTTAAGCCAATGTTCTACCCAAGAACAAGCATTTTCATCTAGACCGATTTCCTTGAGTTTGAACACTAATCTATTGTGTGGAACTGTATCAAATGCCTTGGCAAAATCCAAACAGATCACATCCACAGCAACACCCTGATCTATACTTCTACTTACTTCTTCGTAGAACGCAATCAAGTTAGTTTGACATGACCTGTGCTTCATAAAACCATGCTGATTTTTGCTGATAACCATGTTCTTCTCAAGGAATTCTTGAATATTATCCCTTAATAACCTTTCAAATATTTTACCAGCCACAGAAGTTAAGCTCACAGGTCTAATTTCCAGGCAAGGATTTTGAACCTTTTTTGAATATAGGAACCACATCTGCCTTCCTCCAATCCTCTGGAACACTTCCTGAAAGAAAAGAATCTTGAAAGATTAAAAACAGAGGTTCACTTATTTCTGCACTTAGTTCCTTAAGTACACGTGGATGGATACCGTCAGGCCCTGGAGCTTTGTTTATATTAATTTTCTTTAGTTGCTGCAGCACCTTGTCTTGAGTTAACCAATTACAATTATTCTGCAAGTTTTTAGTAGCAATCATTTGCACATCTATTGCCATGGGTTCTTCCTTAATATATACGGAGGAGAAATAGTTATTTAAAATTCCTATTTTTCCTGGTCTTCATTAACTAACATCCCGTTTCAGTTTTTAGTGTACCTACACTTTCATTTTGGGGTTTTTTAGAATTTATGTACTTAAAAAATGCTTTGGGGTTGGTTTTGCTCTCTTCAGCTATCATTATTTCATTTTGAAGTTTAGCAAGTCTAATTGCCTTTTTGCACGCATTATTTGCATCCTTATATCTTTTATAAGATGCATCTGATATGTCCGATTTAAATGCTTTAAATGCCCTTTTCTTAGTTGTAATCTCTTGTTTTACTTCTCTACTAAGCCACATTGGTTTTAATTTGTTTATTTTATATTTATTTCCCAACGGTACATACTGAGAAATGTACCTTTGTAATATTTGTTGGAAGATGATCCATTTATCCTCAGTGTTCTTTTCACTAAAGAGTTTATGCCAGTCAATATAGTGTAAAGCTTCCCTTAACTTATTGAAATTGGCCTTTTTAAAATTATATGTTTTAGTATTCCCCATGTGCTTTTGTTTTTTTGAGTTTATTTCAAAGGACACTATATTGTGATCACTATTTCCCAAGTGCTCACCTACTTGAATGTAGGTCAAAAGATCAACGTTGTTTGTTAAAACCAGGTCCAGACAAGCATCCATTCTAGTTGGTGCTTGTACAAGTTGTGACATGAAGGTGTCATTTAACAAGTTTAAAAACTTAATTCCCTTTGCTGAGGCACTAGTCCCTCAGTCCCAATTTATATCCGGGTAATTAAAATCTCCAATAATTAAAGTGTTACCCAGATTTGCAGCTTTCTCAATTTGCTCAAACAGCTGTTGTTCCTCGTCAATATTAACATTAGGTGGTTTATAACATATCCCAACCAATAGTTGGTTTCCCTTCTTTTCCCCAAGCAGATATTTACCCATAAAGCTTCCACATTATCCTCCTCGCATTCCATTTGCTTAACATTTGGCTTTAAATCATGTTTGACATACAAACATACCCCACCACCCTTCTTGTTTTTCCTATCTTTCCTAAATAACATGTACCCATTTAAGTTAGCTGCTCAGTCATGTGTCTCATCCCACCATGTTTCAGTTATGCCTATTATATCACATTGTTTAGTGTATGCTAATGCCTCTAGTTCCCCCATTTTGTTATTTAGGCTCCTTGCATTAGTAAGCATACATTTAATATTATGTGTCACTTGTATATTTTGTGAATTTTCAACATTACACAGCTTCTCTGTTCTGAGCTTGCCCCTGCCCCGGTTTCCACCCTCCTTATACTGTGCTAAAGCCCATCTCCTTTCTGTCCTATCTCCATTTTGTAGATTGCTATGACCCTCCCCCCCTACTACTAGTTTAAAATCTCCTCCAACCTTCTAGCCATCCTATCCCCCAGCACTGCAGACCCTCTCCCCTTTAGGTGCAATCCATCACCACTATAAAGGTTGTACCCAATCGCAAAGTCAGCCCAGTGCTCTAAAAACCCAAAACCCTCCTTCCTGCACCAAGACTTAAGCCACACATTGACCTCTCTAATCTCCCGCTGCCTTTCCACTGTAGCACGTGGCACAGGTAATATCTCAGAGAATACCACCTTGGAGGTCCTTTTCTTAAGTTTGCTACCTAATTCCCTGAAATCATTCTTTAGGACCTTCCATCTTCCTCTTACTTTGTCATTGGTACCAACATGGACCATGACTGCTGGGTCATCCCCAGCCCCTCCCAATAATCCATCCACTCTGTCAGCAACATGCCAGACCCGAGCACCCGGGAGACAGCAAACTGTCCGGTTGAGCCGATCAGAGCGGCAGATTGCCCTATCTGCTCTCCTAATGATAGTTGAGTAGATCTTAATCCCTGGGTCTGGATCTAAATGTGGATTTCCATGATAATTCAATGGATCCATAGAGGATGAAAAAGACACATCATATTTGTCAATCCCTATGCAATTGCCCACAGTAAATTACCTTCACCTATGCAAACTAATTGACACTAAGAAAAATCTAACTAAGATGTTTCCCAAAAGATAGTTCAATATTATTTCATGCTTCAAGAATGGGTCACCAATTTCATTTTACAATTGAAGAATGATTCACTGTGTTAATGTAATAGACACAATCTGGGTCCCTGGTAAAAAAAAAAGAAAAAAAAAAAAAGTTAACAATCACTGATTCAATGATAGGTCCAGGAGAGAGTACCTGGGTAAATATTCCCCCTAGAAGTCAGGGGGCATTTATCTCTGGCCTGAATGAAAGGGCTAAATAAATTACCCCCTCATCACCCTCATCACACCAAAGGCCTGCAGTTATGTTGTATTTATGAATCTGTGCATCTCATCTATCTCTGCAGTGTAGTATATATATATATATATGTCCATCTGTCTGCATGCGAGTGTAGGTATGTGCATTTGAGCATATATATATGTATATGTATATGTAAGTGTACATAATATTTGTCACTGCATCCATGTTTGTAAGTGTATGTATCTGTGTCTGTATCTGTATCTTTCTAAAGATAAATCTGACACAAAATCCAGCAATTCCCCTCCCCAATTTGGGCTCTGGATCTGCCCATGCACTGACATTCATTAGAAAACCAGGATTTGATTTTCTGATGATGTGTCACTATCCAACAAAATGCACACATAAGTAAGTCATATTTGTTTAAGCATTTTTATACAAAGTAATTATTAAAGTAAAAATGCAAAAAACACCAATTCACTCTCACACTCAGATACACGTACAAAACTTTCAAAGGCATGCAATGCATTAGGCTCACATTTGTAACTTAACTCATTAATTTCCAGGATAAAAAAAATGATTTGTTGTCGTGGCAGTCCGGTCACTAGTCCTGAGAATGTTCGCACACATTTTGACCCCGAATGCTGTTCTATTCTGGTATGTATTCTGTGTTACAGTTCCCATATGTGCTATGTTTTCATTGTTAGGAAGTAGTGGATATTATTTTTACTTGCTTAAAAATTTTAGTTTGAAAGTGTTTTAGATGTTGTGTATACAGATGACATGCAGTCATTTGGATTAATTTTGTTCAATGCATGAAGATGTGATTTTTTTAAATTAGGCACTATTTCACCACTGCATTAAATAAACTTTAATTACAAACTAGAATTAGTCAAATATCTGCACCAATATGCAAACATTTTTACTTGAGAATGGCATGTGTTACATGGAAAGATTCAACAACACATCTGTTTTACATTAAAATATACAAAAATGACTTTCATCGAATCACTTATAGTTGTTGGCAGTAGAATGTCTTTTCACCAATGGGACTAACAGTCTAAAGGAGATAACAGATAATGACATAGTTAATGACTAGCTGTTGGCAGCAAAGTACTGGAATTAATATATAGAGTATTTAGTGATGCATGAAAGATTTTTAAGGTGTTGGGAAGTGTTTTATTCAATTGCAAAATTGGAAAATGAGCTAACTATATTTGCATATATGTGCAATGGAAAATACAGTGATTCTGATTGATAGAATGCTTATTTTTAAAGAACAATAAAAAGTTAACCAGATCATTTTTAGCAGACAGACAAAGACTGACAGACAGAGACAGACAGACAGACAGGCACAGACAGACAGATGATAGATAGATAGATAAATGATCGAAATTATAGAGATAAATAATATCTTGCATTATTATGTTTTTATTTTTCTTGACTACTGATACAGCTACATTTGAGAAAATCTTCTACAAGAACAGAGAGCAGACAAAAGAGGTACCGAGACATACCTTAACCTCAAAGGTGCCTTTAAATGACAGACTATCCAACAATTTATTAATATCTTGTCACAAGCTGTTCAGCTGTTCAAGCTGATAGATATGTGCATTTAAAAATTTGAAATCTTTCTATAAATTAAAGTAAAGCCGGCAAATGAGCAACAGTAATTTATCCATAGGGGCAATTAGAGCAGCGTAAAAGGATAAGGTGGTGAACGCACACACTTTAAGAAGGGATAAGCACACATACTTTAAGAAGGTTTGTAAACAGAATATAGGTGGCGCTCAAGGACAGAAAACACGTTTTTTAAACAGAATTTAGGTGGCGCTCAAGGACAGAAAACACGGTTTGTAAACAGAATATAGGTGGGGATCATGGACAGAAAACACGGTTTGTAAACAGAATATAGGTGGCGCTCAAGGGCAGAAAACACGGTTTGTAAACAGAATATAGGTGGCGCTCAAGGACAGAAAACACGGTTTGTAAACAGAATATAGGTGGCACTCAAGTACAGAAAACACGGTTTGTAAACAAAATATAGGTGGCGCTCAAGGACAGAAAACATGGTTTGTAAACAGAATATAGGTTGCGCTCAAGGACAGAAAACACGGTTTGTAAACAGAATATAGGTGGCACTCAAGGACAGAAAACACGGTTTGTAAACAGAATATAGGTTGCGCTCAAGGACAGAAAACACGGAATTAGAGCAGCACCCACTAGATGAATGTTGCAAGATTATTTGTCAAACAAAAGGTTTTGCAAACAGACAGTAAGCAGGAGATTTCTTGTCAAGTTTATTATTATAAAAAAAAGTTATGGTAACAAAATGGCTTTAGGAGAGATGCACATTATTATAGGGACACTCCAGATCCATAAAGCACTTCAGCTTGCTGAAGCGCTTCATGTGTGAGGTGTGTGTCCTCATTTTTATTTTTGAAAATGTGCAGCTTTCCACAAAAATTGGCACTTTTCTAAATAAACTGGTTTGGGCCCCTTGACTGTCAGTCAGACTAGTCCTGTTACTTCCTGGTTGTTTAGAGACAGGCAATTGTGCAGACTTCTCATCAAGCTGCTCCCTGACACCCGCACATCATCAATCTGATGTGTCTGCATGATTTCCATTATAGTGTTTATGGTTTGCACCCTCTAAGTCCCCCATAATACTGGCTAAAAAGGGGTCCAGTGGGTTGCATGCCCTTTAAGCCGGCATGGAGGAAATTACAACCACTTCCCCCCTGCTTAACAGAGAGCCGCACGGGAGGACTAGAGGAAGGAGGCTGGAGGCAGCAGAGGAAAGCAGAGTAGCCTGGAGGCAGAGGAGGAGCTGGAGTGAGCTGCTACTGTGTACGGGACATGCTGCGTGGGGGGGTGGGAGTGGCGCAGTAGCTGGTGAAGCTAACTCCCTGGAATGCATTTTTGCATGTTGGAATGTCTGCTATATGTATATAGAGGTTGTTATATAGAGGTTGTGCCGTCTGTGTATACAGGTGAAATGCGTGTATAGGGATTAAGTGTGTATGTCTATGGGGGTGAATGTGTGTGGGGATATGGTGTGTATGTGGGGGATGTAGGGCATGTGTGTGGGAATGTGTATATGGAGATATGTGCAAGGGAAGTGTACTGCACGTGTACTCTGCAGGGAAAATGTACTGTCCCACACACACACTGACCCATACACACATACAGACTGACCCAAACAAACACACATCAACCCATACAAAATGCATGCTCACCAGCAGCTGCCTGGATGCCTGTGTGCAGAGCTGACTCACTTCCCCCTCTTGCTCTCTCCCACACACTGCTCTCTGTCGCCCTGGAGAACGTGAAATGTAATCACTTCCTCCCAAAGAAATTAGGTAGCCCGGGACTTGTTTTGGTTTGGTTTCTTTTGTATTAGGGCAGTGGAGTGTCCCTTTGATGGTCAAAGATAACATCTGATTGGCGCTATGTTTTTTCCTATGGGAAAAGATTGGATTGGCTGAGATCATCATTCTTGATGATCTCAGCCATTGAGGTGGGACAGCAGTGAAAAGACCGGCGCTGCGATGGAGAAAAGTTAAGTAAAACTACTGTTTTCCTTTGGACAGGGTGGCTGGGAACCTAATCTGCTAACATGGCTCTACAGTGTCAGATACAGACATTTGCATTGTTAACGCTATAGTGTTATTCAAGTCATGAGACACGAGTTTAGTAGGGGCAGCTACACAGGCTATTGACTGCATTACTTATGCTTCAATATTTGCTCCCTGTTTGTTTGTGTTACTCTTAAGCATTAGATATGACAGCACAAGTGTTAATTTTTATCACGCATTACAGACTCTTCTCACTTACCGACTGGGTTCCATTCTTACGACTTGGTCTTAAAACTAATTGGTCGGTAAGTGAGGATGTGCTACAGAGCATGCGCACGAGTGCAGGTTTATGTTGGGGGAAATTTCCCCGAACATAGACAAACGCACCAGACCAGGGGATCCCTCTAATCTATGTTCGGGGAAAATTACCAGATCATAGACCAGCTCTCTAATGTGGGGAACTCCTAGAGAGCTGGTCGTAAGTCTGAGTCATCGTTAAACAGGTAAGTCGTAAAATGAGGACTACCTGTACTGTGATTATATTTTTACGATTTTTGTTATGGATTAGGAATGAATTTATGAAATAGTTTTTAACATTTGGAAACCCAAGTTTTTATCCCAGCCAGACCACCCCCCAGTAAGTGTTCTTGGATAACACACTTAACTAAATACATTTACATGTAGTTTATATATATATATATATATCCACCTACCATAGATTGCAAGCTCATTTGAGCATGGCCTCATCTCATTATTTTTCTCTCATTGTAAAGCGCTATAGAACTAGTACTACTCACTAGCTGGTTCTTCCTATTGTTACAGATACTTAAACACTCGTAGCTAACAATTTGGAAAGCTGTCAGGAAGAGCCTAATACTTAACTTAGAAAAAACACATGGTTTGAGAAAGCCACACGTTTCAAGTATATCTCAGTAATGTAATTATGAAATTCTTGGACTTCATTGTCTTCGTTGATGATAACAAAGGGGGTTTTCAAACTTGCTGACGTGCGTTATGTGTGTGGAATTTGTCATATTTGTGACAGTTTATAAAAGTGACAATTTCGGTGACTTTTCTAATTGACATCTCCTTGGCTGTCACTCAGATCACCAGTAAGGTTTTCTTCTACTACCATTAGTTCTACAGAGCTCACAGAAGAGGCAGGTACACTAAGCTACAGCGCACATGACTTCCCTCCCAGTACAGCTCATAGAGAAGCATAGGAACTCTGTGATGAAAAGACTCTGATTTGTGTATCCCCCAGGGAAAGAGGGGAGGGCAAGACACTAGATCTGCAGCTATGGCAAGCAGTTTTTTTCATATACCCCAAAGAAAAAATGCAGCGACAAATACATATATGTTTTCTATGGGGGTATATTTACTAAACTGTTAAAATAAATTCAATGGAGCATTCCATTAAGTATGCTTGTACATTCCTGGAGAGACTCCAACCCCTTTATTTTAATAACTGTATTCCTCTTGCATAGTTCCAGAAAGGAGAATTAAAACATGGATTAGGCAGAAGTTCAACTACAGGAGATGCTTTGATTCTCTAGATAAGGCACAAAACAAATCATATTTTGAGGCAAACCCTTGATAAGACATTTAAAAAGGAGCATACTTTTCTCAATGGAAAAATGTTGATATACAGTACTATACTGTTTAACAGTATCTGTAGCAATACCAGAATCAGGCAATGGAATAACAAATTGTTGTATGACCTACAGAACACACCAGTAAAGTAGATCCAGATGTACAACTCTCAGGAATACGTTGTAACACAATAATTAATAATAATAAATTACACCGCTTTGCTCGCAAGCTTACAGTCTATTGGGGAAGGGACAGGTCAGACACAAAGCGCTGATGAGATTTTGTAAAGATTAATATCATAGGTAAAAACGGTAGAAATGTGTTGTCTAAACGCTTGAGAGCGTGGTTAGCTCGGGTTAGCAGAATGATTTGTAAGACTCTTACATTAGTTTTGAAGGAGCAGTTAAAAAAGTCTGAGAAGTGTGAGGTCTGATTTCATATTATACTGAATTCCATATCTAATGGCAGATCAGAAAAAAAGTGTGGTAAGTAATAAAAAAAAAATAGAATTTGTGTAGGGGAGGTAGAGTGTTTTTGGACAGACAGATTAGCAACGTAAGGGTATAAATGGTAAAAAAAAATATGTATAAAATGTAATGATTGTAAAAGTTCCGAAGACTATGGTAATGTTATAACCATGCAGAGTTATCTATTTTTATAAAATTAGACATATTATCTCCCTTCGTCATGCATGCTTATTTTACTAATATTTGAAGCCTTTCTGAATATCATTGTAAAACCACTAAGCACATACATTTTCCAGACGTTTAGGGATACAAAAATTCTGTTTCACATGTTTTAATCTTTATTAGAGATCTAGTCATTCTGGCAGTTTATAACTTTATAGTAATCATTAACGACATAAATCTACACCGACAACCTAAAACCTAAAAGAAAATAAGAAAATTATGTAATATTTGCAGTTACTCTTGGGTATCCTGTCCATGTCTTTATTCAGAAGCACGCTTTTGGGTAATAAATAGTGCTACGGGATAATAAATAGTGCTATGTAGATAGATAGCAGCACACAAGTAACAACACATGGGCATTTTAACAATCCAGCTATTTTATATACACAGTATTATTTTATGAAGTCCATGTTATAACTATATTTTGTAATATATATTTTTTTTTTACATACATTCACTTAATAGTCCTTGATTAATTTATTTATTTACTTACTAATTGTTTTAATATATTCTCATTTTGTTACAATTTCTATTACAATTTTTATGTGCAGTCATGATGCTGGTCTGCCCTCTAGTGGTAAAATAATGATGTTGTTGTAATAGAACTTCCCTGGATGTAAATCATATTATATATATTATAGCTCAGCCCAAAAGGAATGCTTACTTCTATTTTTTCCTAGATTGCCATTTACCCTTTCCACAACCTCCCAGCAGCGACATGTGTAATCAATAAATATGTGCAGTTGTTGCTTCATTCTGTCTTCAGCATGCTTCTTGAGATCGCTTAGTGCACCGCAGATGTCAGATCAGATAGATTCTCCTCTTATATAGATATAAAATATGAGTTTCACTTTGTGAAACCTATTTGAAATTCCTTGTTTCTTGGAAAAACACGTACAATATGTCTGCATACGAGCAATCTGGGCAAAGATCCAGGATGAAAGAAAATAATATATAGGTTTCTCTTCTCTTTAATGTTCTACTATTTTTCCACTTTGCTATAAATCAGACAGAATTGATATTTAGACACATCCCTCCAGGATACATAGATCAGGCATTCTATCCTATGTGTTAACAAATTTGAGTGTGTGGTTGAAGGCATTAAGAGCATATTATTCAGCATGTGTATTTTTTTGAGTGATGTGCTGCACAGCATAATATTTTGTCCTATTCTTGTAAAATATATATTATGGAAAATTGTTTATTTCTAAAGAATTCAGAAAGAGCGACCAACATTTAACTGTTCTCTTTCATAAGCACCAGGACACCTTGATTGCTTCCTCCATAAATAATAATTTTGAAGTGGAGCCATTGTAATGAAAAAATCCCTCGCAAATATTTTAATTTATTTTCCCATTTCCTGTAAACTATACGTCTTACTGATTTACTTTTTTTGTGAGAATTGCTGCGTGTGAGTCTTTCATGAATCTAATATTAACTCTAAAATTTCTAATAAATCAAATCGAAGGTCATTGTTGAGTTATGAATCTAAATGATGGAACGTTAAAGTAAATTTCTCTAAAGCATGTACGGCCTTATAAATTTATTCTCTGTTTATTTATTTTAATACTTATGCTTAAAGAGTACATAACAAACACTAAAACAACAATGTAACTGTCTATTGGTCACCGATGGTGAATTACATTAACAGGGTAACAGGGCAAGGAGTTATAGCTCTTATTTTTGCACATACTAACCATGCTGTAATTCCTCCTCCAAACAATATGTGAACTCTTACAATTACGTAGATAATGATCAATTGGTTGGATATTCACCTTAAACTACAAGCTGACAATATGTAAAGAAGTAAAAGACTTTATTTTACTGTAGCCATTAAGGAAACTCACGTTTTCATCCATTCCAAAATGTGCCAATTTTTCATGAAAACATTGTCTGTGCACCAACTTTTGTTGCTTGTGCTAATGTCTTGTGTTTGAAGTGAAACTAGCATTGGATGAATATAAGTATTATTGTTCGATTTCTTGATTCAGCACTGAAAGGTCCGTTCCGGACACCAATACAAATTTAATGAGTTTGATAGATTTTGCCCTCATTAATATGCTGTACGTTTGGGTGTTTACAGATGCATGCTTACATTTTTTTTATGCAAAAACTATGAAGACTTGAGCATGTAAAAAAGAAAGCATTAATGAGGTCAAAACTAAATCAAATGCATTTGTATTGGTGCCCGGAGTGTCCCTTTAATACCAGTGGAACCCTAATACTAACTGTCCACAATGTGGAGAGATATTCCTAATTTTGAGATTGCCCTGCCTTCCTGTGATTTTTCTTTTGTGTTCCACTTCTGGAGCTACTAAGGAATAGTCCGCAATAATGCAAATTGTGATTGCCCAGTGTAATACTTTTTTCAATGGTACTTCTGTCCATGTCAAAGATTTTCAGCTGCATTGTTCTTATAGACAGGCTGACTGACAGTAGGATGACATGTCCACTTTAAGCCCACAAACATCAGCAATAATAACAATAACAAATTGCATCACTACAGAATAAGGGAACAACACACACAAATATAGTTTTAAATCTTACAGGACTACTTAAAATCACCCATCTTAGCAAATAAAAAATGAGATTTGCATTTTGAAGCTAAAGTTTACCCCAGCAAAAATAGGTCCCGGATACCTGTACCACATTGTGAAATCTACAGGCAGATGTCAAAATGGAGGTGGGGGCTGGGCACTAGGACCATGCACAGAGAACATCAAGGTGCGGTGGATCTGCACCTTGCACATTGCTTTGAACAGCCTGCTCTTTTCCTTGCCCACCTCCGTCCCAGAACAAGGAACATTAGCAGGTATGGATTTGGTCAAATAAGATGGACATACCATTTTAAGCCCACCACGGTGTCAATATCCCAATATTACTGGCAAAGCAGAACCAAGACAGCAACAAATAAGTGGGGTTACTGTATCTCTTGCAAAGGGAGCCTGCTGGCATTTTGGTTCCGGACTGCCCTTGTGCGTGAAATCAGTCTGATATGTGACAGGCTAGAGTTCTTTTTGTAATGATAAAACTGAGCTAAAACCTGTATGAGACCTGAGCGGGGACACACTGCAAGACAAGCCATTTGAGCTGTTGTCTATTCTTAATGGCTTTTTTTAAACTCTTGTTTTTGGCTAAAATGGTACGACACCCCATTCACTGATTGTTCCAAGTACACAGCTGGTGTTGTGTAGAAATTAGATTCCCAAAATGCAAATATGATGTGTGCATGTCAGAAATGTGCTGAAATTGGGGATCTATAATTCAGTGGTTATTGGAGCATGCTAATAAGCACTGCCTTTAATTGCCCTCCCTAGGCCACAGTCACTCCCTTCTTCCTGCACACAGTTTTGCACATTGAACACTGAGTCCACTATAGAGCAGGGGCACATGCAGTCACTGTTAGCAAAGCAGGGGACTAAATAAATTCTTGTTTAAGGAATATGTATTCATGTGATGTTCATTGTTTGAGGGGAGGGAAAGGTGCATTAGAGAGATAGATAGAAAGATAGATAGCTAGCTAGCTAGATAGATGGATAGATAGATAGAGATATGCACACATATATATAAAAAAAACTTTTTCTAAATTAATTTTGCATTTTACATGAGATTAGTAGAAAATAGTAATTATAACAGTCATTTCTATAAAAAAAATATTTCTTATTTAAGGCCTCAATTTAATAAGTTTTCCAAATTATTCAATCTTGTTATAAACACTTTTTTTATAATTAATCTACCAACATTCCTATAGACGTTAATGGTTACTTCTGTAGATAAATCATTTGGTAAGTTTTCTAACAGTATTGGATTATTTGGAAAGCTTATTAAATCTGGGGCCTAAATCCTGATCTACTCAATGTGCGTGTTAAGTGTTATATCATTTGTAGTCTACGCAGGGCTGGTGCAAGGATTTTGCCAACCTGAGCAAACATATATTTGCATGCCCATAAGCCTTATGCCTTCAAGGCCCACCCATGAGTTCGCTCACAGGAAGTGGAGTGTATGTGTGATGGGAATGTGTTATGTGTTATTGTAGAGGATGTAATGTGTGTGTGTTCTTATGGAATGTAGTGTATAGGCATACCCGTTTGTGTAAGGGATGAAGGGTGTGTGTATAGGGGATGCAGTGTGTGTTTGTGTGTAAGGAATGCATTGTGTGTTTCTGGGTGTGTGCGTGTGTATGTAAGGGATGCATTGTGCAAATCTGTGTTTGTATGTGTAAGGGATGCAAGGTGTGTGTTTCTGTGTATGTATGTAATGTAGTGTGTGTGTCTATAAGGGGTGCATTGAGTGTGTGTAAGAGATGCATTGTGTTTCTGTGCGTGTGTGTGTGTGTGTGTGTGTAAGAGAAGCAGTGTGTGTGTTCGTGTGTGTGTGCGTAAGGGATGCATTGTGTGCTTCTGTGTATGTGTGCAAGGGTTGCATTGTGTGTTTGTGAGGTATGCATTGTATATGTGTATAGGGTCCATTCTGGGTGTGTAAGGGACGCATGATGTGTTCCTTAGTGAGTGTAGGATGCATTGTATGTTTCGGTGTGTCTGTGTGTGAGACCCTTAATGATCTCTTTCACTCCCCCCATCCCTTAGTGGTCTCCTCTCCTCTTCTCCCCCTGACCCTTAGAGGTCTCCCATCTTGTCACTTAGTAATCTCCCCTCCTGTCCCTTAGTGTTCTCCCCTTTCCTCCTGTCCCTTAGTGCTCTCTCATCCCCTCCTGTCCCTTAGTGCTCTCCCATCCCTTAGTGATCTCCCCTCCCCACCTGTCCCTTAGTGCTCTCCCTTGCCCCCTCTACCCTGCCCACTGTCCCTTATGGATCTCTCCTGCCCCTTAGTGATCTCCCCTCTCATCCTGTCCCTTAGAACTCTCCCCTGCCCCCCTGTCCCTTAATGTTCTCTCCTGTCCCTTAGTGCTCTCCCCTGCCACCTATTACTTAATGCTCTCCCCTGATCCTTCTTAATGCTCTCCCCTTGACCCTGAGTGCTCTTACCTGCCCCCCGTCCCATAGTGCTCTCCGCTGCCCCCCATACCATAATGCTCTTCTCTGCCCCCGTCCCTTAGTGCTCTTCTTCCCCATGTCCCATAGTGCTCTTCCACCCCCCCACCCCATCTTTCCCTTAGTGGTCTCTCCTCTTTCCTCCCAAACCCCCCCCCCCAGTGTCCCTTAGTGCTGTCTCCCCACCCTAGTCTGCCTCCTACCTCTTCGTAGTGTGGGCGGGCGGCGTGGACCGCGATACAGGAGCTTCTGTTTCCTGTAAGTGCTCAGTGAGAACTTCCTGTCTGTCCAGCCGAGTACAGGCAATAGATGCTCCTGTACTGCGTTCCGCACAACCCGGCCACGCTACACTGAGTGACTAGAATGAGGGAGCGCTGTGAGCTTCCCTCCTGGCGGGTCACTCAAATCTTGCTCCCCCCTAAGTCGCCTATAGGACGCATCGGCCCTGAGTCTACACAGTGTTATCTCTATTTAATTCACCAGGCCTGAAGAAATATCATGGTTTTGCAAAAGGTAAGAGTTAAATAACATATAAAACTCCATATATTCCTCAGTCCAAATATTCTTCCAATATCTGATCTCTTTTTTTTTTATTGGAAAATAATCATTCATTCATTCTTGAATAGTCCAGTGGTTCCATCCATTTTTGGACAAAGGTACAGAGAAAAAGATTTCAAGGTATTACACCCATATTTTTCCTTTATGTATGGCTCCTAAAAATCTAATTTACGTGCAGCCTTACTACAGAGGTATGCAATATGTATACTACATATTTATTTATTTATAAAACATTTTACCAGGATGGATACATTGAGATTTCTCTCGTTTTCAAGTATGTCCTGGGTTTTTGTCCACAAAACATTGCATTGTTACAATAGTATACAATATTCCAAAAGTACAATATACAAACTATATATATATACACACATATATAAATACATAACAGGTAATAAATATATTCAACCATGACAGGTGCATTCTGTGCTGAGGTATTTTGCCACAGATCTCTTAAAAGATTTTAGATTTAATGAAGATATGACTGTGTCCCTGAGGTTATGCCATAATTGCGGTGTTCTGTAGGAAAATGAGGATCAAGCCACTTTATTTTTGTATTGCGGTATGCTAAATATCGTGCTAGTACTGGATCGGAGGTTATAGGAGGTGGGAACAGCCGGGGAGATCATTCTACACAGGTAGGGTGGGAGCTTCCCAGAAATGCTCTTATGCACAAGGCTGGAAAGATGAAGAGTGCGTCGGTATTCCAGCGACAGCCAGTTTAGCTCTTTTAACATGTCACAGTGGTGGGTTAAGTAATTACATTCTAGTAAGCGGCAGTTCGAATTATATAACGTATTACGTTTATTAAGGTGAGTTTGCAGTGCGGGTGCATACACTACATCCCCATAATCAATGACGGGCATAAGCATCTGTTTCCTTACTGTAGAGCTTAGGCAGGATTTGTTACTGTACAGGGCACCTAGTTTGGGGTAAAGTTTTGAAGAGATTTTTTTCAATGTGAAGGCCAAAAGATAGAATGGGGTCTAGCAACATACCTAGATATTTAAAAGAGCAGACTGCTCTTGTTGATTTTGTAGTTTACGTAATTTAGGTACAGTTCCAAAGATCATTGTAATGGTTTTGTCAGTGTTTAGGAAGAGTTTGTTATCCGCTATCCACTTTTCTATCTTTGTGAATTGGTTTTGGAGCACAGCCTCAAGCTGCGGTAGATTGGGTTTACTAGCGTGGATTACAGTGTCATGTACATACATGTGTACAGTTGAGGATTTGCAGACGTTAGGCAGATCATTTATAAATAATGTGAATAGCAGGGGGCCAAGTATGTAGCCTTGAGGAACACCACACGTGACTGGAAGAGGGAGGGAAGCGCTATCAAAAATGGTCACATATTGCAATCGGTAGGAAGAATACGATCAAAACCAGGCTAGCGGGCGATAACCAAAGCCTGAGGTGTTAAGTTTTTGCAAAAGAATGCCATATATTATAGTATCAATTTAATATTTTTTCAAATGATTTGATATTTTTGGATAAACTTTTAAAATTATTTAATTATATTTAGAAAATATCTAAATGTGTTTATATTTCTTTGACATATTGGTATACTTTTTATGCATGATGTTTTTTAAAAAAATATTTTAAATGTCTATCTAAAAATATCAAATTGTTAGCTTATCTAACAATATTAAACGGAGGGCCTATATTAGCAAAATTGACTTAGTTTTTGTTAATTGCTAGATAGTAATCACAATTTAATGTCAACAGCTATTAAAAATACTTTCTTAAAGGTCACTGTCACTTCAACTGCCATGATTACCCTATTAAGTAAAACATTGAAAATCATCTATAACTTGTATCCTTTTTAATTGATGCTGTATTTTCTTTTACATTTATATAAAAAAAAAAAATAGCAAATCACGTCACAGTCCATATCAGTCCTTGTACAGGGCACACATTGCAAATGAGGGGGAGAAATATATACGCTGCAACAAAATAGGATTTATTGCCCCTTTCAAACAGGCAACATGTGAGGAGTGAAAGACACAAATTGGGGTGCAAATTGACCATCTGAATTTTAGGTACAAGACGTAAAACCAAGCTCGATATAAACTACATGTTATTATACTATTATGTAAAAAAAAGTATATTACTACAGTGAAGAATGTATTACATTAACTATGTCTATGAACCGTTCAACATTATTTATTATTTTCAAAGTTATACTACAAATAATTTTTTTTACATTTTTATTTTACAGGTATAACTAGTGTATTATTCCTCTCTCTGAGACTCCAGTCCAACAAAACATTTATAATTATATACTCTGTATTGTGATATTGCAATAAGCAACATTTTTGCCAATATTTAAAAGGACACTGTAGGGTGCAAACTCCCATCCCCCTTAACCCTGCAAGTGTAATTATTGCAGTTTCTATAAACTGCAATATTTACCTTGCAGGGTTAAGTCCTCCTCTAGTGGCTGTCTATGACTTTTGGTCATCTAAACGCTGGACGTCCTCAAGCTATGCATGAGGACCTCCAGCGTCGCCGGAATCACCGTAGGACAGCATTGAATAAAATTTCCTATGGGGAGGTGTAAGGCACGCGCAAGCGCGTCCATTGCCGTCCATGTGCATTAAGTCTCCCCGCCAGCGGATGTCGGCGTGGGAGGAGTGGGGGCAGATCCTGGCCCAGCGCCGGGAGACATCGGCGCTGAATTCAGGTAAGTGTCTGCAGGGGTTTTAACCCCTTCAGCAACATGGGATAATGGCTGGGGGGGGGCACTCCAGGATCCTCTAGTGCCAGGAAAACGGACAATCGGATTAGATAGAATTTGTGACAATCAGTTTTGATAGATGGAGATTTGTACTTACATAAATAGCATTCATTATCACAGACTGAAAATGCCGATCTTAAATTAATATAAAGACTTGCTTGCCAGATGCCACAGCAGACGTGTGCTTGGCACCGTTAAAGATTAGACTATACGTGCATGTAGGCCACATCAGCCAAGGGGAAATGAAGAGGGGCACTTTGTGATGTATTTATTTTTACCTTTATATTTTTTCTGCTCTTCCTAGCTCGCGAGGTCAGCATTCCTAAGAATCGTGTCTGCATCCAATGTGCCGTATTTATGTCTGGAAACTTGGTGCTAATTACTGCGGTCACACTTTTTAATTCAGGAAGAGTACTTTGTAACCTCTGAACAGGAATGTGCCACCTAGATGTACTATGATAACCACAAAATTGGAATTTATTTCTGCACAAAACTGAGTTTTATAAGGTGAAGACATATTATTACTTAAGGCAGACACCGGAATGATTTAGTGGAAAGTTCAACGACCATGAAATCATGTGAGCGGTTCTGTAGAAAACATGTTTCAAATTACCTTCAGACTTATTACATTTAAGCTGCCAAAGCTATTATACGTAGGAAAAAAAGAACAAATACAAAACCATAATGTTGCACTGCATAGTTTATAAACCTACATTTTTATTTTATTACAGATTAAAACAACCCATTTTACAATAGAAAAAAAGGTTTATACTATCATAATATAAACCTTGTGAAAAAATGTTTGTGAACATTTGGTTTGAAAAATCCCAAGTGTGTATAGAGATTCCCGTTCTCATGGATTCAGTACAGAAACGTCACTTTTTCGATATACTTTTTCTTTGCTCTGTCATCACTCACGCCAGTACCTTCATCATCATCACATGCGTTTACAATTTACTGACATATGTGCTAGTGATTTGTTTCTCCAAATGAAACCCTCAATCTTTTTGTTCTCACCTTCTATCCATTCATCTACACCCTGCTCCCAGAATCCAGAGTAAATGATAGGGGTTGTTTGAAGCATAAGAAATTCCATTGTAAAATGTGTTCTTAAGCCATTTGTAAGAAGTTAAACAGGTAGTTAGTGTCTGACACCTGTCAACTTACAGATTGAGGAAATCACATAGTTTCTTAACTATCCATTAGATGTTGACCTTATCGTGATCATGGGAGAACCTTGAAAACATAACTGCCAGCAGAGGTATAATATGCAATCTTTAAAATTATATTTTTTTTTCATGAAACATACAGTTGCAATGAATTGAAAACCAACTTGCAAAATATTTGCCATTGAGTTCAAATTTGCAAAAAAATTTCCAAACCAGCTATAATTACATTTTACCTAAATTCAAACTGATTTAATTTCACTAGAAGCCGATATGTAGGGGAGGGATGGCAAGGGGGCAATTTTCATTTTTTTACCTGGGCCAGTAGTATAGAGAGGTCTGTCGGGTGCTGTTTTACAGCACAATACTAAATATATGATGTAACTATATATTTT
Source organism: Pelobates cultripes (assembly GCA_933207985.1). Classification (NCBI taxonomy): domain Eukaryota; kingdom Metazoa; phylum Chordata; class Amphibia; order Anura; family Pelobatidae; genus Pelobates; species Pelobates cultripes. The sequence goes on along the minus strand of OW240913.1, from coordinate 320,881,045 downwards.
TTATTAATATTGCATTTTACATATTGTGGTATTAGTAAAAAATATATATATATATATATATATATATAACATGACAAAGGGAGTGAAGTGTGATGTGACAATGTGCTGGCCTCAAATTGGGAAATATTTTTGTAGTTGCCCAAAGGCCTAATGTAACCAGCTATTGATAGGTTTAGTGAATAAATCTCCCCAATATTTCTGAAAAAGAAGAATTAATAAAGAAAAAAACAAAGCTTACCTGTCATAGTATACAACATCTTGTGTAAAATTAAAACAAATATATAAATACAGAAATGCTAGCAAATGTATACATTCTAATATAAAATGGTTTTATAAAAATTGGTCAATTCTATGAATAGAAGTCTATTCCAAGGATCAATATAAAATCTATATTAAAACAAATACTGCTTACTCTTATGTTTTTGTACTATGCCTCATGTTTTAAAGGGACACCCTATACTATATAGTATTATTTTTAGGCGTTATGTAGATAACTAAAAAATATGCAAAACAAACAATTAAAAATAACCAATATTAAAAATATTAATATTTTACTTTCCTGCTGGTTCTTACGTTCACATCGCCAAGCTATACATGAATTGCAGTGAGCTGCAACCAAACCAAGATATTACTTTTACAATTATTACATAAATTACTAAAACCAATTATTTTGCCCAGTAAGCCCGCTCATTCTGCCTCTCATTTCCTACCTACCGTGGTTTACGTTTTGCTCCATTAATGCTTAAGTACGCTGTTGGGTTTTAGGAATTGTAGTTGTTTCACCTTTCTATGGAAGAAAGCTGACAAATGAACTACAACCCCAATGCATTATGAGTCATGTCCTGCAAACGCTGTAAAGCCTGTGTATTTGCAGCAAACACAGGGATTTCAAATACGGGAGTGTTATTTTGTTGTTGTTTTTTGTTTAAAATTATTTTTAATGTATTGTTTTCTCAGATAATTTAAATTAAATATTTGTATTCTGTGTACATCTGCAGATATCACACATTTCCAGTTCTCAAGAAAACTGTATTTTATTTGTAAGCCTGAAAGTATTTACATTTTAAAATTTCCTTTTTGATTTAACATTTCATCTCCAGTAAAAAAAAAAAAAGATTCTCAAAAGTCTACCCCAACCAAAAGCAAAATATTTAAAAATCTTCTTAAACGTGAGAAACAGTTTAAATCAACTAAACCACTCAACCTGATTACCAGACCTCTCTAATTCCGTGGCAAACTCACTCCAGTGCTTTTTACCATAAACAGGAATTCCCTTTACAAACAGAACATCTATGGCACATTGTAAACATAAAACATAGGCACAAAACAGAAAATTCATTGTCTGGAATAAGAACCCCCGTTCAGTTTACAATCATCTGCTTTGTGGTAATCTGAATAACCTCTTTGGAAAGAAATTGAGTAGTTTCATACTTTGTTACCTCAAAGAATAAAGATGGACTGGAGCTGACCTCCCTTTTAAATAGATGCAATTTATTTAAATTTACTTAAATTATACGGAATGTATACATCAGGTCGAAATAAATTGCAATATGATTGAGACATGCAGGCCTTGAAGCTAGTCATCAGTAATGTGGCCATGCAAGGCCCAACAATCACAGTAAAGTACAGTGCAGATGCATTTGTATGGCCGGGGAACTCTCTTTTAATGCTCTATGGAGATAATTCATTAAAATAGGCAAAAAATCAAATAAACATTTTCTAATACGTAGACTTTTACAATGATCAACAATTAACAGATTTCTCTAATAAATGAATATAGAAAATACAGGTTCCTGAAGAGTCATCTTAACCAGAACAGACCTAGTGATATAATGCCTTCTTTCTGTGGCAGTGTTACAGTCAATACCCAAGTAGATGGGCAACCTCTGCCATCACCTGGACATTGGAACATAAAAAATTAATATGTGACCCAGAAGAGTCTTTCTAATTGAAAACAGCTCAGTGACCACCCCACCCCCTTTCCCATCACCTGACATGACCCATCTCCTGGATTCTGGGGTGGAGGAACCTCCTATTCCAAGGGGAGGACTTGTCCAATGGTCTTCACTTAAGACCAAAGTAGGAGAGAGGTACAAGTGAGTGCACCCCCATCTCACCAGAGGATGCAGCTGCACAGCAGGCACCATTTGCCCTGTTCTGATACTCTGAACTAGGATACGACATCACCCAAGCCCTAGCATCAGTACAGAGCTGCAGGGAGCTGGGCAACCAGTGCAGAGACCCCAGGGATGAGGTTCCACTATAGTTTCCCTTCAAGGTTAGAAAATGGAGGCCCAACAGATCTCACCATGAAAGAAAATTTGATATAAAAATTGTGTGTGTGTGTGTGTGTGAGTCTCTGTATGTATGTGTATATGAGTGTGTGTGTGTGTGTGTAAATGAGTGTGTGTATGTGTGTATATGAATTTGTGTATACAAATTTGTTTGTGTGTCTGAGTCTGTGTGTGTATATAGGTGTGTGTATGTTCCCATGTGTGTTTGTGTATAAGACTGTGTGTATATGAGCTTGTGTCTAGAAGTAGATGTAAGTTTGTGTAAATATGAATGAGTATGTTTATGAATATGTGTGTATATAAATGTGAGTATGTGTATATTTAATTTCCCTAAGAAAAAGTGTTGGTGGCTGCAGAGACACATAAAATGTCTGCAGTTTGGGGGGTGGGGCAGGAAGACCAAACTACATTTCCATCCCGGGTACCATGTAACCTAGGAGTACGCCTCTGAGTGAGCAATTAAAAAAGGATTATGTCAGACCAAATAGTTTTCAAAAATATATTTTTTTATCTACAATTAAAATTCTCTTAACAAGTAATGTATATCTCCCCTCCATAGTATATTTGAAAGTAATGTACAAATAGCTTTTTTTTAAGTTTAATCCTTCTAGGTATCCCTGAATCGCACTCTAATGTCTACTAGTTTTTCTTTGTTCTATGTTTTTGGGTTTTTATTTTAGTGAAGACATTAGCAAAGAGCTACTTGTGTGCGGAATTTGTTGAACATTTACTAGTATTGACACATTAATATTGTACATACCAGTTGTTACAATGATGTCATGACATAATGTTGTTCTATACTTTTTGGCAGACACCAGATTACTTCATCCAGCATGTATTTGTTTAGGTTCCCTTGACATCATCTTTGGTACATAAGTTAGCATTGATGTACCCAAGGGATCTATTCTCAAACATCCAACTTTATGTATGATATTTAAAAGAACGTAGACTGAAAAAGTTATCTAAGGTCAGGTCAGTTTTCTATATGTTGAATAAAACTTCTGCTATCTATTATTAGCCAAGTTTGGAAAATTGTACAAAATGTAAATTACTGAAAAATAAACCTGTTTAAGACATTTTGAGCTGATGCCTATTGACTGTTAAGTAGCGTTACTAAGAAAGTCAACCAGTATGAAGAACATTAATTGGAAAAAAAATATTTATTAACCCCACTCCCCTGTAACCAAGTTAATATTAAGTTTAACTTTAATTTGATACTGCAGGCACTATACACATTTCATCACAGTAAATTGGTTATAGTGCCTGGAGTGGAATTGAAGCTGTCCCTCCATTCAGTGTAAAATTACTTTTGGGCAGCCTTAAAGGACCACTCTAGGCACCCAGACCACTTCAGCTTAATGAAGTGGTCTGGGTGCCAGGTACAGCTAGGCTTAACCCATTCTTTTATAAACATAGCAGTTTCCGAGAAACTGCTATGTTTATGAATGGGTTAAGCCTTCCCCCAAATCCTCTAGTGGCTGTCTCATTGACAGCCGCTAGAGGCGCTTGCGTGATTCTCACTGTGAAAATCACAGTGAGAGCACGCAAGCATTCATAGGAAAGCATTGATAATGCTTTCCTATGCAACCGGCTGAATGCACGCGCAGCTCCTGCCACGCGTGCGCATTCAGCCGACGGGGAGGAATGGAGGAGGATTGGAGGCAGAGAGCTCCCCGCCCAGCACTGGAAAAAGGTAAGTTTTTACCCCTTTCCCCTTTCCAGAGCCGGGCGGGAGGGGGACCCTGAGGGTGGGGGCACCCTCAGGGCACTATAGTGCCAGGAAAACAAGTATGTTTTCCTGGCACTATAGTGGTCCTTTAACACTAAATAAGGGTAGTTAGCCACTGTATGGCAAAGGCAGAAATTACACTTCCCTCAAGCCATACCAATTTACACCAGCAATGGAATCTGTGATAGGCTGAAAGCGGTCAACTGACAGACTCAAGCAATTGCTCATCCACATTAGTCCAAGCGGCACAGAGGGGATTGACTGCTGGAAACCCTCATTTAGAAATTAAACATTAAAATGAGTTTAACCCTGAATGACAAGATGGTACCAGGGATCTCTAGACACTATAACCACTTTAAATAAATTAAGCAGATACAGTGTCTACAGTGACCTTTAAATTGTGCCCTGTTCCATTCAGAAATATTAATAGAGAGTGAATAATAGATTGACATCTGCTCTGCAACTGAAGGGGTAATTTCTATTTTAAGGAACAGCATGGCTTGCTGGACTCTGTGAAACACACATATTGGAATCTTGCAATCCTTGTTATTAACCCATTAAGGATCAAACTTCTGGAATAAAAGGGAATCATGACATGTCACACATGTCATGTGTCCTTAAGGGGTTAAAGGACCATTATAGGGTGGCAGGTCCGTCTAGTTTTAACCCTGCAGCTGAAAACATAGCAGTTTCAGATAAACTGCTGTTTCACTGAGGGTTAATCCAGCCTCTAGTGGCTGTCTCACTGACAGCCGCTAGAGGCGCTTCTGCGATTCTCACTGTGGAAATCACAGTGAGAAGACGCTGGACGTCCATAGGAAAGCATTGAGTAATGCTTTAATTTGGGCTGTTTAAATGCGCGCGCGGTTCTTGCTGTGCATGCGCATTCGGATCTGATGTCGGCAGGGGGTGGAGAGTTCCCCAGCACAGAGGGAGCCCTGCGCTGGAGAAAGGTAAGTGGCTGAAGGGGTTTTAACCCATTCAGCCCAGCAGGAGGGGGGCCCTGAGGGTGGGGGGGACCTAATGACCCTATAGTGTCAGGAAAACAAGTTTTTTTTCCTGGAACTATAGTGCTCCTTTAAGGTTTCCATGAGAAGAGCTAAGGTCTTTTGAGAGACTTTTCTGTCATGTGTCATAGACAAAAAGCCTACTTTCCACCTTATACTCATTCAAATTCTAAATTATGCAAACACCAGGCTCTGCATGGTAAAGATCTTGAAAGGAGGTTAAGTGATGAGGAGGGAAGAAAATTTTATGAAAAATTATGTCTTGTACCTAAATTATTTCAGAAAATTAGTAGAACAAATTGGCTAGATTGACTAGATGGTATGTGGACCCTATTAAGCTGTGAATTTTACATGTTATTTTATATGTTATCTTATTTTTGTTGTTATATTTGTAACTTACCATTTTGACAATGACTGTTATATAGTAAAACTAGTGGTGTATGAGCTTTTTAGTTGAGAATGTGTCAATATGGCCTTTCTCATATTCACACCACTACATCATGTGTAGTTTTGAACAATGTATCCTAGCATATTCTATGCACATTCCAGGTAATGACATCACACATATGCCAGAGTCAGAGAGTTACATCATAAAGATCCAGTCATTAGATACCACTATTACACAGCTATCTGGTCCTGGTGGTGCACGTACCTTCAGCATTCCCCATGAGGGGGGATCCCACACGCACCCTAGGGCAAGACGCAATAGCATGGGCAAGCTAACCGAAGGGGAAACTTCCACCATACACTCCATACCATTTTACCAGGGTTATCTTTGTTCTTTGTTTTTGTATTTACTTAAAGGAACACTGTAGTCACTATAAGCGTTTCATCTCTTTGAATTGGTTATAGTGCCTTGAGTACCCTGGCACTGTCCCTCCATTCAGTGTTGCACCATGTTCATGCAGTATGCCACAAAATAAGAGTGCCTGGCCACCCACAGTCCGGCCCCTTCAGTATGTGTAGCTAAAGCAGAGATTACACACTTCCTTGTTGTCATACCCATTCATACCGTCAGTTGGAACTCTGACAGGCTAAAAGCAGTCAGCTGACACTCTCAGCCAATCACAGCTGCCCATTGCTGCTCAGGCTAATACTTCCTTATTAGCCAAAGCAGCACAGAGGGGATGGATTGCCGGGGACTCTTGTTTAGCATTAAAACATTAAAACTTTAAAAACTGTTTAATGCTGATAGAAATGATGGGACCAGAGGACTCCAGACACTATGACCAGCTTAATGAGATGAAGCAGATACAGTGCCTACGGTGTCCCTTTAAACACATCTTGATTCACAAACCATACAGACAATTGTTATCAACAAATTCTTGTTTTCTATGTATTTGACGCATAAAGATAATTGTTACTTCTCAATATTCTATGTATACAAAACAGTTATATCTGTACCATGACTTTATGCAAATAATTTTTCAATTTTTCTTTTAATGTAAATTGCTTAGTGAAACCAGCAGTAAGTCACACTGGATATTAAATTAATTATATATGTATTTCACCTCTATAGAAAAGCAATATTGTGTAACCTGCAAATGTTACTCTATCTTTACCTACATTAAACTTTTTAATTGTCAGGGGGAAAAAAAAAACAGTCATTAAATAGGTAGGGGACTGAGAAGGTGAAGTTATTTGCAACTTGATTTAGCCTTGGTGGGTGTATCTAAATAAGCAACAGGCATAATTGAGTAAAAATAAAAATATAAGGTAATGAAAATTATAAACTTTGCTTCAAGTTGTGTACAGACTACACTCATGGTTTGTGTTTTGGATGGGAATGACTGAATATATATAATCAAGGTTATTCACTATTCAAAAAATTGTCAGTAACGCACCAAGAATTTTCATATATTATGCCAAAGTAGCCAAATTAGAAATAAATCACCATTTTAGATTAGGATCATAAAAATGAGATGGAAGAACACACTGAGAACAGGCAACAACTTAATAATTTGTCCTTCAGGTCTCAAAATAGGTTTTGCTCACATGTGCCATCACAGAGAAAACCTAAGCCAGTGTAATCCTATCCACAAGGGCAGTCTAGATCTGATATGCCTCATATCTCTAAGCTTAGATTTTCCTTAAATGATCACTGTAGGGTCAGGAACACAAACATGTATTCCTGACCCTATAGTGTTAAAACCACCATCTAGCCCCCCTGGGCCCCTCATGCCTCCCTAAAAATAGCAAAATCTTACTTGTGTTCAATCCTGAAGCTGCAGCTCTGCATGCTGTTTGACTCAGAATAGCAACCTGTCTGCTGACATCATCAGAAGTGGTAGTCTGATCCAATCACAATGCTTCCCCATAAGATTGGCTGAGACTGACAAGGAGGCAGATCAGGGGCAGAGCCAGCACAATTCAAACACAGCCCTGGCCAATCAGCATCTCCTCATAGAGATGCCTTGAATCAATGAATCTCTATGAGGAAAGTTCAGTGTCTGCATGCAGAGGGGGGAGACACTGAATGTTTGGATGCATTTTAGGCAGCCATGACCCAGGAAGGATCTCTAACAGCTATCTGAGTGGCCAGTGAAGATATCACTAGGCTGTAATGTAAACACTGCATTTTCTCTGAAAAGACAGTGTTTACAGCAAAAAGCCTGACGGTAATGATTCTACTCACCAGGACAAATTCAATAAGCTGTAGTTGTTCTGGTGACTATAGAGTCCCTGTAAGTTAAAATAGTATTCAAGCACAGGCCCCGTGCTCACTGTGTCTAGAGGATTATCAGCTGCACCACTCTGACAAGGATCATCTTGAGTCTCTGTATCTATCACAGAGAAGAAGCATGACTATTTTATCTCTGTACTGTCATTATGGTTGTGATCAGTCTGACATGCGATTAGCATAAGGTTGTATGTAATGACAGAAATGAGAAAAAACCTGTCTGGACTAAATTAAGGGCAAGCTAATATGTTTTTGACTGTTCTCATTGTCCCTGTATCTTCTATTTGGCTATGAATATAATATATATACATGGATTTTCTGTCCATGTTGTTCTGGTGGCATTAATGTGATAATTTACAGTAGTTACTTTGACTAAGAAAGCCTTATTTTGCTTTTAGTTGGGCACTGCTTAAGACAGTCTTACTTATTTAGGCTTATAGCCAATGGAAACATACAAGATTTTTTTAACTTAAGAATTATAATTAGTTTTAGCATATATCTACATTTACCAAGTACAGAGACACTACAGAAACAAAGTTTCTGCAGCAATAAATGTACTCTAAATATATAGCGCATCTATGTATATTTTGAGCCCTTGCCAAGTTCTTTGGCACTCTAGACCTCTTCAAGCAGTCGCACCAAAATAATTGTACTAAAAAGCCTATAAATTGTAGAGAGTTGTCTGGACAAGAGTAGAAATGCAATTAAATGACGCAGCCAGTGATATTGATATACAGACAGTGAGACAAACATACGGGCAGATATATAGACAGAAAGACAAATTAATTAAGCACCAGAAATATTATAGCTTTGACATTATAGCTTTGATGATATAGTGTGACTAAATTCCCATCATTTTTTACTAGGGAGAGGTCATTTTGAGTAACCTTGACAGAACTGACACAGTGTGATCCCCATGGGATCTGGCCTCAATTATCTGTCCAGAAGCTCTACCTTGGGGAAATGTCACATTGGCCCTTTATTCCAAATAGATGGCACTACACATATGGTAACTTATTGACCTGGCATTCTACAGAACTATAGTTGTAGGCATGGCTTAAAGAACACAGACCAGAAAATGACTGTATATACCTAAAGGAGACAGATAGCTACGTTTAAACTCATATGACCTATTAGAGTAGAAAACACAAAACAAGCTCACAACGGAAATGTGTGGTGTTCCGGCTGATAAGTGTATATATTTTTTTTAGTAATTTAAAAAATACATATATATATATATATATTATATAAGTAGTTTCGTGCCCGCTTCCCAGATTTATATAATATATCTCTTGGTAGTCAAGTTCTATATGGGATATTTTGTAATGCATTGCTACTATATATTAGGTTTGACATTAGTGTGGTGATGGCCAGTTATAGCCGTTGTAGACTATTTTGGAGGTATTGCTTGCTTTCTTTTCACTGCAGGTTATTTTTTCACGTCATCATTTATCACTGTTTGTTTCACACAGGTTTGGTTTCCTCCCTCTTCACTGTCTTGTTTTTTGCACCTTTCGGATAGGTTCCGATTTTACACACGCATTCATACATTTTTAGTTTCACACAGTTTCATTCTAGCTGCATTCCAGTTACTAGCAGCATCACACAGCTCACATCATATTGCTTTCACACTTTTTATTTCTTCTACACTTACACGCAGCTCAGCTCCATACATATTCAGGTTTATTTTTATTTTTATTTTCATTTTTATATTTATTTTTATTTTTTCACATTATTTTATCACATTATTTAGTTATCTCCTGTCTATTCTTATCTTGCTATTTATATACCTTCAACACACTCTTTCATATATATTACAATATTGTTCTTAGCATTTAATAATACTATTTTCCTCCATGCATGTTTTTATTTCTTCCGTTTTATATCTCACAGCATTGAGTAGTTTCTAAGCAACTGACACCAGTTGCGATCACATGTGTTGCCGTAACTAGGCAACCGTTAGAGTTGCGATCACATGACATGACGTCATCACACACGTTAGGACACGATTTTCGGCGTTTGTCACAGGGGTATGCCGAAGTAATGGGGTTCACACGGTGATAGGGTAAGTTTATCTGTAGACATGCTATATATTGTTTGTTTTTGCATTGATTTGGCATCTTGATAAAGACCGCTTGACGGTCGAAACGTTGATTTGTTTGCCTAATATTTAATACACATTTTTCTAAACCCAGTGAGTGCTCTCATTTCTCTGGATTTTATATTTTGCACTGAGAAGCACCTTGGTCTGAATTCTTTTTGAGATTTTGTTGGGGAAGAGTGCCAGAATTTGTAAATATTTATATATATATATATATATATATATATATATATATGTATTTTAAAACGAGAGAAGTCTCAATGTATCTTTCCTGGTAAAATATTTTATAAATAAATAAAAAAATAATGTCATGTACATACTCATTAAATTTGTGTTTTTTAGGGAGGTGCTAAAAGAGACAAATCTGCACTTTTCTAAAGTTTTGATTGAATAGGGTACTATTTCTTACTCTCTTTCAGTACTCCTTCAAGGCATCTGTGTTTCAATGCTTTGGTTTCTATACTGTTGTATGAGAAGCACTGGCAGTACAGTGTGGCAATTGCCACTATTTTACCCTGTCTCCCAATGCTTCTCTATGAGATGTTTTGGATTGACCAGGAGATCTTCACTTGTGATGATCTCCTGGCGGGTGGAACAAAGCTGCAGCAAATAGTCGTTCTGGATGCTGGATTATGGGGTAAGTCGTAGATTTATTTTTAATGAATTAGGGGCAGGGGCTTCAGCCCAAGGGCAATTTGTATTACTCCTCTTGTGTATTGACTTACAACCCTCCTAAAACCAGCCCTATACTATGTCCTTAATCCAATCCTAAACCCTAACATGTTCTATAAATCACACTTATTACATGAGAATATATTTTAAACTCAATTCCTGCTCTGTTAAAACAACACCCACAGCAATAACACACACAGTGCTGTATAATTACCTCCAAATACAGGTGCAAGAAAAAGTATGTAAACCCTTTGGAATGATATGGATTTCTGCACAAATTGGTCATAAAATGTGATCTGATCATCATCTAAGTCACAACAATAGACAATCACAGTCTGCTTAAACTAATAACACACAAAGAATGAAATGTTGCCATGTTTTTATTGAACACACCATGTAAACATTCACAGTGCAGGTGGAAAAAGTATGTGAACCCCTAGACTAATGACATATCCAAGAGCTAATTGGAGTGAGATGTCAGCCAACTGGAGTCCGATCAATGAGATGAGATTGGAGGTGTTGGTTACAGCTGCCCTGCCCTATAAAAAACACACACCAGTTCTGGGTTTGCTTTTCACAAGAAGCATTGCCTGATGATGATCAGATCATATTTTATGACCAATTTGTGCAGAAATGCATATCATTCCAAAGGGTTCACATACTTTTTCTTGCAACTGTATGATGCATTAAAGTGGTAGTGTCACAAATTATATAATTGTGCTATTTTTCTTTGTTAGTATTACAGGAATCTGGGGGTTAACAATAAAACTGAGCCTCTATTAGACCTGGGACTTTTTAGGATCCCATTTGAGGCTCCAATGCCTATCAGTCCTCCGCAGCAACACACCTGAATAAAAGTATTGATTTGTAATGCTAGAATATTCCTTTAAAGAAAAAAACAAAAATTGCATATTGCTATATTATGAATGGTTATGTATGCTTTACTGAAGCTTATATCCCTTTGTGATAATAAAACAGAATAGTAGTTTACAGAGGCCTTGTGCGGAAAAAAATATGGAGTAATTTATTTTATTTCTTTTTTTTTTTTTTCAATCTGACTTTATACTTCGTGCCATTTATTAACAAGAGACAGTCACACTTCTGGTTATATTTGATCCAATATTTAAATAATATGCTGAATTACTCTTAGTGTGAAATATTTTGTCAAAACAATACTAAGTTATTTTGCTATGGTTTGTGGTTTCAGCATTAAAACCCAGTTGAAATGTGGATTACAATCTAGTTTTTAGGAATTGTTATTTTTTATGTTCTTTATCTGGCTTATATGGAAAACTGACAACACAAAATACCCCATCATTCTCTGATTCTCATTTGGTAATCTGATTCCTTTTAAGAAGTTGTGGTTAAAATGGTGGTCAACACTCCCCACAGCTTAAACTGTGGCATCTAGCCATTACTTGAGTCTTAAACTAAATACATTGTTGGCAAAAGATAAGTACGGATATGAAAGAATGTAAAACACAGCAAAATAACTCAACGTTCGACCTTGTGTGGAAAAAAAAAGAGATGAAATGGCACTCACTCTCAGCAAGATGTATAATAATGACTTCACACCCAGGGGCGCCAAACAACAGGAAAATATAATCCACATAACAACAAAAATATAGGCACTCACGGGTCTTCCTTGCAAAAAGAATTCAGGGTGACTATAGTAACCAAAACAACTTTAGCTTAATGAAGCAGTTTTGGTGCATAGATCATATCCCTGCTGTCTCACTGCTCAATTCTCTGCCATTTTGTAGTTAAATCACTGTTTATGCAGCCCTAAACACTTCCTGTAAAGTGAGATCTAATTTGTATACTTCCTTTATTGCACAATCTGTTTAATTTAGAATTTCTTATCTCCTGCACTGTTAATAGCTTTCTAGAACTTGCAGGAGGAATCTCCTGTGTGTGATTAAAGTTCAACTTACAGAGCAAGAAATACAGTCTTCTAAAGTAAGTTAACATCTGATTGAAAATGAAACCATTTTCTTTTTTTCATTCATGTTGTGTGAGTCACAGCAAGATGAGGTGAGGCTAGGACTGCATGACAGAGACAAAAGTCCTAACTTCTAAATGGCAAATAATTAAGCAGTGACACTTCAGAGGCATGATCTATACACAAATCTTCTTGATAAAGCTAAAGTAGTTTTTTTAACAATAGTGTCCCTTTAAGGGTTTATTACATTTCAAATAAGAACGGCCTGAGCTGGTCTCATTTGCAAAATATACACTGATCAGCCGCAACATTAAAATCACCTGCCTAATACCGTGCAGGTCCCCTTGTGCTGCTAAAACAGCTCTGATGCTTCAAGGCATGAACTCCACAAGACCTCTAAATGTGTCCTGTGGTATATGGAACATAACATTAGCAGCAGATCCTTTAAGTCCTGCAAGTAGCGAAGTGGGCCCTCCATGGATCATCCCACAAATCCTCAATCTGATTGAAATCTGGGAAATTTGGAAGTCAAGTCAATACCTTGAACTCTTTGTCATCTTCCTCATACCATTCCTGAACAATTTTATGGGACATGGTGCATTATTCTGTTGAAAGAGGCCACTGCCATCAGGGAACACCATTGCTATGAAGAGATGTACGTGGTCTGCAACAATCTCTAGGTAGGTGGTACATGTCAAGTAACATCCAGATGAATGCCAGGACCTAGAGCATAACACTGCCTCTGCCGGGCTTGCCTTCTTCCCATAGTGCATCCTCCTGCCATTCCTTACCAAGCTAAATGATGCACACGCACCCGGCCATCCACCTGATCTATAAGAAAATGTGACTCCTCAGATCAAGCAACCGTCTTCCATCCCTTCTTTGTGCATCCCACAAAAAGAAAAAGTTAAAAATAACCAGAGCCAAATAAAATTCTGTTACCTGAAATTCTGCTACTTTCCCATCCTGTCACTTAGTTGCTATCACCCATGCTGCCCTTCCTATTGTGTTTTATATCCCAGCTCCCCTAGATTGTAATGTTAAAGTCTCCTTAATAATATTGTAACGCACTGCGGAATTTGTTGGCACTTTATAAATACCAATAAGAATGTTGATTGCAAAATATAACGCCAAACCTGACAGCAAAATATCCATGCATATTTTTTAAAAATTCTGAATTTGTAATCAAGCTTTTCCTCTATGAAAATCATTGTGACTCTCTTAAATGTATTTCTGTTCTGCTAATTGAGCATCTGTGTTTATGAAAAAGTTCAATCTGGCCTGAGCCAAAATGTATTGATCTCAAAATATTGCACCAAACTCAGCATCCTAACATCCAAGCATTTCAATGGAAAGCTCTGAATATGTAACCAAGCATTTCCTTTTGTGGCTCTTTCAAATTTGGTTTGTTTTATACTAATTTGGTATCTCTCTGTGCTCATTGTGAACGCTGCAATTATTGGTTTCATCCAACACGTGTTACATATAAAAGCATCCATTATATCTAACCAGCTTCTCCATGTTTTAACCAAACTGCAGCTTAAAGCAATAGCCTGCACAACACATGAAATTAAAGGGTAAAAGTGAAATTAAAAATCACAGTTTCTTTAGAGTTGCTTCTTATTGTTCATAAAACCAATAACCAATAACAACTCTGAGTGTCCTCATTTTCATATTTGCAAATAACTTTGCAAAAAACAAAATTGATTACAGAAACATGTTTAAACAGGAACAATTTTAAGAAACTATTTTAATAAGAATGTCCCTTTACAGTTAACATTAAAAGGTAAAACCAGAGCCCATGAAAAAGGTAACTGTACAGATGAGTAGCTGGTCTGACATAATAAGCATCAACCGCAACGAGATAAACATTGTATTAACGATGACTGTTCAAGCAAGCAAAGGAAGCAAGGAAGCAAATTAGAGATTTGTATGTATTCTTTTTGCCCTGTTACAAAATGCGAAGAATTTAAAAGTAATGAAGATGTTATGAAGCTACTTTATCTGCTTGGTGGTTAAAGGGACACTATAGTCACCAGAACAACTACAGCTTATAGCATTTGTTCTCTTTTCATCAGAGAAAATGCAGTGTTTACATTACAGCCTAGGAATACCTCCACTGGTCACTCATCAGATGGCTACTAGAGGTGTGTCCTCGGGCAGTGCTGCACTGTGCAACACCTCCATTCAGTGCCTCCACCCTCTGCATGCAGGCACTGAACTTTCCTCATAGAGATTTATTGATTCAATACATCTATCCAAGGAGATGCTGATTGACCAGGGCTGTGTTTGACTTGTGCTGGCTCTGCCCCTGACCTGCCTCATTGACGGTCTCAACCAATCCTATGGGAAAGCATTGTGATTAGCTCAGAACACCACTTCTGATGATGTCAGTCAAGTTGGCCGCTGCAGACGAACAAAATTGGGTATTACACTATCGGGTATACATGTTTGTGTTCCTGACCCTATAGTGTTCCTTTAAGAGGGGAAAAAAGACATGCCTGGAATGTGTCATTTGTCTCAGGCTGTATTGAACATTTTCCCAATAAGAGAAGCCCAATTAATATAAAATAAGTCAAATTTGGGTGAGCCAAGATATTGTTTTCAAGAGGAAAATCTTGGTTAGTTAGATTGTCCCATTGAAATGCATGGATTGATGAATCACAATGGTTAATACAGAGAAAAGGCTTGGTTATGTATTCAACATTTCCAATTAAAATGCATGGATGTTTGGGTGCTAAGTTTGGTGTCATATTTTGCAATCAATATAATTTGCCTATAGACAAATTTTACATTTTTCTATAGAGTGATGCCAAATTAGTATAACACAAGCCACATTTTGTTGAGAAAAGATAGATTTTATCAAGGAAAAACTTAGTTACTTATTCAGAATTTCCCATTGAAATGGTTGGATATTAGGTTCCCTAATTTGGTGCCATGCTGTGAGGTCAATATCATTTGGTTCAGGCCAAGTATAATTTTTTTCAAAAAGAGGATGTCCATTTAGTAGAAAACAATCCAAATTTGTGTGAACCAAGATGATTTTTATAGAGGTAAAGATTGGTTACTTATTCAGAATTTTAAATTTAAATGTATGGATAATAGGGTGCCAGGTTTGGTGCAACATTCTATGATCAGTATCAAATGGTTTGGGACAGTTATATTGTTTCCCATTTCTTTTGTGAAGAATTAAGGGGACAGTAACCTGCCTAGGACTTGTTCTGAGGGTCCTTTTACTGCCCTTTTGCAATATAACACCAGAGGGATGAAGGTAGGAACCACTAATTCTCATGGCACAGACAGGGGCATGGTCACTCTCAAACATTTTTCACCTCATTGACTTCAGGTGAGGCAAGGCCTCGGGATGGGCAAAACCCTTAGACAGATTTCCTTGTACCTAACGCTGGGACTGCCTCATATTCCAAACCTCCTTTTCTTTAATTTGTTCTGGAAGTGGGAAGGTTCAAGGCAGACAAAGGAAGACCAGTCTTTTATATTGGCATCCTCATCAAAAACGTGTTTCTGCATTGAACAAAACAATAGGAGGCGGTTACAAAAAACGGGATAACTGCATGTCATCCAAGTTTTAGGGAAATTCTGGAGAGCGGTAGTAGCAGCTAATATTTCATACATATGATTAAAATATACCAATTTATTTTATTGTTTACTTTAGACACTCTACACACTGTCTGTTTTCATCACAAAGCTATTAAACTTCTCATAGCTAAGAGAAAATGGACACATAAAGCTTTAAATGCTCAAGGGAAGGGAGTCGGAAACATAAATAACAAACACAGTGAAGTGGAAAATGGTATTTGCACTAATTATTGATAGTATAAGTGTGTGAACCAAATCTGCACAGTTTGAACTTTCTTCCTTGTTATAGATTGCACTATATCTACGCTCCAAACTGTTTCTGTATGTGAAATACAAGTGAGTGATGTCTAGTTGTATATGTTATAGGTCTGTACTAGCATTATTTTGTATTGGTTGTTTTATTCAGTGCAAAATTCCTTCGTGGGTACAGTTTGGGAAATCCTGCTGGTAGCAATTTTTTACCTTTTTTTTTATGACAACATAATCGCCACAAAATCACAGAAATATTTCCTACAGCATTGTTTGATATTTTCACACATTGTCATTTCTGCAATTTCTCCGTTAAATCTTTCATTAGAAGTTGGGTCTTTAATGCTCAATAAAGAGCGAAATTCCCTTCCGGCAATGAGACCTTCAAGCAAGCTTGACACTAAAGCACATACCTCTGACAGTAACACATTTAAGGCAATCTAAAAAAAAAAAAAGAAAAAAAACCTTATATGAGATATTTGAAAAATGACACTTGGCATTAGTTAAACTGCCATCGATGCAATTTGGTAACTAACTGAGATATAACGGATCTCCAGTGGAAGACCTTTGGAATCGGAATTATTTACACGTAAAAAAGATGTTCATGTGGTTGGGTTTATGTGGGTAAATCAATCACAGTCATTAATTGTAAAGTGTATGGCGACAAGAGGAAAGAACTGCATAATAATTTCAAAGTACTTCGTAGAGCCAATATAGACAGACAATGATGGCTGCTATGGAAAGTGTGGTTATGTTGAGTAAATCTTCGGAGCATTGTGAAAAACCACAGAACATACTTGGTGATAAGAGGTTATCCTTTTATTCTTTTTTTACTTTATGTACTTGCAATTTTAATATAACATTTATTACTGCGTCTGCTGTGTTCTAATTTAAATATTACTAAAAACAAAAGTGTGAATTTCAACTCTGCTTAAAAGTGTTTTTTGGAAACGTAAAAAAAGGGAGGGAATAGGCGCTCACTATAGTATTAACACAGGATGGATATGGACTGCAGTAACCGGTTCAAGGATTCCCAAATCTTGTAGAAAGTGAAGTATGGAAAAGGAAGGAGCAACCGCGCCCAGAAATATATGTACAAAAATGTATACGTACACAGGTCTTTTAAGGTTGTACACACATTTGACCTCAAAGATAAAAAAAAAATAGAAATTATAATAATGCAGTACAGTATTGTACAGTGAATAAGTGGTGAATAATCTTGTGTGGTTTTCACTCACATTTTCTTGAGCTAACTTAGAACTCAGCTGTATTGCACATGGATGGAACAATCCCCGTCAAAGGATATATGATGATATGGACGTCCGGGTGCCTCATATAAAGTGCAGTATGCAGGACATATATAGGAGTGAGTACAAGAAAGAGATACTCCAATGGTGAAGTAAGTACTGGTAGATATTTAAATGAAAAATAAAGTAATTTACTTACATTTACCAGAGCAGAACTTGCTCTAGTGTATACAGCATGGGTGGTATAAACCCCACCTAGAAATGTGATGGTACCAGGAAGCAATGGCTGGATAAATAAGGTATATATACTAATTATTAACCATACAAAAACAATAAAAGCAATATAAAATAGCTTTAAGGAGTTCCACTTTACACCTTTCACCTCTCCCAGGCTTCTGGTTAAGTCCTCATAAAGTTCAGTTTAAATAGGCAGTCTGTAAATGGAGATTGCTTCTTGGTGTGGTGCTTGTTGATTTCCTGTAACAATCCTGGAACGCATGCGTCATACCGGAAGTGACGCAGCGTTTCCTGTAACCATCCCGGAACGCACGCGTCATACCGGACGTTTTTTGGAAACATTTGAGATGTTTTTGAGATGTTTATTCATTATACCAGTCACCTTATGTCTCATGCAAACAAAATATGTTGGCAAAGGAATTTTCCCCCATATGTCAATACTTGGAACTGTGTTTGCCTGTAGTTACATCTATAAGTATTTGGATTATGCCTCTGCCATATTTGAACATCTACATTGTCTATCTCAGCTTCTTCCATCTCAGTCCTAGCTCTAGCAAGCTCCTTCAGCATTATCATTGGACTTTTGGTTGCTTCTCTAACTAATCATTTCCTTACTTGTTCATTAAAAGGACATTATAGTCATCAAAACAACTTTAGCTTAATGGTGCAGTTTTGGCACATAGGCCATGCTCCTGCAGTCTCACTGCTAAATGCTCTGCAATTTAGGATTTAAGTCACTTTGTTTATAAAGCCCTAGTCTAATTTCCTTGCATGCGAATTGCACAGCCTTCCTAAACACTTCCTGAAAAGAGAGATCTAATTTTCAAACTTCCTATATGCACAGTCTGTTTAATTTAAAATTTCTTATCTCCTGCACTGTTAATAGCCTTCCAGTGACGTCTCCAGGATTCATATTTAGGGGGGACACATGAGGTGCCAGGGACAAAAGGAGGGGGGCAGGTATAAAACGTGTATATATGTGTGTGAGTGTGTATATATATATATATATATATATATATATAAAAATAACAACTGTACCTTGCACTCAGACTCCAGATATCCAAATGGTTGTAATAGAAGGCTGCACTCACGGACTCCCATCAAATATAACTTTTAATAAGTCTTGTTAAAAAGATCAACGTTTCAGTCCTGCTTGTGGACTTTCATCAGGATCATATATATATATATATATATATATAAAACAGATAAAATTTGTATCTTTTAATACCTTTTTTTATTGGACTAATACGGCTACAATCTCTAACTGAATACAGGGCCGTCTTTAATATTGACAGGACCCTGGGCAACCATTTTCTTGGGCCTCCTGGACTCTGCACCCTCCCACTCCCTTGCACGCAATTATGCCATCCACCCCAATGCAGTGGAAGAACTAAAGTAGAAAGGGCCCTAATGCAAGATTTTTTTGGGGGCCCCCGTACCGCAAGAATGGCCAAAAGGTAGATACCTATTTGTTGTGCAACTCTAACAATGCTTTGACAGTTGGGGCTCTAGTAGGTGTGTTTGTATGTGGTGCTGGCGTTTGAATGTAAGTATGTATTTATGTGTAGTGTTGGTTTTTGAATGCAGGGGTGTATTAATATTAATATTTAATATTGGTGTAAAATACAGAATTGTGTTTGTATGTAGTGTTGACGTTTCAATGCAGGAGTGTATTTATATGTAGTGTTGAAGTTTGAATGCAGGAGTGTATTTGTGTGTAGTGTAGATGTTTGAATGAGATATATGCACATATACACACACTGTGATACCCATACACACAGATATACACTGAAAAACTTGCAGATACAGAGATATACACACTAACACACATGCAGAAACACAACCTGACACACATGCAGATAAGACACACAGATACAAACACTGACACACATGCAGTTACTCAGACACACATACTGATAACATACAGATACACAGACACACACAATGACAGCATACAGATACACACACATACAGATACACAGACAAATATACTGTCAGACATACTGACACACAGATACATATACTGACAGACATACTAATACATAGACGCATACACTGGCAGACATACTGACACACACAGACACATACACAGGTGGACATACTGGCACAGACAGACACATACACTGGCAGACATAGTGACACACGCACACTGACAGACATACTGACACACGTAAACATACACTGACATACACACAGACACTGACAGACATACTGACACACAGACACATACACTGGCAGACATAGTGACACGCACACTGACACACGCAAACATACATTGACATACATACTGACACACACACTGACAGACATACTGACACACAGACATACACAGACATAGCTTGTTTTATTTTTGTCTATATCCTTGGATTGAAGTGTTAAATTTATGCGATGTGTTCATTTCCAGTAATATTTTTGTGCTTGAGGGTAATTTTCTCGTACAGATCATGTTATTGAGTATTCAGCTTTGACAAATGTAAGCAGTAACTAATTTTTATTGTGCAATAATTTGTTCAAATCTGATTCAGCATAATCAGGAGACATGAGAAATTAAAAATTAGTATCACTGAATTATTTGGAATTTAATTACAACTTCTGAGTGACATTTTTATGCAATACATAAAAATGGCATATATTAAAAATGCGTTTAAAACAAGTAAGCACAAGCTGTTAGCAAAAATAGACTCTCTCTCTCTCTCTCTCTCTCTCTCTCTATATATATATATATATATATATATATATATATATATATATATATATATCAAAAACTAAAAAGGTTATGGTGGGGAAAAATTGTGATTGAAAACCCCTTCCACCTGAAGTCTGTGGATAGTTAATACAATGTTAAACAAAAATCTGCACGCTAGACAAGCCATACGACCAGCTTTTCCCACAGAAATTACAAATTTGTAGTGATGTTACTACCGCAAAGGCTAAATATATATTCTTCGCAATGATACATTCCGGGGGAATGATATGGGATGTTTCTTTCTCTAGTATAGCCTCAGTATCAAACTGCCTGGACAAGGCATTGGCCTTGACATTTTTAGAACCAGGTCTGTAGGTGATAAGAAAATTAAAGCGAGAAAGAAATAGAGACCATCTAGCTTGTCTAGAAGATAATCGCTTAGCATCTCCTATGTAAGCCAGGTTTTTGTGATCAGTAATGATCAAAAGGGGGTCCTTGGAACCCTCTAGAAGATGTCGCCACTCCTTGAGAGCTAGAATAATGGCCAACAATTCTCTATTGCCAATATCGTAATTGCGCTCAGCAGGAGACAGCTTTCTAGAAAAGTAACCACAAGGATGTAACAGAGTTTCCTGGCTCTCCCTCTGGGAGAGAACTGCCCCTACCCCTGTCTCTGAAGCATCAACCTCCAGTATGAAAGGCTTACTGGTGTCAGGATGTATCAATATGTTGGCGGAGGCAAACCGTTGTTTGAGAGTTTCAAAGGCTTCAATTGCCTCCTTAGATCATATTGTACTACTAGCCCCCTTGCGTGTCATATTGGTGATGGGGGCTATTACTGAAGAAAATCCCTTTATAAATCTTCTGTAATAATTGTCGAAACCAATGAACCTTTAAATGTGCAATGACACATTGTATAGGGATCTCGGGATTTTGAGGTGTACTAGTGTGTAATTCAATAGTGCCCACTCTTTTGGTGACATGCAATATGCACCTTTCATTACAATCCTTACCCCATTCTAATATTTCCCCATTAGCCCAGTCAATATGAGGGTTATGCTTGCTAAGCCATGGGAATCCTAATATAATAGGACAAGAAGGAGATGCAATCACCTGAAATGTAATCTCTTCCTTATGTAATGCACCAATGGAAATATTAATGGGTAAGGTTTCATGCGTTATCAATGGTTGTGAGAGTGGTCTCCCATCAATAGCTTCAACAGCTAGGGGTGATAGTCTCTCTTTGATAGGTATAGTATTACCTTTGACAAATTGAACGTCGATGAAGTTTCCAGCAGCACCTGAATCCATCAGGGCTTTATATGAAAAGTTATTTTTGTCAAAGGCGATAGAAATGTCAAGGAGAAACCTATTTTTATTCTTTTCAGAGGACGTTTCCATTACACCTAAGACCTGTCCCCTTAAGGTGCTTAGGTGTGATAGTTTTCCGGACCTATGGGACAATTGTTTCTCATATGTCCCTTCCTACCACAGTATAGACATAGGCCTTCTTTTCTCCTATATTGTCTTTCTGCTTCCGACAGTCTAGTGACCCCCAACTGCATGAGTTCGGACTGTACAGGAATTTCAGGGACAATAGGTCTGGAGAAACGGGGTGCTAAATGCATACTCATGCGTCTGGTCTTGTTTCTAGTAGCTTCTCTGGTTCTTAATCTATTATCAATCTGCATGACAAAAGTGATAAATTCATTAAGCTTTTTGGGTAAGTCTTTGGCGGCAATCTCATCTAGCATAGTTTCAGATAATCCCTTTTTAAATGATGTGCATCAGGGCAGTAGAGGCGTCATCCTCTCTGCCTAAAGGTTCAAACGTAAGTTTGAATTCCATAAGGAACTCCTGGTAATTGTGTGCCACACTCCTATTACTCTCCCATAATGGATTGGCCCAAGCTAAAGCTTTACCTTTTAATTGACTCATTAGGTAACCAATTTTAGCTCTGTCTGTGGGAAAAGATCCCGGTGAGGTGTCAAAATGATACTCCATTTGGTCAATAAATCACCGGCATTCTTGAATATTACCATCAAAATGCAGGGGACGAGATAGGGAGATAGTAGGTGCCGTGTGTACTATAGCTGGAGGTACACAAGGTGGAGGTGAGGCCGCAGGTTGCAGATGCGCTGTTCGTGTAAGAAGTATACTGAAGGCCTGGGCAAATTGATCCATGCGGTGATCATTATCCTCCAGTTTCCTTTCACAAGCAGCTATGTGCTTACACAATTCTACAGGATCTATGGCCCTGTCGTAATGTCAGGATTACAGAATGATCCAGCACGTAGAATTGTGTAACACAGAGGACTGATAGGTAACGTGTACCGGACCTTAGAATGGCTGGACTAACGTACCAAAGAATAGTCAGGAATAGCCGAGGTCAAGGGATACAGAAGGAGTCACAACAATAAGGAAAAGCCAGGAGTCAGGGATGCCAGAGAACAGGGAAGTCAAAAACAATGCCAAAGTCAAACAACCAGAATAACCAAAATCAAAAACGCGCTCTCGGACAACCACAAGGGAAACCACGACAGGGCACTGAGCAGGATGAGAACTGGGCCTAAATACCCCTCCTCTAGATTTGATAGGCTGCAACCGGCCTTTGACCCAAAGGCAGTTACTAGGTTATCATTTGCATAATTGCTGCTCAGCATTAACCCTTCTGTGGATTTGGTTGCTGCTCGGCACAACTTTTCACGTGTGGACAGTAAATGCCATTAACCACATTTTTATAAGCGGATGAATACATGACAGTCAGGACGTAATATGCCGAGTTCCTTCCCACTCTCAGAAAGTTTTTATATGGCAGGTCCTGCATGTAATTGGTGCATTCTAACCTACTTCATTTGCATATGTGAGACGTCCAGAGAACTTCCGGATCGGCATGACTCATTGTATATACAATCAATGACTGCTTCACCTTCGCTCAAAACGGGCATCTCACACTTGCAACAGCAATATATACATACTTATTCACAAGTTCATCATTACTTATACACAAAGATACAGGTTCAATTATATTACAAAACCAGTATATTTAACCAATAAAATATGTTCAAATTCCAGCTGAATCAACATACATTTCCTTTTTGGATGCCTAATTAATAAAATATACAAAGGAGAGAGAACATGTATTAATAAAAATGTTTCTTATTCTTATCCATATACATATGTCTTGTAGTTCATCACCCTCTTAACTGTGCAAAAATTGCAATTAAAGTGACATTTAAAGTGACATAGTGATAGTGTCATATATTTACATAGATCATAGTGCAATTGATTTAAAACAGAATCAAGATCTGGGTGGATATCTGTACCATACTCTTTATTGTAGTACTCTTAAAGAGATACTGCTCCCAAAATATATTCTAGAACTTAAAAGTATGTACATAAAATAATAAAAATCAAGTAAAATTATTATAAAAAATGGCAGATCTCAAAACCATTGTTCATTACATTGGGAATGAGAGTATTCAGTTCAAATATCCACCTCATTTCTATACGGCCTAAGTTCTGAATCAAATTACCTCCTCTCCAGTTCTTATTAACCTGTTGGATCCCTATAAAGTTTAAAAGGGAGAGATCAGAGTTATGGAACTCCTCAAAGTGTACGGAAACTTGATGTAATTGGTATTTTCTCTTGATATTATATGTGTGTTAACATATTCTCGTTCGTAACTGTCTAGTCGTCTGGCCTATATATCTCAAGCCACATGGGCAAAATAACATATAAATTACATTTTGTGTTTGGCAGGTTATAAACTCTTTTATCCTATATGTCTTCCCATTGACTGTAAAATCCTTAATACCCTGTTTTACAACCCCCGTGCTCCGACAGGCGGTACAATAGCCACAAATAAAAAATCCCCTTAGTTGGTTGAGAAAATTAGATTTAGCTTGATTTTTATTCAGGATGTTGTCTGTTAGAATTCTTTTTATGTTTTTCACCCCTCTGTGTACTATCTTTGGGATAGGGGGTAAGAACTTCGATAGGACTGGATCTTTTAGTAGCCAATGCCAATGTTCAGAAATAATTTTTCTGACTTGATTGTTCTGAGGTCCTGAAAACTGGCAGATAAAAGGAACACAATTCTCCTGTTGCATATTTTCTTTCTGAGTCCTATAATTCAACAGGTTATCCCTATTTATATTCTGAGTGTCCTCTACGGCTTTACATAAAATGTGGTCGCTAAAATCAGACAAAATCCATTGGCTTTGATGTGCAAAGACGTTCTGATCCATGCAGTTCCTTTTTATTCTAGTTAGTTGTCCCTTTGGAATGTTGGTAAGCCATAGGCTAAAATGGCAACTGTTAATTTCTATATAACTATTTACATCAATATTTTAAAAAAAGGATTTGGTCTTAATATTCCCTGCTTCTATATACACAGTGAGGTCTAAAAAATTGACCTCTTTATCGCTGTAATCAAAGGTTAGGCTAATCCCCCACTGATTCGAATTCACATACTGAATAAACGACTTCAGGAGTTCTTCCCCTCCTTGCCAAATAAAAAATGGATCATCAATGCAGCGCTTATATAGCACCAAGTTTGACTCCCAGCCACTATCTCCTCCAAAATGGAGGGATTCCCAACGCGCCATAAATAGGTTTGTGTAGCTGGGAGCGAATTTGGTGCCCATAGCGGTAGACCAAAATCATGGTTAAACCAAAAAAAGTTATTACATAAGATAAAATCAATAGATTCTAGAATAAACTGAATTTGGTTATTAGGGTACGAAGACTTATGTTCCAAGCTGTATCTTGTGGCTTGGATGCCAAGTTCGTGGTCAAAGTTAGTGTATAAAGCAGCTACATCTGCTGTAACTAAAAGCCTGTCATTATCCCTTTTAATTTTCTGCAATTCCTGTAAAATACTGGTCATATCCTTCAAATATGATGGGCAGGATTTCACTAAAGGTTGTAGTAGATGATCTACATACTCCGAAAGTCTGCACGATATTGAATTAATGCCAGAAATTATGGGCCTTCCCATGTCTTTGTGCAGTTTTGGGAGAAAGTGAAATATTGGTACCCTTTCAGATTTTATCTCTATATACTCTCTTTCTTTTTTATTCAAAACCTCTTCCTTAAATCCTTTCTCAATTACTTCAAGGAATTTCTTTTTTATTTCTTGTGTGGGGTTCTGGGGTAATTTAATGTATGTGGAACTATCTCTATAGATGGTGTATAGAGTTCCAAACCACCCCCACCTCACAAGGCACCCCGTAGTGATGCAACTGTGCTGTCATAATACCTGTCCCTCACAGCACGATGCAATAATGGAAGAGATGTTTCTTCTGTGTTCCGATGCACATCCACTCATCCCTAGCTTCCTGGTGCCTCATTATGATATTATATATGACATGGAACTCTCCCACTGGTCTCCTTTTATATTGTCAGTCTTTTCTGAAGGATGTGTACACTTTTGTAACCAATCGCAATCCAGTACAGGGTATATATACTTCCTGGTTATCCTTGTTTCCTTGCCTTGTCATTGTTTCTGTTTTCCAGAGAGTGCATTTTTGTCTATACTTACCTATTGTTGTTGTTTTCTACTTTAGTTGGTCTGACTATTATTGCACTCTGTTATCCTGATCTTGGCGTGTACCTGTCTTGTCCTTGACCTTGACCTGTTTATAGTTATTTTGTCACTTCTTATATTCTATGTGCTAGCCCGGCAACTCTAAGGACCATTACGCATTCACACTTTATCTTTAACCTAGCTTTGTGTGTTAGGCTCAGATCATTCTTCACATTTGCATAGGCAATCCCGACATTTGGCAAGGTGTCTTTGGCAATGTACTAGCTGTGATAATAAGGATTTCTGCATTCAAAAACATTTTAGCCATAGATTTGGCTAGTGCATTGGAATTAATGCATTCCCTCAGTTTTTATTTAGATGGTTTAAACTGATTATTTAAACAGATGGTTTAAGCTGAACA
Organism: Pelobates cultripes; assembly: GCA_933207985.1. NCBI lineage: Eukaryota > Metazoa > Chordata > Amphibia > Anura > Pelobatidae > Pelobates > Pelobates cultripes. Next base: position 320,854,652 of record OW240913.1, on the reverse strand, counting down.
TTATTTTGGACTAAACAAAGCCCAATGTGGATAAATAATTTATACATTAGCACTTTTCCTGGTTTGCTAATTTCCATTACAACTCTTTTAGATCTGGGAAATCCTGGAATCTGGGGATCTTACTCAAAGAAGTATACATTTGGTTTAAAATCAGGCATTTTCACAAATGAATTCTATAGAAAATATATTCACATATTTACCAAAAACTGAATGGACACCCAGAATTTAACCAGAGCTTGCAGGAGACAGAAACGTTTTGTGAGTGAATTTACCGAAATGTTTGCCCATTGGCAGTGTTATGGTCTTTCCTTATTCTCCCACCAATTGACATTATTATTAATATTATTATATTTATATAGCACCAACAAATTTTGAAGCGCTTTACAATGGATGGATTAACAAACATGTCATTGTAACCAGACAAGTTTGACGCACAGGAACAGAGGGGTTTGAGGGTCAATGAGCTTACATGCCAGAGGGAGTGGGGTAAAGTAACACAAAAGGTAAGGGAAGTATTAGGGAAGTAGATTGGTAGAATAGTATTCACTGAAGACTTTTTATTTTTTATTGCTTTTTTCTTAATTGCAGGAGAAGAATCAGTTGGGAGCCATTAACAGTTTAATTGTTACGCTTTTGTAAAAAGTGAGTTTTTAATGATTTTTTGAAGAAATGGAGACTGGGTAAGCGTCTAACGGAAAAGGGAAAGACGTTCCACAGGAACAGTGCAGCCCTAGAGAAGTCTTGAAGATGAGCATCAGAGTTGGGAGTACGAATAGAATATAGACGTAGGTCTTTGGCAGAGCGTAGGGGCCTAGACGGGACACACTTGCATATTAGGAGGGATAGATAGGTGGGAGTAGCATTATGTAAAGATTTGAAAGCATGAACCATAATTTTATATTGAGCCCTATATCTTACGGGAAGCCAATGCAGGGACTGACAGAGGGATAAGGCATGGGAAGTGCAGGCGGACAGGAAGATGAGACTCACCACTGCATTCTTTTTTAGACTGCAATGGGGCAAGTTTGGAGCACGTAAGACCACTGAGAAGTGGATTGCAGTAGTCAAGTCGAGAGAGGACAGTGGCATGGACCAGCACCTTAGCCACAACTGGTGTTAAGTAGAGTAGTTAAGTAGGGGCGGATGTTTTTGTGATGGAAGCAGGGGCGTACCTAGAGCATTTGGCACCCGGGGCGGATCCTGTGCTTGGCACCCCCCCCCACCCAAAAAAAAAAAACCTGTAAAAAATGTTAAAGGTTTTCTTTCTTTTATTTTTACAATTTGTAAACTTTGCAAAACCGCTGTCAGCCCCTCCTGCCCTGCCCCTCCTACAAAACCTCTGTCCTGCCCCTTCTACAAATCCTGTACTGCCCCATCTACAAAACCCCCGCAACCCCCTTCCACAAATCCCCTGCTTATCCCCCCTTATAAAGACTCCTGTCCCAATACAAAACCCCCGCCCCCTTCTACAAAATCCCTGCAGCCTCAGTTACTGTAACACTCAGTTACAGACAGACAGTCACACACTGTTACAGGCAGACAGTCACACACAGTCACAGGCAGACAGTCACACATACACATTTCCTCTGTGGGGCCAGTTTATCAGCTGTTTGCTTGTGTGAGCTGTACGGCACCCTAACTACCATGGGACACTGTGCGGCCACAGCTCACACAGCCCCCTCCAGCCAGGGCCGGTGCAAGGATTTTTGCCGCCCTAGGCAAAAGTAAAGTTTGCCGCCCCCCCATGTGACATCACAATGCCCCACCCATATGATTTGCCATGTTAACTAACGCCAGTGCTGCAGTGCCGCCGTGTTTACATTAAAAGGCCTGCAGGGACAGGCTATAGACACCAGAACCACTACATTAAGCTGAAGTGGTTCTGGGGACTATAGTGTTTCTTTAATGTGAGGTAAATTAGAGCTTAGTGCCACGAATAATATACTAGATTGCCTACTTACAACCAGATGAGGATGATGATGGGCTCTAGCTGCAGTCTGGCTCCACTGGTCTGGTGCAGAACAGGCTCTCTGGAGGCGGTTTGTAACTGTGGTCACAAAAATCAATGTTCTGGGAGAACGGGAAGCAGCTCCATTTTTTGGGGGTCCTTTACACAGCTCAAGGTCTGGGTCCCAGGGTCCACCTTCATGTTCCACCAATGAGTTTGTTCACAGGGGGTGGAGTGTGTAGGGATGTCCTGATATGTGTGTAAGGAATGCATTGTGTGAAATTGTGTTTGTATGTGTAAGGACTGCAAGGTGTGTTTCTGTGTATGTATGGGATGCATTGAATGTGTGTAAGGGGTGCATTGAGTGTGTGTAATGAATGCATTGTGTGTTTCTGTGTGTAAGGGATGCATTGTGTGTAACGGTTGCATTGCTTGTGTATGTGTGTCTGTGTGTTTTTCTGTGTGCAAGGGGTGCATTGTGTGTATGTGATGAATGTCAATCTCTCCTCCCGCTCCAATTTCCTTCTCCTCCTCCCAATTTCTTTCTCACCCCCCCTAATTTCTCTTTCCCCCTCCTAATTTCAATTTCTCTCCCCCCCTCCTAATTTCAATTTCTCACCCCCTCCTAATTTCTCTC
>OW240913.1:320744104-320851967 GCA_933207985.1 Pelobates cultripes | reverse complement strand
GTTAGAAACCGATGCAACACACAAAATAACTCAAATTATTGTAAGCACATTATTTAGATAGTGTCCGTATAGACTCTAATTGTGATTTATAAACATTACATTGCAAGCTGATAATACTGCTGTAACCGATTTACAATTTACTTCTTACATGATTGTTTTGTAATTTCAAGTTTCTATTGTGTCTAAGTAATTATTTTTTCTGTTTCTACAAGCTGTCTGTGACCTAAACATTCATTTTCCAACTCAAAGCTTGTAAAAACTGTTGTTCTCATGTGCTTCCTTCCTAAATTTCCTGGTGGGACAAAAAAAAACCTATTTAAATTAAATGCAAACCAGTCTATCCCAGCACAAATGTCTGCTTAAGTTGCAGCATGCTGAGGATCAGAGTGAGCATTTCAATTTATAACTTTCTGCTCAGTCTTTCATAGGGTTAAACATACATCCCTCTTCCACCTTTTCCACTTCACCATAGCCTTTAACAGAGGCAGAGAGGGGAGTTGAACATCCTTTCTCTCCCCACCCTTCCTTCAGGGTGGAGATTGTGTTAGCAGCAGCTTGTCTGATGAAACTAGTGAACTATATACTTCAATCCACTACAAGGAAATGAGTTAAAAGCTCAACTAATGCCGTACGGACATGTCTTCGTTGCTCTACTGCTGCTTACAGATTACACTGGTACATCAAGTGAGGATCAAGGACCATCTCCAACCTGATTGCTGTGTCAGGAGGAGAGCCAGTGGGATGTAGATGGACATTCTCATTGGCTAAGACTGCTTCTTTGTATGTAGGTAAGATTTGTGCTGGTATTAATTACCATTATTTTGTTTTGTACAAGGAAAGATTTGCTCGCTGTCATTATTACAGGCTTTAACATCATGCTTTTAAAAGTATGTTTTTTTTTTTGTTTTTTTTATGTAGTGCTTGTGCATTCCTTTTTAATATAACAAGCCAGGAATTATAAATGGGTTTATGTATATCTGTTTCTCTATCTCTCTCTTTTTCAGTTTGTCTCTATCTCTGTGTTAGTCTGTCAATTTACCAGTGCGTCTCTCTTTTTCTGTGTGTGTATGTAGAGGAACTATTTACATGTGTGTGCATGTGTTGGCCCTTGGGCACCTGAAATGCAAGCCAACTATTTCTCATCCCATCTGTCCTGTAAAAAAGTTTAGTAATGCCTAGATCTATATAGCTTTCATATAAAATAACACAGAGACAAGCTCAGATAGTAGACATTTGTAAAAATTACCAGATTTGCCTGTATTTCATTGTAGTAAAATCCTGGAGAATTAGGGATTGACCATTTGAAAGCAATGTTGTATTCTTATTGGCTGGAATCCAACTTGTGGGTATTGACAAAAAAATTTAACATTGGATATAAACTAATCGCAGCACTTACTGCAAAACAAAATGACATGTTCTGTGGCATTTGCATACATTTTGGAACTTCACTAAATGATCTCGGTAATGTAACCATGTAATTGCTGTATTTGACAAAGACAAGCTCTCCTACAATTTGTGTATATTGGGTGGGGAATAATGTATGAGTAATTGTAGTGAGAGATTTGTCATTCTAAATCTCTTGTCATTATTACTGCTTAAAAGTGTTTGTTTGTTTAAGGGAAATCTGTTTTGGAGATATTGCTGTTTTCTACCAAGTTAATTGTAGGTAGGAAATGATACACCGATACAAGTAGGCAGTACTCAGAATTCTTCAATAATATTTGACATATAATAATCAGGGGCACCTCCAGGTGTATGGGCGTCACTGTTTTAGTCAGTTGGACAGTTTAAACTATTTGTATTTTCATGCTTGTGCATGCTTTCAATATATAACAATCCTATATATGATATATTATGTAAACACCCCTAAAATCAACATACAATATCAGATCTAGAGTAGATACTTATCTTGTTGATCACTTGGATGCTTGTTTTAGTGAAAGTGGCCACTCCACCCACCTAGTTATACATTAGTTTAGTGTAAAAGTGAACAAAACATTACATATTGCCCTCCTATGGGATAAGTTCACGATTCCTTACATGGAATAAGAACCTCCTCATTGGCTGGGCCACTTCCTGATCTCAACAGGGCCATGTGCAGAATCTGGAAACCTTGCAAATGCAAGGTCTTTAAAGTTAGGTGTGTGCACGCTTATGATTTCATTGCATTATCTATGGTATTCATAAATAAAACTAAAGGTCTTTTCTAACCTAGGATGTGTTCTTAACATAAATAAAAACTTTATTACAAAATGTGTACTTCAAAATTAAAACATTTCTTCTTTCCCTCTATCTTCAGGTGACATGGCTACTGCAGTGACAGTGCTATGAGAGCCATGATGTTTGAGTGACGATAGGCATGGAATGTGGCACATGGGGGGACGCTGCAATCGAAAAATGAGACAAACTCTGCATAGCTTCATAACTATGTCACTAGTTCTATTTTGGGATAGTGGTATGTCCAGCTTAATAATTTACTGTTCCAAACTTCTTTGACCTGCCTGTCTACCTGCCTGCCTGCCTGTCTGTCTGTCTGTCTATCCATCTATCCTTGCCCTTGTGTCCATGCTTGTTACAGCCTCCTTCATTAGTGTTTTGTCCACTTTATCATTCCATAACTCCTGTGTCTCCCCTCTCAATGTGTGTGTACATTTTCTAGGGCACTGGAGGGCCAAAGATTGCATGAGGTGAAGTCTGTTCTGCTTGACATAGAGAATAAGATCTAGAAATGTTATTTATTGATACTGCAATACAAGAATACTCATGTGGGCCATTATTAATACTCAAGGTTATTTGAATTAGCGATTTTGTTGTTTTATTAAGGGCCACATTTCTCCTTTTCATTAACGGCAAATCCATTTGAAATCTGATTACTTTATCCGAATGAATGTCATTTAGGACAACATGGTATCTGTTTTAAATTCATTTAGTCTTATATGTAAATTCTATTCAAAGTAATACAAATCCTATAAATATGGCACTTCTCATTTCATTGGCTGATTCTTCAAGCCAAGTTCCAGCAAATCAGAAAGGAACAAGGCCCATTTAGTGAAAGCTACAGGTTTGTTTGTTTTTTTTAATCAGAATTGTGGTCTTGGCCCACTTAGATCCTTTTTTAATGCACTCTTTATTAAAATTTCTGGTAATAATTTGGCTGTTCATTGTTTGTAGATGTACCTCCACCTGTGGTTTATGAGGTGGGAGTGAAGGGAAGACTTTGTTGTCCCAATATGCTTTATTTTAATTCTTAATATGGTGGCTAACTAGCAAAAGCATTCATTAACCCAGATAAGGCTAATAGTTTGGGTTTTTAGCATCTGAAAGTCAGTCGTCCAGTAGTATCAAGAAACGTTGAAATGCAGTAGACATTGCTGATTGTGAATTGGAAAACTGAATACCAAAATCTGGACATTAATAAATCTACAGTGATCAGTGTCTGGAATTTGACTTCCGAATCCCCGGATTGGTACTGGATTAAGTTTGGTAATCTGGATTGGGAGAATTTGGGCTTTATGAATAACCCTGAATGTTGCAGTTAGTGAATATTCATGTAGACCATTAGACTGCTGGTATGTGGTTGAAGATTCTTGAAAACCATTACATTTCTACAGCTTGAACAAATGATCAATTTCAGCTTATGAGCGAATAAATTCCAAAACGGATGGACCAACTGTGCATGCATTGAAATACCTGCAATAAGAAGAATATTTAAGCTTTTCCCAAATCTACCCTTTTGTCCATCCTTGCTTTCTCTACCAGTTGCATTTTTTTTTCACTTGTTGTTTTTTCTATTCCTTAATACTTTTCTAGTCCTATTGTGCTTTCATTCTTGCCTCTATTCTCTTTCACTCCACCATGTCTTATTTATTGATGAACCAGATCTAAACTTTATTTTCAGTATAGTGATCTCAAAATACATGAACTGCATTCAGTATATGTTCATATATTTTCAATATAAATAATTTTCTTTTCATGTAAAGCGGTGTATATCATACACATCCTGCAGTAAGTTACCTTCATATGATAGAGTGGTGGTCAATTATTAATTAAAACAAAGCATGTACTATTTCTAACTATTTCATGTCTTTTACAGTTTTTAGTGACCCTGGATATCTTCTTCTTCGAAAATCTCATCACATAGCTTTGAGCAGAGATCCTGTGTTTGTGGATTTCTTCCTTCCAGATAATGATACCATAACTTCAAGTAATATTTCAATCTTTCTGCTGAACACTGGCAATAATCATAAAATAACTAGCAAAGAGCTTCCTGCTAACACAACGCAAGGCAGCCTCGTATTTGAATGCTTCTATTTCATTCAAAATGGCCTCTACCAATTTCAAATGAGCTTACAGAAAGAAAACAGTACCCATATCTGTGGGTCGAGCAGTATATTGAATGTCACCTGGCCTTTGTTTCACATAGACTTGAATAGGACATCAAAAGACAACGTGAGATCATTTCAGATTGGAATCTTCACCAATGAACTTCTTTGCTCAATTTATACTGATAAAGAACCAGCAATGTTATTGGAAGTCGAGCATACTCACAGCTTCCAAGAATTGGAGGAACCAAGCAGTGATAGATTCATGTTGTACAAAACCTACAAGGAAATCCCATTGTCCTCCACTCAGTGGGTTGAGTTTGAATGTGCGTCTGTACGGTCAGAAACTTTCATTACAGTGTCTTTGAAACCCATGGATTCACAATATGATTCAGTCATTGCTTTCCTTGGACCCATTGACCTTGTGAAGACCTTCAAATATAAGCTGGTCACATCTCCAGATGAAAAATGTGATGGTTCCATGAAGATATATGTCATACCTCCCCCATGTAATTATGTTGAGGGGAACCTAGCTGTATATAAAAAAGCTCCAAGACATTTGTCGGAAAGTCTCCCAGTCATAGCAGAGCATGTCATGCGTACAGGAGACAAAATGGCTATATTCAACTGTTCCCTATTTGACATTGGAAGAAATACATATTGCTTTGAGTTGTTGATGCGTAGCAGCAACAGTTACTCATTTCCAAAGATCAACGAATGCGTGGAAATAAGAAGAGAAATAGGTGTGTACTGAAATCATTTCTACTAACATTTATCACAAAGAGGGGTAAAATTGGTCTTCTACAGTAGAACTTTTACTAAAATATTTAAATATTATTATGTAATGGGTTCCATCTGCAGAGTTGCTGTGGCTGTGAGACCAACTGCCAATGTCTAACTGCATTTTACAATTTGTTACTTTCTGTATATTGCCACAGTCTTCATAATCAATTGCAGGGTTCTAGCTTATAGTCACCCATCGGTTCTTACAATCATGGTCACCATCTGTAACCCCGAACATCCACAATAAACACATGCATTCCCTTGTACTTCATTGGATTTTATTATCCTTTTCATGTTCCATTCTTAAATCACATCTTCACTTTTTATTTGTATTATTCTTCCCAATTTATCTCAAATATGCAGTTGTCACCTATATCTAAAATAAAACCTCTGTTGACCCAAATTCTCTAACTACATTTCATATTCTTACCTAATTTCACCTCAAAGCTTCTTGAACAGCTTGTTAATACCTGCCTGTTTAAGCGTCTCAATTCAGGCTTTCCATTTTAAATCTAATTTCCAAAATCCTATCTCCTTACTCTGCTAAAACTGCCCTAATTAAGATGATCTATGGTTTATTCACTGTTAAATTCAAAGAAAATTACTTTCTATTAACCCCTTAGTGACCAGACCGTTTTTCAATTTTCTTACAGTTAAGTACCAGGTCTCTTTAGCTGTAATTTTCCTCTTACTCATTTACTGTACCCACATATATTACATACCGTTTTTCTCACCATTAAATGGTCTTTCTAAAGATACCATTATTTTCATCATATCATATAATTTACTATACATTTGTTTTATAAAATATGATGAAAGATTTGTGCAAAAGTTTGTGGAGGGGGATTATAATCTGAAATATTCATGATTAACAATGGGACAAGACAAGGCTGTCCACTTGCCCCTATGCTTTATATCCTCACTATCGAACTCCTAGCCACAATTATTTGACAATCAAAAGAGATAATGGGAATTAAAAAAAATTATTATCAATATAAAATCTCGCTATATGCAGATGATATAATTCTCACTCTTGTCTGCCCAAAGGTCTCCATTCCAGCCATACTTAGTTACATAGTTACATAGATGAAAAGAAACTTGCGTCCATCAAGTTCAGCCTACCTCACATTTGTTTTTTGCTGTTGATCCAAAAGAAGGCAAAAAAACCCAGTTTGAAGCACAATTTTGCAACAAGCTAGGAAAAAAATTCCTTCTTGACCCCAGAATGGCAGTCAGATTTATCCTTGGATCAAGCTGTTATTACCCTACATTGAAAGATTATATCCTTGAATATTCTGTTCTTGCAAGTATGCATCTAGTAGCCGCTTGAACATCTGTATGGACTCTGATAAAACCACTTCCTCAGGCAGAGAATTCCACATCCTGATTGTTCTTACAGTAAAAAAACCTTTCCTTTGCCTTAGGCGAAAACTTCTTTCTTCCAGTCTAAACGCATGGCCTCGTGTCCTATGTAAAGTCCGGTTTGTGAATAGATTTCCACACAATGGTTTGTATTGGCCCCGAATATATTTGTATAATGTTATCACATCCCCTCTCAGGCGACGCTTTTCTAAACTAAATAGGTTTAAATTTGTTAACCTTTCTTCATAGCCGATATGTTCCATTCCTTTTATTAGTTTTGTAGCCCGCCTCTGCACTTTTTCTAGTGCCATAATATCCTTCTTTAGAACAGGTGCCCAAAATTGCACAACATATTCAATATGGGGTCTTACCAGTGATTTATAAAGAGGCAAAATTATATTCTTGTCCCGAGAATGAATGCCCTTTTTCATGCATGACAATACCTTACTGGCCTTGGCCACTGCTGATTGACATTGCACATTGTTGCATAGTTTGTTGTCTATAACAATTCCCAAGTCCTTTTCATGTGTTGTTATCCCTAATTCGCTTCCATTAAGGGTATACGTTGCTTGTGTATTCTTTACGCCGAAGTGCATAACTTTGCATTTTTCAACATTAAATTTCATCTGCCATTTGAGTGCCCAGTCTCCCAGTCTATCTAAATCCCTCTGCAGCAAAGTAATATCTTGCTCACATTGTATTGCTTTTACAAAGTTTTGTGTCATCTGCAAACACTGAAACATGACTTTCAATGCGGTCTTCAAGATCATTTATAAACATGTTAAATAGAAGGGGTCCCAGAACAGACCCCTGAGGGACACCACTTGCCACCTCTGTCCAGCTTGAAAATTTACCATTAATGACAACTCTTTGTACTCTGTTTTTAAGCCAATGTTCTACCTAAGAACAAGCATTTTCATCTAGACTGATTTCCTTGAGTTTGAACACTAATCTATTGTGTGGAACTGTATCAAATGCCTTGGCAAAATCCAAATAGATCACATCCACGGCAACACCCTGATCTATACTTCTAGTTACTTCTTCGTAGAACGGAATCAAGTTAGTTTATACTTAAGTGTATAAAAGATTTTAGTATTATATCAAACTATAGAATTAATCTAACTAATTCTTATTCTATATATTGCAATGTAACAGATTCAGAGTTAAGCATTCTAAAATAGAAATATAACTTGAATTGGTCTGCCGGGTTTTTGGATTATCTGGGAATTAGATTGGGATTTAACTAGAATAAAATTATTCAGAATAAGTACTCCCCTCTTCTTCAAGAAATAAAAAACTCATTAATTAAATGGAAACCATTATATATATCATGGTTGGGTCGAATTAGTGTAATATAAGATTACATTACACCTAAACTCGAAAATCTAATGCGCACAATTCCTCTTGAGGATACCCAAAAAGTTCCTGAGCGAGTTTCATAAAATTTTCCTGAAATTCATATGGGGTCACAAAAAACCAATAACTTCTTATAAAAATCTTTGTCAAAACCTAAAGGATGGTGAGTCTCATTTCCATATGTATTCATGAAACACGATGCAATTATGATCACGCATCTTTTAGCTTCAAATTATAAAAAAACAAGCTTTGGAATACTTAAAGCATTTCTGGTTAATCTGGCTAGATACTATAGCTTTTAAAAAACTGAAAGTTCAAAACAAAATTCTTATAGACCTATTTAGGTCTATGAAATATCTAAAAACATGTTATAAAATTGAAAACAATCTCTCAGTCTTGGCACCTATAAATGTACTTATCAGTCATCTTTCAGATATAAATCTATGTAAATCGAAAGAGGCGGGATTTAAACTTTTGGGAGATCTATACATATAGGTAACAATCTAAAATGCTTTCAAGAAATACAGGAAAGGAATATCTCTTTAAAATCTGAGTTCTTAACCTACCTGAAAATAAAAAACAACGGGAGAAATAAAACAATAGCTCCTGATTTATTTGATAAAATATTCTCGATAGATGGGAACAATAATTTAATCTAAAAAATAAACAAGATACTCGATGAACATAAACCTAATGGGAAATTAAATAGTGTCATGAAATGGCAACACGAAATTTAAGTTAAGCATTCAAGTTACCACCCCAAAAAATTCATAATACTATCATCTATGAAAATTACATTAAGATCTTACATAGATGGTACATGGTTCCGGCAAAAGTATTTAAATTTCAAAAGAATATTCAAAATATTTTTCAGAGTGGTAATTTAAACCCGGGTACAGATAAACACATATGGTGGGTTTGGATAAAGCTTCTGCCTTTAAAAAATAAATTAGAACGAGTTATTGGTAAAATTATGCGTCTTACATTTCGAATATCATCTCATACCTTTCTTTTTCATTTAGACCTACCTAATAATAATAAATATTTTCATATGCTGGCGATACAAATTCTAATGGCAGCAAAGATATGTATCACTAGACGCTGGAATACATCTATAATCCCTTGTTGGACTGAGATACAAATTCAGGTGAATTATCAAAGTTTGATGGAAAAGGCGATATATGCTAACCTTGGTAATCTTGAGATGTATCATAGTATATGGAATCCCTGGGTGAATGGAGGTTTTACAGTGGTGGCTTAGATGGACCTCCCATTTGACCCTCACTGACAGTGCCCTATTGTGTAAATGGTTTATCTGGTCGGTAGTGTAAATGAGGAATATTGTTACCCTACGACTTTTGCGCAATTAAAAATAGCAAGCACATAGAGTTGGAATGAATGATGGGGGAATTTCACAAGATATCTAGTTTACTACGGCTAATATTAGATTCCCCAGGAATGGTATAATGTAAATTGAGTAATGTACGAAACTTAAAGATAAAATGGAACAAGAAAAAACAAATGATGATTTGGTATTTGACAACAATGTTCCTAAAGACTAAGAAAACATGAATTAAAAATACCAATTACGGATGTAATAAAAGAACAACAAAAAAAGAACACTGTAGGGTCAGGAACACAAACATGTATCCCTGACTCTACAGTGCTAATCTAGCCATCTTGTCCCCCTAAATATAGTAAAATCATACCATTATTCAAATCTGCTGGTGCTGGCTCTGCCCCTGACCTGCATGCTTGACTGACATCGGAAGTGGTTATCTCAGCCAATCACAATGCTTTCCCATAGGAAAGCATTGGATTGGTTGTAACTGTCAAGGAGGCAGATCAGGGGAAGAGCCAGCACAAGCGAAACAACTCTGACCAATCAGCATCTCCTCATCGAGATGCATTGCATCATATATTGCTAGTCTTGCAACTTATTAAATAACTGTTAAAGTTCACGAGGGACCACCTGGAGAATTAATCAGAGTTACTGTGGCAATACTCTAGCTCAGTCAAGCGCCAGACCGAAAGAGCATGTTACAAATGTCTGCCAAGCAGAGCACCTCCAGGCCACATGGTATTAGGAAGAGGGTAAAAAAAAAAAAAAAAGCATTGTTTTAATGTTACATGTTACATCCACAACCCTCACATTGAGGGGGGCCCTTCTTTGATTCTCTCCATTCTGCCCAATGGAAAATTGTAGGAAATTTTAGGCACCTGATATATTTTTTAAATTTGATGCCTATTTTTGTTTTTAAGTAGGCCTGAAATGTCTCAATGAAATATTACAATTTGGGTACAATAAACACATTGCTGCAGATTTGCTCTTAGTATACTTGTAAACATTTTTCATAAAAAATGCTAATTTTACCCATGTTTTTTGTCTTAGTAAATAATGAATAATCATCTAAAATAATTCTGCCATTAAATGGATAAACATACTCAGATTAATGTCTTTTCTGGCTGTGATCAATACGGTTAGGTATTTTGTGTTTACCATTTACAGAGACATGGAGCCTGTGGCAATCATGGAGTCCCTGCAGCACTACATGTGGAGATGGTCAAAGACAGCGACACAGGGAATGTCTTTCAACATCACTTTTAAATCCTTCTTGCAATGGAAGCCCAAAGGAGATCTCCATTTGCTCTCTAGAAGACTGCTCAAGTAGGTTAATGGTCTCTCTAACAATTTTCTATAGAGATCAAGATGAACGCTACTCTTGCTAAAAAAAAAACCAACAAAAAAACTATTGAAGAAAAAAGAGACTACGAATGCATGATATAGATTTCTTTTACACTCTCACTACCACCTTCAAAATTCTGTGGAGGATTTCTGCCACCCCTTCTTTTTACTGTCTTCTGAAACACTTTCCTCATGCTGCACCTATGCTCTGAATTCTAACCCTTGCTTTAACCCTCAGAATTAAGCATTTTCGCACCATAATAGTCTGCATAGTGATTCAGGAAAAATCTCCCTTTCACTCTCCACCTTAACCATCTCTTTTCACTAGAAATTTTTCTCTCACTATGAGATCTTCTTCCCAAGTACAGGGTCCTCCATCTTTCTGTACCTATAATGGTTAAGAGTTTCTTAAATTTTTTTTTCAATAAGAAATTCTAATTTCTAGATGTAATAAGTAGAGTAGAATATAACTTAGCTCAGGTCCCTTCATTTTATTTTAGGTACAAGTGGGGTTTATCATAGAGTTGATGCAGCCTACGTATCTCACAATAATGTATTGAGCCTGCTTAGCATAAGATAATGTATGGAGCCTGCTTAGCATAAGATTAAATAACATAAACCACTTTAAGTGTTTATTTGAAACCAATGAGATTCAGAGAGGGCAAATGCATTGATCCCCAAGAGTCTTTGATTTTCTTATAATATATAATAAGGTAACTATAATAATTGCCACTGCTGGTGTAGTAGATAATGGATGCAGGGATGACTGGTTCATTTTAATGCAGACCAGCAATGTGACTATTTTTAAGTACTGTGATAATACAATCCAATAGAATTATAGCCACAAATTAATATAAGGTATATTTTACCAATTAGTTGAATGCATCTGGTCCTTGGAAATAAACATAGTATACTAGCTTTAGGGCTATATATATATATATATATATATATATATATATATATATATATATTTCTTTGCATAATCATTACTCTAAAAAAGGATGTACAATGTGTAATCCAATACATCTATATATTTTTGTATAATTTCTATTTGGATATATCTGATTTATTATTCTTTTTATATTATAGCAATAAAGCCTCCAATCAAATCTACGAAAAATTCCAATGGAGATAGTAAAACAACAAGTAATACTGTAACTATAACTGGAATTTCTTTATGTCTGTTCATCATCATCATCACCATTGTTATCACTGTCTGGAGGAAGCTCAGCAAAGCTCAGACATGCAGTTCCACTGTTAGACATAACTCTAATCATTCAGTCAGCTGTCGAAAGAACTCAGATGAGGAGAATATCTACCAGTTGAGGGAGAGTTTTTCTGATACAGGGGAAATTCTTATGGACAGCACAGACGATGCTGTTCATATACCTTTAAATTACAGACAAAGTTCCCCTGTTTCCCAAGAGCAAGCAATCAAAGAGATTGACGATTCACCAAACGTTCAGAAGATAATTCCACCCATTTTCAGTTATCGTCTTGCACAGCAGCAGCTTAAAGAGATGAGACAAAAGGGACTTTCTGAGGCCACCAAAGTATATCATGTTTCTCAGAATCCTACGGCGGACACCGCAGTAGATATGTCATTGAATCCACCTCCTATCAATGATAACTCAGATGAAACCAACACAAACAAATTCAGGATACAGTCTCCGTTTTTAGTGCCAAAGAACACTCATGGTCGTGATGAAAGACCCAACTCAAAATCTGTATTCTCACCATCACACGGAGTGACTCCTAGTCAAACTCTCCCCAGGTTATCCCACTTAAAGAATCAAGACACAAAATCAAGGCACTATGAGAGAGGTGGTCAAAAAAATAACTTTAGGAGAACATCTAGTTTTCATGACACTAAACACAACAAGCCCTATAGGGAAAGAAGTCTAACAACACTTTCTCCAAGACATTCTATGTCTTATAATGCCAAGACAAAGACATGGGAATGTTCTACAGTAGAACGATCAAAATATAAACCAACAAGGACTGATAAGAGCAATGACAATATTACAAGGGGCACTAATTTCAAAGATTCAACTGGCTATCTTACAAAGAGTTCCTATGTGAGACCAATGGGGAGTAAGCCTGATTTAATCTGTAGTAGGCAGCTGTCGGCTAGAACATCAAATGCAGAGAGGCCCGAGCAAAATCGACCCAGAAAAGGCCCCTCCCCAGTGAATACAACTTGGAATAGAGTACACCGGGACCTCTCTTCTTCACCCAAAGATAGTTATAACAAAAATAGTTCTCTGATTTCTGTGCAAAACAGAAAAGAAAAGTGTCAGAGTTTCCCATGGGGAACAGAGTATTCGTTTTATGACAATTCAACATTTGGACTCACAGAGGCAGAGCAGCAAATGATTGATCTTCCAGGATATTTTGCTTCCAATGAAGAGGATGAAACTAGTACATTAAGCGTGGAGAGACTGGTAATTTGACCCTGTTGTCATTACCTTTTGAATTATTTATATTTGGTTAAAAAAAATCCTTATTTCTCTTTCAAATGATTGGGCGGTGGGGAATTTCGACCACTTGCTTTAAACTTGGGAAAATTTAGGAATAAAAAAGCACTTGTCAAATTTTTACACACACACATTTTTTTTTTTTTACTTGAACACTGTTAAAAATCACAGTAACTACTACTGAATCTATCAAATATATCCAGTTTTACAATGAATACTTGAAAAAAGACTTATGTTTCAGCTTTAATAAATATAACAAACTAATGGAAAAAAAGATTGATTTTGCATAACTGTTCACCCATTGTCTGTAAATTATCTGCTTTTTTTCTGAATGAATAGCATGTCATGATTCATTAGCATTGACCTCATAAACTGATCAGCATAAAATAGCAAGATTTCAGGAGACACTTGGTTACTGGGAAATCTCATTACAACACTTGGGGATGTTTACACCATTCTTTTTTTTAATTATTCTTTATTTTTGCAATGCATAAAGAGGAATACAGACAAGCCCAGAATGCCCCAACAGCTATAGCAGGCAGTTGAAAACACATATCAGGATGGATGTGTGGCATTTCAAGATAACAGCCTATTTTTATTGTGTAATAGATTCAGGCTAGCTACATATGTCTAAAACATTGGCTTAAACTAGGCGGGTAGACACAGGAGGCAAGTTAGACATAGTGATTAATATCAGGAAAGAAATAATATGATAAAACATGCTTATATCGGTAGCCTAGTACGTTATGCTAAACTGCACATTTTGAACTATAGGATGTCATATTAGGTAAATGTGTCTACAAAGTTAGAAAATGCTTGGAAAAACACGCTGAATATATGTCAGGAACGCTAGTTAGACAATTAGGATGAACTAGACACATAGAGTTATGTAGATGCAATGAAACATGCTTATAGAGTAAAAGAAAATGAAAGTAAGTTGCTTGTTAACAACTAAGCTTGCTGTAGGCAACAAAATTACCACTGTGACTGCACGCAGAAGCAATTTGTCTCACTAAACAATATAGGAGAAAAGGCAATGGAGTAACATAAACATAACAGAATAAAACAATACGATGCGTTCAATGGTTTCAGTAGATAGTCTCTGTGTGGACCCTCTGGTTTCTCAGGTCGGAGCTTCAACCGACTTCAGCGCTTGGTAGCATAACACATGATCTGGGTGGGCAGCAGAGAGGTAGGTCGTGGTAGGGCATCCCTCCTGCCCCAGGCATGCTCATGAGCCAGCATCTTCTGTCCATGGACTCGGGGTGTCAGAGAAGCCCAGTTCTCCCTGTGTGGCAAACAGCACATGGTCCTGGTCTTGCTTGTATCGGACCCGTGCTGGTGTGGTGGATGCGTGGGAGTCATGACCTCTGTAGGCTTCAGCCTAGGTGGGACAGAGAGGAGAGTAGCTGAGGCTTGCCGGCTAGTTGTGTCCTGGGGGAGTGCACCTGAGCTCCAGCTGTCGCCATGCCGGTTTTTCTCTGTAGGCGATTGAGGAGAAGCTGCAACGCGCCTCTCTATCTTAGCCCAGAACTCTGTGAAGATTGCCTCTAGTTTCAGCAGGAGACATGTAGTGAAGTCACCACAGGTCCTGCTTGTCAGCATGGGTGTCAGTCCTGTCGGAGGAGGCTCATCTGCCATTTTAGCTTCGTCCACTGCGTCTAGGTAAGTATAGTGAGTCGCTTTCATGGTACAGAGGATTGAGATGAGTCAGTCCAGCGGTGACCGGGATAACCCCCACCGGTCAAGTCCGTATGGCAACCAAAGGAGAAGGAGAATCGGCCGCCTTCCCCCAGTCTGATCGTTTGTAGGCCACCGAGTCATGATGACTTTACTAGTTACAACAGGTTTAGCATCCCCAAGCAAAGCAGAGTGTAGTAGTGCCTGGGTTGAGGCATTAACCGGAGATAAACCCGGAAGATTGGCAGAAGTAACGGGCGCTCATGCAGTGCATGTTTGCTTAGGTCGAGGTTCAAGCTTCGCCCTCACCTACACCATTCTTGTTTACTGTTTTTTTTACAGGTTTATTTACAAAAGTTTGAATTTTGGGGAATTCAAAGTTAATACAAAGTGATTTTTTTAATTTAAGTTCAAAGTAGCCAAACTGTAAGCAAAGCAGACATGGAGAATGTTTCCAGTTCAGCTATTTTGATTTTACATTTGAAATTCTATAAAAAAAAACAAAAAAAAACCCAGTCTCATTTAAACCCCCTTGATTTCAGCATAGCAATGTTTGACTTTTTAACCACTTCACTCAGGGCCGGCACTTCCTACAGGCGACTTAGGCAGTCGCCAAAGGCACACCTTAGGAAGGGGTGCCACCAGGAGTTCCAGCCCCCCTCATGCTGCAGCCGCCTCAGCGCTCTATAGAGAGCCTATAGAGAGCCTCAGGCGGCTGCAGCACTGCCCAGGCCAGCGAGTCCATGAGGGCGGACGTTGGGAGGATGTAGGAGACATACAAACGGGGGGATACGTGACAAACACAGGGCTTGCATGAGATACACTAAAGGGAGATGTAAGAAAAAAAAAATATTATATTTTTTCTGCTCCCCTCTCAGCCCCTATCCTACCCCACAAACTCTCTTTCACAATACACACTCACACAGACATACAATGCATCTCTATACATACACAGAAACACACAACGCATGCCTACACACACAAAGAAACACACCATGCTTCCCTTACACACAGAGAAACACATGATGCATCCATTACACACACTATGCATGCCTTGCACACATACACAGAAACACACAATGCATCCCTTACACACACACTGCATCCCTCACACACAGAAACCCACACACTCAATTCACCCCTTAGAGACAAACAATGCACCCCTTACAGACACACACACTGCATCACATACAAACACAGATTTACACAATGCATCCCTTACACATAATACATCCCTTAAACACAAACACACACTGCTTTCTATCCTTTACACAAAAACACACTGCATCCACTACACACACAGACACTGCATTGCCTACACAATGTCACGATTACTATGTGACCCAACACGCAAAACTATATTAACACAAACAACGTATACCAGATCTTAGAATGGCCGGACTTAACGTAAAAGAGAATGGTCAAATAACAAGCCAAGGTCGGGAATACAGAATAAGACAATACAAATAAGCTAGCCAAGGGTCAGGATACCAGAAGTAGGGAAAGTCAAAAACAAAAGCCAAAGTCAAAAACCAGAAATACAATACCAAGAACGCGCTCTCTGACAACTAACAAGTTGAAACCACAACAGGGCACTGAGAAAAGGCATTACAGGGTTTAAATATGCTGCTTCGTGCTGTGATTGGTTATTACATGGCCCCTGACCCCAAAACATGCATGTGTGTCGATATCGTGACGTCACACACACGCCGTTACCATCTTTAATGTGGGCAGTGAGCCCTTTAACTTTGAGAACGGGACCGCAGCGGCCAGCGTCCCTTTGAATGCTGCACCAGCCGGGACCTGTCTTCATTGAGGATCGGGCGGCACTCTGCCGCGATCTAGGTAAGTTATTTTTTCCTGTTTCGATCAGGGACTTTTATTAGACGTATCGGCGCGGCTGCGTCGATCATAGCCCTTTGTTCCGTGACACACAAACTGGTATCCCTATACTCTACATTCCATAAGCACACATAGATCCTCTATGGATGGGCCTTATGGGCACACTCACTGTCAGGCCACGGGGGCCAGCCCTTGAGCTATGTAAAGGGCCCCAAAAAATGGAGCTGCTTCCCGTTCTCCCAGAACATTGATTTTTGTGACCACAGTTACAAACAGCCTCCAGAGAGCCTGTTCTACCCAGACCAGTGGAGCCAGACTGCAGCCAGAGCCCATCACCATCCTCATCTGCTTGTAAGTAGGCAATCTAGTATATTATTAGTGACACTAATCTCTAATTTACCTCACATTAAAGAAACACTATAGTCCCCAGAACCACTGCAGCTTAATGTAGTGGTTCTGGTGTCTATAGCCTGCCCCTGCAGGCTTTTTTATGTAAACACACACTGTGTGCAGCACTGGCGTTTGTTCATATGACAGATCATATGGGTTGGGCATTGTGATGTCACATGGTGGGCAGCGCATATGGGGGGAAATCCTTGCCCTGACTTCACTACCAGAATCAAGTATAAATGTTTCTACTTCAAGGTATTTTGCAAAACGAAATTTAGTCCACAAAGCTAGGAATGATTACCAGCCCATCGAGGAACAAATTTCTCTGCCAGAAGCCACTGCTTTAATAACTGCAGGTGTGCTGAAAATATCTGCTCCCCTGCTTCCACAAAGTAAAGGAAGTTTCAATTTCTTCATCATTTTTAATCATTCCTACTGTCATGGAGATGAGAGAATTGAATGGATTCTACCACTTCACTCTTAGCATTACATTAGCAGTCTAGAGATTGATAAAGACTTTTAAAAAAAAATATGTTATTTTAATTGTAGTTTCTGTATGTGGGAATTTTACTTATATGCAGACATTCTGTTGCCACTTTCAGTAAGCTGTACTGCTAGTAATGCCTTCATGAGTTCCTGGGTGGAATATTGCATAATAAAGGACACTGTATACTGACTAAATCTTTTCAATCCCCAAATCTTTTCTAGAAAGGATAAACAAATAAGTGAAAAAAAAAGAAAATTGTTACGTTTGTCTGAAAAAGCAATCTGTACACAAAATGGCAGTGTTTTGCTTTGTTTATATGCTAGCTATGCATCCCTTGCTTCAAATAAATCTTATACTAATATTTTTTTCTGTTTAAAAGTAGTGAAGGTGTTAGTGCATGGGTAGGCAGCCTTTCAGTAGCACCGTACCAAAACAAGATCTTGACGTCCCTTGGCGGGCCAGTCTTATTCTTTTGAATTGAGGTTTTATATTGCCGTATTGTGCTTGTGTAATTTATGGTTTCTGTAGTTGCTTTGTAACATTGTATTTGTGCGTATTTGGGCTGTTATGTTGTATATTTTCATGAGTACTTGGTGGTATTGTGTATGATACCAATGAATGTGGGGTCTGTATGGGGGCTGCTTATGGAATTGTGTGTGTATATGAAATGTCACATTGTGTGTTTGGTGGTGTTTGTATGTGTTATTGCATGTGAGAGGCTGCTTGTGTGGTTGTGTGCATGCATGTGGATTGTCAGTGGTGTGTGTGTGTGTGTATATGTGTGTATAATTTGTATGATGGGAAGGATTCTACTGCAGCTCTGTATAGCTAGCAGTGTGTGGCTTCCCTGGGGTCCAGTGGGGACCGGGATGGCCAGGTACAGGTCTAGGGGAGGAGCTGCGATAGCTGCTGTGGGCTGCTTTACTCCAGTGTGGTTTCTCGTTCACAAGTCAGGAGAGGAAGTGCTGCAATGCGTAACTTGAGGATTGCCCCTCACCACCTGCAAATGCTGATCGGTTTGCACTAGCAGATATCTGAAGTCCCACTGGGACTCCTGATAGGCCAGAGCCTGTTTATCTATGGCAGCCTTAAGTGCTGTACAAAGGCACCTCAAGTGCCGTACATGGCACAGGTGCCATTGGTTGCTCACCCCTGTGTTAGTGTATAAAGAACAATTACTTGAAAAAAGCCAGTAACAGTGGTTTGTTTAAATGTTTGCGTAGGAGGTACACACTGGGTTTCCTATTTTACATGTGTGAATTTGTTCTCAGACACAGTTATTACCGAAAGTGTGACATTTGGGGAATTTAAAGTGAATTTCAAGTTTTGGGCCGCAATAGCTAAAATGTAAAAATAGCCGACTTGGAGAATTTTGCCAGCTCAGCTTTTTTGGCCTTAAGTGTAAAATTCACTCTGAATTCTGTATATTTCACTCCTTAGGGGATTAACCTTGTTAATGTGAAGAGTAAATATAAAATCACATGGAAACAGATAACATTTAATGTCATTTACTGTGTTTTAAACATTATATGGACGGGCATTCCAAGGCTTTAATTTCACATACAAGCAAATATAGCTTCAGTTCACATGTCTTTTGATATCCTGTCTGATTAGTATAATTTTCCTAGATATTGGAACTTGCTGTACAGTAAATTCTGCAAAGTAAATAATATGAAAAATATACCGGTAACAATATATTTTAACAGGAGCTGTTTCTAGCTGCTTTTGCACTATTTCAGCTGACATCAGTGTAATTGGTGCCTGTCCTTGGCAATAACGTTCAATTAACCATTTATGCCAGTTCCACTGCCCACATCGAGAAATGTGGGTCTTCTGATCTTCATTGATACATGTTTCAATGAGTACCACAAGCCTCGCCAAGTGGACCAAACGATTCCGTTGTCATATTCACCAGTGTAATTCCCATTTTTGTAATATACGCCATTTAAGTTGGCTATATGGCACCTAGAGGGAAGAAAGCAAATGAAGAAAGAGAAATTAGTCATGGCCTGGATTCCATACCCAAGTCAACATTCTGTAATGGAACCCTTCCTTCCAAATCTCTTCCTGATCATTCCTACTTGGGTGTTCCCATCGCTTCTAGTAATAATCTTATGTTCCACAACCCTGCACAGTCTATGTTCTTAGCTTTCCCATTCTTCTCTTTTCAATTAAGTGGATATTCTGTTTTAATATAAAGGTATTTAAATTGTAAATATGTGATTGTTAGCTGTTTTCCTTTGAGAACATCCAATCATAGTTCCTGCAGAGGTGTTACGGAGCCTTGCACACTGTCCAACCATGGCCTTGGTTTAAATATTTTTGACAAGTAGTTAAAACATTTTGTTTAAACGTTTGAAATGTAATATTTTGCTGAAAAAAACTTTTTTTTAAATTTGTTGATATATTTTTTATATAATATAGATATACATATAAAAAATATTGTTTTTAATTATTTATTTATGCCACAGGCAGACACATGTTTGACATAACATGGTATACAAGATGTATACAAAGACAGGCGCAAAAACATACGAATAATACGTTGTTTTGTCAGACTGTGTGTTATGTTGTAGTGCTTACACACTGTATTAAATCAGCCTTAATATGATCTCATACAAGATAGTGTTATGATCACGTCACGTAAGTAATTAAATTGATTTCATTTGTTGTAGAGTCATGCACGAGAGGCAATAAGGCAGATTTGTCTTGCCCACTTTGAAATTTGATCAATAGATTAATAGAGGCAGCCGATGTGTTCGACTGAGGCTTTGGCAGGCAGAACATGCCGTCTAGTTCAAGTGTGGCAGTTCAGGCATAGCAATATCATCTGACAGGCCTATTATCTTCAGTGTTCCCACTATATTTTATCTTAAAGTGCTGCTAGTTGGTGTTCCAGATGGTCATGAGTTATGGTCAGGTCACCGACCTGTTTCTTCAATTTAGAAATTTGTGCACCGTGGGTCACTGCAGTCTTCTCCACAATGCTAAGTCCTCTGACCTGGGAGATATCTGCCAGTATGCTGTGATGAAGGTCCACCAAGAGGATTGTTAGAATGGCCGGAGTAGATGCCCCCTTGACCGAAAGGTTAGATTTATGGCGTCCCTGAAAGCCCAGATTCTCCTTTCTATACAGCGGCAGCTAGCCAAAAGTGTCTGAAAAATCTCAGCGATCCAACACCATGTCAGGCCTCATTTCGCCATGCGGCCTATGAACAGGAAGCCTATATTTGCAGAATAGTAAAATGAGTACCAGCGCTTCTTAAATAGAATTAGATCACAATATATCTGCTTTTAAATAATCAGCTGCTATACATTCAAGCGATCCCTTGCATCACCAACATCAAATACAAAACCAAAACAAATGTACCATATTGAGTATATAAGGGGAAATCCTCTGTCCAATTTAATCAAAGGTGATTTATTTATTTACTATCTAAGCGCTACATTCGTTTTGGTTTTATATTTGCAGAATGCCAACGCCGGTCCGGCTTTCATTTTTTAGTTTTCCGCATCGTAGGTAGAGCAGTCCTTGTAGATAGTCTGTATGCCAGAAATACCCCTGGTAAAGCTTAAATTGTATGTGGTTTCAATCCATTGAGACAGAGCGCTGCAAGCATGCGAGTGCTCCGGTCAAGAGCTGGCTCCACCTCCTATGTGATATATTTTTTAAATTATAAAAAAATAAATTTAAAAGTTTATCCAAAAATATTAAATCATTTGAAAAGCTTATCCAAAAATCATAAACTGTGGCCCATGTTCTTTACATTTTTGCCTCAAACAAGCTAAATAGCAATGAACGTTGACGTTTGTTAAACATGTATACTTTAGTTGCCACTGGCTATAGCATTATATGGCTCTTCGTTTATAGTGGGAGCAAACGTTTCATTGTATGTATGTGTATATACATAAAACATGCATGTACTATATGTATGTAGCATGTTCACTATCATCTCATTAAATCAAATTATAATTGAGTAAAGCAATCAGTACTATAAATAACTTGGAATTGTAGCTGAGCAAAATAGTAACCTCAAAGAAAAGGAATGGTATCAAATCTCCCCAAATTATCGGTTTAGTGATTTAACCCAGTAAGTACTAAATTGGGTAGAATCCATTGCAGGTCAATATGAAGGGAGATGAATGCTTACAGACATTTTCAAAAGATATGTGGTATAAAATACATTTTTAAAGATGAATAATTATTCCTCCCTACCCCCCATAAAATACATGCAATTAATCGTCCCTTTATAATAAAAAAAAGCAAATTTTAAAATCTTAATTGTTTAGATTAATTGTTAAGCTTTCTTACCTGTTGAACCACCAGCCACATTTGTTCTCCTGCGCACAATTCCCGTGAATGAATCTATCATTGTCTTTATCCGAAGTGCTGAATGGCATTCCCTTTAATGATGCCGACCATTGATTTTCAAAGTTGCTCCCCCCAGACAAGCCATCTCCAGCAGTGCCTGAATAGTAGCCCACCCATAGCTTGTAATTATCCTATAAAAAATATACAAATATATTTGTCATATACATAAAATGGCACTTTGCTTCATCAGCATATTATTTTCAGTTATATCTTATCTTATATATCCTAAACCTCAAATGTATCAACAGCTCCATGCAATATTTTCAGAATACTGTAGCAGATTTTTTTTGTTTTTTTTTAATTAAATGGTTATAATCAAATACCAATTTGCCTTAAAGGAAATAACTTACTTAGTGTTATTGAAAAATATATACTTTAAAGGATCACTATAGTGTCAGGAAAACAAATCGGTTTTCCTGACACTATAGTACCTGAGGGTGCCCCCACCCTGGATCCCCCTCCTGTGGTGCTGAAGGTTAAAACCCCTACAGTTACTCACCTTCTTCCACCGCCGGGCTCCCTTACCTCTCCTCCCCTGCCGACGTCAGCTCCCCCGTCTGATGTCAGCGAAGCGGAATGCGCATGTGCCGCGTGCGCATTCAAAGTGTCCATAGGAAAGCATTTTTTCAATGCTTTCCTATGGATGCTCTGCGTGATGGAGGCATAAAATGCCTCCAGCGTCACAGATGCGCCTCTAGTGGCTGTCCGGAAGACAGCCACTAGAGGCTGGCTTAACCCCAAATGTAAACATAGCAGTTTCTCTATGGCAGGGTTAACCCTAGAGGGACCTGGCACCCAGACCACTTCATTGAGCTGAAGTGGTCTGGGTGACTATAGTGGTCTTTTAACTCTATGCACCAGGACCACTGCAGCGTATTGTAGGGGTTCTGGTGCATAGAGCCTGTCCCTGCTGTCTGACAATTGTAACCACTGCCTTCTCTGAGAAAATGCAGTGGTTATATTTGTCCATAAGGTCACCTCTAGTAATTGCCAATCCAAGTTCACTAGAGGTCTATCCTGTTGCAGTCTTGGAACTTTGCAGCAACTGACTTCCAGTGTCTTCGTCTTCTGCATATAGTTGACAAAACGTTCCCCAAACAGATGCAACATGTCAAGGCACCTCTCTGAAGAGATTCTGATTGGTGTTACACAGCAATTGCCATGCATGCGCATCCCTATGGAAAAGCATTGAATTATCTGAGATCATCGGAAATTATGATCTATGCCAAGGGATGATCACTAGCTGTATGGAGACCTTTACAGAGAGGAAATAAAGGTAAATAATGAAGCTTTTTTTATTTATTATTTACCAGCGTTGGGGGGTCTGGAGTACAAGTTTGTATTTCTAACGTCAGAGTGTTTCTTCGAATGTGCTAGCGAACTGTCCCAAAGGACAAATAGACCAACACACTGTATGTACATATCCCAAATCTGTTTTTGTGAGTTGAAAAAAAGTGAACACTCTATACTTGAGGGAATGTTTGCAAATAGGAAATTATTAATTTTACAGAAGTTTTGCTTGGTCCAACTGGGCCCCAAAAGCCAAAGCTCTTATTTCCATGTGATTTTCCTTGGTGGTCTAAGAGGGAAGTGGGAGAGCTGTGCTCGCGTTGACATTTCTCTCCTGCTCCCTTTCAAGGCGAGCACTCTGTTAAAAACAGTGGCAATAAAAATTATATACCAGGGTCCAGCACCCAGCGCCGTACTGTGAGGCCAAAAGCGGTAAGAATGGCAATGTGAGTGGGCTACTTCAGGAATAGATGACTCTCAAACACTGTGTGTCTGGAGTCCTCGTGACTCACTGTGGCAGTGCTTATGAATGTAACTTTATCCGATATTAGACAAAGTACAAAATAAACTCCACTCATGCCATTCTGTACGAGACTAACCAGCGTTATAGGTAACAGCACAATAAAACAATAGACAGAAAATGCTGCCCTAGGACTATTGATCGTTGTCCCTGTGACATTTGTCCCATAGGCCTGAGAGTATGTAAAATATCCACACGCACATTTAGCACCAAGCTTTTATACTGAGGTTAGCCTTGGGAACTGTTGCCATATTTGTTGGTTATTTATTTGTTTGCCTCTAAATAAATATGTTTAATGTGGGCCTTAATTGTCCACCCTGTTTGGGAGGCTGTTCTTACCTGTTCATTTCCTGTTCTAAACTCTTCGTAGATTGCATTTCGTTTGTTTCCTTTCCAGTCCATGAGATCAATTTGCAGTGACATTTCTCCTGGACAATCATAGAATGAGCGGTAAGCAATCTGCCATTAAATCATTAACTGCCAGAGTGACTGGATAAAGAATGGATTAAAACCTGCATCAATGTACTTACTTTTATCAAGAAGGCTATAAATGTGATTGTTCCCAAGCCAATATTCATCGTTTTTACCTTTAAAGAAACCAAATCCTTGTTTGTAGTCATCCCATTTTCTGCAAAGCAATGAACAATGTCTGGTTAATGAAGAGAAAAAAATATATATATAATTTAAAGTATGATATATTTATGCTGAATTATGTTTTCTCATATCTTGTTTAGTGACCCATAATTGTATAATTTAAAGAAAAACTGTCACTCCAGTGCTGCCATTTTAGGGGATCCTCCATTGGGAACAGTTTGTGCCCAACTGAGAATTGTTCACAAGATGTAACACATAATATTTAGCTGCATGTGGTTTCCTTATAAATCATTGGCAATGAAAACACACAATAGAATTAGGTAGGTAACTGCGTATGCATTATGTCAGCCATTTAGTTTTAAGCAGACAACAATAATCGGTTGACTTGTGCCGATTTTTTCAGTAAATAGCAATTGTTTTGGGAATTTAGGCTGATTGCTGGTTTGGAAGAATTTCGGTCGAGATTTTCTGATTTGGAAACCTAATCAGAAGAACAAAAAAATGTGCAGAATGGGCTAAATCAGAGTGCTGCAAAATCTAAACATAATGTAATATAATATATATAGGGTAATTTAGAGGTGATCCTGGGCTGTTTCACTTTAAAACGTTTTTACAGGGTTTTTGGAATATTACGCACCAGAATATAAGGTGAGCAAATATTTTTTTAACTAAAATTTTTTTTTACGAAACCCCCCCCCCCTAAAAAACAGCCAGTTGTCAAAAAAACTGTCAAATGTCTCTTGCACCCCCTCTTTGACTCAACCCTATTCGTCACTCTGACCCCCTGTTGGAGAGTGCATTCAGGGACCAGGGTAGAGGATCTTCTTTATTCCTCTACTCAGTCTAATAGAGAGGTGTTTGCTGCTTTGTGTAGCCTCCTGTCACACTGGGTAGAGAATAAAAAAATATCCTCTACCACGGTAAGTAGGCCACGTTAAGCTGGTGACTAGTAGGAAGGGAAAGCTCTGTGCGCCCCCTCCTGCTGGTCACCTGGACATTACTCTGGGTGACACTCGGAATATAGAATGTAGGCAGTGTTTTATCACACATTGGGGAGCAAAAAGACTATGTATTTAGCCCCTATATACCAAAAAATGCAGCGCTTAGAGTCCATTGTATTTAGGATGGCCACACAAAAAAATGATTTACCCTAGAAGAAATCTGGTAACTTGCCACGAACAGAGCTACCCTGAAAAATTGTTGATACTCATTTAAGACAATATGAATATGTTAAAATTAATAATTTAAATAATGTTAATAATGTTAAATTAATGTATTTCCTTGTTACATAGAAACAAATATGTGAAAAATCATGTCTGTACTTATTAAAATTAACTCTCCCATTGCTGCGGCGCTGGATCACAGTCCAACCCCCTCCATCAGTCATGTCGCAGTACACAAGAAATGGCTCATTCCCTGGTGTTGGTTGTATGCGATAATAACCGCTCTCCCTTTTTCCTCTTTCAAACACAGAAGAACAATCTGCAAGGATTAAAGGGAAACCATGTCTTTTCCAGAAATTAAACCACTGGATAAACTCTTGATCACAACATTGATGCCAGGGTACACACTGCGCAAAAGAAGGGGAAACCTAAACTTTCTTCCTGTATCTTCTCTTTTGTCTCTGCTCTTTCTATAATGATTGGCAGGTGAAGATCAAGCTAATGGAATCCACAATGTTACTAAAATCACAGTAGAATCCAGAGAATTAAAATATGTGTGGTTAACAGTGGCAGATATAATCCATTAAAAAAGTATGTGCATGAGATGGGGTGGTAAATCTAAACCAGGAATGCCTTTTTAGTGAAAAATATTGCACTTAAAATAAATTCCCTAGTTAAGCCTACAGGTGCCTACCGAAAACTTTGCAGAAAAGGGGCTTCCATTCCTACCTTCATCATGAACGATCAGATTCCCACTGGTTGGAGGGACTTGTATGTCTATCTTTCTTCTATCAATGTTGCTTTTAAAGACGTTGCTCTTTACCGAGTGATAGTTATTATTAATGAGGTCTTGAAGCAGCAGGTCTCCTAAACGAAGCCTGTCCTGTAGAACTGTTATCTTATAATGTAATTTTCCATTATCCAAGATGCAGATTTCTTTGTCCTTGAAAAGAAAGAAACAGACAGCAGTAAGCAAGACCATCACTGCATTTTCTGTAAGATTTCTCCCTATTTCCTTGGCAAGATCAAGACTTCTGTCACCAGCATGAAGTTTAGCATCATCCAGTT
Organism: Pelobates cultripes; assembly: GCA_933207985.1. Classification (NCBI taxonomy): domain Eukaryota; kingdom Metazoa; phylum Chordata; class Amphibia; order Anura; family Pelobatidae; genus Pelobates; species Pelobates cultripes. Next base: position 320,825,575 of record OW240913.1, on the reverse strand, counting down.
TCAGTTTTTGTCTCTCGCTCTCCAACAGATCCTACTCAACCATTCTGACAATTCACGTGACAGTGTTGTTCTTCTGATGCTACATGGTTGTTCTGCATTATCATCTGATAACATACTTGTAACTAATCTGTGTGCATGTGCTTGGGGCAGGGCAGGGCTGGCAGCTTTAGGCCTGGGGGGCAAATCCAGTCAAGTGGCCCATTGCACCACCTTATCACCTCACCATCCATGCCCACCTTTTCCACACTGTTACAGGCATACTGACACACACAGGCACACACACAGAGACATACCTGCACACACATAGACATACTGACACACATAGACAGGCATACTGACTCACACAGACAGACATACTGACACACACACACACATACAGGCACACACACAGAGACATACTTGCACACACATAGACAGACATACTGACACACATAGACAGACATACCGACACACACAAAGACATACTGGCACACACACAGGCATACTGACACGCACACACACAGACATACTGACACGCACACACACAGATATACATACTGACACACACACAGACATACTGACACACACACAGACCTACTGACACACACATACTCAAATGCACACACACACACACACACACAAACTTTACACTTTTAAAGCTAGTTTCCTACCTTTGCTGGTACCTTTGCTGGGGTCCAGTGTGCTGGGGAGGGTGCTTGGGAGTTGGGGTCTGGCTCTGCTTGCTGGCTCTCACACTGCCTTCTGGCTCTGTCTCTTTCCCGCGCAGTTTTTTTGTCTCTGTGGTAGGAAGTGACTCACGTTCTACACTTCCTCCCATGCTGCCGTAAAGGGGCCCAGTCGTGCTGTTAAAGCACTTAGTGTGTAGGCCCCAGTGCAGCCACAATACCAGCACCATGGGCCCATAGGGGGGAACTTTTCTTTTGCTGGTTGTGGGTGGCGGGGCCAAGGGGCAGCTACATTGGACCTCCAGGTGTAACTGGGCCTGGGGCAGCCCCATGTTAAAGACAGCCCTGGATTTAGGCCGGCCTGGGAGGCAATTCCCTCCCTGCACCCCTCACCCCCCTGTCCCAGCCCGCCCCTGGCTTGGGGTTTCTATTTATATCATACTGCTTGTAATTCAACCAATGTAATAGAGCAAGTCTCATTGTCCAGTGCACATTGGTGGTTTTTGCTCATGTGAATAGCTCCACCACACCTTTTTTGTTATAACCCTACTTGTATTTGCTTTGACTCATGTAACCTGGGATTTTTTTTCTGATATTTGTTGTTCTATATTTGTCTCTCTGTTGGCTGCATCACAACTTTCAGTTTCTATGATTAGTCCCATTTCAGATATCCTGACTATGGTCATTATCTATTTATGTTATATTATTCCCATACATGTATCATTTTCTCTGCCTCTTGGGAATTTTTTTCTATCAAATTTTCCTTTCATACAGAGTTATTTACTAAAGTGAGAATTGTTAGTGGTCACTTTGAATTCACTTTGATTTCCCAACAATTCTCATTTTAATAAATAACTTTGTAAGAGTAGGCATTACTTTCCTTTTACCCCTACTTCAGCATAATTAGGTGTGAGGGAGGGCCTTGCATTAAAAATACTTGGATTACTGGTGGCCCTGTTGGTGTAAATATAATTACAGCCAACAAATTCCTTTTCTAAATAAAGTTTTATAAAACTGCATTGCACCAGATACAACCTAGTACCTACCGTAAGTCTTGGAGCTGATAAACCATGATGCAAGAGAACAGGTAGAAGATAAAGTATTGACATCATTTTGACGATAACCTGTGAGGAGACATTAGAGTATTGCTTTGCTATTGGAAGTAGATTTACAAAAAAAGATGTTTTGTTTATTTCTATTTTAAATTTACCTTTAAATTAGGTCTATTACCATGAAAAAGCTTAAAGGAGCATCCCAGACTCCTTAAGAACTTTATCTAAATTAGGCTGCTATAGTGCCAGGAGGACCTGGCGCACTCTTACCTCAAGGCGATAAACCAGGTGTCGTCTGGGGGTAGGGGAGGGGTGGGGGAGTGGAGATCAATGCTGGAGGCAGCTATGGTTTTGAAGTAACAGTGCGCAGGGGGCCTTCTGGCACCATAGCAACTTTATTTAGATGAAGATGTTATAGTGCCTTAAGATGATCTAACTGTCCCTTTAATATTTAACATTTTAAACATTATGTCTATACTATTATTTGTAAAACAAAAAAACAATATTTCCATGTGCTTTGTACATACTATTCCTCTGTATGCTACATCATTTTAGCCTCAATTTAATTCCAGCAAATCACTTTTATCATCAGCTTAATAGTTTCTGATAAGCCACTTAATGGTTCATATCAATTTAATTACAGCCATTAAGAGCTTAACTAGAGCAGATCATTTTCAGTTTGAATAATATCGAAAAAATATCAAATATTGATATATATTTGGACTCAACTGCATGTCAACCCCCCTTTCTATCTTTCATTAATAGCCCCCACCCTCCACCAATGGGTGGGAACTGAGAGGGACCTTACTATGGTTTGCACCTGCAAGTAATGCAGTCAAATTGCTCCTCTTTAGGACCACCCAGTATCCTGCCAGCAATACCGACCAATCACACTCGGCCTTGTCACACACAATCACACTTAGCTGCATCATACACAATCACGGTCAGCCAACCCCATACACAATGGGAGGCGGAGAGGGACACTGGGGAGAGAGGTAGGGAGGCAGGGGCATTCATTGATTCTACAACCAGGGCTCCGCTCCTACTCCCTGACCTATTATACAGGTTCTTTTCTCTCTGGAATAGAACACTTCAACAACAGAACATTCAGGAGATTTGTATTGGTGATAAATTCCATAAAGTACACAAAGAGAAAATTAAATGTAATCATTCATTCACAACATATAAACTTTTTATATTTTGTATGTAATGAATGTGTAGCAGGTGTATCACTATGAATGCAAGGTGCAACCTGATTGGAAAATGTACTGCCTTTTAGGATAATAGCAAGCATTTTCACTAATAAATATTAAATATCCTATAGACTGTAAGCTCATTTGAGCAGGGCCCTCTTAAACCTATTGTTCCTGTAAGTTTTTGTAATTGTCTCATTAATTGTTAAATCTCCCTCTTTGATAATATTGTAAAGCGCTATGGAATATGCCGACGCTATATAAATACCAGTAATAATAATAATAACTATCTGGCTATGTTAATACTTGGATATAGAAGATTACACCTTTTTACTATTCCTAATTATCTGCTAGAACTAAGGATGGCAGTAGGTGGCAGTGTAGGTTTAATAATTTTACAAAATGAAAAAAATGTGAAAAAACTTTATTTGTAAATCTTCTGTTCAGTATAGATACAAAAAAATCTTGAAAATTAGAAATGTTTTGATTGCCAGTGAAAAACTGGCTTGTAAAAGTGAAATACACAACAAAATACTACGCCAGATTATGTAATCATAGTCTATAATGCACGGTGGTTGAAGTCATACTGCAGAAAAACATTGTATTGAGTGACAGACATTGTGCAGTAGAGAGGCCGCTAATCTCAGTGTAGTATGGTTGATGTATACATGCCTGCCAACCGCCCTGAATTCGATGGGACAGTTTTGGGGACACCAGGGAACTGTTCCCAACAATCAGTGCGCGAGTGCATCAATAGACATGCTCGCACTATGAGTAGGGTACTTGGATCCTGTAGGGAGTGCTGAAACTGTGCTCGCTGCAGGGCCTGCCCTTTTGGGTTGGAGCTAGTGACACGATTGCATCACTGGTCGGCTCCCTTTACTTCGTCAAATTCTTAGGACACCAGAGTTGGTAGGTATGTTAAAAGTATATGTCATATGAGATAGTTAGTGGGAGATTCTTTCATGAACAGCACCTGCTATTTGCAGCTTCTCTTCAGTCCTTCTCCTAAAACTAATATTCTAGAAGTGGAGTTTGGAATATAGAAACACTGTGAATATAATCAGCGCTCCCAACTGTCCCACTTTTGGCAGTGTCCTGGGCCACGGCTGCATCTTGCAGTCGTATCATAGGTAACTGTCTAAATTGGTACTCTTGTGGGACTGCCATAAGGGAGCTGTTTAGTAAATCACTCCTTTTTGGTGTTCTTATGGCAATCCCACAAGCATTAGGAAGCTATCTACTAAAAAACTGAAAGCCTTTCCTTTTGGTAATTTTGGTCTTTCAGACAACTATACTAATACTAAGTAAAAAAATACTAAGCATTAGTTAAAAAAAAAAAAAGGGAAGTTAAATCCTACCTCCTGCCCATACCCACTTTGCTGCAAGTAGGGGCATTTCTACTAAACAGAGAACAGTCAATGGCTGCTCACTATCATAGGAAAAGACTAGCTACTGGGCAGATATTGCTGCCCAGTTGCTAATCCAATAAAGGGAAAATGGGGCACCTAAAAAAGAATTAACTGGGAAGGGACATTAACTGGAAAAGCCTTATAAAGCTTACCCATGCTGTGCAATATGACTCAGAGCACTCTGATTGGTTGGCTTAACCCCTGAAGGACACATGACATGTGTGACATGTCATGATTCCCTTTTATTCCAGAAGTTTGCTCCTTAAGGGGTTAAGCACACCAATCAGAGTGCTCTGACAGGTTAATCTTGAGACCTCCAAAGATGCCACTTTTTTTGGTCTTGACTGCCTACTGCTCTCTTTTTCTCAACCTTTTCTATCAGCCTTCATTTTTTCTTAGCTTGTCAACCTTTTTACTCTCTCTTCTCAGAGTCGGGGCTCTCTCTTCTTCTCAACCTGTGTTCCATCCACTTAATCATCCAGACTTGTTTCCCAATCTCATCAATTAATAATCTTCTTTCTCTTTCACAGTAAAAAGAGTTAATCTTCTAGACCAGTGGTAGGGGTATCCGGGTATGCACCTACCGTGGTTATTTAACAAAGTTTGGCACTTATATTATGTTGATGATGTTTGTTCTTATGGTTGTTGATGTTATTTAGATTTACAGAAATAATGGGTAATTGCCTTTTATTTTGGGGACATATGATGTTATATGGCGGGATGGGGGCTGGGCAATGACTTTAATTTATTGTTATCAATATTAATAAAGCTGTGAACATATTGACCTATACATCAGTGTCAGTGTGTTTTTGGGGGAATTCCAACTGCCCATATGGCGACTATGCGCCTGTCATGTAGTTCTCAATCTTAGTGTTCATTTATCAACCTCTTGTCTTTTCAACCATAGTCATCTCTATTATTATCATCCCCATTCCTCTTTCCTCATCTTATAGGGCTCTCCGAAGCTTTCTTTATATCCCTAACTTCCTTTCCAAATGTACTTATTATTCCCATCAATATCCCCATGATCCAATACATATGTTATATTCAATTCCAAGGATCACTCATGTCCCCATTTTCACTGTGGGGAATTAGCACACACACGAATATATAATGTCTTGAAATATGTAGAAGTCAATTAAAATTTACAGTAAGTCATTTTGTATTTAAAATTTTACATTTGTATTCAATTTTAAGCAAGTGGCCCAATGTCAGATTAAAGTAAAACAGTTTTACGTTTTGGTCTTTATGGCAGCGCCACTACTGAGAAATGTATGTTCCATTGGTGTCCCCCAATTTTTTTTCCATGTATGTTTAGAGTCCAGATCAGATTCCATTTAGGTTGAGCAAACCCACTCTTCTACTCTAGGTGCCCTTTTACTGGTGATCACAGGACAGCATACATTTCTGGAGAGTCTTTGGAAGCAGTTTAAGCAGTGAGCATAGCAGTGAGCATTTTAACCTCCCATGTTGAAATTAGTGTAGGACCCACCGATATATACCAAATATATATATATATATATATATATATATATATATCGAATATGGTCATATGGTGTAACTAAATTCCATATTGATTTGCGACACACACCTTGATTTACCCCTAAGGAAGCCCTTTTCTCGGACGAAACGTGTTGGGCAGCTGGACCAAGACAGCACCTACATTTGATTTTATTGACTTTTTGTTTGTTTATTTTTTGTATAAATTTGTATTTTTTTTAAATTTTCTTTTATTTTTGGTTTTGTTTTTATCCGGCTTCTTCAAATCTTTGACCCCAGGAGAAGTGTCACTGGCATTGGGATCATCTAAATATTTTGATACGCTGGATTTTTACAACAAATCCTATGAGTGCAATTTGAATAAAATTTATGTCATTCATTTTACTGGTGCACTATGTCTCCTGTGTCTCTCCCTCTGCATTAAGGTTGAACAGGAAGAATATTTGATCTCCACTGAATTTTAAAGACCTCTATATGTCTGCATTATAATTCCACTCTGTGAGTGCAATTCATATTAGCCTACTTGTGGTGTTTTAAACATACTACACCATATTTTTGTCTTTATCTGTCCTTTTTTGTAGATTGTATTTTCTTTGTATTTTATTAAGAAGATTGTAGGAATATTCCTTCAATCTTCTTCTTAATAAAATACAAAGAAAATACAATCTACAAAAAAGGACAGATAAAGACATAAAAATGGTGTAGTATGTTAATAAGGGTAAATCTATTTTATATCTGTTTACACAATGGGGAGCACGTGTGTTATATTTTATATATGTTTGTATTAGGTTGAGCAAACCTACTCTTCTACTCTAAATGCCCTTTTACTGGTGATCACAGGACAGCATACATTTCTGGAGAGTCTTTGGAAGCAGTTTAAGCAGCAAGTATAGCAGTTAGCATTTTAACCTCCCATGTTGAAATTAGTGTAGGACCCACCGATATATACCAAAAAAAATATATATATACCGAATATGGTCATATGGTGTAACTAAATTACATATTGATTTGCTAAGATAGGTGTTTGTAAGTAGCCTTGTAAAATGTAAAACTGTATTTTGTGTGTGTACTGTTCCTTATACTGTATTTTTTTGTATTTATTTTGGTCTTTATGTCTGCACCACTACTGAAATATGCATTTTCCAGGTGTGAAACCCCCCCAAGCCCCTGCTTCCTTTTTTCCAGTAGCTTTATGTCCCCATAATCAAAAACATGCTAAGCAAATGTCCACACAATTATTGAAATTCTAATTGGCCACCATAGGTGGAAGTAAAGGGGACGTACTATCACCGTGTATCAGAATAGTTACTCTTGCAAGAGAGAGAGACTTTGTCACACGGCTCAATAATATCACAATCTTCTCTACATAGACCATATGTACGACTTATTTATGGAAATCCCATACTTTGTTTGCTGGGTCTGTTTCACACAATGTACAGCAGCTAACTGCACATTGAAAGATTCTGACTTATGCGTGTCAAACATTTAAAGATTAAGTCGTGGACAATGAATTATACCAAACGTCTATAACAGGAGTTAGCAAACAAAGTACAACAGCGGCAGTAACATAAAAATGATAATTTGACATACCTTATTTAATAAAGTCTTGTATTCAGGAAGATTTGTTCTTTTAGATTTTGCACGGAGAGAATCCAGTTGAAAGGGAACCAAACCAAGTGTAATACATATTTTTGTTCTGTTACAAACATCCAGATTGCATCATTATAGTTTCCAGATGTTCTATATCAATTCCTCATGTGATGAATAAGGAAAAAAAAAATCTGTATGTATTCTGTTAGTGATCACGTTTACTATCAGGAATCAAAGGGCCCATTTCAACATATGCCACCCTTATACACAATGTACGATATATCCATAAAAGTTGAATCCCATTTGCCTTCTGAGACTAAAGATGGATGGAACCTTCAAGAGAAGCAAAGAACTCTCTAACTATTTTAGATTTTTTGGTTTTTATCTTCGCTATCAATGTGTTGATTGGCACCGAGATGTCTTACATATTTTTTTATTTGAAGAATTTAATACCAAACCCCTCTGTGCTGTTCATGAACATCCATGTTCCACTGCTGTGGTAAATAAAAATGTTAGGATTCCATTTGGTTCCAATTTATTAGTGTTCTAAGAATATTAGGAAAAGTATTTCCTTTTTCTTTGTATATTCGGTCAGATTTTTTGCTCCTTTATACTTATGTACCCGTACTGCTGGAATATTCTTTTTATATTTAACCATGTATTAATAAATAAAAAATGAGAGAAACAAATAGTGGTAAGACCATGAAATTTGATCATTCCTGCCATAGAAGATCTCTCAGCCTGTGTTACTGGCTTTTTACCCTCTGTGACTAAGCCCCCAATACCACGAAAGCCATGGGAAGGGTTCAACATTCGTGTAGCAGGTACATCTGAGCCTGCAACTATAAAAAAGTGAATTTACAACTTGCTCTTTATTTCTTCAATGTTAAAGGAAAGAGTTCAAAGCGGGATGGTGCAAATTCATTTTTAAAAGGATGAATAGGTTCTGTAGCATTGTGTGAGGTTTTTATTTGCTGTGCTTGTTTAACATTTAGCGATTTTAGCCTCTAAAAACCCATGGCCTCATTTACCCGTTTCTAGCTTTTACTTCCATTCTCATGCCTAATGTCTATCTCCCATCTCTTTCTGCCACAATGTGGTGGACAGATTTTCCAAGTAGTCTCACATAATTCTACTTTAATAGCTGACCATTCTAAGACTCGTTAAAACCCCCTGTCTCACCCTTCCTATTTATAGCAGACCGTTCTCTACTATATTCATTCACCCTGTGCCGTATGTTGGATTATAGTGGATCCTGACTCCTGTCAGTTTCATACTGTCAGCGGAAACAGCTCAGCAGTGAGATCCAGAGCATATTTCATCTACAAGTTCAACATAAAGCATACAAATTGGGTTCACAATGCCTCATTCCCCATTATAGTAAGGTTGTGATACCCAAAGCTGAGACCTCACCACCTGAGTAGATAAGGAAGTAGTTCCCACCTCCGATACATGCTGCCCCCATTCATAGAATGTAAGGATATATACCCTTGCGCTACGCCACTCACCCTACCTCCTTAAGTAGACACCAAATAAGTTTCACTCCCTCAGATAACTTTGACAGCATTTCTTATGATATCAGTAAGCCACTCCACTTCATGATGTTGTTGTGTCATTGCCAACTCCCACTCATGTTTTGGGGGGGTTGACTATCAAGGAAATGTTTCAGGCTTATAAATACTTGACCTTCATGTTCAGTGCCCTGTTGTGGTTCCCTTCTGGTTATCCAAGAGCACTTTATGTCCTGTTTGTAACTTGGTTTTTGATCCTTGCATGTCCCGAGTACTCTGAGTTCTGTATATCTTTCCTTGGTTTGTCTAATCGAATTTGTGTTCTTGTTTTATCTTTGACCTCTGGATATTTATTGACCTTGCTATTTCTCTGTGCTTTTAACCTTACGTCCGGCCACTTTAAGGTCCGTTAACGCGTAACTATCCTTTTCCTCATCCTGTGTGACTCTTGTAGGTGTTGCCTTGTTTTATATTCAGACACAGGACCCAAGTAGTACATATTTTTCCTGTTGTTTTCCTATTTTCATTTTTCTTTCCACAGGTTATTTCTCACTAACCATTTTCTGATACCTTTTGTGTATCTGATGACCACAAATTTCTCATTCACTCTTGCACAGATCAATGTGATAATATGTAATGTACAGATGGTCAGAGGTTGTATAGCCCCTTAAGGACACACTTCAAAAGCTTGTCTTACCCTTCAGGACACAAGCCATTTTTGCATTTTTTGCTGTTTGTGTTGAAACGCAATTTGCATCTCTCTCGTTTATTGCACCAACACATATTATATACCGTTTTTTTAGAGGGCAAACAGGGCTTTACTTTTATGTCACATATACATAGATAAATTCTCATTAATTATAAAAGAAATGGAAAAAAATGGGTGAAAAAAACAGTTGGCACTATTCTGTGAAGCTACAATGCTATATAAGAGACAAGGCTATTTCAGTTTCTATAGTTAGAACCACTGTCATAAAACCCCCGAAATTATGCTCAGTTACATCTTCTGAGTAAAACAATATGCCCAATGTATGACCTGGACACTATTTTGTGAAGTTACAGTGCTGTAAAAGAGACGTGACAAGTTCAGGTTTTTAAGTGTGTATTTTCATGGAGAGTTTTCATGCGTCCGAGTCCCATTTTAGGGTATTTTAGCAGGCTATATAATCCAACTACCCCATAAAGGCATACCATTTCTTAAAGAAGACATTCCAGAGTATTTCAAAAGGCATATTTTGAACCTTAGCGTGGGATAATTTTTCCACTAGCTTGTACCAAGTGTAGTGGTAATAAGCATTTTTTCTGCCTTTTTGACAAAGTGAGTTTGCACAGTATATTTTGCAAACCTTATGTGTGCTACAGCTGTATAATACTTCATATTTTGCTCAGCTATGTCATCTGAGTACAGCAATACCCCTGTATGTACCTTTGCCAGGTATATGTGGATGTTGAAGGGGCACATTTGAGACGCAGCCATTGAGTTTTTTTTCTAACTTTAAAGTTTTACGCTGTGTCCATGTTCCATTTTGGAGTAGTTTAGCTGGTTGGTTATTCAAACTCCCCCACAAACACATACTATTTATTAAAGAATACACTTCGGGGAAATTCAAAAGGCATATTTTGAACCTTAGCGTGGGATCATTTTTTTTCTAGTTTGTTCCAGGTGTAGTGGTAATGAGCATTTGTTTAATGTATTTATTAACTTTTTAAGACTTTTTTTACTTTTTTAAAACTCGTTTTTAAACTTTTCTAATTACACATGAAATTTTTTTAACTTTTTAAAACTTTCTTAACTTTTTTTACACTTTTACAATTTTTTATAAACTTTTTTTATCGTTAACCCCTAACTAGCAGTAAGTAGCACTAACAGTAAATTTCCCAATTTCCCATAACTCCCATCCACCCCAGCTAGCAAAATATATAATTTTAAAATATTTAAATGAATTAATGAAATAAATTGAACCCCTGAGGGTTAAAAAATAAAAAAAAGTTAATCCTCAGGGGTTAAAAAAAATTACATCACAGTATAATACTGTGATCTGTATTTTGATCACTGTGGGCAGGGAAGGGGTTAATTTTTATTCGGACTGGGTAAAGGGGGTGGGATTTTATTTTAGTTTTTTTTTAAACGTTATTAAAACATATTTTAAAAATAGTTTTTTTACTTTTTAAAGCTTTTTTTAAAAGAATTTAATGTTAACCCCTAGCTAGCCTAACACCAAATTCACAATTCCCCACTAACTTCCACCCACCCCAGCTAGCTAAATATATCATTTTAAAATATTTAAACTACTTAATAAAATACATGTAACCCCTGCCAATGTAGTCAGTGATCATTTGGCATGGAAAGGGGTTAACTTTATTAAAGCAGGGGAAAATGGGAGGGGGGGTGGGTGATTTAACTTTAACTTTATTTATTTTTTTGCAGGGAGAAGATCACTGCTGATTCGTCTCCCTGCACTTCACACAGTACGCGGAAACACAGGGAGGCGGATCAGAAGTCCCTGCAGCACATATGCTCGCTCTGACAGCTTGTGAGAGTGATCACAGCTGCAGGGACAGCGCGATCGGGTGCTCCCAGTCTGCCTCAAATACCGAGGCAGACCGGAGGAGTGTTAACCCCGCTATTAAAATTTTCCGTCAAGGGTCCTTAATGCATGGACAAGGTTAACAAAAAATTTCTGTCTTTGGTCGGGAAGGGGATAGGAGTCCACGGGCACCTGACTACATTCAAAAGTGAACAACAGAACAGGGGCTTGGTGGGGCATCATGCAGACAAGGATAATAAAAAGGGGGTGGCATTCTGGAATCCAAAGGAGACTGTACAATAGACTGTTCCATTGTATGGAATGATGCTCTGGTAAACCTCAGCTACATTAATATGGGACAAGAGAAAATTACAACACATCTCTCTTTTTGTACATACAGGAAGCAAAGTCATTTCATACATTTTTGGGCCTGTGGGTGGTAGTTCATACTTTCACACTGTGATGCATCTGTGTGAATTGTTGATGAATGATAATGCTGTAGTGATGATCCCACACTATTAAAAGAGTAAGGTATCTCCTTGCGTGTAGTTGCATATTCCAGTCCGTTATGATGCCAGGTTTCTGTTTCGAAAGATCTTCTGCAATTATATATCAACATTTAAGAAAGCAACCTCAAACAAAATTAGGGATTGAAATTTTCCAGTCTCCCTATGATGTTATAAATAACTTAAAATAAATGGCTGATCTTAATTCCAGAGGTGTACCTAGGTTACTTGGCACCTGGGGTGAACATGTAATTTGGCACACCCCTCTCCATATACTGACATCCATTTGCACATTCATATTCAGACACGATTACATTCGTATACACACACATACATATAAACACAGACTCATACACACAGCCTTGTATGCACACATGTACACACACAGTCCCATATACACACACTACTTCACATTTTCAGTTAAATGATCGTTAGTTTTTATTTATTTTTGGCTACTGCAGTAACCCTTCCTCTGTCGTCATATGGCAACATTGCTTTATTTTGCTGAGACATTTTTCTAGTGAATATGTATTTTGCTGATATAGCTAATTTGACTAAAAAAGAGAAGTGTTTGCTTATACTCCACAACACCTTGAATCTTTTATTAGTGCTAATTAACCTGAAACTGACTCAATTGAATTAAAGAAGTGTTTTGAATCCCCGTGTAAGAAAGAGATACATTCTAAATTACATCATTTAACACTTGATGAATACTTAACAGTAAAACACATCCCTCAAGGTCTAAAAGGTTTCACTACAGTATTACCAACTCTGTGTAAGGACAATACAAATCAGTGTGATCTGATATCAGGTAATAAACAAGTGTGCTCTTGACCTCGTTGATTTAACTGTTGAATGTTTAAAGGAGAAATTGGATAAGATTGCCTCACAAAAAGATAGAAATTTCCAATTTACTAACTGCACAAGTAGAAGCAGAAAATGTTAAATGCTACATCCAGAAAATCTCAGCAGTTTCTGAGGTTTTTGAGGTCTGTAAGAAGTTCTGTACATTTTTCACTATAGTCCTGCAGTACAAACTTTCTCTAATGTAGTAACCAAAGTGGAAAATCTATCCTGACACAACCAGAAGGTTTCTTACAATGTGCCCGTCAGAGAAAAGCAGGATATACATGAATTATCATCTAACCCTAATATTATTAAGGAAAGCTTAAAAGTAATACAAAACAGTGAGACATATGCCGAAGTGATGCGCCTGCTCCTAGACAGAACCAATTAAAAAATCCTCAAGAGTGTCCCTACTAGGCACATATTAAAAAATAATTTCAACTGTCTCGAAAGCTCACCACAATTTCCTTCATAAAAAGTTCCCTACTGTACCAGATATTTATGTACTCCCCAAAGTACATAACAACCCTACAATCTCACCTGGATGTCTCATAGTTGCAGGACCTGATTCTGTGTTTAAGCCATTGGCTTTCTACATCGATCAGTTCTTGCAACCACTTGTTTGTTTAAGCCAATCCTACATAAAAGACACTAAAGATTTGATTAGTGCCCCAGACATGATTTTTGTTATCCTGGGTGTAGCCAACCTCTATAATTCCATACCCCGTATGGACAGACCTAAAGGTATCCATGAGAAGTTATCTAACGTCCTACTTGATGAGAAGCTATTTGCGCCCAAACTCTTGGAGATTGTCCTTAAATAGTCCCTGTAACAGACCGTTTTGCACACAAGGGGTAAAAACCGTTTAGGCGATCGTCCCCCTTTCCAGAGATGCAGGCACAGCTATTGTAGAACACCAAACTCTCGAACCGCAAATAAGGGAATGCTCCAAACTCCCAAACGGCATCCAATATAGCACTCCAAACACACGAACTGGAACCATACGAATCGCTGCTAGCAAACGAATAGGAAAAGCATCCAAGTGGCTTACACTCCTAGCAATCAGTCTCTATCAGCGTTCAGTAAATCCCCCCCAAAGACGAGACAAGGCTCCGTGTTGGGGGTCAAGCAGTGGTCTGTTTAAAGAGGGCTACCTGCCCAGTATTTATGCAGGTCTCCCACCTGGTGGACACTCCCCTAGGGGACCAAATGGGAGACTGTGACAAAAGACAGACAAGTAGACAAATAGGACACACAATCACATTATATTCCCACAATGCATCCTGGCTTCCTCCCCTCTGCCTTGGAGATAATTGAGAAGTAATTCAATTATCTCCCAAGACAAAGGCAAATCGCCATTATGCTTTTACTAAAACATGAATTACGCTTAAAATACACTATGTAAGACACATTACATTAAAACTATACATTTAACATGTCCCCAGATAGCTCAGGTCTGAGCGCACATTATTAAGCGAATGGCGCTCAGACCACACGAATACAGTGTAATCGCCATGGAGCCAAAGTCTGTACACAGTCAGTTCTTATGCGAATGGGCTCCATGGGATTCCTATCTGGGGTATAACATATTCAAGTAAAACTACCGAACACCGGGCCGTTCGTGCACTTTCACTGAACAAGAAGGGAGGTCGGCGGCTTCAGCGGTGTTCGCGCAAAACTGTGTCCGATTTCAGTTCCATGAATTAAGCGTCGAACATCGCTGTGCGTTCGCATGTTTAAAATGGCCGCGACCTCGTGTTCGTGATACGAATGGCGGCCACCCAGCATTCATCAATTAAGCTGTGGTTAACCGCAGCTTCAGGGAGGCTAATTGCCAGCACACTCCAGCTGGTCCAGTCATTCGTGCGGTTGTTCGGTAGATTGAATCTACCGAACACCAGGCAAGAAAGCACGAATAAGTCTTTTCTGCAGGGAACAAAGATGTCTTTTAACATGGGGCCATAGTCTAAAGGCAATAGGCGAGCAACCAGGCTTCTCCAATGCAATGTGGCGAGATTGCTCTCGTCACAGTCCCTACTGTCGGTACCTCACTATCTCTTATGAACAGGTTAAGAGTACAGCGATGTTCGCGATTATGGCACAACCTATGCCATCCTGTACATGATGGATTACAGTAACGCTTCTTGTACAATAAACCTTTTTCCTCTCCTAATGCTCTGACTTGGTATCCCTATGTAATTGATTGCTTCCGTACCTGGAGGAGCTCTTCCATTGATCTTGGTCATTTTGTTAATTTTTGGAATATTAGTTATCCTGACATCAAATTCACACATACCTCCAGTGAGCTATCATCTAGGCATCTGGCTGTTCTTCTTCAGTGATGATGGTACCGGGTCATTTGTTCTCACTTCTGTTTTTGTATTTATATGGGTGAGGGTGTTTTGTTGAAACGTCTGTTTCCTCCTTGTAAGTAGCCCCATTTGTGCATGTTTGCGTCTAGTTGTGCTGCTTTTATTTTTTTATAATATTTTGCTTATTGGAGTTCTCATTCGCACTTGATTTTTATTTTGTGTATTTTTTTTTTAACTATGAGGTCGACCCACGTCCCTTTTTTTACCGTTGAAAGGGAGATGAGGTGGGACCTTATCCTTAGAGTCCAGTAGTAGGAGACTGCTGAGATCTCTCTGCACTCATTGCCCAGCTCCTAACTGATGCAACATCACATCCCACATCCCTGTTTCTAATTTACTAAGACTGATTTCTAAACACATTTATTATAGTTTAAACACATATTACTGTGAGTATTATTGCAGTGGAGCTCTGTAACATACTCGGACACACCAATAATATAAAGATCTTCGTAAAAGAGGGACATTAGGATAGAAAACAGGGACAGAGAGATTTGGGCCCAAAATATGGACTGTGCCTTTTAAATAGGGACAGTTGGGAGTTATGAGTCACCTCAGAAAACTGATATCTACCCTTTATCTCTGTTTTCTTTTCAATAATCTCTATACCAAAAGGCTACTTTTGCATTAATATTTTTCAGCCCATGAAAAATGTATTTACTACATCCACTCAATTTGTGCTCCTCCATTCCCAAAATATAAATTTCCCTCTTTTCATTAGTCTTTTACCCCTCTTCTTCTCTTCTGCATTTTTTTTTAAAATCTATCCTAATTTCCTTTCCCTCTCAGGCTTTTATTTGCTAAATCTCTCCTGATAAAAATAAATTCCAGCTTTCTGACACCTTTGTTGAATAATACCTTAAATAAACAGGAGTCAACAATAGATACGTATTGCCTTCATGCACTCCAATATTGATCTTACTGTCCATTGTCTTTGTATTAAAAGGGGTTAGGTGTGTTTAATGTGGCCCTTTCTTAATCTCAGTGGTTAATCATGCTGTAAATCACACTGTACTTTAGTTATTTTATGTGTTAAAAGTGTTACACAACTATCATTTTGTATTTTTTATATTTTATCATTACATTCTGACTTTTCTTCCTGTGCTTTTGAGCTGTTAAAGGGTCACTCCACTGCCCAAACACAAAATAAAAACCACAGTTTAGTATTTATAGCCCAAATGAAAACTTGGGGGGCGTGTCCGGCAGCCGACCAAGATGGACGTGTGAACCCAGAGCTCCTCGTGGCGCCCGCATCCAAGCCGCAAGCAACCCGCTAATCCCGCTCGCTGCACACAACAAATGGGTCGCACAAAGAAGCTTACCGACCCGGGAGGCACCCCGAGGCCCGCGGGTCCCGGAGGGGACCACACAATAAGGTCCTATCTGCATCCCACTACCCGCGCACAATCCCCACAGCCGGAAATGGAGGCCGCAAACCAAGCGCCGGACTCCATTCCATCCACTCCGGCCAGGCACTCACCTGCCTTATCCTATGCATCCGAACCTCAGATGCTGCAGGAGGATGGATGGAGGGATATACTGCCCAACCTCCTAACGAAGACTGACTTCGAGGCCCTCTCAGATCGCCTAGGCCGGGTGGTACGTGAAGAAGTGGCCCAACTCCGTGCTGATATGGTAAACATGGAGGCCCGTATGTCCGTGGCAGAGGCAGAGACAAAAGCCCTCCGGACAGACCTGGAGCACACCAACACGGCAGTCACAGGCCAGGAAGCAGACATGGCATACCTCACCACGTGGATAGATGACCTGGACAACCGCGGCCGCAGACTGAACCTACGCGTCCGCGGGGTGAGGGAAGGAGGCCCGTCGGAGAATATTCCAGACACGCTGCGGCAAATATTCACGCAGGTACTGGGGGGTCAGCACATACCCAGACTAGGCCTAGTAAGGGCACACAGAGCTCTGAGACCCCTGCCAGCCCCAGAAGACCAGCCCAGGGACATCATATGCTGCCTAGATAACTACCAGCTAAAGGAGGAAATATTGCGCACGGCCCGCCGTATGGGAACCGTCCGCCTGGAGGGGCAAAATATATCCATCTACAACAAGCAGGTATCCCGTACCGCTGGGGCTACCCATTTTCCCTGACAGCTAGACAGGGCCCGGACCAAATAACGCTGAGGAAATCAGAAGAAGTCCCAAGCTTTCTACGCACCCTAGGCCTCCCGCCAATACAAGTACCCGACTGGCTAACAAGGTCGTTCCTCCAGCAACCACCAGGACCGCAGCAACCACGCAGACAGGATCTGAACCCCCAAGGGCCCCAGCACCAGCGCCGCCGTGACTGGAATCAAGGCCAGGCAAGGCGTGAGCGATAAACAGACCATCAAACAGCCTGGGGGGGACCCTAGGGCCACAGCGAGAACGCACCGAACTGTGAGTAACAAATACGGGGACATACACAAGAAAACGCAAGATGGATTGGGGTGGGAAAGGGCTACCGGGGGGCCTGAGGGGACTAACGCATAATTCCACACGCACCTATTTACTAGAAGGTGGGGAACTGGACAATTGGGGTGGGGACTGGGAGCGCGGGCCGGGCCAAGGGGCCAGAATGGCTGTAGGCAAACTCACACACAACACCCAAGCCATATAGAACCACATGGCACATTACATGGTCACGAAACTACACGCACACACGAGGTCACACTAGAGGTGGGAGGGAGGGAACGGGGAAGGGAGTGGGGGGAAGGGCATGGGCTACGCAAGCACTGAGTGAGGAAACAGACGACAGTATGCACACAGATTGAAGGGGGAGGGGGGAGGCAGGGGGGGAAGGGGGAGAAAACGGGTACACAGGGATGAAGGAGGCAAAGGGGAGGGGGGAAGGAACGGGGAAGGGAGTGGGGGGAAGGGCATGGGCTACGCAAGCACTGAGTGAGGAAACAGACGACAGTATGCACACAGATTGAAGGGGGAGGGGGGAGGCAGGGGGGGAAAGGGGGAGAAAACGGGTACACAGGGATGAAGGAGGCAAAGGGGAGGGGGGGAAGGAAAGGGGGAGGGAGGGAAAGAAACACGACAGCCAAAACGCCCACCCGGGGGCGCTCCAAGACAACTAGTTTTGGGAAGGTGAGAGGGGAATGGAGAACCGCAGGCAACTTGAGCAGATGAGGGGAGATACAACAAAATACCAAACTAACAAGAGGATGTCATCTATGCATGCCTATTAGCGCTATGTTTAATGTATAAGGTGTTACACGCACACTACACCAGCCATGCGCATACAGCGCCTAAGCGCACACAGCCGCGGCGCCAGCAGTACCCCATGACTAACGCTCGCTCTAGCTAGATAGACGAACCTACTACAAGATATGACACAGAGATACACTAAGTCATCATAAAGATATTAACCGCCACATTACGCTCCCAGGCCTCAAAATACCAGTATTAGAGACGCTACACAGAGAACGCTATAGTACCCCTAGAACAGACCCACGGGATAGCCACCCCGAGACCCAACCAGACCGAGGAGAACAACCAACTCACCAAGGCACACGACCGACCCCCAAACAACATCGCAAAGCTCACGAAATATGGGCCCCCCCAGCAGAACCGCGCCCGCGAATAGGCTGACGGGACGATCACCACATCAGAGCGCCATAAGGCTGCTCAGCAACAACACCACCACGCACAAA
Organism: Pelobates cultripes; assembly: GCA_933207985.1. NCBI lineage: Eukaryota > Metazoa > Chordata > Amphibia > Anura > Pelobatidae > Pelobates > Pelobates cultripes. Next base: position 320,806,743 of record OW240913.1, on the reverse strand, counting down.
ATACACTAAACGACGCACCCACGCACCGCGAGAATGAGCGGATGCACCGATCACATAGCCACTACAGAGACGGGACACCACACCATACTCCAATACACATATACAGACCAGGCAGGGCGAGCACCGACACACAGCCCGACCCCCCCTTAGGACCAGGACACACGGCACCCTTCAAGGAAGGGTATACACACACCCCAGAGTCGACTCGGTCCCTCCGATAGGCCGGACAAGCAGTCGTACCGACGGGTTAATTGTCCATTACCCTTAGCGGACACTGACCTCCAAAGGCAGTGTATACACACACAGAGCAGAAACAAAATCCACACGCAAACACAACTACACGACACATTCCATTCAAACACCTACGAGCCCAACACCACCCACCACCCTCAGCTACACCCACTAGTCCCCCCTGGCCGCCCACGGTATGCCGGCCCCGGGGCCAAACGGATTCGCGCGTGAGGACCTGAACATCGTCTCGTACAACGTGCACGGACTGAACACCAGGGAGAAACGGACGAGACTACTACGAGACCTAAAACACTACAAGGCGTTGGTAGCCTTCCTGCAAGAAACCCACTTCCAAGAGGGTAGAGCACCAGCCCTGAAAGACCGAAACTTCCAAGTAGGATACTTCAGTAACAACCCCGTAAAGCGCACGCGAGGAGTAGGCATTCTTTTCTCCAGACATCTCCCCTACGCGGAGAAAGCTACCATCAGGTGCAAACAAGGTAGATACATTTTCACCAAAGGCACAATCCTGGACCAAACATACACATTCGCCAACGTGTATGCCCCGAACACAAAACAACACCAATTCCTTGGACGCGCACTGAACACCTTGATGAAATTCACAGAAGGCACCCTAATAATCGGTGGGGATCTGAATCTGGCACTACACCCGGACCAAGATTCCACTTCCCCGCAAGGCGCAACCCCACACAACAGACACGCGAATACACTGCGCCTCCTCCACCACCACCAATTGGCGGACTGCTGGCGGGCTTTGCACCCAACGGACCGCGACTACACCTTCTACTCAAGGACCCACGCAACATACACAAGGCTCGACTACTTCCTCACACCACATCAAAACTTGACCCTGCTCACCACCGCAGAGATCCTACCGATGACATGGTCGGACCATTGCCCGATCCGCATACGGATGAAGTCGCCGCTGTTTAGACCCAAACAAATGTCGTGGCGGCTGAACGAATCGCTCCTATCTGACACGACAGTGGTAGATAAAATCAGCGACTCCATACGAACATACTTCGAGGAAAACAAAACCGACGACGTGACGCCACTGACATGTTGGGAGGCGCACAAAACTGTGATCCGCGGCCAGATTATCGCAATCAGCGCATCCCGCAAGAAGACAGCGATACAAGCGATCCTCGACCTCAGCCGGGACATAGCAGCCCTGGAGGCAAGACATAAACGCACCCTGGACGCGACAACGTATGGGGACCTGGTAACCAAAAGAGGTCAACTCACCACACATCTCAATCGCTCAATACAACGCTCATACCAACACTACAAACACATAATACATGAACACGGGGACAAATGCGGGAGGCTACTAGCAAACCTCCTCAAACAACGCAGGACCCAACTCTACATCCCAAAGATCAAGGACGCAAGACAGCAACTCAAACACCGGCCAGACCACATATCCGCAGCATTCCGAGCCTATTACCAGAACCTATATAACCTCCGCCAAGCAGCCCCAGGAGCCCCACGGACAAACATCATTGAAAATATCAGGGTATACCTGGACTCCGCGAACGTGCCCGACATAGGTGACATAGCACGAGAAGCATTAGAAGCACCTATAACACCAGAAGAAATAGCGTACGCCATCAAAAGAGCGAAAACAGGCAGAGCACCAGGACCGGACGGCCTTCCCCTCCAGTATTACAAAACATTAACACACGTTACGACACCGAAACTCCTGGCGGCACTTAATTCCATCCAAGATGGGGCCACACCGACGGCCCAATTCACCTCAGCCAACATCACCCTACTCCCGAAGGAAGGGAAGGATCCAACACTGTGCCCCAGCTACCGCCCGATATCTGTGTTAAACACGGACCTCAAGCTTCTCGCAAGCATCCTCGCGACCAGACTGGCGCCACTGCTCCCCGCATCAATCCACCCAGACCAAACAGGATTCATCCCAGGCAGGGAAGTGAGGGACAACACCATCCGGGCCCTGAACATCATAGCCCACGCCAAAACGCAAAAGACACCGGTACTACTCCTGTCAACAGACGCGGAAAAAGCGTTCGACAGAGTGGACTGGGACACGATGTTTGAAACACTGCGACAATTCGGCATAGGGGCGAGATACCTCAACTGGGTGACGGCGCTCTACACGAACCCGACAGCGCGGATCAGGATCAACGGTGCACTATCAGACCCGTTCCACATCCTCAACGGAACCAGGCAAGGATGCCCGCTCTCACCCTTACTATTTGCAATGACGCTAGAGCCCTTCCTCAATAAGATCCGACAGAACGCAGACATACAAGGAATCAGGATCGGAAACATGCACCACAAAATCCTGGCATACGCGGACGACCTATTGTTTGTGGTCACGAACCCAGAGACCTCCCTCCAGGCCATACAGACAGAATTCGAATTATACGGCCAACTTTCAAATCTCCAAATCAACCACTCGAAGTCGGAGATCCTAAACCTAACAGTCAACCACGCGCTGAGAACAACGATCCAGAGACAACATCCATACCGCTGGTGCGACCACAGAATGCGATACCTGGGGGTCTGGCTCACGCCCAACCCAGCGTACCTATATGCGCAAAACTACCTCCCAATACTAAAAAAGGCGACGGAGGAACTACACAACTGGAACTCCTACTACATATCATGGCTAGGAAGGGTAAACGCGGTCAAAATGACGCTGCTCCCCAAACTATTGTTCATATTTCAAACAGTTCCAATAACAGCCCCACCATCATTTTTCACGGCACTGAAAACGGAAGTCCGCAAATTCATATGGAAGGGCAAGTCCCCCCGAGTAGCACATGCCCAACTAATCCTGCCCAAACTCCGTGGGGGACTGGCACTACCGGACTTCGAAAAGTACTACCAAGCGGCACACCTCACGAGAATCATCAGTTGGACGGTGGCCAGCGGCACGAAATTGTGGACCCAACTGGAATCAGACACGACCAACTGCGACCTCAGGACGCTACCCTGGATCCCAAAAGCAACATACAAACACAAACACATCAACAACCCATTCGTGGCGGCCACCATGCAAGTCTGGCACAGACAGGACGCGAAACAATATCTGACGACAGACCCCGGCCCACTTCTCCCCTTGAGAGGCAACCCAGACTTCCCGGCAGGGGACATGGGCCCAACCCCGCACCCAATAGGACACAAGCCAATCATCCGAATGAAGGACATCCTCCAGAACCCCTTTGACATTCGACCACTGCACGAACTATTCCCAGATAGACCTCTTACCTTCATACACACACTCCAGAGAGCGCAAATGACACAATACGCCCGATCCATCCCTCAGAAACCATCCCTCCTGAGGGACCCAACATCGTTTGAACACCTCTGTATGCAAGACAAGGAACCGCCACGGGCCTTATCACAGATCTACTCGACCCTAATCACGAGCAGATACCTATTGGCACCCCCATGCGTCAGACAGTGGGAGGAAGACCTAGACGAACCCATGACAGAGGCAGAATGGGACACACTCATCACCTTAATACAGAAAACACCGGCCTCAGCACGCCTACAGGAGAATTCCTACAAAATCTTCACCAGGTGGCACCTGACACCATCAAGGCTCCATGCAAGAAACCCAGAGATAACTGACACCTGCTGGAGATGTGAGGAAGCAGTGGGTACGTTCACACACATCTGGTGGGCGTGCCCCAAGATCCGTCCATATTGGGAGACGATCAGGCAAACTATACACGAAGTAACAGATGAATTATTGCCAGAGACCCCGGCCGCCTTCCTCCTACACAAAACTACAATGCCAACACAGGCATACATCAGATCCATCATCCCCAGACTCATCCCCAGACTACTAAACGCGGCCAAGGCGACCATCCCCATCTATTGGAAGCAGTCCACTGCACCCCCACTGAGACGCTGGGTAGAAGAAGTGGAAGCGACGCGAAAATTCGAAGACATGAAAGCCGTCACCACGCAACAAAGGGACCGCTACTCACAACGCTGGTTCTACTGGCTACGCCACACCGCGTCTGACCCCTTCCAAAGTCACCTAGCAGCAAACACCCCCGAGAGGAACGAGCGAGAGGAGGCGGGCCCGAGCGGGGAGCCGAGAAGCCCGGGGGCTGAGCGGAACGGGGCGGCGACAGGGGACTAGATAACAGACCACCAACCCACAACCCCCTCGCTCACTCACTTAGGACACGACCACACACACTAACACTCAAGACATCGACCTTAGGCACAAGAGAGGGTCACATTACCGGACTCAGGAAACAGAGACACATAATATTACACCAACCACCGGCTAAGGCGACACCCGCATGATACACCAGCCGCACACAACACAAACACCAGGGAATATATAGAGGAACTACAGCGAACAAGCACGGATAGAACAGGATGAAACAGCGTAACACAAATGCCCCCACACTACCGACAAGAACACAGGAAACACGGGCCGCAATAACAAACCCACTCGAAAGCTGTGCTGCCCATGAGACCGCAACAGACCTGGCACAACACACGACAACAAGCAGGAAAATAGGACAAGACAGCAGGGGCCACAAATGAGACGTGTGGGAAAGACACCGACTAAGTGACAGCAGTCCAGTAGCCCGAGACGCAATAAGCACCCACAACATACCAGCTCAATACCTCAACACACACAGCCCTAGGAACGGGTTGAGCGCACGCGGCGCAGGCAAACTCCACTATAGATGCGATAAAAAAGCGCTGCAACATGTGACAAGTCCTAAAACAAGCATCAGAATACGCACCACACTCATCAAACAACACACACACCAGCCAGACCATACACAGCACGCACACTATGATAGCTAATAATTATATTACATTATATAGTTAAAAGTAAAATACTCGAACCGCCTCTGCGCAGGCACCTAAACGACACATCTGCTGCAATGTGAAACGAGCCTCTGCGCAGGCAACGAAACGCTATGATAGATACACAGTGACACAAGCCTCTGCGCAGGCAACTAAACGTTATGTTAGATGCAATGAAAAAACGCCTCTGCGCAGGCAACTGATTGTTCCGATCACCGCAACGAGAAACACGCCTCTGCGCAGGCAACCGACTGTAATGTTTAAATACAATCGTAAACCACGCTTATGACATGATACCAATAAAAATATTTAAAACAAATGAAAACTTGTATGCATTTAATTATGCATTTTTGCATTGGGAGCAGGGCCGCCATCAGAAATTTTGGGGCCCCTGACAAAGCACAAGGTCTGGCCCCCCCCTCACTCCCGGGCCCGCCCACGCCCTACCTGGTCCGCTGACAATGATGCAGGACTGAATGTGGTGTGTATAGTGGAAGTGAATTAGAATATGTGTAATGGATGTAGTGTTTGTGTGTATTAGATACTGTTTGTACAGTGAATGCAGAGTGTGTGTTTGTGTAGCGGATACAGTGTGTATAGTGAACGCAGAGTGTGTCTGCGTAGTGGATATACTGTGTGTACAGTTATGTAGTGGATGTAGTGTTGTATGTACTAGATGAAATGTGTTTAGTGGGTGCAGTGTCTGTAGTGGATGTAGTGCATGTATTAGACGCAGTGTCTGTGTATAGTGAATGCAGAGTGTTTCAATGTGTGGTGGATGTAGTGTGTGTACTGTGAATACAGGATGTTTGTGTAGTGGATGCTGTGTGTACAGTTAATGCAGAGTGTATGTTAGTGTAGTGAATGCAGAGTGTGTGTCAGTATAGTGAATCCAGAGTGTATGCATAGTTTAGTGAATGCAGAGTGTGTGTTAGTGTGTAGTGAATGCAGAGTGTGTCAGTGTAATGAATGTAGTGTGTGTGTTAGTGCAGTGAATGCAGAGTGTGTGTTAATGTGTAGTGAATGCAAAGTGTGTGTTAATGTAGTGAATGCAGATAGTGTGTTAGTGTGTTAGTGTGTAGCGGATGCAGAGTGTGTGTTAGTGTAGTGAATGCAGAGAGTGTTAATGTGTAGTGAATGCAGAGAGTGTGTTAGTGTGTGGCGGATGCAGAGTGTGTGTGTTAGTGTAGTGAATGCAGAGTGTGTTAATGTGTAGTGAATGCAGAGAGTGGGTTAGTGTGTAGCGGATGCAGAGTGTGTGTTAGTGTAGTGAATGCAGAGTATGTTAATGTGTAGCGAAACAGAGTGTGTGTCAGGATAGTGGATGCAGTGAGTGTGTTAGTGTGTAGTGTATACAGAGTGTATGTTGTATTAGTGTATGTGTTAGTGTATGCAGCGTGTGTGTTGTATTAGTGTATGCAGCATGTGTGTTGTATTAGTGTATGCAGAGTGTGTGTTGTGTTAGTGTATGCAGTGTGTGTGTTTTGTTAGTGTATGCAGTGTGTGTGTTGTATTGGTGTATGCAGTGTGTGTGTTGTATTGGTGTATGCAGTGTGTGTTGTATTGGTGTATGCAGTGTGTGTTGTGTTAGTGTATGCAGTGTGTGTTGTGTAAGTGTATGCAGTGTGTGTGTGTTGTGTTAGTGTATGCAATGTGTGTGGTGTGTTAGTGTATGCACGCCCTACCTGGTCCGCTGACAATGATGAGGGACTGAATGTGGTGTGTATAGTGGAAGTGAATTAGAATATGTGTAATGGATGTAGTGTTTGTGTGTATTAGATACTGTTTGTACAGTGAATGCAGAGTGTGTGTTTGTGTAGCGGATACAGTGTGTATAGTGAACGCAGAGTGTGTCTGCGTAGTGGATATACTGTGTGTACAGTTATGTAGTGGATGTAGTGTTGTATGTACTAGATGAAATGTGTTTAGTGGGTGCAGTGTCTGTAGTGGATGTAGTGCATGTATTAGACGCAGTGTCTGTGTATAGTGAATGCAGAGTGTTTCAATGTGTGGTGGATGTAGTGTGTGTACTGTGAATACAGGATGTTTGTGTAGTGGATGCTGTGTGTACAGTTAATGCAGAGTGTATGTTAGTGTAGTGAATGCAGAGTGTATGTTAGTGTAGTGAATGCAGAGTGTGTGTCAGTATAGTGAATCCAGAGTGTGTGCATAGTTTAGTGAATGCAGAGTGTATGTTAGTGTGTAGTGAATGCAGAGTGCGTCAGTGTAATTAATGTAGTGTGTATGTTAGTGCAGTGAATGCATAGTGTGAGTAAATTTGTAGTGAATGCAGAGAGTGTGTTAGTATGTAGCGGATGCAGAGTGTGTGTTAGTGTAGTGAATGCAGTGTTAATGTGTAGTGAATGCAGAGAGTGTGTTAGTGTGTAGCGGATGCAGAGTGTGTTAGTGTAGTGAATGCAAAGTGCTAATGTGTACTGAATGCAGAGAGTGTGTTAGTGTGTAGCGGATGCAGAGTGTGTGTTAGTGTAGTGAATGCAGAGTGTGTTAATGTGTAGCGAATGCAGAGTGTGTGTCAGTATAGTGGATGCAATGAGTGTGTTAGTGTGTAGTGTATGCAGTGTGTGTGTTGTATTAGTGTATGCAGTGTGTGTGTTGTGTTAGTATATGCAGTGTGTGTGTGTGTTGTGTTAGTGTATGCAGTGTGTGTGTGTGTGTTGTGTTAGTGTATGCAATGTGTGTGGTGTGTTAGTGTATGCAGTGTGTGTTGTGTTAGTGTATGCAGTGTGTGTGTGTTGTGTTAGAGTATGCAATGTGTGTGGTGTGTTAGTGTATGCAGTATGTGTGTGTGTTGTGTAGATTATGCAGTGTGTCTTGTGTAAATATGTGATCTGGGGTGGGGGAGGGGGAGGAAGGGGCATTTTAACATTAATTTTTTATTAAAGGAAATGTTTCTCCCCCCTCCCTGCTTACCTGTGTCCAGGGAGGGGGGAGAAACATTTCCTTTAATAAAAAATTAATGTTAAAATGCCCCTTCCTCCCCCTCCCCCACCATTCCTGGTGGTCCGGATCAGTGGGGGGGGGCCCCGGCTCCTTGTTACCGCAGAGGGGGCCCAGGCAGCACACAGCTTCTCCTCCTCTATTCTCTCTTCTAATAACTCTTGCAAGACCCGGTTACCATGGCAACGCTCCGCGGGTCTCGCAAGAGTTATTAGAAGAGAGGAGAAGCTGTGTGCTGCCTGGGCCCCCTCTGCGGTAACAGGGAGCCGGGGGCCCGCGGTTGCACACGTAGATAGCGATATTAGCTATCTATGTGTGCAGAGAAAGAAAGTGGGGCCCAGGACTGCCAGAGCAGTCCGTGCCCCCCAGGGCCGCTGGGCCCGTGACAACAGTCACGGTTGTCACCCCCTGATGGCGGCCCTGGGTGAAGGTGACAGTGTGGGGGGGAGGTGAGGGTGACAGTATGTGGGAGGTGAGGGTGAAAGCCATTCAGATACCTTTTTCTGCAGTCCCTGGTGATCCAGTGGTCTCTTCTCCTTCCTCCCTGGTGGTCTGGTGGCTCTTGCTGTCTTGTCTGCAGCTTCCCCTCCGCTGTGGGCAGGCTATGTAGACATAGTCTCGCGAGCTCTGGCACGTGTAGTCTCAGAGCGTTACCACGGTAACCCACAGTAACGCTCTGTGATTGGCCGAGCTCGCTGACATTTACTACATTGTCTGCCCGCGGCGGAGGGGAAGCTGCAGACCAGAAGGTGCACAAGGCTTTCTCCCCGTTTCAGAGGAGCCCTGAACCCAGCGGCACATATTGCAAGCCGCTAGGCACCCTCGAGGGTCTGACTGTCTCTCGTCGTGGGTCATTGCAACCCACCAGAAATCAGCCGGCGACCCACCAGTGGGTCACGACCCACAGTTTGGGAAACCGTGCTCTATAATGTAAAAGACATATTACATGCAATCAGGTCATACAAACGCTCGAGTCAAGAAACATACGTATGTATGTACAGGCTCTAATTACAGGAGGACAATTACAAGGTAACATCAAACGTTTACACACAGTTCATAGAATTTCATACGTACAAACAATCTGCTTAACAAACATATAGTTCTAATCACACCTAATCACGTGAAAACATGAGCTTCATTTCAATTTCTCAATCTGCTAGGTCCAGAAGTAACTCAACCATACTTACAACCACTTAAGAAGAAAATTAGTTTACCTAGGTATGTATCACTTTAAACTAATATTAAACACTCACACAATCATAGTGAAGTTACCAATTATAGTGATTTTAACAGGTGGTACATACCAATAAATCAGTCATCCCATCAAGCCATAAGATCCCTCCTAAAAAATTAACAGGTATGCTATGCCCTTCATATCTTTTTTCCCATAGCATCGTTAACTGGCAATTAGGGTACTGGAACAGCCCCGTATACAGGTAACGGTACTTTGGAAATTTCCGAGAGACCAACACCCATCCTCATATAGAGATTTTCACCCAGCGGTCCAAATCATAGATATATTTTTGTAGTGTATGGAACTGCACTCACTCCCATCAATCCGAGCCAGGGTGCTTGCTGTACTGGAACCAAACACCAGATTCCCAATTTAGTAGAGTAAAATGAAAGAGATCCAGGCACTCCTTGGTTCAAGACAGGCACTTTATTGTCAAGCTTGACAAAGACCCTTGGGTCGAAACGTTGCTGTGGTTTCAATAAAGTGCCAGTCTTGAACCAAGGAGTGCCTGGACCTCTTTCATTTTACTCTACCAAATCACAGATATAGTCTCGCAACACCCTGCTAAGAGGTTTAGATAGGTAGTCACTTTCCTTATCCTTTTACAACTTATCAAGTTCCCCAGAGGCCGACACCCTGCCTACGTTTTGATGGCACAGCACAGGGCCAAATCATAGAAAGCACCTTTACCAGCCACTTGGCAATTAGCAGGGCCTCGCCATCTCACAAGTAGTTAAGTTTTTTGCCACCCAGCATTTAAAGAGACCCCAGTTAACGCAAGTCACAAATATCCATATCGGGGTAAGACTCACATTTAAATTTCATTATAGCATGTCTCACGTGTCAGACCAAGGAGAGGACTTCTCCCTACCCAGCGGGCCAGCTAGACCACCCATTCCAACTACGGTCCCTACATCAAGCGAGAATCAAGACCCTGCAAGCCCCTGTTCTTTAAGATCATGGACAATCCCAAAGATCGCGGCAGAGCGACTGCTACTGCAGGGAAGGCAGAGTTATACAGAATTATGATGATCAGTATGGATAATCCACAGCCAGGGTCCAGTACCCAAGATAACATTTATGACACCCTAACAGGGATTCAGACCACAATGACAGCAATGCTGGCATCCATCAATAATTTGAACCAAAGAATGGAAAAGTTGGAATCTCCAGCACCAGCCACCGTGTGTCCCACAGATAACCCTCCTACACAAATCATCGACCAAACTGTCTCACAGGGTGATGTCACAGGTACACAAATTGCACAGGGTTTCCGATACACATATCATCACACCAGCACATATGGTCCCTATCAACATCAAGAAAGACATATTGGAGAGAAAAGACGTAAACTTCATGTCCTTACTGATTGCATCACAAGACATAGTTGAAAACAAGACTTACAACTACGGTGACCTGTCAGTAGTGCTCAAAGCCAAAGATCCTAGGCTAAGTAAGAAGTTGTCCTTACCAGACTTTGTACTAGCCTTCAGATTATATAGAGAGGTAATATGCTTCAGCTTTCCCCAACATAGAGAGGAACAGGAGTTGTACATGCACAAGTTGGTAGATCTGTGAAACAAGTACGGTGGTACCAATTTTTACGATTATCAGAAATCATTTTCAGCCAAGACAGCAGCAACCTTTGCGCAGTTCAACATCAGAGTAGATTGGAGTCACATGGACACTGAATTGTTCTGTCGCCACTTTGCCAGGCTAGTACCACCGGCTTGTTCAATTTGTTCTTCAAACTCTCACGCTACCAATTTGTGCTCCGACGAACCCAGTTTACCCACCACTATCTACATCACCCCTAACACTAGTAGAGCCAAACCGAAAGGGTTAAAAGAAGAAAAAAGCTGGGGAGACCTATTGTATTTTTGGGCATGGCACAGATATGCAACAACTTCAATGCAGTAGGCTGCAGTTTCAGCTCCTGCAGGTTGTTACATGTCTGGTCCATCTGTTACTAAGCCCACGCTAACACTATGTGCCCAAACCGCCTCTCCCCCAGGAAATGACTGACCAAAGTTCAGGTCGACACGTTGGCTATTTACCTTAACACTCATCCTTCACAGTATTTAGTACAATTCCTACTCACATGTTTCACAGAGGGGTTCCACACAGGGTTAATCGCAGTACCAACAGAAACACTTGAGTGTACCAACCTACAATCAGCTACGATAGAACCAGCTATAGTAGACAACCTGTTACGAGCAGAAGTAGAGAAAGTAGAGAAAGGCTTTATGCTTGGGCCATTTCAAATTCCACCGTTCACGTGTTGGTGAACCAGCCCCTTGGGTATTGCAACCAGAAAATATAACAATAAAAAATGATTGATAATCGACCTGTCTGCTCCACATTCTGTTGTTATACCAAACCTAAACTCACTGATACCTTCTGAGGAATTTTTCATTGCAATATGCCACGATAGACAATGCCATACAGGCAATCTTGGCAAAACCAACATTTCCAATGCCTTAAAGCTGCTTCCTATACATCCGTCATTGTGGCATTTGCATGGAATAAAATGGAATGGTCTTTATTATTTTGCCAGCCAGTTAACTTTCGGGGCTAAGAGTAGCCCCAAACTATTAGATCTTTTCACAGAAACACTGTGCTGGCTTCTGCTGAACGTCAGCTGTTTTCTAACTTTCTGACAGTAGAAAACCCCAATACCACACCTCAGAATATAGCCAAGACAGTAGCACTATTTTCCACGTTAGGACTGCCGGTAGCTGCTGAGAAAACCGTAGGTCCCACCACCAAACTGATGTTTTTAGAGATATGCCTAGACTCAGTTGCAATGCAAGCTAGTCTCCTCAGTGACAAAGTTCAGAGAATCAAGGCAGAGGTCGAATTGTTCCTCATCAGAGGGACCACTTCTCGGAAAGACCTGCAATCTCTCCTGGGTTCTTTGAACTTTGCTATGAAGATAATCCCACAAGGTCATGAGTTTATTGCAAGACTACTTATTACCAAACCTACCACACAACGACAGTATATAGACACTGGACGGACAGGCTAGGGCAGATTTGACCATGTGGAGCCAATTCTTGGCGCACTGGAAAGGGGGTAAACATGTTCATCCCACCTTTAACAGAGAACTCCCTGGTGTTATGGACAGACGCAGCAGCACACTCAGGGTTTTCAGCAATATTCGGCGACTAATGGTTCAGAGACATAAGGCCAATAGAGACAACAACTCTGCCATCATTCAACAGTACCTCTGCCCTGTTCGAAATTTACCCGATAGTGGTAGCAGCCCAAGTGTGGGGCCACCAGTGGAAGGGAAAGACCATAAAATGCTACAGAGACAACATGGCGGCATGCAAAATAATTAACAAAGGCAGGTCCTCTTCCCTGACAATCATGAGTCTCGTCAGGATTCTCATATGGTTGGCAGCAACACAACACTTTCACCTGATCTGTGAACACATACCGGGCAAACATAACACAGCAGCTAATGCCCTTTCGCGTTTCAACCTACAGGTTTTTTTCCAAGAGCAACCCACAGCCAATAGAATCCCAAACAGACCAAACAGACCACCGCTATTCCAGGAACTCATCCTGGACTAGCAATACTAATGGCGCAAGGGAGAATGCTGGCACAAACAGCACTTTCAGCTAACACCAGACGTTCATACAGCCGAACTCTCATTCAACAGATTCATCACGATTACCGAATCAAAAACTGTTATGTATTGGGGTGTTATGCAGTCCACCTTCCAGTAGATGGCAGCATAGTGAAGTTATGCACTTGTTCTGTTGTTAGTCTCTCTTGTGTTATGTCATTATGTGTGTGTACTGAAGTAAAAAGATGTTCTATTTTACTGCAATGTCTGAGAGCCATTTTGTGAATATTTAACATGCAAATACTTAAAAAAAAAAACATTCACATTAGATACTATGGTGGCATTTACCTCTTTTTGCCACCTAAATCTTAAACTCGCACATAATACAATAAAACTATCTCTAACAGGCAAACAATACTACGTCATGAACACATACCCCAGTCACAGTACCTTCATGTCATCAAACCCAATAAAGAACATCTTAAAAGGTATCCTACAGTTAGAAGGTCACAAACCCATAAAACGACAATCAATAGACGGTAAAAGTTCAGAGCTTTATCCGATGTATTGGACACACAGCCATTTGAAACAGAAACAAATAATACTATCAAAACCGCTATATTTTTGGCCTTCTACAGGTTTTTACAGCCTAATGAATTTACAGTAGAAAAAACAAACGATACTACCAACATGTTCAAAATAGCAGACCTAAACAAAGTAGGGGACCACAACGTATTGACACTACACCAATCCAAAACAAATCAAATGGGACCGCCTGTCAACAAACAACTATTCCCCACAGTTAACAAATGGTGCCCAGTTCAGTTGCTTGACCACTTGCATCCGACCCGACTGACAACATTCATGGTATACGTTAGAACTCTTTTTACAAAAATAGGATGCGATCCAGCAGCCTTCACGGGCCATTCATTTTGAATAGGGGCAGCAACAGCTGCCTCAAGCCAAAACGTACCAGTACACATAGTCAAAAGACTGGGACGATGGAAATCGTCTGCATACAACTGGTACATACCATAACCAGAAAAAGAACTAAGACAAGCTTTTCAAGAGTTAGCTAATTAAGTTAAACTGTTACATCTGCATGATTGTTATGATGATTTCATATGTATTAAAGTTTGCATTGTTAAATCTCTTTTTGCCCTCTTTATTTACAGACCTGCCCGAACGTAAGTTTCGGCACACCACAACCGACTTTAGTAAATACAATGGTTAACACTTATATGGCTTTTTTTCCCTGACCACAAATGGGAAGGCAGAGCCTGGAGTTGTGGGAGGGGTTGATCAGGCCTATAAAAACCCAAACCTACCTCCCTACTAGGCTGACGTTGACTGGTCACCCCACCCACCACTTCCTTTATACAATGAACGTCGGTTTCGGCACACCACACTATATATTAAATATAATGGTTAACACTTATATGGCTTTTTTCCCTGACCACAAATATATATATATATATATATATATATATATACACTGATCAGCCACAGCATTAAAACCACTGACAGGTGAATTGAATAATATTCACTATATTGCTACAATGTCACTTGTCAAGGGGTAGGATATATTAGTCAGCAAGTGAAGAGTAATTTCTTGAATTTCATGTGTTGGAAAGGAAACAGGAAAAATGGGCAAGCGAAAATATGAGTGACTCTGACAAGGGCCAAATAGTGATGGCTACGTGACTTGGTCAGAGCATCTCTAAAACAGCTTTTGTGGAGTGTTACTGGTATGCAGTGAATAGTACCTACCAAAAGTGGTGCGAGGATGGATAACTGGTAATTTGGCATCAGGGTAATAGATGTCCAAGGCTCATTGTAGCTCATATTGCTGAAAAACTTAATGTTGGCCATGATAGAAAGGTGTCAGAACCTTTGGAGCTGCATAGCCGCAGACCAGTCAGAGTGCTCATGATGACCCCAAACTATCACCAAAACAACCAATAATGTAAACCTGAGCTTTAGAAGTGGAATGGAAGAAGGTTTCCTAACCTTATGAATGACGTTTTCTTTTACATCAGGTGGATGGCAGGGTGCATCTGCGTCGTTTACCTGGGGAAAACATGGCAGCAGGATGCGCTTAGGGAAGAAGGCAGGCCGGCTGAGATAGTGTTATGCCCTAGGCAATGTTCTGCTGGGAAACCTTGGGTCCTGACATTCATGTGGATGTTACTTTGACATGTACCACCTTCTTAGAGATTGTTGCAGACCATGTAAACCTCTTAGTGGCAATGATGTTCCCTGATGACAGTGGCCTCTTTCATTAGGATAATGCACCCTGCACACTGCAAAAACATTTCAGGAATGGTTTAAGGAACATGACAGAGTACAAGGTGTTGTCTTGACCTCCAAATTCCCCAGATCTCAATCCGATTTAGCATCTGTGGGATGTGCTAGAACAACAAATCCAATCCATCGAGGCCCCATCTCACAACTTGCAGGACTTAAAGGGTCTGCTGATACATGCACGTATATATACACTTTGATACATTAAAAAACAAAAAAAGAGTTACCTGCACACTACCACAAATCCTTGTGCATATTTAGACAAATGGAGTTTTTTTGTTTCACTCCAATGGCCATTAGGTGTAAGCCCACCTGCTACATCAAGGCAAACCTCTTAGATGGATCCTACACTAGCATTTTACCTTGAAACAGGAAGGGGTATTTTTCTAAACCTCTACACATTTATTACTCCTTAATAGGGAACACATGGGATGGTTGGCAGCACTGTAACATGGTTGTGTGATACAAAAGCAAAGACAAATACACAAAAAAAGTCCTGCGCTCAAATTCCCACAGCTGCTAGGTGGCAGCAATTACCATAGTACACATCTCACAAGACCACAGGTCCATTAAGCTGATAGTTTTGTATGAGCTGGAAATACAACACAGAGCACGTAACAGGATATGACAACAAACATATAGATAGATAGACGGACGGACGGATGGACGGACACATTTTGTGGTCTTCAGATGGATAGACAGATAAAGATATAGATATTTTTGTGATATTTACACAGGAGAGAGACAGACAGATAGATAGATAGATAGACATTTTATGATATTTATTTTGCTCCTTTGTTCTAATTGCTCTAAAGCAGTTAAGGTAAGGTCCTCAAGGTTAGAAATTGAGGGCATCGAATGTATAGTATTTTCATTTTTTCCACTGGTTAGGAAACCCCTGAGCACCAGATGAGTGAAAAGACTTGTCAGCAGGTACACAATGGATTAAGTGACTAATATTTATCCCAGCTTGAATCAGCTCTGTACTGTTTCGCTGAGGTATGCATTGACTAGACAATCAGGACAGTTGCACTTGAGAACCCAGTTTTGGACTCCATGCCCTAGAGTTTTCAAAGAATTAGCTTCTTTTTTTTTTTTTAATTATTAAATCTACTGCTCCAAGCGTAATCTCGCTTTCGGCAGGTCCCATTTGTAAGACTCTTAGGAGGCCTTTTAACCTATTTGCACAGAACAGAAAAACCGTAATAGACCTTTTTAATTAACATTATTTACTAAAAATAGAAGTCATTAAATGTAAGCTCATTTTATTGTAGAAAAAGGCTGTTTGCCCTATTGATATATTCTAGGTCACAAATGAACTTCTGAAGTTTGCATGAATTTACCTTATAAAGGCCAGAGTTCTATAAGTAGATGGATCTGAGCCATATCTACTGTATATCTTTCTGGGGAGAGAATGTTACACTTGTAAGTCCAACATTTCTTGGCTTCAAGAAAAAGAGAAAAATGCAGAGTCTAGTAACCTAGTGGGGTAGCAGGACATCAGAAACCCCGAAGACAGAGAGACCTGGCTCTAATGTCACTTCTCAATTAACCATTATGGTAGAGACTTAGATCTCCGAAGTATGATGTTATAGCCTAATGCCCTAAGCTCTGTACTTGCTCTTACAAAAGAGAGAGCTTTCTAGTTAAACAAACCAAACAGAAAGAAAGATAATACAGAGAGCAGACAACGTCTCAAATAACTTCCATTTCCTTGGGTCTTCACTCAGCCTTAAATCTAGTTTTAGCTTAGCTTCATGTGTTATGAGGAGAACCTAAAGCATTTACATATCAAACTGTTTCCACACAAATGGGCAATCCAGACCGAAAATGCTAGCTCCTTCTGCATGACAGATACAGTGGCCCCAGATGAGAATTTTGACCTTGGTGAACCTTATCAGTGAGGTATGGCTGACACCTCGCCAGGCATCCATTTTTTGATGACCCTTTTACCTTAGGGAGACCCAGGATGATTTGCAAACACCTTACTAACGAGTCCCACTGTCAGGAGTTACTAGATCACATCTCTTGTGCAGAGGGAACCAGCAGGCATTTCAGATCTGAACTGTCTTTTGGGGTAGGATCAGTTTCATCGCAAATGATCCAGGTATCCTCTGTAAT
Source organism: Pelobates cultripes (assembly GCA_933207985.1). Classification (NCBI taxonomy): domain Eukaryota; kingdom Metazoa; phylum Chordata; class Amphibia; order Anura; family Pelobatidae; genus Pelobates; species Pelobates cultripes. Next base: position 320,789,481 of record OW240913.1, on the reverse strand, counting down.
GGCATAAGCTAAACTCAAACTAGCTTAAGAACTGAGTAGTGGCCCACCAAAGATCAAGTTATAGAGTTAATGTCTATTGCCAGTATTCTCTTGCACTCAATGTTGGCTTGTTTACAGAAAAAATTAGCTCTATCTCTACTTCCCTGTCTAATCTCCCCCATTCTGCCCCCCCAATATTCCCAACAATTCAAATACTATTTGGGGAATGTGTCTGTTTTGGGTCTGTTCCAGAACATTCTGGTGATTTAATGACCAAAGATGGACTGACAGCAATCTGGGTGTCGTGTGTGTGTGTGTATATATATTTATATATATATATATATATATATATATATATAGTAGTATTGGTGATTTTGTGACTAGTTTTGAAGGAAGAGATCTAGTAATTCAAAGATTCTAAGTTAAAATGTCACTAAAATCCTTCACTTAGTAAATAACTCTCTCTATAACATGAGACATAGTCAGACAGACATTAAACATTTGACTTTTATAGTTATTAATTTTAAAATACACACACGCACACTAACATACACAACGCTGACCTTGTATAAACCTTTATTTCATTAAAGACTTTATTTCATAAAAGACTCTGGTGTAGCTAAATAAATGAATTCACTTAAAAAAATTAAAAAAGGACATTTTTTTGCTGCCCAAAAACGCGTTTTAGTTACTATATGAAATTAAGAAAAACAATGAAGACTATGAAATAGTCTGAGTCACTGTTAGCATTGCATTACCTGTCATCCATTAGACTAAGGGATCCGTATTCATCTTAAAAGCAGGAAAACACATTCCTTTGTTTACACTTTTATCAAATACACTGGTTACAACAATACTTCATTCACCAATCCTGTAAAACACACAAGCTAAACATAAATGCACGATTCGTATCTAGTAAAATTCTACAATTCTGATATTTTTCATAAAATGTAATTTATGGAAAGAGTTATTCAAAATGCTAAAATGAATCCAAGAAAAATATGAATGTTCTGAATAAGTCAGTTTCCCACCCACTCTCTCTTCCCTCCTGTTACGGGAAGTGTAGCTGTCCTTGTGTATTCTAACACTTTTCCAATTGACAGACCTTAGCATTGTACACAACCAATGAACCACTTAACAGATTCCAGTTACACTGAAAATCTACAAAATATGGGATGCAGGGGGGCGGGGCCGGACCGCCGAGCTGGAAGGCAGCATGGCAGCTCAGCTCCTACAAATTAATAACTAAATAGCCACAAAAAGAACGTTTTTAACCATACCAAGGACTGCCAGCGCCTGTCCTCAGTGTACAGGGGACACTGGATCCAGGGTGAGGCTGGCTCCTCAAGCTACAGTCCCCAGGAGGAGAGACCCTTGATACCCTAATTTGGGCCTACTCCGGCAGTGAGTGGGGCGGACGGCCGCTGCTCCACTATCCTGCCTAACAGACCCAACCAGAGGACGGCAGCCGGGTGGATCTGGCCCTGTCCCCCCCCCCTGGACCGGTGGGGGTGATCCCGGTCCGCACCCTGGGACCCAGACCGAAGCAGCACAACCCGGGGGCCAACAGCACTGCCACCCAGCCTCGTGGCCCAAACGCCTCAACTAAAATGGCGGCGGACAGAAGGAGGGTATGCCCTTTCCACGATCCTGAGGGGAGCAAAGAGACCGCCGGGAACAAGCTGGTCCGACGTCTATTATGGCAGGCAACAAGCCACTACTACAGCAATCAAGCAAAAAAAAAAGGCTAACCACTTACAGCCACCCCTGGTGAGACCGCGCCACCAACTAACGACCAACCGACATCTCGACTGCAAGAAACTCACAGGGGGCACCGTTAATGCAGAGACTCATATGACCTTTAAGCGACAACGCTACTTCACCCTCTTACCAGCATTGAGCCACAAAGCAAAAGTCTCTCCACCAAGCCGCAAAGCGCAACAGGCGGACAACATCCACAAGGCTACAAGCGAATGGGCACAACAATGCTCCACAACCCACTGGATGATCCAACGTCCCCACTACTACTCCTACCGGAGCAACAGGTGGAACATGAACATGACTGCAACCTTGAACACTAGCGGCAAGCATAAAACACTGTCTAAATATAAGAGACTGCCAACATAAAGGGGGTTCTTCGTAACTCAGTCGTTTTTACCAGCTACCAGTCAGGAATACGGGGATCTGCACTTAACTAGCTAATAATGTTGTGTCTTTTTCTCGGGAGGTGGGAGGCATAGCTAGTTAATCTGGGTCCAGGGAAGTGCTTGTAACTAAACGCTTAAATACTGAAGCACCACATCTGGCAAGGCGCAATTTTGATGTATAGGCTCCATCACATATCAATCGAGTTACATGTTAAAACTAGCCTGAGGCAATTACCGTTGACAGAACCCTATTACTTTGTTTTTATATGCCATAGCCTGGTTTATTTTTCTCTTTCTCTTAAGCTATTATAATTCATCGACCGGTTGCTATGCCCTATAATGATGCCTGCCTATTGTTTATGTTAGGACACACACTAACTCGATAATATTATATCTAACAAGCACTAGGACAGGAAATGGACCTAATAATCTAAGTATGAGCAAAACTGTATTTCTGATATATGTGTAACACTACTAGTCTAAGCTGGTTTCCCCTAAGTTTAATAATTGTTTAAGTCAAATGATTGCTAAAATGTGCCAGGCATAGAACAACCACCTGTTAATAAGCATAACTATCAACAACTCGCCTTCATTTAACATGGATCGCATGTATTCGTACGCATACTTACTTATAAAAATGTGCAGCTTAAACCTGTCATGACTATGTTTACGTTGATATTCCTGTGACTGCTGTCGTGGCATAACAGGCATGTTTGTAACCCATAATGCACAACAAAAATAAAGAATTAAAAAAAAAAAAAAAAAATAAGCTGCTGAATAGGGAGAATAATGCTGGATGCATTCTGTAAAAGAAACCAGAAACATAATTTCATATTTAATAATTAGGCCCAGGGGGCGGGGCCTGGCTGCAAACCTGAATGGACGCATGCAGAATGTGCTCCGTATGAAAAGCGCCAAAAGTGCCCTAATTACGAACTGTTACCTGATCAAAATCAGATACCTGAAGATTGGTAACAAGCTGACTTCATCTCTGCAACACCAGGCAGCTTTGTAGATGCAAAACGAGCAGCATAGCCTTGAAGCACAACTGCGGCCTACAAGGGGGGCTGGCGTGGAAGAAGCGGCCGATCTTCCTGCTGGCAATCCTGCTGACAAACGAGAACGCAGCAAGAGCTCCCTTCCCCCCCCCCTTGCCGGCGGGGGTTATCCCGGCTCCAGCACTCACACCGTATTCCTAACCACCCACTGGCCCGCCGACCCAGCACACGTTCATGAGGGACGAATTGGCGGGAGCCAAGATGGCGGGCGCAGGTCCTAATAACATGCCACGAGGCCCGAGGGAAGAGACTCTCACAAAGCTGGATGCAATATTCAAGGCATTCTGGTGCAGGCTCGAAGAGAGGCAACAGCGTGCTGGCATGCAAGGCTACGCACCTCCGGCGGCTGATTCAAAGTGCCAAAATAAGCGTGCACCGGGGGCCCATAAACGGGTAACCTCCACACTGCGACCACACACCACCGGGGTCTCCCGTTACTCATCACCCGCACAAGCACTGACTCACACTAAGAAGCGGAGGACAGTCCGCAATCCAGCTGTAGCAGTCCCACATCGAGGCAACCACAGGAGGAGACCCACTACAGCACAGGCGACTCAACTAAAGTGCCACATACAGCTGCAGCCCAACAGGCAAATCATTACAGCACTGCTGAAAGCGAAGAGGTCGGCTGGACACTACCGCCAACAGCACAACACGAACCCTTTGAGGGATCTTGTACATCACAAGGCAAAGCACCAAGGAGGAGGGTCGCTGTCCCAGGCTATGGCCAACACCATACCACAAGCTTGCACTCACCGGAGCTCACCAGGGACAGACAAAGCCTTGCACCCCCCCTGCCTGACTGGACGTTTCGCTGATCGGGACTGTGTAGACCCACTAAAAGGCATCGGTTAGCGGCAAATACAGGGCCTTGCGCTGCCACAGGCCTCTCGCCACGCTAGGCCACACATAGCAACACCTAAATTAGCTAGCCTAGCTCGATATCTAACACATATGGTTGAACAGGAATCCAGTGCCGTTATTACGCTCCATTGTTTTATATTGTTTTACCTTGTTTATATGTTAGTCATACGACATTGCACCAATAGTATTTTCAATCTACCACAATTAGCCGGGGCTGTTTAATAGGTGTCAGAGGCCAGTGGTATACTAACATATACCTTCTCAGCTCTCAGGTGTAGATCCATAGTTCAGTATGTTTAATCACACCCATAAAATTGTGCACTCTCCTCACAGGCTAAGACACCGTCTAGACATATGTTCCTAGAATGATGATTGCTGCCAACATGGCATCTCAAGCCCGTAAAAACCTAGCTTGCAATACTCTCTACTATTATTATAACCTGTATTATGTGAAGCCTGCTTCTTATTTTATTAGTTATCGTTTTGGATATAACTCTGTGTCAAGCATTAATAACCCAAAAAATGTGCAAAGTTTTTTCCCCAGCCTAAGTACTGTGAATCTATGTTTAACGCTGCATGTTCTAGCTGTTGTGGCAGGATGTGCTATATGTGATTTTTCCATGCACAAATAAAATAAAGAATTTAAAAAAAAAAAAAAAAAATATGGGATGCAGTGGTTTTACAGATATTTACATGTATATCCCAAATAAATTTTTAATTAAAAATGTTTAATTGTAAGAGCAAATGTCAATGCACCTGCTTCACAACTACCTGCCTCTCTCTAGTTGTACACACAGCACAGGTCATGTACCAGTAGATGTAAAATTATTCCCAGACATGATGTCATTGTAGACAGCAATCATTTATACGTATTTTGGAGATCACTGTTTTCCAGTTTGCAGCAAAATTATAATGAAATAGATAAGTCTATAATTAAAAGAAACACTCTGTAGGTATGTTTGCATTTATATGTTTATAAAACTAGTCACCTTGATATTAATAGAAGTTCACATTTTATTTATCATCGATTTTGTTTTTAAACACGATGCTACAAAAATTTACTTTATGTAATGCATTTTATTTGCTGTCCTTATGTCACTCCTAATAAATACTTGTTTCAAATAATTAATCAAATAAATTAATATATTGATTACACAGTTAAACTAAAGAAATATACAGCTGCAGTATACCCTGCAGAATGATGTTGTATGGAGTCTATTGATTAATTTGAAAAAAAAAGTGGTTCTGAAAGAAATTGAATATTTCACTCTCCAATTTTACATTGTTTAGTGTGTTTAAATGGTGATATGTCCCTGCCTGCAAGATAAACATTACCAGGTATATGCATATTTAACCATGTGACAAATTCAGATCTCCATTACAGACATTGTAACCTACAGTGTACTGACTGCATGGGAATGTGGGTCTTACAGTGATCACCCACAAAATTAAAACCATCTATTAGAAGAATATCCTTTAATTCCTGCAAATTTTGAGGTGGGGCCTCCATGGATTGGATTTGTTGTTCCAGAATATCCCACAGATGCCCAATCATATTGAGTACTGGGGAATTTGGAGGTCAATGTAACACCTTTAACTCGATGTCAGGTTCCTCAAACCATTCCTGAACATGTTTTCAGTGTGGCAGAGTGCATTATCCTGCTCAAAGAGGCCTCTCCCATCAGAGAATACCATTGCCATGAAGGCTTGTGAAGGGGTGAAGAGGTGTACGTGGTCTGCAACCATCTCTAGGTCGGTGATACTTGTCAGAGTAACATGCACAAGAATGCCAGAACCCAAGGTTTCCCCGCAGAATATTGCCCAAAACATAATACTGCCTCCGTCAGCCTGTCCCCTTCCCAGAATGCATCCTACTGCCATTTCTTTGGTTTATTGGATTATTTTCAAACGTTCCAATAACCCACCACCTATTGCACCAACCTCCATGTTGCAAACACCAATTACCTTTAGGTAGTAAAACTTCTCTGATTTTTGATTTTTTTTTTAAATCCGACTATCATTCAATCTGCAACATGGCTCGTGTCTTTTGTACTTACAATATTATGTATATATATATACCACACAGCACTGTATCCTTGTTTAATTGTATTCCTGAACAACATTGTGTCTCCTATATTTACTCTAGTCTTAAATTGCTACAGCCTATGCTAGTGCTTTAAACATAAACCATTTGTATAAATAATAAAATGGGTTCATGTATAGACAGTAGGTAACATGTTCCATTCCATTGTCAGTATACACTTGACATTTAGTTCTGCTTTGCCAATCATTCTATCCCTGGGGTGCCAATTTGGGCTAAGTTGGCTATTGTACATCAATTCTCACAGTTGAATGGTTTGCAGAGATTTTTAAGAATACCAATAAACATTAGAGGGCTGAAGTTGTCTTTCTGCAGGGATTATATCCTCCAAAAATAAACACAGTGATCCTATGGAAATTCAGAAATGTTATGCATATGACTATTCATTGAGCACTTTTCTTCCTGGCTTCCCCACTTCCTCTCATCTAGCACTCCTTCCCTTATACTTGGGGATTTCAATATCCCAATCAATAACCCCAATTGCACTGATGCCTCTCGTCTGCTCTCTGTAACCTCCTCCTTTGGCCTTACGCAATGGTCCAATCTAGCAACCCATACAGTGGGAAACACTATTGATATTGCCTTCACCAACCTCTGTACTGCCTCTAATCTCTCCAATATCCCCTTTCCTCTATCTGACCACCATCTGCTGACTTTTGACATTGGCATACCTAAGACCCAATTGACACCACCGTCTGAACATCACTCTCACAGAAACCTCCAATGTCTTGACATAGAGCATTTCTCCACTAATCTCCAAACTCTCCTTTTACCTATCTCAAACCTCACCTGTCCTAGTTCTGCAACCTCCTTCTACTATTCCACCCTCTCCTCTCAACTAGACATCATGGCACCTTGTACATTTAAACGCCGCAGGCCCCCTCAACAACAACCCTGGCACACCAAGCTCACTCGATACCTCCAAAAATGCTCCAGAACTGCTGAACGCTGTTGGAGAAAGCCTCACTGTGCATCTGACTTTCTCCACTATAAATTTATGCTGAGCTCATACAGCTTGGCTCTTTCCTCTGCAAAAGTTAATTACTTCAATACCCTCATAACCACACTCTCCCGCGAACCCAAACGACTATTTCACACATTTAACTCTCTTCTTCGCCCTGCTGTTCCTCCTCCACCTACTAACTTAACCACCTCAGACTTTGCAACTCACTTCATTGACAAGATCTCTACAATCAGAGAAGAGATATCTCATCTTTCTTCTTCCTCTTACAATACTTCCCCTAACTTCACTCCCTCTGCTGTTCTATGTTCATTCGTACCCGCAACATTGGAAGAAGTTTCTGCTCTGCTCCAGTCCTCCCGCCCCACCACCTGCTCCCTAGATCCAATTCCCTCGCATCTCATCCGTACTCTGTCTTCTTCTCTTTCTCCACCTCTCACTAAAATCCTCAGTCTCTCTCTCTCCTCTGGTATATTTCCATTGCCCTTCAAACATGCAACTGTAACCCCAATTCTAAAGAAGCCAAATCTTGACCCTAACTCCCCATCAAACTATCGTCCTATCTCGCTACTGCCTTTTGCATCCAAGATCCTTGAAAAAATTGTGTATGCAAGATTGACAGACTTCTTCGAGTCCAACTCTCTGCTAGACCCGCTTCAGTCTGGTTTCCGCGCTAAGCACTCTGTGGAAACAGCACTGACCAAAGTATCCAATGATTTACTCGCTGCAAAATCTCGTGGTCACTACTCTATCCTAATTCTCCTTGACCTGTCTGCGGCTTTTGACACTGTTGATCATCAACAGCTTCTTCTCATCCTCCGCAATATCGGTCTACATAAAACTGCTCTCTCCTGGTGCTCCTCCTACCTCTCCCATCGCTCATTCAGTGTTTCTTTCTCTGGCTCTGCTTCATCTCCCCAACTCCTCTCTGTTGGTGTCCCCCAAGGTTCAGTCCTTGGTCCCCTACTGTTCTCCATCTATACTGCCTCCCTTGGTAAACTCATTAGCTCCTTTGGCTTCCAATATCATTTCTATGCAGATGACACGCAAATCTACCTGTCCTCTCCTGATCTCTCCCCGTCCCTCTTGACTAGTGTCTCTGACTGCCTCTCTGATGTTTCTAACTGGATGGCTGCCCACTTCCTTAAACTAAACTTGACCAAAACTGAAATTCTGGTCTTTCCTCCCTCAAGTGTTGTTACTCCTGTGTCTGTCTCCCTCCAAGTCAACGGTGCTACCATCAGCTCCACCACGCAGGCTCGCTGCCTAGGTGTTCTCTTTGACTCCGACCTCTCCTTCAAGCCTCATGTTCAATCTATCGCCAAATCCTGTCATTTCCATCTAAAAAACATTGCGCGCATCCGCCCCTACTTAATGCCAGATGCGACTAAGGTGTTGGTCCATTCCACTGTCCTTTCTCGCCTTGACTACTGTAAACCGCTTCTCAGTGGTCTTACGTGCTCCCAACTAGCGCTGTTACAGTCCATAATGAATGCGGCGGCAAGGCTCGTCTTCCTGTCCACCCGCACCTCCCATACCTCACCCTTCTGTCAATCCCTACACTGGCTTCCTATAAAATATAGAGCTCAATTTAAAATTCTGGTTCTTGCTTTCAAATCGCTACATAATGCTGCTCCCACCTATCTATCCTCCCTTATACACAAGTATGTCCCGTCTAGGCCCTTACGATCTGCTGAAGACTTACGTCTATCTTCTGTCCGTACTCCCACCTCTGATGCTCGCCTTCAAGATTTCTCGAGGGCTGCACCATCCTGTGGAACTCGCTTCCCTCCTCCGTTAGATGCTCACTCAGTCTCCATTCCTTCAAAAAATCATTAAAAACCCACTTCTTCATAAAAGTGTATCACTTAAACTGTTAATAGCTCCTGACTGATTCCTCTTCTGCAACTGTCATTAGTCTAATACTATCCTTACCTTTTTGTGTCATTTTACCCCACTCCCTTTAGCATGGAAGCTCATTGAGCAGGGCCCTCAACCCCTATGTTCCTGTGTGTCCAACTTGTATGGTTACAACTACATGTCTGTTCGTCCACCCATTGTAAAGCGCTGCGGAATTTGACGGCGCTCTATAAATATCATAATAATAATAATAATATATGGCTCTGATGATAAGTCACGTTATGTGGAAATAAAAATGTCAAGTTTCAATGGTGAGCATCCAGTTCTGTTGAGAGCAAACATTAGGTTGTCAGATTAGGCCCTGCCAAGAATGGAGTACATTGGCATTGTGGCAGATTTATGCTAGGTATTTGTAGCGGACCACGTGTAACCCGACTGGTTACCTCCGTTAATTCCTTCCTTAAGCCGCCCAGGAACCACTTATAGTAATATGAAGAGACCCATTTCCCCCCCAGTAACTGGACACACAGTTCTGGAAGTACAACACAATTTTATTGAGCCACATACGGCTTTTAAGCATAGCCCCATGCAAGGGGTCTTCCACTCACAGAAACAGGGGTCGTATCCCAGGATCCTCTACACCAGGGAGCGCAGGAACAGGGGTCGCTGTCCTTTTGTCTCCCAAATATGGAAAGCCCGCCACTCAGACGGGAGATTTCCCACCCAGGACGACAGGGGGTCTTCACCCCAGGAGCCTCTGTGCCTGGGAGCCAAAACACGGGAGCCAAAGCACGGGAGCCAAAGCACCTGTCTCCCAGGCACAGAAATGCCAACCAAACTAGCCAGTGTTCCCCACCTACCCCAGACGACCTCACACTTGCACATTCTCTAGGCAATCTCTGTTCGCGAGATTCCTGTGCTGAAACCTGCAAGGGAAGCATCTTCATTCGGGGTACGAATGCTCCCCCTGGTTGACGTCCGTCTGTGTGGAATGGCGGCCACCCAGGGGAGCACTCATTAATTACTTCCCTTGCGGTTTCACACTTATGTTGCCAGTGTGAATGTTGCGGTTTCACACTTGTAGCGAGTGCGAATGTTCTAATTAATTGATGGAAGCGTTTTAATGGGGCACTGTAGTGGTCCTCATTCGGGAGACGAACGAGTCAAGAAGCAATACACGAATGTTCCCCCTGTCTGGCATTCGTCTGTACGAAATGGTGGCCACCCAGAAAGCACTCATTAATTGCTTCCCTTGCGGTTTCGCAACTACGCTAGAGGTTAGAAAGATCTACTTGAACGTTCTACTAGCATTCTAAATGGGATATCGGGGTGGTCCCTGTTCCGGAGTCGAAGGAGTTCCTTTCATAGGGGCGCTCCCAAACAGGGAGCAGGTACAATAGAAGAAGGGCAAGGGAAAAACACACAGTATAAGTATAAAGCACCCGAACAAAGGGTTGTTTCGCCACAGTATGATCATATACTGTAACTAAACCACCATTGTTTTTACCTAAGTCAGGGGGTTTTCAAAAAACTATCACATTCCGTGAACATTGAAGTTGCTGTGTAGTGAATGAGCGCGTGCACTGGATTTTGTATGTTGTATGAATTGGATCCAGGAGCACCATATAATGTATGCATGTTCAGGTGAGTTCAGACCTCTTTGTTTTATTTTATTTTCAATTTGACAATTTTTATTGAGTCAGCGAAAAGGCAGGTGGGTACAGAAAAGAGAAAGAGGGGAGGGTCGGCTGCTTTGACCCATAGGGTATTTTACATTGTCAGTAAATACACACATGACAATTATTTGGTATGAATACACGCATGACAATTATTTGGCATAGATACCCTCATGACAATTAGTTGGTATACATACACACATGACAATTATTTGGTATAGATGCCCACATGACAGTTATTCGGCAGCACATGCATATCTTTTCAAACCTGTGTTGCACGAGAGGTTTATGGGGTGTCTATCATTTTGGACTTAGCGGCTGGGCGCAAGGTGGCCTGTCTGACTGACTGACTAAAGGAGTGCTTCTATGTAGTGTTCGGTCTCAGGTTTTGTTTTTCTTCTCGTGTTTACCCCGTGCCCAGTCATGCTGCTCTGTTCCCTGCAAGTGTCTGCGTCAGGTATAACTATCTTCAGGTCTGGTGGGCTGTTGGTTGTGATAGCGTTGCTTAAGACTTTTTTTTTTTTCTTTAGGTATATGCATGTGCTTGCCTAATGGTAGCGGTGCTTTCGTGTCACCCTTTTGGGAGTGGTGTTCAGGTGTATCCGATACCTCCCCATCCCTCTCCCCAGTCCGCCTGACCACTTGGCTCCTTTTTCTTCTAAAACGCGGGGGAGGAGGGGGAAGGGGTTAGCAGGAAGAGGTGGGGGGTTAACTATTTACAAAGGAGGCTTGCTCTATGTTTTCCTATCAGGGTGGACCCATTGTGTAGAGTATATTCCCCATATTCAGAGTGTACAGATTGCCCGGTGCCTTTGTTGATTGCCATTGCCAGGTGTATTGGGTTGCCCACTCCGAATCGTGAAACTTGGGTCGAAAGCTCAGAGCCCAGCCCGGATTTCCCCTACTTCCACTCGTCCAGTGTTCTCAGACCTCTTTGTTTTATATGTGTGTGTATATATATATGTGTATATATATAAATATACACATATATAAAAGCACTTGTAGGCACAGAATTCTTAAGTGTCCCCCAATCCACCCAATCCAAGCTAAAAAATAAAAACCACCAACTGTTTAAATATAACAAAAAATGTTCTATAGATACACACAGAGATGTGGAGTGTGTGTGTGTGTGTGTGTAGTGCGTACACATATGTGCAGTGCATGTCTGTGCGTGTATGTATGTGTCAGTGAGTAACACCATGCTTAGTAGTGTGTATAGCAGTGTGTAGTAGTACACATACAATGCTTTTGAGATAATCATTATTTATTTATACATATATATTTATATATTTATATATATATATATATATATATATATATTATATATTATATATATTATGATATATTAGAAGTTTGGTTTTTTTTGTTTAATTTAACATTTCTTAGATAGATGAAATATAAAACTGACTGAGAAATAAACAAAAGATTGCAAACAAGAAAATGTCACAAACTTGGCTTTTCTTCAATGACTTTGTCCATTCATCATCACTCGGGAATGTTAACTCACGTTTTAAACAAGTTTAATATTCGGTCGTACATAGTTATTTCGATTTCAGCAAAGAAAAACATTACCTGGAGCAAAAAGTATGCAGTGTACTGTATTTTTACATATTGATTTAGCAAAGGTTGTTAGAAAATATCAGTAGCAAGATCTTATAATAGCCTGTAGATTTCCAGTATTGCCAGAAAAACTAACAAAAGATCCAGACCAGAGACCATAAAAGCAGCACTTAATGAGAACTTGGAATGGTTCCCAGAGCCGGATGTGAGCTCTGGAAAGAACATTCCATGGTCTGGATGAAAGTCCAGCAGCTGCACAACATACTGGTTACGATAGGTATGAGATGTGGTGTTGGAAGCCAGGTGGGAAGCAGAGGATGGTAATCTCCAATACTCGTGTGTATTGACTCAAAGAAAATACCACTGTCGGCTAATAGATAATGTTTGTGTACTCTCACGGGAGTTTTAGAAGGCACACATGGTTTGGAAACTTGCATATAAATTGGAGATAATTGTTTACTAAAGATAAGAGAAAAATAAAAAGCTAGTAAAAAAAAAGTTCATGGTTAAGTTCCTCTTTTTTAAGGTTTATGCATATACACAGCCCACAAAAAAAGTTATTAATAAAATGCTGCATTAGAACTGTTTCCCTATTCGATGCATGTTTTGCTCCAGAAATATTTGTAGTGTATATTACATCTATAATTCTGCCTATCTTTGAGATAAGAGATCCAGCTGCAGTCCTGGCAGGCAGCTACACCAAGCGGGCCCCAGGTAAAAAGCCAGGTAAAACAAGTCATTTTAAAGTATTACTGTCACACACACACACACCACCACCCTTAAAATCTTTATGAAATACTCATATTGACTGTGTTGGAATTTCAGTGAGATTCCAACCCATTTAAAAGATATACAAGGTAGGGTCTATTGTCTTTTTTTTATGCCTGACACGTCTAGACACTGGGCAGAGCTACCACTTTCTAGAAGTGTCAATCACCCCAGCCATCACCAGTGATGGTTGCTGGGAATTGGCTCTGTCTGTTAAGGATCCTGTGGTATTGCGGGACCCTCCATAGACCTCAATGCTGTACTCACCTACATGCTCGAGAGTACTGCAGTGATGTCGGCTCCGGGCGCTGAAAAGTACACATCAGAAGATGATGGATTCACCTGCAATGGACAGGTTTATGTAAGTTAAACTCACCTTTGCTGGACCCCCAGTGGCGATGTCACCGTCTTGAGTTTTTGCAAATTATGCAAAGTCCCCAGACGGCAACAGTGAAGCTTTAAATTGGTTTGACTACTTACCATGGAGGAGCACCAAAACACTCATTGTGCGCTGTAGTAGTTATGGTGTTTGGAGAGCTTCTTTACAAACCCGAGTCTATTTTACAAACTAAATTATATTCTAGATTTTGCATTTTAAAACTTAGTCATATTTCCAGACATTAAAAATAATTGAAAACATAACAGGGATAAACATTATTTACTGTTTATAAAATTAATTATAACAAGATCTCCAGCAAAGCAAAGAGGAAGAAAGTTAATGAGAAATATAACATTTTGGCAGAAAATGGGATTAGATTTAAGCAATAAACAATCAGAAGCATTTAGTTATGAATCTAAAATTAAACATTAAAGAAAGAAAGAAGGAAACACATGTTCCAAGGTATGCTCTGAAACTGGACAAATTTGAATGCAAGAGAACAATTTCAAAGCAGGTTGCAAACAAAGCTAGCAGGCAAAAAAATGAAAAATAAAATTAGGAACCTCACTTCAACTATTACCATTCATGGTAACCTTTTAAAGATATAATCAAGCATTTCAACATGGGGCCATAGTCTAAAGGCAGCAGGCGGGCAACCAGGCTCCTCCAATGCACAGTGGTGAGATTGGTCTCGTCACAATCTTCATATTCAAGACAAATTGGACAAATAGGACTTCTATGACTGAATGTATAGTATAAGACTTAATATTTTGATATCTTAAAGCAGGTCCATCAGTGTTTATTAAATGTTTATCCTCTTGATCTTTAATTCTTCAGTTTGTAAACTTTTCAAAGAATCCCTAAGATAAACGAGTTCTTATTTTTCATTTACAAAGGCAATACCAATAGATTCACATAGGCAATTTAAATAAAGGACAAAAAGTGCATTCTATTCATATGATAAACTTTGAGCGTCCGAATTTTTCCAAATAGCTCTGATTGATTTTGGACAAATATATTAAATATAGCTTTTAGTAAAGAACCTACATAACGACTAAACACACTGTATACATAATTACATGTGTTATCCCCAATGTTTACCAATAGGGTGCACACTTGCGCAAACCATACTATTCCTTTGTAAACAGACTTAACAGGCTTTCATTGAGCAGAAAAAGGAATCTGTGTTAATTCAATGGGTGTCATCACCAAAAATGGCATCAAATGTATGCCAAAATAGTGTCTACACCGCTGTATTGTATTCAGAAGATAAAAAAAACGCACAGAAAGTCCTTACCATTTACTAAACAAAATCAAGGAAAACAGAATATTAAGATTATGGCCTCTCATGTCCAGAGATGGATAACTACACTCAAAAATGTATTTGAACATATTCTATTAGTTAAATGAAATATTGCTCTAAATAATACAATATTACATCTCAAATACTTAAAGGACCACCACTATATTGTTAAGTATAAAACAAGTGCTTCTCTGACCCCCTTCACCTCCTCCCCCGTTGGCAAATAAAGGGTTAAAAACCCTTTTTTATACTCAGTTTATTCCAGTGCCAAGGTCCCTCAGAAGTGGCTTTCTCTCTGCCTCCTCCGGCGTCAGTCCAAAGAGGGAAGCTTATCCGCATGCGTGGCAAGCACTGCACGCACGTTAGGCCTTCGCCATAGGAAAGTACTGATTCACTGCTTTCCTACAGGGAATTTGAAGATGCTGGATGTCCTCATGCAAGGTGAGGATGTCCTCATGAAAGGTGAGGCTGTCCAGTGTTGTTTCACTGAATCAAACTCTGTAAAAGAGCAGAAGACACCTCTAGTGGGTGTCTATAGTGTCCCTTTAAGTGTTCTTAAGCACCTTTTAATGATTATACCTTTAAGCACTTTATAATGTATTTTTTGAAACTTGTTTACATAATGTACTTAATTACACTTTATTTCTTCTCACTGTAATGTACTTTACATACTACTTGTTATGTAATAAAAGTGACTTTCTATGCACTGCACTCAAAATGTTTTATATTTACTTTTTACCTTGTTACCATGGTAATCTGTTATGGTATTTGTACTTCCCTTCCTGTCACATGACTGTTAATATATAAAACCGTTATTAATTGCTTAATACTTGGGCTTAGAAAATGCACACTGTGAAAAGAAATGTCACCCTGCTGGAGTTGAAAGAAAATCCTTCACAATGAGACTTTTTTTGCTGCGTCCACTATACATGTCATTAGGGAACATACCTCCCAAGTGTCCCTATTTGATAGGTACAGTCCCTATTTTGGGACATTTTTTTCTATTCTAATGTCCCTCTTTTCTCAGAGCTCCATATTGTTGTTGTGTCTGAGTTTATAACAGAGCTCCACGGCAATGATATTCACACTATAAACTACAAAAATCAGTCTATGTATGTAAGATACAAAATAGATTCAAATATAGGTGCTCAGTATATATAAAAGAGGCAGCAGTAAATCTACAAGGTGTCCCTAACCTTGTGAAGATACAGAGAAAACAAACAAACAATAGATAACCGCGCCTAAAAGAATTAGACCCTTAAGTAAAGTCACAAGTAAAGAGCATATACATACATATGAAAACAAGATATTTCTGTGATTTTGCATCAGGTATCTCAAAAGAGAAAAGAGAAAAACACAATAATAGTGCAATATATCAAAAGGGTAAATGTTCTATACTGGTATGATAAAAGGTACACTCACACTTTTTTGAGCTACTAAGAGCTCTGCTGTATATAGCATGGACAGTACAATCCCCAACTAAGGATGTATAATCTTAGCAGTAGTGATGGCATGTTCTCCAAAGAGCCAAGTATGTGGAAACAAAAATGGAAAATATCCAATGGTACAGTATGCACAGTACAGTAATGATATGCAGAGTAAAAGTAGGTATCCTACTTATGTGAAACAGATCATGGACCTGCTCTGGTATTGTAGAGTTTAGGTGATACAATCCCCACCATGGATGTATGGAAACGGGAGGTTAAAGTAGTATAAAGTAACATTCAAAATAAACAAAATGTAAAAGGATTAACTTTATTACAATAGTAAAATAAAATATAAAACAATCCAAATAGGCTATAAAAACACGTAATACATTTCGAGTAGTGGATAGTGGACAGGAGATGGCCACCAGCAAAATGAAGAGACCGATAAGGCGCATATCTATGAATCATTTAAGAAATGTAACAGGGGTTAGAGTTGTTTAAGTCTTTATAGGTAAAGGTTAGTATTTTGAATTGATACCTATAGGACAGTGTAAGGATCAACAGAGGGGCGAGGTATGGGAGGAACAACGGGTGAGAAAGATCAGATTGGTGGCAGCATTCATTACAGATTCTAGCGGGGCAGTTCGGCTTCTGGTGAGACCAACTAGGAGAGAATTACAGTAATCCATGTGAGAGATTACAAGAGCATGGACAAGCTCCTTGGCAGCATCTTGCGTGTGAAAGGGGTGGATGCGAGCGATGTTTTTTAAGGTGGAATCAACAGGTTTTAGCAACATACTAGATATGAGGCGCAAACGTGAGGCCAGGATCAAAGATAGCACCAAGACAACGAGCTTGCAAGGACGGACTGATGCAAGAACCATAAACTTGCAGGGAAAGCAAAGGAGGAGGATCAGCATTATGAGGAAGAAAATAATATGCTCAGTTTTAGAGAGATTGAGTTTCAGAAAGCGGGTGGACATCCAATCAGAGATTGAAGAAAGGCAAACAGTGACACATTGTAGGACCATGGGTGAGAGATCAGGGAAGGAGAGATATATCTGGGTGTCTTCAGCATTCAGATGGTAGCAAATCCAAAGGAGTTAATGAGTTTGCCAAGAAAGGCAGCATAAACAGAAGGGGACCAAGAACAGATCCTTGGGGGGCTCCAACTGAGACAGGATGAGAGGAGGAGGTGCCATTGCAAAAAGAGACACTGAACGAACGTTTGGAGAGAAAGGAGGAGAACCATGAGAGGACAGTGTCACAGAGACTGAAGGTTTAAAGAGGATGGAGAAGGAGGACATGATCAACAGTGTCAAAGGCGGCAGAGCGGTCAAGAAGAATTAGTATAGAGTAGTGACCTTTGGATTTAGCTGTGATTAGGTCATTTGTAACTTTCATAAGACCAGTCTCAGTAGACTGGAGGGGGCGATAGCTTGATTGAAGAGGGTCGAGGAGGGAGTTGAAATTTAGGAAGGGGTCATACGAGAAAAGAGAAGTATTTCTAAAAGCTTTGAAGAAAAAGGAAGCAGGGATATGGGACGATAGTTGGAAATGGAAGACGGGTCTAGGGATGGCTTTTTTAGGATGGGTACAACAGTAGCATGCTTAAGTGGTGCAACAACACCAGATGAAAGAGAGCAGCTGAGGATGTTTAAGTATGGTACAAGACAAGGGGAGAGAGATCTGATAAGATGGGAAGGTACGGGATCAAGCGGACAGGTGGTGGGACGAGAAGAGAAGAAAAGCCACCTCCTGTTCTGTAGCTGAATGAATCGTTAAGAGTTTTTGTTTAGAGAGAAAGCCAAAAGTGGGCAAAACATAAAATAGAGGTTATAATTTGTAGGTGCATGAGTACATATTTATAACAACAAATGAGAAATCAGGTTGATCTATGATGTGTAAAAATAGAATACAAAATGAATAAAACTTGCTATGTTTATACATTAATAGAGGAAGTACATATACATATAATGAAACTACGATATATATCCACATCTAGAAATACATATTTATAATGACACCACTGAATAAATGGGTCATATAAAACGTAAATGAAAATGGAAATTTAAAAAATGAAGGGAAATAGAAAAAAATAAAATAAAAAATACAAATAAAATATAAAAAATTTATTAAATTAAAAATGAAAATAAAACAGAAAGGAAAGAGAGAAGAAGGTATAAAAGTAAAGAGCAAGGAATCAACGCACAATAAAACATTTTGGGGTATAATATAAAAACCTTGAAAAAAATCATAATGTAAAAATATGATGATATAAAAAAAATATAAGTTATGAAATATAAAAATATAAATAATAAATAAGTCAAAATCTGAATTGAGTCTATTCAGGTGTAGGGGATTGAGATAATAAACCCATTGAATTTCTGTTTTCCCTAACTGTTTAACTAGGTCACCACCCCTCCAATGGTGTTTATGGGCAGCTATCCCTATGAATTTTAGTTGACTGGGATCATTGTTACCGTGTTTCCCCGAAAATAAACCCTACCCCGAAAATAAGCCCTAGTCGGATTTTCGGGGTGGGCTGCAATATAAGCCCTACCCCGAAAATAAGACCTAGGCATTGTACCTTTGCGGCGAGACTTCCTTCTTCTGCTGTAGGAGGAGCGTCGCGCAACGTGATGACGACATTTTGCAGCGCCGTCAGTCTGCCTTCACGGATCTTCAGCGGAAGGATCCATTTCTGGGCGGTGAGGCTCCCAGTGGTCGGACTCGGCAAGGAATCTTTGAAATGTGAGTACCGCTAGATATTTTATGTCTGGGATTAATTGAATTAATTAAAGGGGGTGGGGTGTAAAGGGGGGGTGAATTAATTAAAGGGTGGGCTGGATTAATTAGAGGGGGGTGAATTAATTAAAGGGGTGGTGAATTAATTAAAGGGTGGGCTGGATTAATTAGAGGGGGGTGAATTAATTAAAGGGGGGTGAATTAATTAAAGGGTGGACTGGATTAATTAGAGATTAATTAGGGGGTGAATTAATTAAAGGGGGGGTGAATTAATTAAAGGGGTGGTGAATTAATTAAAGGGGTGGTGAATTAATTAAAGGGTGGGCTGGATTAATTAGAGGGGGTGAATTAATTAAAGGGGGGTGAATTAATTAAAGGGTGGACTGGATTAATTAGAGGGGGTGAATTAATTAAAGGGTGGGCTGGATTAATTAGAGGGGGTGGATTAATTAGAGGGGGTGGATTTATTAAAGGGGGGGTGGATTAATTAAAGGGGGGGTTCAATGTACATACCGGTACCGTAAATAAATAAGCCCTACCCTGAAAATAAGCCCTAGTGTGTTTTTTGTGACTAAAATTAATATAAGACCCGGTCTTATTTTCGGAGAAACACGGTATGGATATTAAGTGCGAGGGGACTAAATTTGGGATATTGCGTCAGTGTTCTCCTATTCTGGCTTTTAGGGGTCTAATGGTCCATCCAGCATATTGGAGGCCACACGGGCATTCCAGTAAGTAGATGACATTTTTTTGTGTTGTAATTGATAATGTTCTTTGTTTACCAGTATTATTTGACTTAAATTTATTTATTGAGGTAAATGTATTTATTTTGTAAAAGGTTTTTTTACAGGCAATGCAACAGTTACATCTAAAAAAATCATTATTGTCATTAATAAACTTTTTGTGTTGTTTTTTATTGTCTTTGTATAGTTTTTTTGTTAATTTAATTTTCAAATTAGGAGCTCCTCTGAAAATAATCACTTTCCCTAAAATTGAATCTTTTTTTAAAATATGCCAATGTTTTTTTTTGTTTGTTTTTTGTTTTTTTGTTTTTGTTTTTCATTTGTCTACTCTTATTACTACAATTCAACACTATTGGGAGGGTAAAATCAGAGTCATTATTCTCTTTTGCAATGTTTGGTTTAAAACGGTCTTCTCAGTTAATATTTTAGTTTGTTCTATAATAGAGTCAGTAGTGTTAGCACTATATCCTTTTTGCAAAAATGTATCTTTCATATTTTGTGTTTTTTCATTAAAAATTGACAATTGCATACAATTCCTTCTTAACCTCGTTGTTTGGCTCTTAGGAACACTCTCGAGCCAATGTTTATTATGGCAAATATCAATTCTAATAAAATTGTTTCTATTTACTTTTTTTTTTTAAATGGGTTTTATTTTGAATATTATTGTTATTACGGTAATTATATTCTTGTACATCTAAAATACAATAATTATTGCTACATTCCATTAAGCTCAAAGGAGGAACATCATGTTATATAAACCACCAGACATTTACCTATTTTTTTGTTAATCGTATACACCTAGAACTAGAGGACAAGAACATGTCCTATGAAATGTATGGGATTACCATATGAGAGTTGAAATGAGATTTGTTCTTTACTTTATAAGGACAATGTGCAATAAAAGATACTGCTTAGGAAAAAAGTGTAATGTGTTTTAATATTTATTATTTTTTATTGCTTAGCTGTATTGATTTTATATGGTTTTCTTAAATCATTAGGTGTTAAATAAAGGATTAAATATGTCATTTTTTTATGAGTATCCAAAGCTTTTGCACTTATTCCAGTTCATAAAAGGTCCAAACTAAACAAAAGAACTGAGATGGGCATCATGACTGGATATGAGAGAGGATGTAAAGGCTACATGATCCTTAAACTACAGACAAGAGAAGTAAAAGTGAGAGCTGTTATTGATTTATTTTAAAGAAATGGAACATGTTGGTTATGCATCAAAAAGAGACACTGGCATATTAGGCTTTACTTGTGTGGATAAACAGCAAACAGCTATAACATATCAGTTACTTAAAACAGCAGCCAGCAGGGTGAAAGGTAAAATGAAGAGAGATATAGAGCAAGTAAAAAACAGAGAACGTCCTACCTGTGAGTACCAACAAGTTCACATCATATATAAGCAGTACTCTGAACTGCACAGTGCCATCGACAGCTCAAGTGCTAATTATATACGTTATGCAGTACATGCTGTTGTATTTCCCAACAGAACAAGTAACAAGTGATTTCGATCTTACACAAAGTGGAGAAGGACAAATTAATTTACAGGAGCTGATGGTGCAGTGGCCAAACACAAGTGATCCAGTGTGACCTTAGAAACAGATATCTTCACTCCGGTGTACACAACCAGAATGGAGAATAGAGCAAGTTAATGTTTTTGCAGGGCCAACACCTTTTGATCCAGCTGAATAAATTTAGAACCAACTACTAGACGCTCACCCAGAAAGTACAAAAGAGTTCCAGCCACTCACCGGTCCAAGCTTGCAACATCAGCATCAACATATGAACCCTTGTATGTATGTAGTAGGGAATCGCAATGCAGCATAATACATGAACCAACCCAAATCATCCCCTTTCCAAAATAATGACAGACAACATAGTATGGATGAAACAGGCCACAGCATTTATTATAACATATGACAAATACTGTATGACACATCCATAATTTATTTAATACATTTCTCTTCATTTCTGTAACCTAACGTTAAACATAAATAACCATAAATTAACATATATATGCATATAACTTAACACATAGTGTCATACAGTGAACACAACCGTCCTTTCCAATAAACTGACCACTTCCTCTCACCTTCCCCTCATCATGAAAATCATATCTTTCAAATACCCGCCATCAGCCGACCTTATCCACGCTCGATGGGCACGACACCCCAGGTAACCTAAGGTTAACCCTTTGAAGTAGGGGAGACATTTAAACTTGTTCATCTCATTCCATATACTTAAACGTAACCCCTCAAACTCAATTGGCAAGGACATACCCCCGACTAGCTGTGACTAAATATACTAATAGGGCGGGCGGGAGGGAAGCTGTTTGCTGACCCGAATCCCAAGTGACACTGAGGTAAGACCTCCTCCACACTAATTTACACAGAACATAATCCCACCCACATATTCTTTCCCAACCATTCCCCTGCATCTATCCCCACACTCATACATGTGCCCTTGTCCGCTTAGCTGCGCTATCTCCCCAGGGCCTTATCTTGGAGGGAGGTTGACAAACTTAATACTACAGAAACCACTAAGTGGAAGAAGGCAACAAAAAAAGACAACGAATCCTTAAACAAAAACAAAACATGGAGTCTCACTCAGTTACCTATAGATAAAAGTCATAGGTTGCATGCAGTTATTTGAGCAAAAAACTGGATGTTGATGAAATTGTATTTACTCAGAAGTATGGAGGAGAGTACAATGAGGCCTGTGCACCTGTAGTCATGTTCAGCACAATCAGAATATTACTAACTATTGTATCATCCAAACAATTTCATGTAGAGCAGCTAGATGTACAGTCAGCTCTCTTTTATGGTAAAATAGATGGAAAAACGTGATGATGCCTAAAGGATTTGAAACAAATAAAAGTCTAATTTGCAAGCCACACAAAGGAATATACAGAATCAAAGAACATGGAATGAGAATTTATGTGAAATTCTCGTAGAAGAAAATTTTCTTCAGACTAAAGCAGACCCATGAAATACAAAAAATAATGATACTGCACTCAGAAATTCAAAATAAAGTTCATTACTGAATTTAATAATCATTAATTAATTAAGTATAATTCATTAGTTGTGAAATACTACAAAGTTAGAAAAATTGGAAAAGTTGATAAAATATACACACACTTAAATTGATAATATATACAAGCTGGTATAAACCAATATAGTTTGGTAGAAGCAGTGCATTGTGAATCTACTATTATAACTCCATGACAATTAAAGAGAGTCCCTGACCACATCAAGAAGCTAAGTACTAAGTTGCTGTGTCTGGAAATCCAAACAGATATATCATCCAGGAGAGTAGGGTAAATAAAAAAGAAAAAAACAAAAAAAACAAAAAAGGTAAGAAAATGAAAAAATATACAAAAAGAAAAAAATGGAAAAAGTAAGTATATACAGTCCCAGTGTATACACACTATGATGTTATATGGGTGGATCTCACCAATGAAGGAAAAGAGTCCAGTAGTCCAGTTCTCCGTATCTCTTAATGTGATGGTGAAATCCCTGTAGTTGCTGTTAAATTATTCTTTCTTAACCTTTTCAGATAATATGTAAAGAGAGGTTCCCCACTTGTCCTGGAGGTATTCAGGTAAAACTTCTTATCAGCTGATCCTGAGTCTCATAGGCGGGCTGCGCGCTCGGGATCTATACACTAGACTAAAAAAATGGAAAATTAACTTATGCTTATGTTCATGATCTTGTGCAATGAAAAACAACAAGACTGTCCATAGATCGTTACACAACTGAATAAAGAAGTAGAAGTCAAATGAATGGGAAACTTTTATATCAGAATGCAAGAAGAAAGAGATGACAATGGTAGTTATCTTCTTATTCTCAATCAAAGGTACACGATTCTAGATTTATAAACACTTGTGGTTCTCAAGAAAACCCATGCTGTAGCTATACCGCTGTGTACAAACTTCCGATACAAGTGAGACTTTAACCAACAATATGTATAGAACAGTTGTAGGTAAGCTTTTTGTACCTAGCTACAACTTGCAGACCTGAGGTCTCCTAGCCTAAGAGACTGGATTGCACTCGAAAGTAGTAAGATATCTGAAAGTATCTGCTCATCTTAGACTAGTAGGATATACAGATGCATATGGTCATGTTTTATTTTCTGGGAATGGTCCTATCAGCTGGACTAGTCATAAGAAGGAATTATTGGCCCATTCTTCTACAGAAGAAGAGTATGTCTCTGCATGTCTCTGTAGCAGTGGCAGTCAAGGAAGCACAATGGCTTAACCACCTGCTTGAGAATTAGGGATTGCAAGAGCCAATGCCTATCCAACTGATGGAAGACATCCAGAGCTGTATAGATATGGTGCAAACATAGAAAGTAAATACACACACATTGACATTAGATATCACAAAATAAAGACCTGCTTGAAAAGGGAAGGGAGCAGGTCCGCCAAAAGGATTGGAAGGTTAGCCTGGAATGAATGCTCTCCAGGTTGCCTGTCCATCACCCACTCTGGCCCAATGAGGGCAGACCCTGCAGACACCACTGCTTCGGCGCACTCTGCAGGCTCATAGTGTACTGGGCATAGCTTAAACAAGTCTAATGATGCGCTCACACAATGATTGTTGGGGACAGTTCCTTGGTGTTCCCCCAAGGAATCAGGATGGTCAGGAGGACTGCTGCTGTGCTAAAACAACATTGCAAAATGTCAACAATGTTGCCAAAAGCCTTGACAAGAGACATTTTTGTGTAACTAATCTTGAAAATGAATTTGCTAAATTGAAATTAAGCAACATCAAAAAGGGGATTGTTAATTATAATCATTAGTGCCTAGTTCAAATGCGTTGGAGTTCTTACTGCTTCTGGTAACATTTCACTGTCTATCTTCCTATAGTCTCTATGGTGTTGGAGAGGAAGCATGTTGTCTTCTTGTATTTCTTCATTTCCTCTCTCATTATGAAGCCTTTGAGATGTAACAAAGTTTTGTTTCTTGTTTTCTTAAATAAGTCTGTTCCTGTTTAAGAAAACCACTGACTAATGATTCTTAATTACTTAGCTTCATTTGTGTGCCCTGCTCTAACTTCTACATGCTGCAGCTGTGCTAATATAGACCTGCGAAATTTCAGCAGGACCAGCACTAGTCAGGCAGACAGGTTTTAGCCTCAGGTCAAGGAGGCAGGAGCACAGCCAGATGCCCACATACCAAGATCTATTGGATTTTAGGCATGTGTGTCACAGGTACGAAAGATGGTTCCAGTCAACTCAACCATCACAATGTAGTTTTTGCATCTTGTATCCTCAAGACAGGCAAGAAACAAGTGCTCACGTATCTGAACATAGGATATTTGGGGTCAGATTATCTAAATTTATGTTGTTACATAGGCTGAAAAGAGATATGCATCCATTAGGTTCAGCCTTTCTCACATCTGATTTTGCACTTCCAATTTTGCAAAAAACCTGGAAATGCCTTCTTGACCCCAGAATGGCAGTCAGTTTTTTCTTTATATCAAGAAGCTATAACTCCACTAATTAAAAACTAGATCCCTGAATATTATGTTTTTGCAACTATTCATCTAATCTATCTAAATCCATATGCAGTGAAGTACTATCCTGCTCACATTGTATAACTTTACAGAGTCTTGAGTCATCTGCAAACACTAAAACATGACTTCTAATTCCTATTTCAAGATCATTTATAAATATATTTAATAGAAGTGGTCACAGAACCCTGAGGGTCACCACTTACCACCTTCATCCATCTTAAAAACGTACCATTAATGACAACTCTCTGTACTCTGTCTTTAAGCCAATGTTTTTCCCAAGAACAAAAACTTTCATCTAGGCCAATTTCATTTGGTTTGAACACTAACCTATTGTGTGGAACAATATCAAACAACTTGGCAAAATCCAAGTACATCACAGTCACTGCAACACCCTGATCTAAACTTCTACATGATTTTTCATAGAATGCAATTAACTTAGTTTGACATGACCTATGCTTCATAAAAAACATGCAGATTTTTGCTAATACCAATATTCTTCCCAATTAATTCCTGAATATTATCCCTTGATAACCTATCAAATTCTTTCCCAGCCACAGACGTTGAGCTCACAGGTCTATAATTTCCAGGCAAAGATTTGGAACCCTTTTTGAATATAGGAACCACATCTGCCATTCTCAAATAGCTCCGGTCCAACGTCTGAAAGAAAAGAATATTGAAAGGTTACAAACAGAGGTTCACTTATTTCCACACTTAGCTCCTTAAGTACTTGTGGGTGAATGCCATCAGGCTTCGGAACTTTATTTACATTAACTTTCTTTAGTTGCTGCAACACCTTGTCTTATATTATCCAATCAAAATTCTACTGCAGTTTCTTTGCAGAAATCATTTGCATATCTTTTGCCATTAGTTCCTCCTTCAGATATAGTAAAAAACAAAAGTAGTTATTTAAAATGTTTGCATGTCAGGGGTTTGGTCGGGAAGGGTTGCTGACCAGTGCAGCAACCTCTATAGGGTGGAACCCACAATTCAAATGAACCAATATACACACAAATCAATCCAAAACATATGTGTATTGCTATTTAAGGAAGGCAATTAAATAAAATACAAACACAGATAACTGAGTTTAGTAGCAGAGCCTCTGAATACAGGACAGGCAGGGCAGGCCTCTGGATACAGGACAGGCAGGGCAGGCCTCTGGATACAGGACAGACAGGAACACAGGGGGACAGCCAGCTCAGGAACTCAGGATAAAAGGACCAGACCAACAACATTAGCATTAATGAACTGACAAACAAGAACGGGTGAGGCTCATCTTAATAGGAAGAAGTTAATCACAACTGGGAACAGAGAGAGATCTCAGTCTGGGTGCAGCAGCTTGCAATAGTACCACAGACAGGAGGTGGCACTGATAAACAATATATAAATGCACTGTTACAGGTAATACTCACAAGATAGGTCTTTGACGATTTGGTGACGTCACTTCCGGTTTTTGCCAACGCAATGGCGTCACTTCCGGTGCGCCGGTTCCGCATGTTGTCTAAAAATCTCTCCCAGACCACCCTTCAATAATTAAAAAATAAACTAAAAATCTCAAACTCCTTAGTTCCGAGTTATAGTATTAAACATACCAGAAAGAATCATTTAAAAAATGACCAATTTGTTGGCTTCAGTGGTTGTTTGGCCTTCAAGGCATGTAAAACCATAGAGAATGGAACAGGAATTTAAAAAGATTTTGTTAGCACCGCAACCGGAAATAAATATCTCATTAAAGATATTATTGATTACCACACGGACTATGCAGTATATTTGCTGCAGTGTCCATGTGGCAAACAGTATGTTGGTAAAACTAAAAGGAAGCTCAAAATTAGATTCCTGAAACATCATAATAATTTTAGGAAAAAAATGAACAATCACACAGTCCCGGTTCACTGTAATACTTGTCCATTTTTCAGTTGGCAAAATCTGGTATGTTTGGGTATCAAACACATCAACTGGCAAAATCTAGTATGTTTGGGTATCGAACACATCGGACCCCACTGGAGAGGTATAAATAGGGATGAAAAATTAGCCTTCTGGATCCACCAATTGGGCACACTGGAACCCGGAGGTCTCAACGCCGAAATAGATATAATTTGTTTTCTTTGATGTAAATGGAATTACGTTCACCAACTACCTGGATCTTCAACGTAGTGTTTTAAATTGCAAGACATGTGGTGGCATTTTTTTCAATTCGATCATGCATGTATATATCTTTTTCCCTCTGGGGAACAGTTCGTATAATCATATATTTTCTATTTTATTTTGTATTTATGTTTTGTTTTTATTTTTTTTATATTTTTTTATTTTATTTTATTTTTATTTTTTTCATACTTATTAGTTTATTTATTTACATTTCTAATTTTGTATCTATTTGTTTAGTTTTTTTTCCTGTTTTTTCATATATCCTTATACTAAGTATTTAATTTTTATATTTTTACCAAACATAATGGGTCCATGTATAAAAAAGTGAAGTACTTCCATATTTATAACTATGTATGGAAACTAAATGGTATGAAGTGTAGCTGGATACATCCCCTAATTGTGGAATATTTTACAACATTTTATTTTTATTTTGTGTCCATTAAGTACTATTTGGTATTTCATTTATAGTGTCCTTACATAAAAATCTGTCAAAATTTAAAAAAACTGGAATCAAATTGGAGTTTTCATAAACGATATAAGTCCTATATATGTGGAATAGCCTCAACAGGTACCACACTTGTCCTTTGATCTCTGTCCATTACTGTTTAAGATTATTTTGTTTTGAGACATGTTATTTGAGCCTTATAGGCTTCCAAAGGTAATACTCCATTTATGAGATATAGGTGGAACGCAAGATGACCATGCAATGTAACGCATGCATCATTAGAAGATGACTGTCATGATCTTGTGCAGGTCAGATAGGAGACTTTGGCCAGGGTTTTTAGACTTTATTTGTGCTTTTAGACATATTATGCAACTTGAGGGAGAACAAACTTTAGGCAATATGCCACAAAACAGGATACTTGCCACAGAACAGGCTACTTGCAAATAAAGAAAGTCTGATCTCCAGGTAGGGTTGATACAATGGCAGGTTGGTTTCAAAGGCAGGCTGGTAACAGAGGCAGGCTGGTTATAGAGGCAGGCTGGTTACAGAGGCAGGTTTGTAACACAGGAAGACTGGTAACAGAGGCAGAGGTCAAAATCATACATCAGAGTGGAGCAGGTTGGAAGGTAAGTCTGGAGCAGGTTGAAATGGAGCAGGGTTGAAGGTAAGTCTGGAGCAGGTTCACAGGAGCCAGGATGTGAAGTGATTCAGGTAAATCACCAACTTCAATGTAAAGGCCCTGTTGTGAGCAGGATGTAGCCTTATGAAGCCTCTTCATTAGTCCAGGCAGGTGAGGATGATAAGGTGATTGAGGAGACTAGTGGCTATGGAGGCCACTAGAGGCGAGAAACAGGTGTTGCATGAAATATTAACAGAAGAAAAGGAAACATGTTCCTGGTTGTCAGGATAGGATCCTGACAACGACATCCTGAACCAACGCACGGGAAGTGACGTCATCACGTTGCCGGGAAACCGGAAGTGACGTCACCAAATTGGCAAATACTGGGAAATTCAATTATATACAGCTGGTGAAACTGAACAACGCCCACTGGATTGCCAATGAGAAGAAATACCGCCCATATAAAAGACAGAATGGGGGTGTGGGAATTATGATGCTTATTTGATTATTTCCTGTGTTTACATATGTTGTTTGTATTCCACTTTGGTGGGTTAGATTACCAGGAGGTCCCTGAGGAAGTCCTTTTCAGACAAATCGCATAGGACCTGGTGCAGCACCACTTTTCAGTGTGTTTTTATATATTTTTTTAAAATAAAGCAGAATTGTTACATCCATCTCTCCAGAGTCCAGTCTCATCATCACTAAAGGAAAGAAGAGCTGATTTAGCCCCCCAATTTCAATAGGCAACTATCTTGTTAGTGTTACCTGTAACAGCGCATTTATATATTGTTTATCAGTTACACTATTATTTGTTTTTTATGTTGTAGATCTGCAGCTGGATTCTCCATTTTTGTTTTGCATCTATACGGGAGAAAGCTGTCACCGCTATCCATAGAGATAAGAGTTTTTTCACTACCCTATTATTTGTAGGTGTGGGTGATTATATTCTTTTTTGTGTACATAGATAGTGGCACTGTCAGGTACTGCACCAAACTGAGAATAAAGCAAATCGTGACATTGCCTTATCATGGTCTCCATTACACGTGATCATCGCCTGAGGGAAAGACGCCCGGAAAAGGCTAATACTTACAGTGCTGCCCTCAAGTCGAGTCAGACCTCAATTTACTGCTGCTAAATCAGAAGAGCCCCAAATGCATGAATTAATATGACAAAGTCCAGGAAATCAGCTCATTGTACCAATACTAAAATTATTCAAAGCTGTTTGTTGTTTGACACCTATAGACTGTTGCACCTGAACCACCGATATCTAATTATATTTGTGGTTCCGAGGTAATATTTTTATATATTCTTTATATCTCCAAACAACAAGATTATATAAAATAATCCTATGTTTCTTAGCTTTGCGTGTTCTGGAAAAAAAAAATTAAGATCTCAGAATCTTGATGCCAGATGATTTAAGCAAATGATCCTTTAATTCCAAGTACTGAACTATTATTAACATATTGCAAATGTCTCCTCATCCTGTTCTGTGTTTGACATACAGTTTAATTTTCAACTCCTACACCCTTAACTGTTTTGTTTCCATTTCTCTTGGGTACAGTCAGCTAATTCGCATGATTAGCATTATCTCTTGGCGGATAACACCCGCACCCATCAAACAAGTAAAACCATCATTAACAACCATCTAAATTCATCCTTGCAGAATAAGAATTGATTGGTAACTATGGGTGCATGGTGTCAACAGGTATATTTCTGCAGGATCATGAACTAGAATTGAAAACTAGAGCCTAAATTTAGACAATTCCACGAAAATGTACTTAAAAAGAAAAATAATAAGAAAAAAAAGAGCGAACACCCACAAAGTTTACTCATTGTCATTTTAGGGTGGACAGGTTGTTAGTCACAGAGAACAATTTGTTCTAATCTCTGCCGTTACACTTAACTAAACATTATGTGAAATGAGCACAGGGACTGAGTCACAGTGAGTGGGTTTGTAATCAAATGCTGGGTAGATGCAGGATTAAAAACACGTTTTCTTTCTTTCTTTTTTTTATACGCAGTTAAGATTTTTGCCTACGCTGGTCAGAATATAAGGAAAGAGAAAGCAAAAATATCTAATTTTAACACATCAAAAATTATTCATAAAATAAATGCCTAATGAATCTTCCCTAACATACAAAATCAGGATATTTGCTATTGATCCCTTAAAATCTTATATTTTTATCTGCACTAATGTACATTTTTAGTACTTGTGCTATACTATTTAGCGTGTGCTGTAAAACCTGGCAGTAATTCATATTGGCCTTCAGCTGGTGATTTTATGACTCTACGTGCCGGTCTAACAGCGAGCAATGACTATACGAGTGCATGGTAAATCTAAATTCTTCCAGCGGAACCTTCAAACATTTGTTAACGAGCAGGACCATGAGCTAACACGTAGCCAAAATACAGGGTGAATTAAATGTCAGAAGCCACCAAAATAACTGTAATCACAAATGTATAACCTAACCTACACAATAAATATTCATAGACCTACAAACCAAATGTACATATATCTCTCATCAAGATCTAGCATTAATATTCTATGCAGTGGATATGTGGATGTTTCCTCACTTTTGACTCACCTTGTTAACTCGACTTAAAACATCTCTATCACCTTTGGGCTTCTTTGAATATTTGATATCCTCACTTGGGGTGTAAGGGCTAGGTAGGTAGATAATCTTACCTTAAGCCGTCCTCTAAATGTGTTGCCATGTGCACAGGAGTAAACTGAAGTTTATTCTGCAAAACCATGTGATCCTATATATAAAAGTTTATAACACACTGGAGTTGTGTATAGCAAAAAAATAAAAATCGGTTCAGGAAAATCGATTCCTCACAATAAAATTTGTTTTGACTAATTTGTTTATTCAGCTCACTAACCATCCCATTTCCCTGTGCTAAAGCAATGGCACAAATGGCTCGTTTGTTCAGTGTGTGAATGGTTGTTTGGCTCACTTCCATCATACCTCACTTTTTTGTAAATATTTTATTATATATTTTCATGTGACAACACTGAAGAAATGACACTGGTACAATGTAAAGTAGTAAGTGTACAGTCTGTTTAACAGTGTAAATTTGCTGTCCCCTCAAAATAACTCAACATACAGCCATTAATTTCGAAACCGTTGGCAACAAAAGTGAGTACACCCCTAACTGGAAATGTTCAAATTGGGCCCAAAGTGTCAATATTTTGTGGGGCCATCATTATTTGCCAGCATTGCCTTAACCCTCATGGGCATGGAGTTTACCAGAGCTTCACAGGTTGCCACTGGAGTCCTCTTCCACTCCTCCATGACGACATCACGGAGCTGGTGGATGTTAGAGACCTTGCGCTCCCCCACCTTCCGTTTGAGGATGCCCTACAGATGCTCAATTAGGTCTGGAGGCATGCTTGGCCAGACCATCACCTCA
Source organism: Pelobates cultripes (assembly GCA_933207985.1). NCBI lineage: Eukaryota > Metazoa > Chordata > Amphibia > Anura > Pelobatidae > Pelobates > Pelobates cultripes. Next base: position 320,757,765 of record OW240913.1, on the reverse strand, counting down.
ACCTTCAGCTTCTTTATCAAGGCAGTGGTTGTCGTGGAGGTGTGTTTGTGGTCATTATCATGTTGGAATACTGCCCTGCGGCACAGTCTCCAAAGGGAAGGGATCATGCTATGCTTCAGTATGTCACAGTACATGTTGGCATTCATGGTTCCCTCAATGAATTGTAGCTCCCCAGTGCCGGCAGCATTCGTGCAGGCCAAGACCACAACACTCCCACCACCATGCTTGACTGTAGGCAAGACACACTTGTCTTTGTACTCCTCACCTGGTTGCCACCACACACGTTTTACACCATCTGAACCAAATAAGTTTATCTAGGTCTCATTGGACCACAGGACATGGTTCCAGTAATCCATGTCCTTAGTCTGCTTGTCTTCAGCAAACTGTTTGCGGGCTTTCTTGTGCATCATCTTTAGAAGGGGCTTCCTACTGGGATGACAGCCATGTAGACCAATTTGATGCAGTGTGCGGCGTATGGTCTGAGCATTGACAGGCTGACTCCCCACCCCTTCAACCTCTGCAGCAATGCTGGCAGCACTCATACGTCTATTTCCCAACACGTGCACTCAACTTCTTTGGTTGACTATGGAGAGACCTGTTCTGAGTGGAACCTGTCCTGTGAAACCACTGTATGGTCTTGCCCACCATGCTGCAGCTCAGTTTCAGGGTCTTGGCAATCGTCTTATAGCCTAGGCCATCTTTATGGAGAGCAACAATTCTTTTTTTCAGATCCTCAGAGAGTTCTTTGCCATGAGGTGCCATGTTGAACGTTCAGTAACCAGGAACATCCTCGCCACACACTTAGCCTCCATACATAATCACCTACCCTCACTGGTCCCCCTGAATTCATCTTATCACAGTCAACCATCAATTATCCCGTCACAGTCACCCCACACACACAGTCACTTTTCCACACTCACCCTGTCACAGTCACCCTCCATTCACTCAGTCATACTTACTCTGTCACATTCACCACCTACTCACCTTGTCACTCACACCCTGTTACAGTCACCCCGAGTCATCCTATCTTTTTCACCCTGTCACAGTCATTCTCCCTCAACTATTCTTACTCACACTGTCAATCATCCTCATACACACTATTACAGCCAATCTCATTCACCTTGTCACACACACCATGTCAAAGTCACCTGCGACTTACCATGTCACACTTACCCTGTTACAGTTGCCTCCTCCGCAAACATTGACCATCATACACATACAATCACCCTAATACCCACATGCAATCTCAATTAGACGTTCCAAGCACTTTAGGCTCTTCGACATGTGCAGACAATATTAGGAACCATAACCATAAAGGATGACAACGTTTTGTCTGGAACGGCATTTGTCAAGTCTCCACAATCCGTCGCCTACACTCATATGCTCACAAACACAGAAATATGTTTTCAAAGGCATGTGTGTGTATCAAATTATGTATATGTGTGCAGGTATCAGAGTCAGGGTCAGTGCAAGGATTTCTTCTGCCCTAGGCAAAGATCCATTTTGCCGCCCTCTCATGAAAACGAATACAATCTCACAGAGGTTTATTCTGTTTATTCTGCTTAATACTTCATCCTTACACACATACTGCCTTATACATGCATCCATACACACATACTACTTAATGAGTACATCCATACACACATATTGCCTACTACATGCATCCGTATACACATACTGCTTAATACATACATCCATACACACATACTGCTCAATACCAACATCCATACTGCCTAATACATGCATCCATACACACACACTGCCTAATATATGCATCCATACACACACACTGCCTAATATATGCATCCAAACACACATACTGCCGAATACCTACATCCATACACACATACTGCCTAATACATACATTGTACATTAAATACATAATGTATCACTGTGATAAATTATATATTCAGTACATTGGTGAATTTAATTTATAATAAGACTAACATAGATGAGCACACACACTGACAGATGAGCACACCTACTAATGGACGAGCACACTCAAGAGCCGCTCGCCCAGCACTGCGGCCGAAGACAGGGGGCGCCCACCAGGTAACATCTCGGTTGGTCCCCCTGCAGGCCAGCGCCCTAGGTGAGTGCTTAGTTTGCATAACGGTTGCAACGGCCCTGATCAGAGTGTTTGTCTGCATGTATATATAAGCCCAAGCCAGACACACACTCATAGGCTAATACACAAAGACACAACCTTGTATGTGCTTAGTTGCACATTCTTCACCAAAAGCTGTGAAGTAGCCTATTGCAGAGGGGGGGGGGAACTTGTTACTGTCATGAACGCACACTATATCAAGCATGATTGTGACTTGGTTCTGTGGTGAAAGAGCTAGAATTCACCTTTTGTCTGAAGTAGACTAAAAATAATGATTAAAATAATCCTGTTTAATACCACCCATCTTTAACTCTAATTCAAAAAGCTGCCACCACCAAGGCAATTTATACTATTGGAAGCTTTGGTTTCTATTTTATTCCAGAAGTTGTGTCCTTAAGGGGTTAAATCATTCTCTTCGGATTTGTGAATCCAGATACTAGAGCTCAAAATATTATTAATATTTTAATAACAAAAAAATAGTTACAGAGTGCCAAAAATAACATAAAGCAAAAACTAGCTCTTAAAATAAAATTAGACTTAAAGGACCACTATAGGCACCCAGACCACTCCAGCTCAATGAAGTGGTCTGGGTGCCAAGTCCATCTAGGGTTAATCCAGCCTCTAGTGGCTGTCTCATTGACACCCGCTAGAGGCGCTTCCGCGCTTCTCACTGTGATTTTCACAGTGAGAAGGTGCCAGCGTCCATAGGAAAGCATTGAGAATGCTTTCCTATGAGACTGGCTGAATGCGCACACATTCAGCGGATGACGTCGGAAAAGGGAGGAGAGCCCCGGCGCTGGAGAAAGGTAAGCGTTTAACCCCTTCCTTCCTCTAGAGCCCGGTGGGAGTGGGACCCTGAGGGTGGGGTGGGACCTAAAGACCATATAGAGCCAGGGAAATTAGTTTGTTTTCCTGGCACTATAGTGGTCCTTTAAACAAAACACAGAACCTACACTAGTGCAAATATCACCAAGATTCTTAAGGTAGGCCAGGAATAAACCCCTAGTCCTTAAGTCCTTTAAGTCCTTTCCGATGTTCTTCAAATAAAATCCAAGATGAGTTCAGTTTCATCTGGGCTGGCATTCAGCTATATGTATGTTCTTTTTTCTATTCCCATAAAATTGAGCCCACTTGACGAGTTTATGATACCTGATTAATTTATATAACTGATGTTCACTCAACTCTTATCTGAATTCCTATATGTTAGGGACCCAAACATTTTATTGCAGTGTGGCAGTACCTGCCTTGTGTTCATACATTTTTCCCTAAAGACTATAACACTCACCATGGCTCTCCCTACCTTCTGTTCTCAAACTAAACCAAAGCGCTCTTCCCCATCATACCAGCCAGCAGTCCCAGGGAGCCGGAGTAAACCATCAGGACTTCAGCAGGACCTAGTTGTAATTGTCTGAAACTCCGGCCATGATAAGCACCACCTCCTGGTCAAGTTTTATCCTACTTCTACTCTGTTCAGGAATAGCGCTAATTGGAGGAAAGGTACAACAGACACTGTTGAGCAAAAGCTCCCTGAATGCCAGGGGGAGCTCCCTTTTTTCATTGCGCAAGAGCTCCCGTAAAGTGACCGGTCGTAGGCACTGAACTTATGGAACTAATTTCGGCCAGAATTCAATGAACAGCTGGTCAGAACTTTAACCTGATGGTGTTTCCCCAATTCCTTATGGAGCCAATTATTTTTCCAGAATGGGTGCGCGGATCAGACCTTTCCAATGATGTATTACTTGTGGAGGTTCAGGGTTGTTTTGTCAATTTTTGTAATTTTTTTTTTTATGTGAGGCTCTCTGTATCTGGGAGAAAATTAGCTTAGTGAGAGTTGACTCAAATATCCCCCAGGCACAGAGACGCCAGGAAGGGACTACCTGTGTTCACAATGGAAACCCACTGCCAGGCGTCTGTGTGAAAAAGATCGCCTTGTCTCAATAAAGTTTGTCATTGTCCCAACATCAAGCGTTGTCTGATGTGTGGGGGAATAAGGGCTTTATCACTAAACGGCGCTTTTTTCCAGCTCAAGGGATATTCCAGCAGAGATACCCAGCCAGGGTATAGGAGCTTTTCTACAGACAGAATCCTAACTACAGGCACAACAAGGAGAAGGAATCTCTGTGGTGGTCTTAATTCATACAGCTACAGCAATGCTCTCGGATTAAAACATGCCAGAGACACAGTCCAAGGAGTAACCAGGGAAACCCCCGTTAATGCTGGGACAGAATCATGCCCACTGTGCAGGACAGTACATCCAAGGGTTTATTTACTAAAGTGAGGATTTAAAGTAAAATCTTAAATTAATGTGGAAGTAACCAAACTGGAAACATTCTGTAAGCCAGCTATACTTTCCATTCAGCTGCTTTTGGCCTTATGTTTGGAATTCACTTTGAATTCTTACTTTAGTAAATAGCACTGCCATTTTCCCCAATTATATTTTTTTTTAGTGAGTGGTTGGATAGATAACTGCAGTGATAGTTTTTTAAATAGCTGATAAATATTTCTGTGTTTCTAAGTCTCTCTTGTGATATCCTGATATTGACCACCTGTTTGTATTTGTCTTCATGTAATTCTGGTATCCTGACCCGGCTTGTTTCTGACTTTGAGTATTTCTGGTATCCTGACCCGGATTGTTTCTGACCTTGAGTATTTCTGGTATCCTGACCCGGCTTGTTTCTGACCTTGAGTATTTCTGGTATCCTGACCCGGCTTGTTTCTGACCTTGAGTATTTCTGGTATCCTGACCCGGCTTGTTTCTGACTTTGAGTATTTCTGGTATCCTGACCCTGTTTGTTTCTGACCTTGAGTATTTCTGGTATCCTGACCCTGTTTGTTTCTGACCTTGAGTATTTCTGGTATCCTGACCCGGCTTGTTTCTGACCTTGAGTATTTCTGGTATACTAACCCGGCTTGTTTCTGGCCTTGAGTATTTCTGGTATCCTGACCCGGCTTGTTTCTGCCTTGAGTATTTCTGGTATCCTGACCCGGCTTGTTTCTGACCTTGAGTATTTCTGGTATCCTGACCCGGCTTGTTTCTGACCTTGAGTATTTCTGGTATCCTGACCCGGCTTGTTTCTGACCTTGAGTATTTCTGGTATCCTGACCCGGCTTGTTTCTGACCTTGAGTATTTCTGGTGTCCTGACCCGGCTTGTTTCTGACCTTGAGTATTTCTGGTATCCTGACCCGGCTTGTTTCTGACCTTGAGTATTTCTGGTATCCTGAACCGGCTTGTTTCTGACTTTGAGTATTTCTGGTATCCTGACCCTGTTTGTTTCTAACTTTGAGTATTTCTGGTATCCTGACCCTGTTTGTTTCTGACTTTGAGTATTTCTGGTATCCTGACCCTGTTTGTTTCTGACCTTGAGTATTTCTGGTATCCTGACCCGGCTTGTTTCTGACCTTGAGTATTTCTGGTATCCTGACCCGGCTTGTTTCTGACCTTGAGTATTTCTGGTATCCTGACCCGGCTTGTTTCTGACCTTGAGTATTTCTGGTATACTAACCCAGCTTGTTTCTGACCTTGAGTATTTCTGATATCCTGACCCGGCTTGTTTCTGACTTTGAGTATTTCTGGTATCCTGACCCGGCTTGTTTCTGACCTTGAGTATTTCTGGTATGCTGACTCGGCTTGTTATTGTGTTTATCCGTACTTTTTGCATCCCTGACCTTGGCTATTCCTGCATCTGTCTTTATCTTGATATAGGTTAAGTCCGGCCACTCTCATGCACGTCTGTTTAGAACCTCTGTTTGTGAGATTCGCCATTCTTGTAAGTTGGGGTACAACCCCCAAGACAAGTTAAATTCACTGTAATCTCACAGATCAGATCCTCTTGTACTAAAGTATTACAAAAGGGTGTGTACACAGTGTGGAAGAAAGAAAATGGAATAGCTCAGATACACCTAAAAAGTGGTATCCCCTACACCACTATAGATACATAGAAATAAATGTCTATTTAAATGTCCCGCCTGTCATTTTCGTCCGCTTCGTGCGTCACTTCCGGGTTACTTCCGGAAGTAACCCGGAAGTGACGCACGAAGCGGACGAAAATGACAGGCGGGACATTTAAATAGAGGCAAGAATAGAGAGAGGATATCACAGCCAACTGAGGAAGCCTGACGAACAGGCGAAACGCATTTTGGACACTTATATTTTGGACTTTTATTTTGGACTCCCATATTTTGGACTTTTATTGGAATTTACTTTTAACCAGTATCACCTGGTATATTGAATCTTCATTTTCTTCTTTTATATTGAAATAAATATTGTTATTTAAGGACCACCTGAATATTGGGTATTCCTTGGGAGACCTATCAAAGAACACAAGGGGGAACACCAAGAATCCGGCAACAGGAGGGTCTGGACAACTCCCAAATGGTCCAAATAAGCATACCTTTAGAGTCATATGACGGTATGACTCTGGCCTTGTGAGTTTAACTATTTTTTCCTCTGTTTCACAGCATTTTACAGATATACTACGCTATTTGTTTGTATTTATTCTTTTTTACAGATTATCCAAGACCCCATACAGCTCCGCCTATTATTTTGTATGTACCTCTTGTACTAAAGCCCAGAACATATGTAGAAATGTGTGTCTAAAATCTAAAGTAAGACTGGTAGATAAAATGCTGATACTGTTCTTTTTCTAGTTTTGTTAATTCCCTTATATTATTTAGTGCTTTACAAAAAATGAGCTAAAACATTAAAACAATGCAAATAAAATAGATCAGAAAATGGAGCTGCTTTCAAGAACTTTCATGTTAGTAACTTTAGAATCATTTAATTTTTTTTTTACTCTTTGAATTTTCATACAAAGAAAAATTCTGTTGAATAGATTGATAATATTTATATATCATTCATTCACAACTTTTCCAAGTGTGACTTGAAGCTTTCTTACTTAAGTAGTCTTTTATAGTTTTTTGTTTTGTTTTTTTCTATTTGTGTTCTTTTAACTCTGCAACATATTCTGCAGTAATATGTTGTACAAATTCCCTACAATATTATACACTTATAAGTAAATTAAGAGAATTTAAATAGGAACTACCTAAAAAAAAAAAAATATATGATTTTTTTTTCAAAGTTAACTTTTTTTGGCTTATATTTTGCAAATCGCCATTAATTCAACTTTATTCCAGTTTACTGAATAAATTGCTTTTTCAATTCTCTTAATATAAACAATGCATTTTAAATGAATGCTGTTGTTGTGTTAACACTATTTTGTAATATTTCAAGATTTTCACAGACTGTATTTGAGTTTTAATTTTTGACTTACCTATTTTAATAAGTGTCATATTTAATGCAGTATTGTTTATGCTTGAAATAAATGTTTTATGTTTATTAACAAGTATGTTCTGTGTTACTCTTAGCATCTCTTTAAATCAAATAGTAAAGGCTGTGCATTCAATAACACCGTGGTGATGTCATTGCCTGAAATGCCAAAAAAGCAAACTCTTTGGAAACTAACACATTTCATCGTTCCTTGGCAATTTTCTTATACAAATAACATTTCCCAATATATGTGATTATTTGGTGCAACATAAGATATGACATAAATGAATCATGATATTTTTCTCTAAATAAACCTCAATACCACCCAAGCAATTAGATTTCTGACTGTCACTCATTGTCCTCAAGTTCTGATTCAAGATGAATAATACAACAAGATAAAATATAATTTTAATTCCACATTTTACATTCAATGCTTGAGTGAGTCACTATTGTCTCTGGGAAAAAAAAAATGCTAAATTAGTTCTGATTGTATTTTCTGAATCACCATATTTGACGGTTTTTCTATTGGAAAAAAAATGACTTAAATATAACCTAAGAATATAAACATAGTGGGAAAATAAATTTCAGGAAATAAAAATCAAAAGCAGATGTGATTTGTCTGAAAGTTATTTTCCCATGCAGATGTTTATAGCCTACATCTTGATAAAAAAAATTATAATAGGTACATCCATCATTGCCTGTTGTTATAATTGTGTAGCTTTCCTAAACGAGAAGTAATATCCCCTGGACTATCAATGATCTATCACAATCTTATATACAAAGACTTGGACACCAGATCATGATAGAGCATTGTTGTGCTCACGTAGAGTTGAGTATACCACCGCTAGCGTCTTCACCTACAGCAGTAATAGCACCAAAAATGTTGAGTTATGTGTTTCATTTGATCTCTTAGATGTTAGCTATTTCCTGTTATGGTGTCCTCCCTATGGACCTTTTGTGTTCCTGCATTCTATTTATACCTTTATCCTTCTGCCGCCCCTCCCTGCCCACATTGGGTTTCCTCTTTATCTAATGTACAACACCTCTCCATCTACCATCTATACTATTTTCCATTAACTTGCAGTTTCTCAACATATTGTAGCTTCCTCTTCTCCATCCTGCATGATGCCCGCAATCCCAGTTGTGATTCTCCATTAATTCTCTTTCTTGGGAAATTTCTTAGTTTTTTTAAGATTTCCTGCATCTACAGTTTGCCCGATATGCACATCCTTGGCATTGCAATCCTGCAGTTGTCATCCCATCATACAAATTCCACAGTCTTTCCTATTAAACATGCTCCCTTTTATCGACTCCTTAATCCAGCAGTGCACAAAGCATTCTATGATGTTTTAAGTCTTCAATCATGCCGTTATTACACAGTGCACCATCTGACATGGTGATCGTTTGCATTCTCTGCACTCATGTCCTCGCTCATCATTACTAACAAAAACTGCCCTTGAACTCCTAGTCCTCTTTGCACTTGGTCCCATGTCTAGTGATCAGATCCAAATGAATCAAGTGCTCCAGTGGGGGCTAGCTACTTCCTGTATAACTATTCTGATCACCAATTCTCTGACTCAGTTTGTATTAAGTTATTCCGGTTTCCTGCCAGCCTACATGTTCAGGCTTGTTGTAAGACTATTGTTCATGTTTCCTGACCTCACTACATCTTAGTTTATAGTGAATCTGTTATGAATAATTTAACTTACCTTAAATCGCTCCCATACACATGAATACACCATATATCACAAAGATACATTGGGTATTCAATGTAAAATATAAAGAATTACTAATTTTTCCTTTGTTCTAGCACCACTACTCTTCGTGTAACACCCACCTCTGGACCGTCCTCCACTTCGCCTCAGTTCATCTTTGATTTGACCTTCTTGGGGCAAATCTCGTCAGTGACATCAGCATGCTGGCTTAGTTTACAGTGTGCCAGCATTGGAACAGAGTCACGTCACATCACTCCATTCTTATACATCATAATGCTAGAAGCAGCAGCTAGGGAGTTCCCATGTGATGTGGTTGCTATGGGTAGAGAGCAGGTAGACCTCCTGTGGGAGGTCTTTTCTGCTCTCCCTTGTCAGTCAAAACCTCGGAACTGACTGACAGCTGGGAGAAACAAAAATGTTTAGACATGTTTTTCTCCTAATGCATACATTTGCTAGCAAACTGCCAGCACAATGTATAGATACAATTGTATGCTCAATCTAACGAACATACGTTGTTTGGGGCATGGCAGTAAATTTGTACCTTGCACAATCACTCAAGAACAAGCAATACTTTTTTCTATTATTTTACCTATCTCCATCTAAACAGTTCTACCCTGTTATACCTTCTTTTATAACAGGGTAGAACTGTTTAGATGGAGATAGGTAAAATAATAGAAAAATTTATTGCTTGTTCTTGAGTGATTGTGCAAGGTACAAATTTACTGCCATGCCCCAAACAACGTATGTTCCCTATTACCCTCCAATGTTCCTCTTAGTAGTGTCTGTTTCATTTTTTACTCTGTCCCTTTTAGATTTTAGCCCAGTGGCCTGTGTACAGCTTGCCCAGTTTTGTCTCTTGACTTCTAGTTTGAGACTCCGTCCCATGTTCTTCATATGTTAAGTATCCCAAAGTGAACATTTTTACGGATAACTTTAAGGCACTTTCAGAAGTGGGCTACAATTGTGGAAAACTAATTTGGTGCAGTTTCAGAATTTGCTGGGAAAAAAAAATGAAATCAGTAGAATCTAAACATCTATCAATAGATTCATTGCATTAAAATGTTTAAGGTACTTGGCCATTTGTAAACTAATTCTGGGATAACAGTTTACAATAAAAGAAATCATATGGAGGTTTTATATTAGCCAGCAATAAGTGCAAGGACTGGCGAAAACCAGGTCTCATTCTTTCGCATCCACATCAGATGAGAGATTTAACAAAGTTCTGAACTAGTGCTCACCTGCTCATTGCCCCATCTAATTATATTCTCCAAACAGAATGGAGTCACCAACCAGTAAAAAATAAAGTTTTCTTGTTTTCATGCAATTGTGAAGCGTTAGTAATGGTAGCATAAAGATAAATAGCATAAAGATAAATGATTCTGTTAGTGAACCTTAATGATATTAAGAACAGTTTGTTTACTAAGACTAATAGGGTTATTCACTAAGTGTGAATTCAGAGTAAATTTAAAATCAAAATCTCCAAACTGGAAAAATTCTCAAAGTCAGATATGCTCTCAATTTGCCTACTCTGGTTTTAAATTTTAAATTCACTTTGAATTCTCAGTTTAGTAAAAAATTTTTGGCGAAAGTGACCTTGTCACTGGTTTTTGGAGGGGCCTGTTTGCCAGCCTCCTGCCCTGCGACTATGGCCCTGCAATGTATTTCCCTTTAAGGAACTGATTTCGGCATACTGTATTTTATTATGCTGCTGTTGGCCCTTTAAGAACCATCTGGGGACATACTGTGGAGTTACTGGGTGGCCACCATTTCATGTATCAGAGGCACATGGTGAGAACAATGGATGAAGCACATGGTGAGAACAATGGATGGCGGCCATTTTAAAACACAGACACTGTTTTGACCTTTCTACACAGTGTCATCTTGCCGGTATTTGGTGCACAAAGACATCGTTCAGTAGTTTTAAACTACAGAACAGGGGACACATTTAACAGTAATTATTTTTCATATAGCCTGTATATGTTCTGCGGAATCTGCATTAAACCGTATCTTCCAAACTACTGAACGGATTTGGCTGAATTTGGGATATGTGGTTCACCCAGATTTTTTTATGGGGTTATTGCATGTTTTGGGGTCGCTGTGATATGTTTTATAATACTGTATTTTCCTGCCTGTGATAATTAAGTTAGTCTATTGTGTTGAGATAATTGTATCACAGGCAGAGGGCAGAGGGGAGGATTTCTGATGTAATGAATGGGAGTGTTAGCTGTGTTGTAATTAGTGATGTCGCGAACCCGAAATTTTCGGTTCGCGAACGGCGAACGCGAACTTCCGCAAATGTTCGCGAACCGGCGAACCGGGCGAACCGCCATAGACTTCAATGGGCAGGCGAATTTTAAAACACACAGGGACTCTTTCTGGCCACAATAGTGATGGAAAAGTTGTTTCAAGGGACTAACACCTGGACTGTGGCATGCCGGAGGGGGATCCATGGCAAAACTCCCATGGAAAATTACACAGTTGATACAGAGTCTGGTTTTAATCCATAAAGGGCAGAAATCACCTAACATTCCTAAATCACAATCAATATGGATTGACACCTGACATATGACATATTGACACCTTGACATATGGATTGACACCTGTCCTCAGAGCCCCTGATGCACACGGACACAGAGCAGAATAGAGACTGGTCCCCCTACATAGGGTCACTTGGCAGATATGGATTGACACCTGTCCTAAGGTTCCCTGATACACACTGACACAGACAGAATAGGGACTGGTCCCCCTACATCGGGTCACTTGGCAGATATGGATTGACACCTTGTTACAAACTGCTATTTGTAACGGGCCCTTTAAATGGCAAATTGCCCTGCTTCCCTGGGTTGTGGAGAAGCCTACTTGCCAGCCTCCTCCCGCATGACTATGGCCCCTGGGAGATTGTGAAAATGTATGCACTTTTATTTGGTGTGTATGGCCCTTTAAGACTGTCGGTGGGCATATTGGGGCTTATGGACTCTTTATGTAACTGGTGCTGGCCCTTTAAACACCTTTTTTGGGACATCAGGAAGATTGGGACACTGCCCCTTTAAGGCCGTGTCCCCAGACTTGTTGGGGACACGGCCCCTTTAAGACGGTGTCCCCTGTGTCCCCAGACCTGGTGCAAACCCTTTGTGCCTGCCTTGCTATTTCCCACTTGGTTCAGTAAATGGGAAATTATTTCAGCTGCAGAGACTAAGTCCCATTCGGCGATGGGACTTAGTCTTTTTTTCAGCCGTTTTTTTCAGCCTTATTTCAGCTGCAGAGACTAAGTCCCATTCGCGATGGGACTTAGTCGTTTTTTCAGCCTGAAATAGACCGACCTCACAGCCCAAATCTATGGAACTGTTTTGGGCAGGAAAATGTGCTTGCGGTCGGTCATAAAGGGACCTCCAGCTAACTTTTTAACCCCTGGATGGATTTGGCTGATTTTTGGTTATGTTTATGTTTTAAGTGTGCTGATTCCAAATATGTAATTATGAAGATGGGATGTGTAGTTTTAAAGTTACAGTGTATGGCTAAAAACTGTATTTTTACTGCCTGTGTTTAATTATGTTAATCTCTTCCCAAACGTCATTTCGTTCAAAGTGGAGAGAATGTTAAAAAAATATATTTTTGTTCGGAGTGTGAGAAATGCTTTTCAGCCGCTTCTAATCTTAAGCATCATTTGAGGAGCCATACAGGAGAGAAACCTTATTTGTGGTGTGTTTAGTATTGTTCTGATCAGTTTAATACCTTCCGCGTCTCCTATCAGTGGACGTGTATATGGCAGCCATTTTAGGAACCGTACACCTGGGACCCAAGCAGGTCACCCTCGTTCCAGCGTATCCTCCAGGAAGAAGAGCCTGAACCCTTACCGGCTGCGTGTCATCACCTGTACATGGAAAGCTGCTGTGGTTCCATGATGAGCCAGCTGCCCGTGAGTTAACATGTCCCGTGGAGAAGCACTCTGTCCTGTAAAGCCTCACCAAAAAAAAGGAGTGGTGTGTTTAGTATTGTTCTGATCAGTTTAATACCTTCCGCGTCTCCTATCAGTGGACGTGTACACGGCATTGATTTTATCTAAGCCGTAAACTTTTGCACAGCGAAGTATATTCACTGCCATTGAAAAGGAGTGCATGGCGGTGGTGTGGGCCCTCAAAAAGCTGCAACCTACTTGTATGGACAACCGTTTACCTTACTCACAGATCACATTAAATTTGGGGCACTTCGCGGTCAAGCTAATGTGACACCAGATAGGAGTGGTGTGTTTAGTACTATTTTTATCAGTTTAATACCTTCCGCGTCTCCTATCAGTGGACGTAGGAACCGTACACCTGGGACCCGAGCAAGGTCACCTCGTTCAACAGGCTTGCAGCATATCCTCCAGGAAGAAGAGCCTGAACCCTTACCGCTGCACGTGTCTTACCTGTACATGGAAAGCTGCTGTGGTTCCTTGATGAGCCAGCTGCCCGTGAGTTAACATGTCCCGTGGAGAAGCACTCTGTCCTGTAAAGCCCCACCAAAAAAAAGGAGTGGTGTGTTTAGTATTGTTCTGATCAGTTTAATACCTTCCGCGTCTCCTATCAGTGGACG
>OW240913.1:320504842-320731380 GCA_933207985.1 Pelobates cultripes | reverse complement strand
TGCAAAAATGAGGTTTGGCCGAATAACTTTGTCCGAAAGTAATAAGACAGAATGACGGGGAGTACCACTTCTTGGTGAACATGAAATTTAGAAGCAATCTTTGGGAGGAAATCTTCTCTCGGCATTAGAACTATTCTGTCGTGAAAGAGGAGTATATGAAGTTTTTCACTGGAAAATATGTTTCACCATAGAGATGGCAAACAAGAACACCACCAAGTGAGATGTTGAATAGTAAAAAGGGGTGAACTGAGGCTCAGTTAAAGGACCAATATAGTGCCAGGAAAACATACTCGTTTACCTGGGTCCCACTCCCGCCGGGCTGGATGGAGAGGAAGGGGTTAAACTAACCTCTTTCTCCAGCGCCGGGCGGGGAGCTCTCCTCCTCCTCTCCACCTCCAATAGGAGGCGCGCGCGCGCATTCAGCCAGTCTCATAGGAAAGCATTCATAATGCTTTCCTATGGATGCTGGCATCTTCTCACTGTGATTTTCACAGTGAGAAGCACGCAAACGCCTCTCTAGCGGCTGTTAATGGGACAGCCACTAGAGGCTTTAGAGGCTGGAATAAGCCATTTATAAACATAGCTATGTTTATAAAAAAAATGGGTTAACCCTAGCTGGACCAGGCACCCAGACCACTTAATTAAGCTGAAGTGGTCTGGGTGCCTAGAGTGGTCCTTTAAGGCATCGAACACCATCGGTAAGTTCCATGGTGGAGCGGAGTGTCCTGTTGTTGGCCATGTTTGCATAGTAGCCTTGAAAAATCTGGAAATTAGCGGATTGGAGGCCCATAAAATATTACAAAGGGCTGACAGACTGTACTTTTAATGTACTTTAGCTAATGCCTTTGTCCAGATCTGCCTGCAGAATTTCAAAATCTGGAGGTGTTAAGGATGCTGGAAGTCAAAGGAATTCTCTCTCGCCCAAAACCTAAACGTGTTTAAAACTAGGTAATAGCTGGATGAGGTAGAAGGTTTCCTCACCTTAAGTAGGGTGTTTATTACAGATTCTGACATGCCCTGGTTCTGGAGGGATTCCCTCTTAAAAGCCATGCGCCCAAGTTCCAGTCGGAGGGGGCCCCTTAGTTAGGAGATCTGTGAACTCTGGTAGTCTCCAAGGAGGAGCATGAGCCATTTTTAGAAGAAGTGGATACCATGGTCTCCTGGGTCTTCCCTTTCATCGGATTTTCTTCAGAACTCTGGACATTAGAGGTAAAGGAGGGAACACATACCCCAGATCTAATTTCCAGTTCTGAGAAAGGGCATCTTGTTCGAGGGTTTGAGGATTTGGTGTCACTTAAGTAGAAACATGTGACTTGAGAATTCTTGCAGTTGGCCATCAGATGGATCTGAGGTATGCCACACCTCTCCGTCAGAATTTTTAATATTTGGGAATTCAATATCGATTTGCCTTGGAGGAAGCTGTTTCTGCAAAAAAAATCCTGTTGATGGTTTTGAATCTATCCATCGTAATAGTTTTCCATAATGATTCTTCTAGAGGAAACCTCTGAGAAGATTTTTTTGTTGCAACAGCAATCTCAGTTGATTCTTCTCCTGATGAGGAATATGTATGAACTGGTCGCAGTTGGCCATCTTGTTGCTAAACTGATTCATAAAGTTCTTCTGAATCAGTCTGGAGTTCCACTGGGACCAGCAAATGAGACCTATCATGGAAGTCAGGGACACTAACATATTCTTGTAGGTCCTTGACGATACTGATGTCTCTTGGAGAATTTTCCGCTTGATTCTCAGCGTTATTTCTTTAGAAATGTTGATTCTTGAAGATACAATGTTTATTGAAGGCCCCAGGAACACTCTTTGTTGTAAAAGCCTTAGGGAGCTTTTCCTCATTGATTATTCAACCTTGTTCTTGGAGGCACTTTAAAGCTTGATTGTTGTGGGAAGCAGCTTTCCAGAATGTAGGTGCGACGATCAGAAAGTCATCCAAATAATGGAAGATTGTTATGCCTTCGTTCCTGAGGAAGGGTATGAGGATGACGAGAATCTTTGAGAATGTTCTGGGGGCTAAACTTAGGCCAAATAGAAGACCTCTGAACTGAAAGTGGCTTTCGAAGATGAAAAAGCGGAGAAACTTGAAGTGTTGCTTTTGAATGGTGATTTGATAATATGAATCCCTCAGAGCTATTGATGTTAGCCAGTCTCCTTGGTTGATGCAGGGAATAATAGTGGAAATGGATTCCATCTTGAAAGACATATTCATTAGATATGTATTTATTTCATTTAGATCTATGATCAGTCTCTATTTCCTGTTGGATTTTGGGGTCATAAACACCATGGAATATAACCTTTAAATCTTTCGGGAGGAGGGACTCCCAAGAAGCTTGTATATGCATTCTGGCATGGCCCTTCATTCCCTTCCTAGTGGAACTGCAGACTTTTTGAAAGAATTGGTCCTTAGAAATATCTCAAACGCTATTCTGTATTGTTTCACTAGAATAGAAAGGAGGCTGAAATATTGTTGGCCCAGCCTGGATAGAAATATGACATGGAATGCACAAACCTGCCGATTGGCTTAAATTTAGAGGAATTGCAATTCTAAATATTATTATGAGCATGACGTGTTCCCATTAGATCAGCAGTTAAGTCTACCATATCATGAATGAACTTTGTTAATATCATTTTGAAGCCATGAATTTAAATTTTTCAAGTGGCGAACATGTACCAGTACAAATCTTATGACAGAATTTTAAATCTATTCATGAAAGATGTTTATCGCTTGGTACAGCATTGAAAAGAGGTGGGTTTTTTTATCCGGGATTCAGGTCACTTGGAATATTTGGAAAAGGTGATAAATTACCTGTGGCGAAACCAACCTCGCCACTGTACACTGGAGAAGCCTGGTTGCTCGCCTGCTCCCTTTAGACTATGGTCCTGCATTTTAAACTTTTATTTTACCGGCAGAAAGGTTTATTCGTGCCTTTCTGCAGAATGTTAAAGTCATGCTACCCCAGATAGCTATGCCATGGAGCCAAGCCGTATACTGAAAGACTGTATGAAAGACTTTGGCTCCATGGCGATTGAACTGTATCTATGTGATCTGAGCGCCATTCGGTAGTAATGTGCACTCAGATCTAAGCTATCTGGGGATATGTAGAATGTCTATGTTTTATGGAATAAATGTAACTGTATGTAATTTTATGTCTTTTATTGTATTGTTACTGCCATGTGGTTAATGGAGTCTTGCCTCTGTCCTGGGAGATAATTGGATTACTTCACAATTATCTCCTGGACAGAGAGGAGGGATTGTGATGTAAATGTGGGTGTGTTTTATGGTTCTCCTGTAAACGATTGGTTGTACTGTGTCCCACCCTGTGGGATGTCCCCTTGCATGGGGACTTGCATAAAAGCCAGTGTGTGGCCATTACAGAGAGTTCCTGCTTAACCCTCAAAGTGAAGTGTTGTCTCATTATTGGGGGGGGATTTACTGTATGCTGTTAGAAACTGATTGCCAGGAGTGTAAGCCGCTTGGGGGCTTTTCCTGTTCGTCTGCCAGCAGCTATTCGTGTGTCTCCAGTTCGGGAGTTTCGAGTATTCCCTTGGTATGCAGTTCGGGAGTTGGTGAATTCGTGGGTTTGCAGTTCAGGAGATTGGTGCTTGCAGTAGCTGTCGGTGCAGCTGAAAAAGGGGAATATCGCCTAAACAGTTTTTAACCTCTTTTGGGCAAAACGGTCCGTTACATTACCTCTTTCCACAAAGTGGCAACTTTATTACATTACCACAACAGAATTATATTCCCTTAACGTCATGTCCCTTACAGCAAAAACAAGATAAACCTATATAATAGGACTGTTTTAGAACAACAGAATAAGATGTTTTAGGGTACCTAGTATGGCTTATAAAAATATTGGAAGGCTACTTTCAAGTGTTTATATTAAGCTATCTTTGTAGAGTTTCTTAGCTCTAGTATTGGAAGGTTACTTTCAAGTGTTTATATTAAGCTACCTTTGTAGAGTTTGATCACACTGGCTGGTATATTTCAGTGCCTGGCCTAGAGAGAACATTTTTATTCTAATATTTTAAGTCTAAAACCAGCACAGAATGTGCTTCCTAACCAGAGCCTCTGCATTAAAAAATGTATTACACAGATTTATACTTGCGGATGTTCAGCAGTTCATGTTTTGTGCCAGTCCAGTGGGATGCGCCTGGTAGGTGGAGTGTGATGCTCCGGTCTTTGGTCCATAAATCCCCAGGACTGTAGCTTGCGAAGTCCATCTTCAGGTGATGTGATGACTTGGGTGGCGTTGTCTTTCGTCACCAACATTTTGGTGGGAAAGCCCCATCTAAATCTAAGGCCGTGAGCTCTTACGGAGTTGGCGACTGGAGCAAACTCTTTCCTTCTACGGAGAGTGGACGCCGAGAGATCAGCGAAGATCAGCAGGTTTGGATAACCTTCCAGTGGTGTCACTTTATTTATGCTTGACTTTAGTATAATTTCTTTAACATGGTAATAATGCATGCGCAGCAGCACATCCCGCGGTGCAGTTTCTGGTAGGAATCTTGGTCTAGGCAGGCGGTGTACTCGGTCCACGAGTAACATGTCGGTAGGTATGTCTGGGGCATATGCGTTAAACACGCCTCTGACATATGCCTGCAGGTTCTCCGGCACAACATCTTCCGGGATTCCTCTGATGCGCAGGTTATTCCTGCGTGCGCGATCCTCTATTTTATTTTCTGTTGCCAGTAATTTTTGTTCCAGTTGTTCCACATGAGAGGCAATGTCATTATGTGCTGTGGCAAATTCTGCCATCTTGTTCTCCATGTGGGAGGTGCGCTTGCCTAATTCTTGCATGTCCTTCCTCAGTGAATCCGCCGTGTGTTGCCATGATGCAATCAACTTGTTTGACAGGGTGTCCAGAGCTTGTTGCAAGTAGCTCTTGGTGAGCTTATCAGACTCCCCCTCCTGCAGTGTCGCTGTGTGCTCCGGGCTGTCATTAGTGGAGCCGCCATCTTGCGACCAGGCCCGAGCCTCCTCCGGCTCCTGGTGCTGTTTGATTCCAAAGAAGTTGATTTTGTCCGCTTTTGGTGCATTCTTCTTGCCCCTCTGCTGTGCCATCTCTCGTTTTCGTGCAGTTTTACCGCCGTGTTGCGCTGGATGGGGTCAGATTGCGACCCGTGATGCCGGAGCGAAAGGATCACACGTCCATTTCTCTCGGCGGTTAGCCACGCCCCCCATACATTCATACATGTGTGCTTGCAATAAGGACAAGGACTGAGGAAAAGTTAGAAAAATGTTTGTTTTTTTTTGTTTAAAAAAAAAAAAAAAAAAAAAAAGGGTTTTTTCAGGTTCATATGGGATTGGTTATACCATATTAGGCCACATGGTTCACTAAGGCTACTTAAGCTGGAGGGCAATAACTCCCCACACACTTAATGGAGGTCTGGAGATGAACAAATCTCCCCTAGCAGCCGGTAGCTCACGGGAAAGGCAATGTTCTGCAGAGGGCATGCCTATAGTTTTATATTTAAAAAAAAAAAAAAAATGATATAACACAAGTTCAGAATGTAATCACTAGATACCTGTTACTTTGGCGAGCCCTTCCAGCTACTGGGAGCAAGACGCTGCCTTACTGGACGCGCTCACCAGCTGTAGATTAAGGTGAATTTATGTTGTGTATCTATATAAGTATGTGAACCTACGAATGGACCTAACAAAAAAAAATTTTCTTAGTCCTACTACCACTTACCCTCTTTCTTAGTACAGCAGTACACATCCCCAAAGAACCTATAAGACTCTTATTACTTATTACTTAGTACTTGATACATGGGTGACCTAATGCGACCGACCGTCCCCAAAGATTAGGAGACAGCGGAAGACCCATAGCCACGACACGGAAACATGCGAGTTTCCACCCCCATGGTACTCATCACCAGTACCAAGACTCATACATGTAAATACTTTGTTTTTGTTATTACCCGGTTACCACCTCCCCATTTCCTTGACCCTAGTCCCGCATGGATGAGAAAGCCCAAGCTATTGCCCACACCAGCTATGATCGCGATTGCCCCCAAAGAGGCATCCTTGCCCGATATAAGCACAATCGACATACCCATACGAAAGGAAGATCGAATAAGAAGTAAACTGCAAATTCAGCGACGAATCCACATAACATCATATTATGAAAATATACTCACATAATGTACGAGGGCTGAACACCCCTCATAAACGTAGAGTTTTATTAGAGGAAACTAAGACAGCTAAGATAGACATTATGTGCCTTCAGGAAACGCACTTTGTGCGTGGGAGGATACCAGAATTTGGGAAACAGGACTATCCGACGCAGTATCACACGACTTATTCTTCCAAAACTAGAGGAGTGTCCTTCCTGTTTCACAAATCGCTCACTTTTGAACTGCTAAACGTCAAAACAGACGCACAAGGCCGATATTTAATAATCCACTGTCAAATTAACAGAGCCATTAACAGAGCCACCTTAGTAGGCATATACAGCCCAAACTCCAACCAGCGCAATTTTTTGCATAGAGTACTGAGCAAACTACCCCAAGAGCACAAAGCTGGCATCATAATATGCGGTGACATGAACCACATTCTCCAGCCGACTATGGACACGACAGTGTCTCCCTCTACTCCTAGACATAGATCCTTAATACCACAATGCAAAGCCATCACTAAGCTATTACTTGACCATAACTTATATGACATATGGCGAGCGAAACACCCGAATGACAAAAATTACACTTTCCATTCCAAGGTGCAAGGAACCCACTCCAGAATAGACGTCATACTGGTGTCAAGAGATTTGGTACCTTCCGCAGTACAGAGTAGTATAGGGGACATAGTGTGGTCAGACCACGCTCCAGTGACCCTCATAACCCAGGACACTTACAAACACAGAGGGAAAGCCCCGTGGCGACTGAACGACACCCTCCTATATAACGATACTTTTAAAAAGGAATTGGAAACTGAAATAGATAAATATTTCCAACTTAACAATCAGCCTGACATATCACCTACCACCTCTTGGCAGGCTCATAAAGCAGTCATTAGAGGTCAGCTCATTAGCAGAGCGTCCTTTCTAAACAGGACCTCTCAACAAGCGCATCTTACCCTACTGACCAAATTGCGTGACTTAAATGCAGCCCAATTCCTACACCCCACTCCTGGCCTTCACATTGAAATAGAACAAATTACTAAACAATTAAATGATCTCCTACTTCAAAAAACAGCACGCACCCTACAAACACTCAAATTGAAACATTACACCCACGGGAACAGAGCGGGGAAAAAATTAGCATCTTTGCTGAGACATCACCAAACTCACTCCAAAATCCCATATTTACTCACCAGCAAAGGAGGGAAAATATATAACCCCCTAGACATCAATGAAGAAACAGCAGCCTATTACCAAAACCTGTACAACTTAACAAAGGATCCCCAAACGCATCAGCCAACACAAGTTGAAATCGATAACTTTCTCTCGCAGATAACATTGACAAAATTAACACAACAACAGCAGGACTCCCTGATAGAACCGATTACACTGAAAGAACTACAGCAAACTATCTGTACACTCCCTTCAGGGAAATCACCCGGCCCAGATGGCTTCACGAACACTTACTACAAAGTCTTTTCGAGCATCCTGAGCCCCCATCTAGTACATACACTGAACCATATTGTACACACAGGGAAGATGCCCTCAGAAATGCTATTAGCGCACATAGCCACGCTACCAAAGCCAGGGAAACCACCTACGCAACCAAAAAACTTAAGGCCTATCTCACTGTTAAACACAGATACAAAACTCTTAGCTAAAATATACGCCAATCGTGTAGCGGCCCTTGTCCCTTTTATTACGCCCCCGGATCAAGTGGGATTTGTGAAGGGGCGTCAGGGAACTGACGGCACTAGGAAACTCCACAGCCTTCTATACAGTGGGACGCCTCCCGGAGAGTCCAGGGTCTTTATGTCCCTGGATGCCGAGAAGGCGTTCGACAGACTACACTGGAACTTCCTGAGAACTGTACTACAAAAATTTGCATTCCCACAACAATTCCTATCCCTACTCTCAGCACTGTACTCCACACCATCGGCACAAGTAGCTAATGGCGGGTTTGTATCCAAGCCGTTCCTTATCACAAATGGAACGAGGCAAGGATGCCCGCTCTCCCCAGCCCTATACATCCTTGCGCTAGAGCCATTGGCCCAGGCGATACGGGATAACAACAAAATCCGAGGTGTGAAAATTAAACATAAAACATACAAATTAACGATGTTTGCGGATGACGTTATGCTCTCCTTGTCTGACCCACTCACCTCTATCTCAGAACTCCAGACTCTGTTACAGCAGTATAGCAACTGCTCGTATTACAAATTGAATAGCTCTAAAACACAGGCAATGAGTCTACATACGCCCGCGTCGCTATATACAGCCTTGCAACAGAAATACCATTATGAATGGAGACAAGACCACTTAACTTTCTTAGGCATAAAATTTACGAAACTAGAGAGGAACTTACATCGGGAGAATTATGGCAAACTCCTTACATCCATAAAACAGCAGCTAACAGATTGGAAAGGGAAATACATATCATGGATGGGTAGGATAGCTGCAGTCAAAATGAAAATCCTCCCGAGACTGTAATACCTGTTTCGTACATTACAAGTTAGGCTCTCAAAAAAATTTCTTCACGACGCACAACAATTGATTAATACCTTTGTCTGGTCCCACAAGAAACCCAGAATAGCGGCAAACATCATGTACCGCACATATAAAGGAGGGGGCATGGGATTACCACATTTAGCCACGTACTACAGATCAGCTATACTTGCACCGCTGGTCAACGAATTACACCAGCATGATAAACCATCCCCTTGGGTAACCGTAGAAGCAGAGCTCACTGGGGGACAACACATAACGCACCTGGCCTGGACTCCACCACAGCTCAGGAAAAAGTATAACGATATGTCACCACTCACGGCCACATCATTACGAGAATGGGACAGATTTCACAAAGAACAGGGATTCGATAGGGAGCTCTCTCCAGTCTTACTCCTAGATTCCTTTTATGGACTAATACCCTCATTGAACATGGCGTCCTGGAGCAGTAGGGGTCTGATATACTTACATCAGTTGTTTGATCAGGGAGAGGTCATCCCCTTCAGACAACTGCAAAATACACACCAATTACCCAACGCAGCAGCATTTGCGCACAGACAGATACACTCATGGTTGCAGAAAAATAAAAAGGTACTTCCTGCAGGAGACAGATGGGGCACTTTCACTGAATTAGAAAGTCTTTGCACACAGACGAAAAGACCACTTAAGCTAATCTCCACACTGTACAATCACCATCATCGAGCACTAGACCCACATACATTACAGTTTGTAAAAGCATGGGAAGCGGAACTAGGAAGACAGTTAACAAAAGAGCAGTGGTCATATATACTGTATGTGAATAAGAAACTCACACTCAGCACAGCCCATCTAGAACTAGCTAGGAAAGTAGTATACCGATGGTACTTAGTACCAACCCGTCTAAAACATATGATACCTAAGAATACAGGACTGTGCTGGAGATGCAACAAAGCCCAGGGCACCATGCTACACATATGGTGGGACTGCCTGGTCCTGACACCACTGTGGACGGACACACAGGCTCTAATTAAAAACACTACAGGTGTAGCTCTCGCACATACTCCTGAGCATTATCTTCTACAGTATATGCCTCCAAGCCACACAAAATCATCTCGATATTTAATGTATCACATTATCTTGGCAGTTCTGCTGCAGATCAGCAAACACTGGCAAAAGCAGACGACCCCCAGCATACAGAGCTGCATAACACACATTGAAACCATAAAGGGGTACGAGATAATGGCCAGATCCAATAATCCACCACAAAAATTCTGGAAGGAGGCGTGGGAAAAATGGGACACATATCAACAAAAAACGGTGAAACCTTAAACACTCTACACACCTTTTACGCTGTAATCCACAGAACGATGCTTTAGGGAAAGGATAATACGCACCCCTTCTCAGCACCGCATCTTTGAACACAAGGGAGCTCACACACCACCTCTTACTACTTAAAGCTGGGTGAATACTCTGACGCAAATTCTTAGGGCCGAAGAACCGGCCTATATGCTGGGCTAGACTGAGGGACCAACACCGCCCCCCCCCTCCTCTACCTCCCCCTCTTTCCCTGTATTATACCCAGGTTATGCCCCCCAAGTTCGTAATTTTTTCACCGGAAAAGTAGCTGAGCACCAGGGAGATGGGGGTTGCTTCACAGCTAAGCACTTACCAAGACTGGCGGAGTGGAAAGACAACTCTCACTATCACGCCCATTGGACAAGAAAGAGAGCAACACAAACATGGGTACAATAGCAATGTCAGAATGAGTTGTCTATTTGTCTATTTGTCTTAAACGTGTAACTCTAATGTCACTACTACATGAATGCTCAACACAAGTATCATCACTGTATAGTCAAGTTGTTACTTTGACAATGCATGCTGCTCACTATATTGTATTCTCTCTATGCTGTAAAAGTGACTGTAACCCGCATACCCTGTATACCTGTAATAAGACTGTGAATTCTATAAAATGCAAATAAAAAAAAATAAAAAAAAATAAAAATGTATTACACAATGATATAGAAATGTCAAAAATATGTCCCAAAATACTATGTCTATTTAACATATAACAAGTATCCTTTAATCTGCTACTGAAGGATTTTCAAGTTGATATAGACTCTGAACTAGTCTATGTACCATTAACACCTCTTTGTTTTAATGTTCAACTATAACATATGTTTGTTTACAGGTAGCCATTGGCTGGTTTATGGTGATCTCATTTACTCTGTATTCCCATAACTTCATCACTTCCATCGTTTGCATCTGATTATGCCAACCAGGGTCCTTGTAGCACTGCTTTTTAGCTGCTACAAATACTGTTACATGTAGCATATTGCCGAGTTCTTCTAAGTCAGGCTATTCCTACTGGGTTATTTGACCTTGAGTGCTGTACCCAACTCTGTACCAAAACTCTTTGGTCCTATATGAATTGAAGCAACGGAACGTTGTAAGTAACATTGTAACCAATAGACTGGGAGGTAAATTGACTAGGTTCTTTTTCAACTTTGTAGCATGGTTTTTTAGATGTATTTTCTGAATCTGACAACAGTTCAACCATCTCACACCCACATACATTCAAACTTTTCACAGATGACATCTAAAAAGAAAATTATTCACTGATTGTGTTGGAGCATGGTGAAATCTCTTCATGAAAGATATAGCCAGAATAGGAAGTAGTGAGTCCACCTATGGGAAACAGAGTCCTATTTTTAGATAAAGGGAACTTCCAATTCCCATACAAGTCACCTTGTTATAAGCCAGTGTGTCATCAAGGCACATGCAGCTGCTTCCTTGGACAACATAAAATATTTCACAACTCTTAGCATTTAAACATATATCATAGTCAATACACGATCGCAGGCAGCAGGAAATGCGTCTTTTAGCAACAAAATGCAAGAAGATTAAATTCTATATGTCAATCTAAGCGTTCTTTTGTTAAAAAAAATTAATAAATTCACAATAATCACAATTCACTTTCCAGTTCAGGTGTGTGTGGGGGCAGAGTGGGTTGGAGAGGGAAGTGGCTAAATTAAAATATTAAATGACTACTAACTATAACCACCCTGGAAATGCTGAAAAATAACTAATGGTTTGTAGTGGCATCCGTATCAATATACATATTAAGTTGTTACATTAAATATATTTCTTACTTTTTTTAGATGAAAATATATATACACATTTTAGAAATACTAAAATTTTTGTCTAACAACCCACTGAACAGCAGTGTTTAGCAAATCAGTTTTATTAGGCATCACCCATTCTCAACGTATTTTGTACATATCTCATTTCCATCAATTGCTATGGCTTCACTGTTCTCCATAGTGCGGTTTTAGAGTTTCATCATGACAGCCTAGCTTCATCAGTCTTTCATAGCAGTGCACCTTAACCATTTCTCAACTATGGCAAAACAAAGCTCTTCTCAGAATTCCATGGCACACCACAAGCCCGCCCAGCTACCAACATCCGGTCACACGACGTGGGTATCCCAGGGATCCCACATAAACCAACTGTGTCATAAATCCACAATTCTACCTTCCCCAGACTTTCAAGCCAAATTCCACTCATCACCGAGAGCAATTTTCTCATATCTCCAGTTAAAATCCTTTAGAACTGGCAACTGTGACCTAATGGTTGCCGCCGAACCGTTATGCGCCTTTGAAAAACTCTGCCTCTTGAAGTCCATCCCCCATCCCCCGAAAAAAGTTCTCTCCATCACATACAACCTACTGATATCAACATATAGGGAGGGAAACAAAGACTTCATAGACCACTGGCACACAGAGTTGAGACAACACTTTACACACCAACAATGGAAAACAGCATTTGTAGCACATAAACGAAACACATCCTGCTCGACACACCTGGAGCTTGTTCAGAAACTCCAATACCACTGGTATTATGTGCCAGCGAGACTGGCTCACATGTACCCAGACACAACTGATAGGTGTTGTGGCACAATGCTGCATGTGTGGTGGACATGTCTGAACATCCAACCCTACTGGGCTATGGTGGAACAGGATCTCATCCAACCGCTTGGTAGTCCACAGCCTGTGTCCCAGGAATTATGCTTATTGTTCATGGGCTTATCCCAGAGGACCCCGGTGCAGGCGAAACTCACATTCCAACTCCTCATAGTGGCGAATACCCTCATAGCGAGGGCCTGGAAAATGACTAAAGTGCCAGATAGAACAGCCCTCTTAGATCAAGTTACCCTGAACTGGGACTATGAATGCATGAATGCCCAAATATTTATTAACCCTAATAAATACACCAAAGCCACCAAAGATATTTGGGAAAAAGACGTAGCCACGCCATCAAACAGCGAGGATGCGAGTCACTAGCCACACTTTCAGCATCCACGCTTTCCAGTAACTATACTTCTCATTGTACCTGATTGGGGGAGCTGATGGAGAGGGTTCTATATCTACGTAACTAGTCATAGAGCATGAGGCATGGAGCGTGGCCAGTCTCGGCAGGAATCCCCCCCAGATATTGGGCCAAACAGCCCTTTCCCTCTCCCACCCCCTAAAGTCTCCCCTTTCCTCTGACGTTTTACAAGAACACAAGACAGAGAGAATCCCACTATCAACCCCCTGATGAAGGCTAGTAACAAGAACAGGTCTCGAAAGACAGGGGCGTAAACTTCAGGGCCCATTGCTCATTTGCCCATACACTGTTAAACACACAGTCTACTGTGGCAACATATGATGCAGAGAACACAGACTACCATGACATTAAGTGCCACATGTAGATACCTCATTGTGGGCTCCTACTCAGTTTCCCTGACTTAAAAAGCCTCCTACCCCACAATGGCAAACACAGAACACCTAAGAGCTCACAAAAAAAAAGAGTAGATCTCCAGTGGTACAGAAATGTTTGCATTTGATGAAGTGTGCTGCGTCACACTATTGATTTTGGATAGGCCAAGAGAGCAATGTCATACTGGAATTCTGTGATGTAACAACCTCTGATCTCTCCTAACAAAACCAAAAGAGGAATTTGTTATACCCCCTAACCTCCCCTTTCTTTCTTCTGTATCCCCAAAAAACAATAACAATTGTCAAATTGAACAAAAGTTTCCATCTTTATTCAATTGAAATGTTGGATTTCATACAATTTGGGTTCCATACACTCGACGACCAAACACCGCTATACGCATTCGCGGGAACAAGATGACTGCTACCTCGTGTTCGTCCATAGGAACAGCGGCCACCCAGCCGATCACTTACAACGTTGTGATTTCTAAGTGTTAAGTAGGTCAAAAGGGTCAATTGGCAACACACGACTCCCCTGGGTGGTCCAACTGTTCGAGAGTTTGTTCGGTATACGAACACCACAATTATAATCCGTTCAATGGACTTCAATTACCGAACCAGCTAGGTATACAATCCAAAATAAGGGTAAATAATCCAAGTAGGTGGCTGGTTCCACCACAATTACTTTAATCATAGATCAGTTTATTCAGTCTGTAGTCATCTGCTGTTTCACTTGTGGCACACTGGAATAATATAGCTGTCGCATTACTTAAAAAACCCTATGGCAAGTCTTAAAGAAGTGGTAGAAGGAAACACAGCCAGTCAAACAGAATTAATTGATTAGGAGATATACGGTATTAGCTGCCAGTCAGTGCCAACCAAGAGGTTAGACTTGGTTAAACAAAAGAAAAATGATCTGCCTTTTTAAACCACAAGTAAAACAAAGAAAAAAGAAAATAAGAAAATATGCAGATAAGATTGACTATGCATATCAAATTATAAAGGAAAATCTAATTATCAGAGCACTACATATGTGTTTAATATCTACTGTGATCGTTTTCACGAGTGCAAGCAGTAACATCATTGATGAACTTCAGAGATGCCAGACTTACATAAGTAAACTGTTTTCTAAATTACTTTTATTGTAAGTAGACTTGATTACAAGCAAGAAACACTTATCATTAAATAGGTCAGAGATCCAAATGTATATCAACCCTAATTAGCAGATGAAACATGTGCCTCTATAAATGGAAACATCTGATCTGGTATTTAAAGTTTTCTAAATCTGAATTTAAAATTTCATAGTTTGTGCACTGTGACGAGACCAATCTCATAGAAACATAGAAACATAGAATGTGACGGCAGATAAGAACCATTCGGCCCATCTAGTCTGCCCAATTTTCTAAAAACTTTCATTAGTCCCTAGCCTTATCTTATAGTTAGGATAGCCTTATGCCTATCCCATGCATGCTTAAACTCCTTTACTGTGTTAACCTCTACCACTTCAGCTGGAAGGCTATTCCATGCATCCACTACCCTCTCAGTAAAGTAATACTTCCTGATATTATTTTTAAACCTTTGTCCCTCTAATTTAAGACTATGTCCTCTTGTTGTGGTAGTTTCTCGCCACATTGCATTGGAGAAGCTTGGTTGCTCGCTTGTTGCCTTTGAAATATGGCCCCATGTTAAAAGCCTTCTTTTTCCCCTGCAGAAAAGGCTTATTCGTGCCTTTCTGCTCGGTGTTCGGTAGATTCAATCTACCGAACTAACACACGAATGACTGGACCACCTGGGAGCTGGAGTGTGTCGGCAATTAACCTCCCAGAAGCTATGGTTAACCGCAGCTTAATTGACGAATGCTGGGTGGCCGCCATTCGTATACCGAACACGAGGTTGCAGCCATTTTAAACACACGAACGCACAGCGGTGTTCGACACCCAACTCATAGAACTGAAAACGGATACATTTTGGTGCGAACACCACTGAAGCAGCCGAACTCCCTTCTTGTTCGGTAGAAGTGTACGAACGGCCCTATATTCGAAAGTTTGTACCTGAATACACCATACCCCAGATAGCCATCCCGTGGAGTCTATTCGTATGGAGAAAAGACTTTGAACACTTTGTATTGGACTGTGTGCATAAGATCTGAGCGCTATTCGGTACTTTTGTGCTCTCAGATCCCAGCTATCTGGGGATGGGTTGCAAGAATATATTTTGTGTGATAAATGTAATATTGTGTATTTTATTGTGTTTTAGTATTTTACTGTAACCATGTGGGTAATGGAGTTTTGCCTCTGTCCTTGGAGATAATTGGATTACTTCCCAATTATCTCCAGGATAGAGGGGAGGGATTGTAATGTATTGGAGGAGTGTTTTAACCATGTCTGCCTGTGATTGGTCATTGTACTATCTGTGTCCCAGTCTCCCATTTGGTCCCCTAGGGGAGTGTCCACCAGGTGGGAGACATGCATAAATACTGGGCAGGTAGCCCTCATTAAACAGACCACTGCTTGACCCTCAACACGGAGCCTTGTCTCGTCTTTGGGGGGATTTACTGTATGCTGATAGAGACTGATTGCTAGGAATGTAAGCCGCTTGGGTGCTTTTCCTAGTCGTCTGCTAGCAGCTATTCGTGAGGTTCCGGTTCGGGAGTTTGGTGTTCTGCAGTAGCTGTGCCTGTAAATCTGGAAGGGGAAGATCTCCTAAATTGGTGGCAGCAGTGGGATCATTCCTACAGCCAGAAGGACAGCTACAGGAAACACCATTTCTTTGGATTTTACAAATTGAGGGCAACGTATGTCTTGAGTACAGCGACCCTGACAGCACCAGGATGGAACCAGCAGTGGAGTACAGATACTCTCTGAGAGAGTATGGCCGTATGGTGTGGTTCCGGCTAAGCTTCTTCGGACCTGATCCACTGGAGAGATCTGTGCAGTTCGTGAGGAACTCAGTGTTCGCGACTCTGCTAGACAGGGCAGAGAGAGAGGGCCAGCTGGCACGTTGGGAGGAACTCCAGCGGCAGGTACAGTTACGGGAAGAGGAGAGCACAGTCTCCATTCCCCAGCGGCAGTGTGATATGCAGGGAATTGGGAGCCCAGTCTCCATTCCCCAGTGGCAGTGTGATATGCAGGGAATTGAGAGCCCAGTCTCCATTCCTCAGCAGCAGAGTGAAGTGCAGGGAATTGGGAGCCCAGTCTCCATTGCCCAGCGGCAGTGAGATTTATTGGGAATTGAGAGCCCAAGCTCCATTCCCCAGCGGCAGGCTGAGTTACAGGGGACAGAGATAGTTGCTTCTGTCCCCCAGCAGCGGAGTGAATTGCAGGGAATTGGGAGCCCAAGCTCCATTCCCCAGCGGCAGGCTGAGTTACAGGGGACAGAGATAGTTGCTCCTGTCCCCCAGCAGCAGAGTGAATTGCAGGGAATTGGGAGCCCAAGCTCCATTCCCCAGAGGCAGGCTGAGTTACAGGGGACAGAGATAGTTGCTCCTGTCCCTCAGCAGCAGAGTGAATTGCAGGGAATTGGGAGCCCAAGCTCCATTCCCCAGCGGGAGATACAGCAGGGAATTGGGAGCCCAAGCTCCATTCCACAGCAGCAGTACGAGTTATTGGGAATTGGGAGCCCAGTCTCCATTCCCCAGCGGCAGTATGATTTATTGGGAATTGGGAGCCCAATCTCCATTCCCCAGCGGCAGAGTGTCCTACAGGGAACAGAGAGCTCAGTCTCCTTTCCCCAGCAGCAGGACCCTGTATTGGGAGCAGAGACAGTCGGTCTCCCTTCCCCCCCCCCCCACGGCTAGAAGTATGTATGGGAGAGGAGCGGCAGCTTAACGTACCAGAGGGGGACAGTAAACCCCACAATCGTGCAGATGGGACCGTGATCTCTGCACTTACAGCACAGGGGGTAGGGACGGTCGGTTCTGCCCCCCAGCGACAGGGCTGTTTAACCAAAGGGGAGACAGTCGGTCTCCCCCTCCGGCAGCAGAGCTGTGTATCCAAAGGGGAGACAGTCGGTCTCCCCATCCACCAACCAGGCTCCAACCAGGCTACTTCCTTGGTAGCGCTGGCACTCAGCAACCCACCAAGTCAGCTTACCAGTCACCCACACAGCCGTGGTGAGGCACCTGGACAAAGTTCTCCTCTACCCAGGTGTAGTAACCATTTATTGTGGGTGGGCTGTATTACTGATTGTGTGTTGTGGGTGGGCTGCTGGACTAACAAGGGCACTGACCGGCAGGAAGTCAGATACCCTGTTAGTCTGTTTGGAAAACAAGTTTCTTTTCCTGGCACTATAGTGGTCCTTTAAGTAAAATAATAAAACTTGTTAAAAAAAAATATATTTAATATATTATAATAGTTAAAGGGTAACTCAAACCCTAAGACTTCTTTTTTTTTTTTTTAAAGGGACACTACAGTCAGCAGAATAGCTTATCTCTGCAGTCTTAGCACTGTAGACGCTGCCTTTTCAGAAAAAATACAGTGTTTACATTGCTGCCTAGGAACACCACTAGAGGCAGGTACTCTGATGGCCACATGAGCTGCTTCCTAGTTCAGTGCTGCCCATTGTGCAACACCTATGTTCAACGTTTCCATAGAGATGCGATGAATCAATGCATCTGTATGAGGAGATGCTGATTGGCGTATATTCTTAAAAATGAGACCAAGGATCACACACACATGGGATTGAATTTCTAAACAGTGATTCATGGCAAGCTGACAACCAACTCGCATAAATGAAGACAAAATAGTTGAGTCAAGAAAAAGATCTCACACTCAGCTGAAGTGTCACTCAAAATGTAAGAAAAAAATTGTGATGTTGAAAGAAATACAGAATAAGAGGGTTTTCTTGTTTTATCTAGAGAATTCGACTTACATTTTAAAAGTAAGTTTAAAAGTTATTAATTTATCCTTAGATTGCTGCTTAGTGAATAAGACCCCTAATTAATTTTACCTTCCTAAACAAAAAAAGCAAACAAACAAAAAAAAAAAAAACAATGAAGACTTCTCAGGGCACTGATTGTCTGCCAAAAGCCACATACAAATTTCCTGCTGTTTGCAATGCTATAAAAAAATGCAAAGAGATACAGCCTACTTCTAACTATACCATAACAAGCCAAATGCCAGGTGTATAATCATTTCCGATTCATACTTCCTGATCTCAGCCTACGTCAGACCTTTCTAGCCCGTTCATCGGTCATCACAGGAAGCCTACATCAGCATACGGAAACCAAAGAAATGTTAATATTTCTTGGATGTTTTAAAGAATTGATTTAACCAGTTTGCGCCATTCCATGTCGTCCTCCAAACACCGGGCTTCAAAGACGCTACAAAAGCATGAAATGTAATGCACACACCAGGGAGATGGAAGTATCATTCAATACCTGGGGATCCCCTTCATCAGCTCGGGCCATATTTAGCTATGCTGTATGCAATGTTCAAAGTGGTTGCTGCATATAAGCCCTTTAAATCCATTTAAATCACAACGGCCAAAAGAAAATGCTCAGCCACAGTGATTCTTTGTCTATTTCCCCCAGAATAGACGTTGCAATCTGCCCAGCAGCGGTCACGGTGTTATAGGCAGGGACAGCAAGCAGAAGCTGGGAAATCTCCCTTTTATTCTGCTATCACACAGTAGAGAGCTCTCACAGAGTGCTCTGTACTGTGGGCCCTAAGAAATACCTCTGTTCATATCAGTATTGACATCAGCAGAGGGAATCCCTCAGCATTAGGATTAGAACACAGTGAAAGCAAAAACAGACTTCAAACAACAAATGATTGATGATGATGGTAAAAGCAAATAATCATACCTTTATTCCTGTATATGACATGGCTTGAACGGGCAGAAGGGACCACTGGATGTATGCTCTACCATATTTCATACCTTAATGCAGTGGTAGTCAACCTTTTTCTACCTACCGCCCACTAATGCATCTTTCTTGATGGAAAAATGTCCATACCGCCCACCAGTTTTCGCGCAAGTGCAGAATATTTTTTTTAGTAAGGAGGGTGTTTTTTAAAAAATAAATGTACATACATTTATCTTTTTATTTCTACTTAATGCATGTGTATAATGTTTTTAACTTTATAAAGTTTAATGAGAAAACAAAGTAAATTGAAATTACCTTTACTAATGATTAATGAGATCCTTGAGGTTGATGCTGCAAGACTAAATATTTGATATCTGGTTCGATTTTCGTAAGGAACAAACGAAGGTCTCCTCTTTCGGTGATATTCAGACAACTTCTCTGTTTGCACATAATATGATTTCTCATCTGTGCGTCAGCTCCCCTCCTCTCCCTCCTCAATTCCTCTCCCCACCTTTTTTTTCCCTTTTTTCTATTTTTTAACCTTACTTATAGCAATGCCCAGTAGGAAGGCTGAGCTAGGTAGCCCACTTACTATTACTTAGCCCACTATAAGAGACAGGCACACATACAAGAAACACATACACAAGACACATACAAAGACACATACATACAAACAGACAGGCACACACACACAATCGACACATACAAACAGACAGGCACACATACAGACACACACACACACAAGACACATACATACAAACAGACAGGCACACAGACAAACACACACATACAGACACAAGACACACACACATACAGACACAAGACACATACATACAAAGTCACATACACACAACACATACATAGAAAGACAAGACACACATACAAAGACACATACACAGACGACATACATACAAAGACACACACACACACAAAAGACATACATACACACAAACAAACACACACAAAATATTTTAGTCACCCTCCTGTTTCCTACCTTTTAGGCGCAGGAGGGTGACTTTCCCTGGGTTCCAGTGGTGGCTCAGGTGGATGGGAGTCAGAGTTCCCACTCTGACTCCCTCTGCTTCCTCCCGCGCGGTCTGTGTGTTAGCTGGGAGGAGTGACGTGCAGTCACTTCCTCCCAGCGTGTGATGTAATAGCATGGGAGCCCGGTAGCGCTGTTAAAGTGCCCAGCGCTGACCGGGCCCCCTTACAATCCACATCCATCGGGTGGCCCTGACAGCATGGGCCACCGATGGACCCCTTGGACCAGCGCTGACCGGGCCCCCTTACAATCCACATCCATCGGGTGGCCCTGACAGCATGGGCCACCGATGGACCCCTTGGACAGCGGCCCCGGTGGTTTGCCGTGCAGGCCGGGGCCGCAAATGGTGATGGCGGTACCCAGTTGCAGGGGTACCGCTGGCTCGCACCCACTCTCCCGCCCACCCAATCTCTGAAATTGAGGAAATCCCTACCGCCCACCTGGAATCCTGAAATGCCCACTAGTGGGCGGTAGGGACCAGGTTGACGACCCATGACTTAATGGTACGTCAAGGTAAGGTTAGGGTTGTGCGGCAAGGGTTAATGTTGTTTTAGGGTTAGAGTTTAAGGTTATATATTCTTGAGCAGTAGGCCCATTTATTGTTTTCAGCTTCTAGAATTTCAGATAATAATAATAATAGCTGGTATTTATATAGCGCCTTTCTCCCAGTGGGACTCAAAGCGCTTTTCAGCGCACACTCTTGGAATTAACCAAATCAGCAGATGAATAATAATTGATGGTACTCATTTTATTGACCTCGGAAGGATGAAGGATTGACACTGCCGGGATAGATAGATATATGTGTGTGTGTATTATTATTATTTTTTTTTTCAATTTGAAAATTTTTATTGTTTTACATTGTTATAAAACTTGGGGTACAGAAAAGAAAGGGATATGGGGGGAAGGAATGGGTCAAAAAGAAAAAACACAAAACGTTCCATGTCTTCAGGTTACATCACTAGTCACACATTGTATTTCTTACATCATACATTATATATCGTGTTTCATACACTACAAGTCGTACATCATAGATTATATAGCGTGCACCATACATTATGCATTATACGTGTGGTTCTGCTCTAGTTTCTGGGCGCTTGGGTGTGAGGTGGCCTGCTTCGGCGCTGGCTATGTGATTTGGTGTTACCCTTTCCCATAAGGGTTCTCGTGGTCTTTTTGGGGTATCACCTGCTCTAATGTTGTTGCGTATTGTATGTTGTTACTTCTAGGTTCCCCATCTCCTAGTTCCTTGTTGGTTGTCCTTTTCCTGTGCTCTCCTTGTGCCCACTCACGGTAATGGACCCACTGTTTGTTCTCTTCCCACCTCTCATTGGCTAGGTCTATATGTTTTCTTGGTCCAATGTGTTTAAGTGCCATTTTTTCGTATTGCCAATTAATGTTTATTTGTTGTGTTAGGGTTTCCTTGGATGGAATTTGTGGCGATTTCCATTCTCTAGCTATTAGGGTTACTGCTGATATTAAGATCTGGAACAGCAGGGACTCCTCTGTTTTGGTCATAACATAAATAGTATGCATTGTTGTAGGGTGAGTTGCCACTGCCTACCCAGCAGGTCACCTGCTAGTTCCTCTACTATCTTCCAAAAATGTTTAATCTCCGTGCACGACCATCATATGTGGCTCATAGAGCCTCCGGTTATCCCGCATCTCCAGCATGTGTTTGGAGAGTTTGGGTATATCCTGGTCAAATGCTCGGGTACCATGTACCATCTGTAGTGTAGTTTCCTTATTGTTTCGAGATGTGTTGTGCAGCGTGTATTACCTACGTGTATTTTAAATGCTCTGTGCCATTGCTCTTTGTCTATGGTTTGTCCCAGTTCCTTGTGCCAAGCTGTTTGGAATGTCATGTCTGGGTTCGCCTCGTCATCTGTGAGTATACTGTAGATCGTGGAGATTGTTTTTTTAGGGGGTTTGTTAGTTAGGCAAAATTGTTCTATGGAGTGTTTGTTGGGTGTCACCTGGTTATTTATTTGTA
Source organism: Pelobates cultripes (assembly GCA_933207985.1). Lineage (NCBI taxonomy): Eukaryota > Metazoa > Chordata > Amphibia > Anura > Pelobatidae > Pelobates > Pelobates cultripes. Next base: position 320,709,179 of record OW240913.1, on the reverse strand, counting down.
CCCCTGTGAGCAGCGATTTCAGTTGTAGGTAGGAGAACAGAGCCTTGTTGGGGATGTCGTGTCGCGCTTGGAGATCTGGGAATGGCAACAGGTTGCCTTCGTGGTATAAGTGTTTGAGCTTAGTGCAGCCTGCCTCGTTCCATTTTTTTATGTCAAATGTTGGGATCCCTGCCGCTATGCACGATATTGGGGCGTCCTCTAGGAGTGTTCCTTCATTCCCTTCCTTCATGCGGATTTCGTCCCAGAAGTGTAGTGTTAGCTGTGTGGTCATTAGGGGTTGTACCTGCTGGGGCCGGAGTTTTTTCGGGAGCCACAAGAGCTCCCTTAGAGATGGGCTGTTTGTCCAATGGGCCTCTATTTGGGTCCATTGTGGCGCTTCTCCTCCCACTGTTGCTGCCTTGATTGCCGTTAGTTGTGTTGCCCTATAGTATTCTTGAATGTTTGGCAGTCCCAGACCCCCGTGTATGGTTGGTTTTTGTAGTATTTTTGTGGCCACCCTTGGTCTCTTGTTGGCCCATATAAATCTAATTAGTGTTTTTTGGAAGGAGATCAGGTACGCATTTGGCAGTTTTATGGGGAGAGTTCTCAGGAGATACTGGAATTTCGGGAGTGTCAACATTTTTATCGCTGTGATTCTCCCCACCCATGACAGGTATTTCCCCTCCCATATCCATAGGGTGGTTTGCGTTTCCTTCATAAGTTTGTTATAATTGAGGTCTAGTAATTTTTCAGTGCATGATGGGATGCGGATGCCCAGGTAAGTTAAGTGGTCCACTCGCCAGTCGAAGGGGAAAGGGGTTTTGAGTCTATCGAGTGATTCCCCTGGTATCCCCATTCCCATGGCTTGTGTCTTTGTGACATTTAATTTGTAGTAGGAGTGTTTCCCGTATTCCGTAATGGTGGCCATTAGGTTGGGGAGGGATATGTGGGGTTGTGTCAGGGTTAGGAGGACGTCGTCTGCAAATAAACTCCATGTATAGAGGAGTGCTGCCTAATCGCCGCCGCTAAAGGCTCCAGGGCCATGACGTACAGGAGTGGCGATAGCGGGCATCCCTGTCTGGAGCCGTTTGAGATTTTGAGGTGGTCCGATACGAACCCTGCATTGATGACCCTTGCTGTTGGTGCATTGTATAAAGCCCTGACCGCTGAGATAAAACCCTCCGGCACCTCAAACTTTAGGAGGACCTGCTCGAGGAACCTCCATCCCAGTCGGTCAAAGGCCTTTTCGGCATCCAGCGACACCAACACCCCTCCCACTTTCAATCTGTGGACACTGTGTACAATGTCCAGAACCTTCCTTGTGTTGTCGCATCCCTGCCTGTTTTTTATGAATCCCACTTGATCTGAGTGTATAACCTGTGTGAGCATTTTGCCCAGACGGAGTGCATAGATCTTTGCATAGAGCTTAACGTCAGTGTTAAGCAGGGATATTGGGCGAAAGTTCTGAGGGCATGTGGGTGGTTTGCCCGGTTTTGGGAGTGTGATGATATGGGCCAGTAGGGATTCAGTGGGTAGCTGTTGTCGTGCAGTGGCTTCATTGAAAGCATTTGTTAGATGTGGCGTGAGGATTGGGGCAAAGTGTTTGTAGTAACAGTTTACGAAGCCATCTGGGCCTGGTGCTTTGCCTAGTGGCAGTAGTTTAATGGCTTCAGCGACTTCTGCAACTGTTATGCTAGCCATGAGTTCCTGTTGTTGCTGGGGTGTGAATTTAGGCATGGGTATGGAGCTTAGGTATGTCTGTATCGCCTGGGGGTCCGGTTGGGGTGTGTGAGCATCCTCGGCTAGGTTGTACAGTGAGGCGTAATATTGTGCAAACCTGTTGCTGATGTCTTTAGGTGCTGTAATTTTGTGTCCCTCAGGTGATGTTAAATACGCTATTTTTTGTTGTGCCTGTTTGTTTTTAAGAAGTTGAGCTGTCAGTTTGCCTGCTTTGTTTCCCTGAGAGTATTGGGTTGCTTTCAGTTTTTGCAGGTAGTAGCCTGTTTTTTCTAGGGTTTGTTTGAGTATGGCCTGTGTGATTGTCATAATGCGCAATTTCAGTTCCTGGGACGGGGTTCGTTGATTTTGGGAGTTAAGGTCCTGCAGATCCCTTTGCCATTGTCGCATCTGTGTTTGCGTTTGTCGCTTCAGGAATGCTGCCCGCTTTATCAGCAGCCCCCTGGTTACTGATTTATGTGCCTGCCATATTGTATTGTGGGATGTGTCTTCAGTGTTGTTTTCTGTGAAGTAGTTGGTGAGCTCAGTTTCTAGTGTTTTTTTGAAAGTATTGTCTGTGAGGAGTGATGCATTGAGTCTCCATGGGCTTCTATGTGTGGTCCGACCATGTTATTTGTTCAATGGAGCAGTCTTTGACCTGTTCTAGATATTGGCTCGCAATCAGTATACCATCGATTCGTGAGTAGGTATTGTGTACTGTGGGTAGGAATGTGTATCCCCGTTCCCCTACGTGTAGTGCCCGACATACGTCATAGTGGTGATTGTCTTGTAGTAATTTTTGTAGTGCCCTGCCCTGTCTCTTGAGTGGCTTCAGTCTAGTGGCTGTGTGTGGGCCTGTGGTGTCCATCAGCGGGTCCAGTACGTGGTTAAAGTCGCCACATATCACCCCTATTCCTTTACTTATAGTCGACAATTTTTTGAACACCTTGTGGAGGAAGTTTCTTTGATCCTTATTTGGGGCATAGACGCTTGCAATCGTGTATAGAACGTCATTAAATGTCCCCACTACCATAGCATATCTACCCTCTGTATCTACCTCGGAGTGCATGAGGGTAAACGCCACATCTCTGCTGACGAGTATTGAGGCCCCTTTAGATTTGGTGGAGTGTGTGGCATGGAATTGGTGTGGGTAGTCTTGCTGGAACAAAGGCGAATGTGCTTTGGATTTAAAATGTGTTTCCTGGAGGCACACTACCTCAGGTTTGAGTTGTCTTAAATCTTTGCGAAGCAAGCTTCGCTTCGCTGGGTGGTTGAGCCCTTTAGTATTGTGAGAGTATATTCTCATGGGGGGTAGTATATTTGGATTTTGAGTTGTAATGGACCTGTAATATCTATTTGCAGGAGGGACACACTTCCCAGCATTGACGAACCAGCTGACCACTCCCTATTTCGGGTCATGTGTTGGTAGTAGCCTCCACTATGTGGGAGAACCTTGTGTGTCTTGGCAGTGGGAAGTAGAGCATGCATTAGTTGTGCAAGATGAAAAACATGGAGGTTAAACAGATAACCTAAAACATTTTGCCATAGTATTGGCCTTGTGCCTCATGTAGGCACTGTGGGGTAGGAAGCTGTGTGCTTCCATGCCTGATCGCATTGGTCTTCGGGGCTAGTCAGGGTGTGTCAGTGGTGTTTGCACCCTCTTTGCGTGTCGGCTGAAAAAGTACCGAGCTCTTGTTATAGGGGGGGTCAGGTCGGGTACGTCTGGGTTCCCGGTTTTACCACGGTTACCCTTGGGTGGTAATGATTTAAAAAATAAAAATTTTAGGGTGATGTCTATCACACTTCGTACCCTGTCAGGCGCCCTTTCCCCCCTCATAGTCAGTGTCCATTGTCTTTGTGCAATACTTGCCACTGTACGTGGATGTGGGCCGCGGCCTTATTTGTTTCTGGTGATTTTCTTCCATGTTGGCGGTAGCTTGGCCCTTGCTGCGGCTTGGGACGGCATCCTCGGTGGTGGCAAGCCCCAATCTTTCAGTGCTTGGATACCGGCTTCTGGGGACGTGATGGCCGTCAGCTTGCCTTCATGCGTGACTAGTAGTTTGACTGGGAATCCCCATCGGTATGGCTTCTTGTGTTGTCTCAGTTGCTCTGTAATTCCTGAGAAGGTTTTCCTTTTTTTCAGCGTTGCTGCAGATATGTCTGCGTAGATTGTGATCCCCTGGTATGGTGCTGGGAGGTTTGGGCGCTGCCTGTTTGCCCTCATGATGTCTTCCTTTACGTGGAAGTCTTACTAGTGTGTCCCGCGGTTCGTCTGCTGTCAGAAATCTCGGCTTGGGGACTCTGTGGTACCTGTCCAGCAGGAGCATGTCCTGGTGGATGTCTGGAATAAGGATTTTGAACAGGCCTTGTAGGTAAGCATGTAGATCTGCCGTGCCGACTGTCTCTGCTACCCCTCTCAGGCGCAGGTTATTCCGTCTGGAGCGGTCTTCCATGTCCGCCAGCTTGTTTCCATAGGACTCTATTGTGTCCTGCATTTCATCCATTTCGGTTCGCATGGCATTGTATACTTCAGCTTGGTCAGCCATTTTGTCTTCCAGGGATGATGTGCGCATACCCAGATCTCGGATTTCAGATTTGATTTCGTTTAGTGAGGTTTGGAGGGTGAGTTGCAGCTTTTGGTGCATGTCATCCAGCATTCTCTGTATTATATTTGGGGTTGCTGGGGCTTCTTCAGCAGTTATACCGCGTGTGTCATTTAGTCCACCATGGGCGCCATCTTGGGGCTCCTCTGATCTCGCCATCACTTTCCCCTGGGCATTCCGGACCGTGAAGAAGTCGTTTTTCTCCCCCTTTTCGGTCTGTCTTCTCCCCTTGTGTTGGGACATTGTTGCTGGGCGATTTCCCGGTAATAGGGTGCTCGTTCCGCTGCTATTTAGGCCATGGTAGCACGGAGCTACACTGACATGCGGCTGCTGTGCTCGAGCTCCAGGCCACGCCCCCGTGTGTATTATTTTTTAAATTACTCTCCACATGCTCTTGCTTTGTGTAGAGGAAATTAAGAATGTAAAGTTAGAAGGGATGCAGGGGAGCAAAACGTATGCAGATTGTCTGACTTAACAAAACTTAACAAAATCTGACTTGGGGGATGGGACCTGACCGCTGAGCGCATGTTAGTTTATGCAGCTCCTGCTCTACAAAACATTTACTGTGAAGTACCTAAGCAAAAACATCAATAACTCGACTTACACAGGTCACCAAGCGAGAGGTGACACCAAGATGTCCATGATGGTAACGAGCAAACAGCCTTTCATGCGGGACTCACCGAAACATTTTGCGTGACCTACAAGCATGGTCGGGGGAGGTGGCCCCTCACCTGTTTCCACAAATGGTTGGAATCTTGAATCTGGGCCCTTGCCCCCCCCCCCCCATTGGACAGGCCCCTGCAGGCTCTAGGAGATAAGAAATTATAAATTAAACATTGTTCAATAAAGGAGAATTAAACATTAGAGCTCTCTTTACGGGGAGTGTTTAGGAAGACTGTAGTCACATACAAGTAGGTGTGATTAGGACTGTATAAACAAAGTTAACTCCTAAATGTCAGAGAGTTAAGCAGTGAAACTAAAGGAGCATGAACAATACACCAAAACTGCTTAATTAAGCTAAAGTTGTTTTGGTGACTATAGTGTCCCTTTAAAATAGTATAGTTTTAATTTAGTTTGATTACCAAGTTTCTCCAGGGACTGAACACCTCTAGCGATCAGGTACGGTAGAGGATTATTTAATGCTGGATGTGAATCTACACATTTGACCCAGAGAGGCTCTGCATGAAAGGTAATTTCATACTCAGCTGTGTTCTCCAAAACGTCTGCAAAGCAAAGAAAGGTGGCAAGGATTGCGTCCATTATTTTTCAGAAGATAAAATTAATAAAATAGGAACACAGTAAAACAAAGACCAGAAAATAAGTTGTATTTTCTGTTTAAAGTAGGACTTGAGAAATGAAATGAAGATTTTCTAAATGCTATATGATATGTGTAGGTGTACAAGATATCTAGAAAAGCAAGCAGGAATGGACAGGATAAGGGATCTAATTATTGTATAAAAGGATCAAGACTCAGGTAAGGGGATTATGGGTGGAGCAGGAAGATGTAGGATGAAGACTCATTGAACCTAATCTTTCTGAGAAGTCTTTATAGCCTTCATTACAGAGCATGTGTTTTGTTTTCATTTCTAGGGCATGTATGTGATATTGTTCAGTACAGGATTGTAGTTAAAAGGGATGTTGAATACAGCTTATTGCAAAAAAAAAAAAAAAGTCTCTTTCCTCCACTCCGTTCAATATCTCACTCTTGGACTCTCATCAAGAAATTATTATTCTTTCTCATAGTATTTAAATTACGTACCATGTCTCTTATCATATTCCTTTACGGTTATTTGAGAATTTATTATGGGAGCACTAGGTTTTAGCCATATATTGGATGGAGAAAAAAAAAAACTGGTATCAAGGGCAATGATATTTTCTATGATGGTCTATAACTAAATTAGGTAGACGCAGACCATGCATCACCTTGCTTTGGATGGAGTTTAAATGGACAACTAAGGCTCCTTCTACTAAGGTAGAGAAGTGCACATGAGTGTCCTAAAATATTCTTTAATCCTTGTGTGGTTATATTAAAAGTTTCTGCTTCTCATGGTTGACATTATAGAGATAAATGATAAAAATGCATATAGGATGTGGAAGAAAATAGCCTGTTGTTTAAAGACACACACCACGCACCATAACCACTACAGCCCTGTAGTTTTTTGGTGCAAGGAGTGCTTAGGTGCTATCCCACGCTAAATAATCAAACCATTTCAGTATTTTATTTTGTCAACTTACCTGGGTCTCTTGGGTACCAGCACCACACCCAGTCTGCAGGAGAAGCCAAATGTGTCTGTAGAATAAAAGACTGCAATCCTTCATTGAGATTTGGCTCTCAGCCAATGAGTGCAGACCTGCATGGCCTGGCTTAGCTCTCCAGAGCTAATTGGATAGTTCTGCAGGACAATACCGGAATCAGGGGTTGTAGCTGCAGTCACCCAGTGGGACCCAAGTAAGTGGTAAAGCAGCCTGTATTGGTTATGTGCTTAGAGTCTTCCTTTAATTCAGAGCAGGCATCAAGCCCATCATAACCATGTCCTTGAGCTTTTGTGCAGACCATGGATTTTTTTTTTTTTTTTTTATGCAATCTGTATTTAGTTATTTTAGAGATACATGGTAAAAGAAATATAAAGACAACAAAAGAATCGAACATAATAAAGCACAAGGTCAACTTGCACATGCTAAGTCAAACTTCAGTTAAGGAGGGCTCTTAAAGTTAATTCCCTTCCTCCAAAATATAATTTGAAAACTGGCCAGCCTTACTGCTAAAATGAATTAGACAATCACGTGACTCCAAACCACAGTCCAAATTTGCAAAAACTGAGTGATTTGTAAGATTAATGTTTTAATGGCTGGTACTGGAATGCATGCATACAGAAAATATCTGATATGTTATGTCCGTGCCAGACAATTATGAGAGTATCTAGTTTAAAGGGTTGAAACTTTTTTCCCCAACATTTTGCATCTAGATGCGAGAAAAAAAAAGAAACGTAGAGAGTGCATCTAAAATGGTGTGTGCCTATCAAGATACATAACATAATTCTATGAGAATTGTCATGCCTTGCATTGACAGATATAAAGAGCAGAAAATTGAATGTCATGTCCCTTTTTTGGACAGGCCTACTAATTTTTAAGCACCTTTCGGCCATCACAAGGGTTGCAATCACATCACTGGCATCCAGGCCCGGACTGGCCATCGGGCACACCGGGCAAATGCCCGGTGGGCCGCGGTGTCCGTGGGGCCGAGGCCGGCAGGGAGGTCCCAGGATCTCCTCAGCCGGTCTTTGCAGGGCCGGCGCTATCTGAACGCCGGCCCTGCAGTAGTCTACAGCGGGCAGGTGGGGAGATCAGAGATCTCCCTCACCGGCCCACATAGAGACTACTGCGGCCGCCGGGGGAGAGAGGGAGGGAGCCAGCCTGCCAGGAGAGGAACCCGGCGGAGCTTTAACTTACAGCTCCACCGGGTTCCTCTCGCGAGATTCGGAGCGTTGCCATGGCAACGCTCCGGGTCTCGCGAGAGTGAACTCTAGCCTCACAGGCTAGAGTTCACTCACCACTAAGACCACCAGGGATGGATGGCAGCCCCAGCAGCAGGATCCCCCTCCCAGGCTAAAGGTAAGCAGGGAGGGGGGAAATAATCACCTAACTAACATCAGCCTCACAGACACCCCTAACACTCACAGCACCCTCATTCACACACACACACTGCACCCCTGACACTCACACACACACACACTGCACCAATGACACTCACACACACACACACACACACACTGCACCCCTGACACTCACACACACACACACTGCACCCCTGACACTCACAGCACACACACACACATTGCACCCCTGACACTCACAGCTTCCTCACACGCACATAGCACCCTCACGCAAACACAGCACCCACTCACACACAGCACACAGACACTGCACCCATCACACACACTACACCCCTTACACACACACACACAGCACCCTCACACACACTGCACAATATGCTTTCCTAGCATTTTTGTCTCCTGGTATCCCAACTATGGAGACACCAGAGACAAATTTCAAGCAAACACAGTGCAAGTATGTTATTGAATTTGCTTGCGCTGTGCAGAACAAATACAGGGTCTTTTTCTCATGCCAGAGCTCTTCAGCAGAGCTTTGCGCATGGTCTACCCTGGAAGAGCATTGAACCAACATGCTCACTTTGTGATGGGGCGTGCTTGTCATTGGTGATGACAAAACACACCCTATCTGGCCCCGCCCCCTTTGTAGTGGGCCGCTGTAATTAAAAAATGCCCGGGCCGAATTATCTTCCCAGTCCGGCCCTGCTGGCATCACACTCAGGATCCCAACCTGATTAATTTCCATACCTACCAAATTTAGGTTTGATTTTATACCTCTTCTTTAAGTTAGGCAATTTTATATAACATATATATATATATTTTTAAGAACAGCTTTGTTAAATAGATGAATTCAGAACGTCAAACTTGAATTGGACAACAGATGTATTGTTACTAAGTAGACTTTGTCAAATTCAGCAATTCAGATTCAGGAACTTTATATACTGTAATGCAAGTGCAAAAAGTGTTAATATAAAAAGTTAAAAACTTGTTACTTTTTTTGTGTTTAGAACTAGTAGTAATTTATTAATGTAGATCTGTCACTTTCTGGGGTCTTTGCATATTTTCAAAGCGAAGGTGACCTCTCCGCTTAGTATCATGTGGCCAAGAAGCCACCAGTTACTTGAAGTTTTTAACTCCTGGAGCTTGATTTGCCAGGAGCCACAGCAGTGCTGTACTCTTGCACATGCACAAGACTACAAACCTGAGGTCTATGGATCCCACAAGACTGCAGGATCCTCCATAGATGACATCTCATGATGAGCGAGACCATGCCAGAATCCCACAGTTGTCACTTGTGACAGCACCTGGGATTGAGCAAAAGATGACGGCTGAGCTCCACATTTTGTCAACCTCAGGTCTATCATAAAACAAAGTAGTGCCGACTTTGTCTGATGGTATCTTTGGATTATGTTGGGATTTCAATGCAGTCAGCATGTCATAAGGATCATAGAAGTGACAGAGTCACTTTAATTAAATAGTGAGTATTTCAGCACACTGGCTGACCAATCTGGGTCAAGTGAAAACATATTATTATTTAATCACTACAAAGACCATATTGTGCAAACTAGACCAAAGTAACTGAAATACAGAAATTTGTCTATTGCATTATTTTTCCACCACGGCTAGTTTGGCCTTAATTTTGAAATGTTACATTTAGGCTACAATAGCAGACTTGGAATGGTTCTCCAGATCCACTACAGTCACAGATTGGCTATTTTTTTTTACCTAAACCTTGCAGTTCAGTGTGCACTAAATAAGCCCCTTTGTGAATTTCTCATGTTATAAAAAAGAAATATCAGATGAAGCGATCCTTAACGTGTCTTCTTTTAACACATCATTCATTTTTACAATAGTTTTTTCGATTGGAAATGGTTAATATATGCACCATAAAATATTTCTTATTACTTAGTGGTTTGTAATTTATGTCAGTCATATGGGGCTCTATAAAAGCCTTACATTTCTTAATTAGACAAGCACACGCCAACCCATTCTGTTCTGTACATTATGCATCTGACCATATGAACTAGTTTTTGTCCCTCGTTGAGATAGAAACTAGTTCAGATTTCGAATCTTGAGAAAAAAAGAATGTATTAAATATTTTTAAATCAGTTTGACTTAATTTAACCTCTTTTCTTCAGTCGGTACTGTTCTCCTATTGAATTAACTAGAAAGACCTGTGACTTGGCATTGTAAAGGTTAACTTTGTGAATAATAGGGAACCTTAAACATGGCATTATACAGGAAGCATTTGATTTCCTCCCGACTGATCTTGCAGATGTTCGTACAAAGGCTCTTGAAAGCTGCATTGACTTCATACAAACAATTTAAATTAACACCATTTCAATGACATGGCTCGCTTCCTGAATTTTCACATAGAGGTTATGAAAGCTGTTAGAGTGATAAAAAAAAACCCAAAAAAAAAAAAACCTGTATATTTACACAGTATGTATATAGTTTGTCTGCATACCAGTTATGTACAGGACAGCAAATAGGGAATGATTATACATCACTATCAAACAATACTAGAGGAAGCAGCCTTCTATAATTAAAGCAATATAATTAAAGGGAAATTATAACCTTTTTATAAGGTATGGTTAGTTAATGCTGCATTCTGTAGCACTGCTTGTTCCTGCAATGAATGTAAAGGCTATTTTGGATAAAGAAGGAATATATTAAAAGTAATCTCAGGTGGAGCAATCACTGTAGAAGCTGTTGTTTGGAACTTTGCCCCTCTGTGAGCATCCATTTTCTTTTTGCAGTCCTTTATACATCTATCACAGTGTGCATTTTTTTCCTTGGTTAACAAACCATTAATCCAGAAATTGAGCTATAATGTTGTCAGAATTTTTCCCCTTCCATATTTTTTTTTTTTTACTAATTTAGTGCTTAATCACTGAAATCTAAATTAAAATTAAGAAAAATAAAAACAAGCTCCTATATAGCCAAGTGTAATTATGATTCCAAGAGTGCTCTGTAGCTCCCGCAATGTAAGCAAGCCATTTTAGAATGCTGCTACCGGCCTCCACTGTAGTTTACAGAGCTCTCTGTCGACCATAAACCGCAATGCAGGGCTTAGCTTATTGGCTGACACTCTAAGTCATTGAGCTAGCCCTGCTCCGCAAGAATTAGCGCAGAAGAGCGAACGGGATCTTCTAAGAAGGATCTTCTGCTCTTTTTTGGCTGTAATGGATTCAGGAAGTGGCACCTGGCAGTCCCAGTTAAGAAGTCAAACTATTGTAAAACAGCTTGACTACTTATAATGTGTGTGGAGGGTGGGGGGGGGAGAGAGGGGCTGGGTACTCCTGGGACCATTGGCACTACAGAACCCTGTAGTAGTTATGGTGTTTGGAATGTTCCTTTAACGCAACTTATAACCTGTCATTTCAATAGTCGCAATTAGTATACGGATTGTCAACCTTACAATATGATTACTTGAAGTACAGTTAGGCAGTTCTATGTGGCCGCTCAGTTACTATAAATACAATCTGCCTGGGATGGTGTATATGTCACAATTAAGCTATTGTGTGCTGTTCCCTTAATGTGTACTTTGCATATATTTTGATCTTAACAGCAGCACCACTTTTAAGTAATGCATGTTCTTGGTGTGCCACCCAATTCCCTTTTATTACGACTAGGCTATTGTCAGCATGATACAACTGCAGCACAGTTAGTGACAATTAACCAATCTAGATGAGTAGCAAGTGCTCTTTTAATAAATAATTTTAATACAAATACTAATGTTCCAGAAAGAAAGATAGTGACAGAAAAATAAAAAAAGTGAAATTATATTTCTCTCTCTATGTATATGTATAAATATTAGCATTCAAGCAGGTCTAGGTGTCGCTATATACACACACACACTAATTGGAAAAAGAACGTGCACCCTCTTTGAATTCTATGGTTTTGGTTTTACCTATCAGGACATTATCAAATTCTCCTGGCAACCCTTCTGAACAAACCATACTTGTTCAATCTTTTTCTAATTGTATTGTAACGAACTTTAAAGGGACACTGTAGTCACCTAAACAACTTTAGCTTAATTAAGCAGTTTTAGTGACTATAGATCATGCCTCTCAGGTTTCACTTCTCAATTCACTGCCATTTAGGAGTTAAATCACTTTGTTTCTGTTTATGCAGCCATTGCCACACCTCCCCTGGCTCTGATTGACACAGCCTGCATGGAATAAAACAGTTTTCACTTTCAATCAGATGTAATTTATCTTAAACAATTGTATATATTGCTCTGTAAATTGAACTTTAATCACATGCAGGAGGCTCTTGCAGGGTCTAGCAAGCTATGAACATAGCAAGGGATAAGAAAATCTAAATTAAACAGAACTTACAATAAAGGAAGAATACACATTAGATGACTCTTTACAGGAAGTGTTTATGGAAGGCTGTGCCAGTCACATGCAGGGAGGTGTGACTAGGGTTCATAAACAAAATTATTTAACTCCTAAATGGCAACAAATTAAGCTGTGAGACTGCAAGGGCATGATCTATACACCAAAACTTTTTTATTAAGCTAAAGTTGTTTGGTAACTAGATGTAACTTAGGTTTTTCGCAATTTCTCTGAGCATTGCACGGTCTGACCTTGGAGTGAATTTGCTGGGCCATCCACTCCTGGGAAAATTGGCAATGGTTCTTGAATGTTTACAACTTTTGAATAATTGTACCGACTGTAGACTAACAAACTTTAAATTGTTTAGAAATGGCCTTATAACCCTTCCAGGGGTCAAGTCCTGGGGAAAAAAGTGTGGGAGCTCACCCAAGAGCCCCCCCCAAAAAAAAACCAAAACACTCATATGCACATATAAACGCATGCACACACATACACTCAGACAGACACTCACAGAAACACACACACATACTCAGACACTCACACAGTGGTGTATTTTAATTGTGTGCTGCCCTAGGCATGACTATACCTGAGCACCCCCCTAATCTTTTACTATACCTGAGTACCCCCCTAAGATTTACTACCCCTTCCTGTCAAGGGCGCACCGCGTCCTGATTAAGAACCCACCCATTCCTCTTATGACTCCACCTTTTTTGGCTCCCTTTAAAGAAATACTATAGTGCCAGGAAAACAAAGCTGTTATCCTGGCACTATAATTCCCTATAGTGCCCCCCTCCCTCGTGTCCTCCCCTCCCCCACTCAAAACTGAAGGGGTTAAAATCCTATGGGTAGTTAGCAGATGCTGGATGTCCTCATGCGCAGGGTGAGGATGTCCAGCATCAGTTAGGCGACTTTTGGTCACCTAACTACCCGAAAGTCCCTCTAGTGGTTGTCTGGTAGAGAGCTACTAGAGGTGGAGTTACCCCTCAAGGTAATTATTGCATAATTAATTAATTATTGCGTAATAATTACACTTGCAGGTTTAAGGGGACTGGGACACTGCACCCAGACCACTTCAATGAGCTGAAGTTGTCTGGGTGCCTATAGCACACTCTGACAGGCACACACACATTCACTGACACACACTGGCAGATACACACTGACAGTAACACACACACACGTCACTGATTTGACACACACACACACACACATTCACTGACACACACTCATTCATTGACAGAGAGACACACACAAACACACACTAACAGAAGCACATAAATGCAAACATACACATGCATAAACTAACAGAAGCATATACACTCATGCACACACACACACACACACGTACAGGGCCGGCGCGTCCATAAGGCGGCACAGGCGGCCGCCTTAGGGCGCACGGGCTCTGGGGGCGCAATATTTCAGTGACCGGCAGGAGGGAAGCTCTCCCTCCTGCCAGGCCACCATCTCGACCCCCGGCGCGGCAGTGCTGTGAACAGGCGCGGCGAGGGAGCTCTAATCTCCACCCTCTGCTCCCTCGCGCGCTGCCTGCTGATGCCGCGGGAGCCGGAATATGACGTCATCAACCCGGCTCCCGCGGCATCAGTAGGCAGCCCGCAAGGGAGCAGAGGGTGGAGATTAGAGCTCCCTCGCCGCGCCTGTTCACAGCACTGCCGCACGCCTCCCAGCAGCCCCAGGGACCGATCCATAATCCACACCAGCTCTCCAGGTAGGGAGGCTGGGTGGAAAATATGTATTTATAAAATAATTAGTGAATGCATGTGATGTGTGTCTGTGAGTGACTGTGTGTGTGTGTGTGTCTGTGAGTGACTGTGTGTGTGTGTCTGTGAGTGACTGTGTGTGTGTGTCTGTGAGTGACAGTGTGTGTCTGTGTGTGTGTGTGTGTCTGTGAGTGACAGTGTGTGTGTGTCTGTGAGTGACTGTGTGTGTGTGTCTGTGAGTGACAGTGTGTGTGTCTGTGAGTGACAGTGTGTGTGTCTGTGAGTGACAGTGTGTGTCTGTGTGTGTGTGTGTGTCTGTGAGTGACAGTGTGTGTGTGTCTGTGAGTGACTGTGTGTGTCTGTGTGTGTGTGTCTGTGAGTGACAGTGTGTGTGTCTGTGAGTGACAGTGTGTGTGTGTCTGTGAGTGACAGGGTGTGTGTCTGTGAGTGACTGGGTGTGTGTCTGTGAGTGACTGTGTGTGTCTGTGAGTGACAGTGTGTGTGTCTGTGAGTGTGTGTCTGTGTCTGTGAGTGACAGTGTGTGTGTGTCTGTGAGTGACAGAGTGTGTGTGTCTGTGAGCGACAGTGTGTGTGAGTGACAGTGTGTGTGTCTGTGAGTGACAGTGTGTGTGAGTGACAAAGTGTGTGCGTCTGTGAGTGACAGTGTGTGTGAGTGACAAAGTGTGTACGTCTGTGAGTGACAGTGTGTGTGTGTCTGTGAGTGACAGGGTGTGTGTGTCTGTGAGTGACTGTGTGTGTCTGTGAGTGACAGTGTGTGTGTCTGTGAGTGACTGTGTGTGTGTGTCTGTGTCTGTGAGTGACAGTGTGTGTGTGTGTCTGTGAGTGACAGTGTGTGTGTGTGTCTGTGAGTGACAGAGTGTGTGTGTCTGTGAGCGACAGTGTGTGTGAGTGACAGTGTGTGTGTGACAATGTGTGTGTCTGTGAGTGACAGTGTGTGTGAGTGACAAAGTGTGTGCGTCTGTGAGTGACAGTGTGTGTGAGTGACAAAGTGTGTACGTCTGTGAGTGACAGTGTGTGTGAGTGACAAAGTGTGTACGTCTGTGAGTGTAAGTGACAAAGTGTGTGTAAGTGACAAAGTGTGTGTGTCTGTGAGTGACAGTGTGTGTGTCTGTGAGTGATTGTATGAGTGTGTGTGCGAGTGTATGAGTGTGTCTGTCTGTCAAATCAGTGAGAGTATGTTTGTCATTGAGTCTGTGTGTGACTATCAGTGTGTCTGTCAATGAGTGTCAATCAGTGTGGGTCTGTCAGTGTCAATGAATGAGTGTGTGTCAGATCAATGAGTCTGTGTCTGTCAGTGACGTCTGTGTGTTTGTCATTGAGTGTGTGACTGTCAGTGTGTACAGAGTGTAGCGGAGCAGAGCGCGGTACAGGAACTTCTGTTTCCTGTACCTGGCCAAACTGACAGGAGGTGCTCACAGAGAGAGCACTCCCTGTCAGTCCGGCCGGGTACAGAAAACTGAAGCTCCTTTAGGGGATCTGCTCCACTCGGCAATGCAACAATAGAGGTAGGAGGCACACCAGGAAGGGGAGTGTGACCACTAAAGGGGTGTGGGGTGCACCAAGGGACAGGGAGGGAATGGGAGAGAAACACCAAGAGACAGGGAAAAGAGGGGGGAGGGGAGAAGAACACTAAGGGACAGGGAAGGGAAGGGACTACTAATGGTCAGGGAGGGGAGAGGGGCTGGTTAAGAGGCACATAGGTGAAGATGTTTTTTTTCGGGGGGGGTGCGGGGGGGCGGAAAAAGGCATCTTCGCCTATGTACCTAAAAATCCAAGCACCGGCCCTGCACACGTACATACGCTAACAGACGTAAATACACTCATACACACATAAACACACACTAACAGACAAACACACACTAACAGACAAACTGACATATACACACACACACTAATAGACATGCACACACAGACATACATACACAGACAGATGTACAAATTATTAATATTATTAAAATTAACATTTCCCACCCAGCCTCCCTACCTTTTAGGAAAGCTGGCATGGAGGGGTCCCTGGGCTCCAGTGGGGCTGCAGTGAGGTAGGCGGCTGTCTCCCTGTCACACGCAGCGAGGGAGCTGTGTTCTCTCTGCTCCCTCTCGCCGAGCGGTCTGTCTGCTAAAGCTGGGAGCCGGAATATGACGTCATTCTGGCTCCCGGCATCAGCAAACGGTGTGCGAGGGAGCAGAGAGAACACAGCTCCCACGTCGCGTGTGACAGAGAGACAGCCACCTGCCGGGGTGGGGGGTCCATCAGGTGGCTCCCCCATGACAGAGGCATTTGGGGGCGCCCCCTGATTAGTGCCTACAGGGGGAACGGTGTTCCTCCTGTGAAAAAAGTGCAGGAACGCCATTCCCACACGTTCCTGCAGGACTCGAGCCCTGAACCCTTCCCAGTTGCTGATGTCTTTCCTCCTTGACATTGTGTTACAACACACCTGAAGGCTCCAGACTAGCAAACTGCTAGACTTTGAATTTTATAGAGGTGGTCACACTTGCTGATGATCAATTAATCAAGGGAATTTGATTAGCAGTACCTGTTTGCTACTTTGAAAGAATTAAGGGTGTACTTAGTTTTTCTCACATTTATTTTTGTTAAATAAATCATGACATGGTGTAATTTGTCATGTGTCTTGTATTTCCCTAATTTTAAGACCTGCTCAGGAACAGATGATTTTTATTATGTCCTGATAAGTAACCACAGAAATCACAGAGAAAGTATATTGGTGCAGCAGTCCTACAGGTAGAATGTATTTTTGTTAAGCAGTATTTCCTGTAGAATTTAAGTGAGCTCAAGGTTGAAATCGGACCCACTAGAAATAAAGACACTAAAATTCCAGTGTAAATACCGGAAGATTTTAACCCCTTAAGGACACGATATGTGTGACATGTCATGATTCCCTTTTATTCCAGAAGTTTGGTCCTTAAGGGGTTAAGGACAATGGGTACCAGAAACTCTGCTGCACCAATAGCTTTTTTGGATAGAAGCAGGGGACACAAATGACTGGAAGAAAGTGGTATAGTAATGCACCAAAGGTATAATTGCAGTCTAGTTACCATTGTCTTCAAATGACTTTAACTCCAATGGGCCCTCCGTAGCTTTATTCCATCTTGCGACTATATAACTGGGACCATGTCCCAAGGTTGGTCTGTTCTTTATGATGACACCAAGCAATTTTACTGGGAAGAAAAATAACTTAAATGAATGAGCATAACCAGATACACGGATAGTCCACTGCCAAGTAAAAATAAGTCAATTAAAAATAAATAAATCAGTATTTAGTAGATAAACCAACGAAAACACGCATGCACTTAATTATGCTTTTTTTTTCCTTTGAGTCTATATAAAAAACACCATGCAAAAGCTGCAGATCTATTGTCTGCAGCCTTTGCAATCCCTTCTCTTTTTCCCCATTCAGAGTTTCTGTGGCTGTCCAATCACAGACTTCCCAGTGCAGCTCAATGAGACATTTTTGCAAGGCAGGTGCTCTGGGCAAATGCTGGGTTTAGCTCCACTGACTTAAACTAGTAGTGAATAACAGGACCTGTTGCCTGATTGACAGTCAGGAGTTTGCAACAAGATCAATTTATAAAACTGTCAATTTCTATTGAAATCTGCACTTTTTGTAAAATGACAAAAAATGGACACACTCTTCACACATATAGCACTTCAGCAAGCTAAACTGCTTTAGGCTTTTGGAGGTGTTTGCTATTCTAAGTTTATCATTTAAAAAGGTAAAGTGATCATTAGAAAACCATTTTGCAATTATGTTAGCACAGCCGAAAACTGATTTTACTATATTTAGGGAGACAGGGGAGGGATTGGGGCTAGATGGTGGTTTTAACACTATAGGGTCAGCAATACATGTTTGTGTTCCTGACCCTCTATGGTTCTTTGAAGGTCAAGGTGGGAAGTTTGCAGAATGTATCTAGCTTGGGTATTTTAGCCTTAAATGTCCAATTAATTATGAATTTCCGTCATTCCTCACTTTAGTGAACAATCCTGTAAGTTGTGGTGACAACCAACAAGCACAATTTAGGATGAAATATCTGTAAATAGTTTTTGTCACTACACGACAATCCACTATTTAGTGACTAAACCCGAATTGTGAATTCAGTACTAGACTTGTGCACAAATGCGTTTCAGCTGGTTTGAACATATCAAATTCCTTTTCAGCTATGCCCGACCAAACCAATCCATCTGACTCCACACAGGAAAATCCAGCTTAAACGCATTTGGGCACAAAGCTATTCAAGTACTTGCAGTTAATCAGGTTGACTTGCAATGACCATAGTAAGGCATTAGGGGGTGCTCTTACAGTTTTTTAAAAATCTGTGCACCGTGTCTCCCAATCATAAATTTGACTCCATCTTAATTTTATTGTTCAAATAAATGGTTGGCTATACCATACCAGCAAACACAATAGAGGATATATATACTAAGATGCTAGTTAAGTTAAAATGAATTATTTACTAAAGGCGTTCCATGTACACATTCAAAGAAATCTTTTGCCTGTGCAGAACTGGTGGGGTCATGATAGATAGGTTGTGTAGAGATGATAATAAGCACACTAATTGTGTTTTGTAATTAATGCAACCATTTTCTTAAAATATATTGATAGAATGCTACATTACACAGTGTTGGTATACACAGGGCCGTTGCAAGGAAATTTGCCGCCCCCCATATGCTCTGCCCACCATGTGACATCACAATGCCCCACCCATATGATCTGCCATATGAGCCAACACCAGCGCTGCACACAGTGTCTTTTCTCTGAAAAGGCAGCGTGTTTACATTAAAAAGCCTGCAAGGACAGGCTATAGACACCAGAGCCACTACATTAAGCTGTAGTGGTTCTGGGGACTATAGTGTCCCATTAATGTGAGGTAAATTAGAGATTAGTGCCACTAATAATATACTACTTACCACCAGATGAGGACAATATGATGATGATGATGGGCTCAGGCTGCAGTCTGGCTCCACTAGTCTGGTATTAAAACATGCTCTCTGGAGACAGTGCTCACAATAATCAACAAACAGGAAGCAGCTCCATTTTTTGGGGCTCCTTACACAGCCCAATGTCTGGGCCCACAAGGCCCACCCATAAGTCCACCTACATGGCCCACCCATGAGTTTGCTCACAGGAAGTGGAGTGTATGTGTGTAGGGGATGTGTTGTGTTTTATTGTAGAGGATGTAATGTGTGTGTGTTCTTATGGAATGTAGTGTACATGGATACCAATTTGTGTAAGGGATGTAGTGTGTGTGTATAGGGGATGCAATGTGTGTTTGTTTGTGTGTGTGTGTGTGTGTGTGTGTGTGTGTGTGAGAGAGAGAGAGATATGCATTGTGTGAATCTGTGTTTGTATGTGTAAGAGGTGCAATGGGTATGTTTCTGTGTATGTATGTAATGTAATGCAGTGTATGTAACTGTAAGGGGCGCATTGAGTGTGTGTAAGAGATGCATTTTGTTTCTGTGGGTGTGTGTGTAAGAGAAGCAGTGTGTGTGCGTAAGGGATGCATTGTGTGTTTTTGTATGTAAGGGATGCAGTGTGTGTGTGAGGTATGCATTGTGTGTAATGGATGCATTGCGTGTTTCTGTGTGTGTAAGTGAAGCATTGTGTGTTTCTGTGTGAGTAGGGATGCATTGTATGTTTATGTGTGTGTGTGTTAACCCTGCAATGTAATTATTGCAGTTTATAAAAACTGCAATAATTACAGTTGCAGGGTTAAGAGTAGTGGGAGTTGGCACCCAGACCACTCCAATGGGCAGAAGTGGTCTGGGTGCCTGGAGTGTCCCTTTAATAATCTCTTTTACTCCCCCTGTCACTTAGTGGTCTCATCTCCTCTCCCTGACCCTTAGTGGTCTCCTCTTCTCCCCCTGTCTCTTAGAGGTCTCCCCTCCAGTCCTTAGAGGTCTCCCCTCCTGTCCCTTAGTGATCTTTCCTCCCCTCCTGTCCCTCAGTGCTCTCCTCTCCCCACCAGTCCCTTAGTGCTCTCCCTTGGCCCCCTGTCCCTTAGTGATATCACCTCCCCTCCAGTTAATTAGTGCTCCCCCTCCTGTCCCTTAGTGCGCTCCCCTCCCCTCCTGTCCCTTAGTGATCTCCCCTCCTGTCCCTTATTGCTCTCCCCTCCCCTCCTGTCCCTCAGTGCTCTCCCTTAGTGATATCCCCTCCAGTCCATTAGTGCCTTCCCCAACCCCACTCCTGTCCCTTAGTGATCTCCCCTGTCCCTTAGTTCACTCTCCTCCCCCCTTAGTGGTCCTCTACTCTCCCCCCACTCCCTTATTAGTCCTCTCTCCCCCATTAGTGGTCCTCCCTCACCCCTACCACCTTAGTGGTCCTCTCTCTCCTCCTCCCCACCCCCACTCTTAGTGGTCCTACCTCTTCCCACCCCTTTAGTGGTCCTACTTCTCCCCCACCCCCTTAGTCTTCCTCCCTCTCTCCCTCCCTCCCTCTTAGTGGTCCTCCCAATCCTCCACCACCTTAACCCCTTAAGGACACATGACATGTGTGACATGTCATGATTCCCTTTTATTCCAGAAGTTTGGTCCTTAAGGGGTTAATGGTTCTCAAATACAGGATAAAGAAATAAACCAGGGATCAGGCATAAAAAAACCAAAATACACTTGAATGTTGAAAAGTAATTGAACTTTCAAAACTGCAAATATTGACTGAATGTGGGCCGAATTTAAATGATAAAATACCATTCTATTCCGAATAGAATTAATTAAAATGGTGCAAAATGGGTATACGGCTGTACTGCAAAATATACACTAGTGTTCACTTGGTAATTTCCTTGTCCCCCCCACCCCACCATCCCAAAAAAGATTTTTTTGTCCATTAAAATAGCATCAAATCGATCAAAAATACAGTGTAGACATTGTTGATGATGTAAATGATCATTGTAAGTGGAAATGGATGATTATTAGTGGAATATCTACAAAGGCATACAGAGGCCCATTATTATCAACAAATTGTCCTGTGTTCCAATGGCATGTTGTGTTTGCTAAACCAAGTTTATCATTTAAAAAGGTGAAGTGATCATTAGAAAACCATTTTGCAATTTTGTTAGCACAGCTGAAAACTGGTGTGCTGATTAAAGAAGCAATAAAGCCAGCCTTCATTAGACTAGTTAAAGGGACTCTCCAGTGCCAGGAAAACAAACAGTTTTCCTTGCACTGCAGGTCCCCTCTCCCTCCCACCTCCCATCCCAAGTTGCTGAAGTGACTTACCTGTATCCAGCGCCGATGTCCTTCGGCACTGGGTCAGGCTCCGCCTACGCTCCTAATGCGCATGCATTAGACCTCCCCATAGGAAATGCTTTCAATGCTTTCGGCGATGCTGGAGGTCCTCACAGAGCGTGAGGACCTCCAACGTCGTATAACATACTTTTCGTGTTCTATGAACACGGAAGTGTCCTCTAGTGGCTGTCTAGTAGACAGCTACTAGAGGAGGACTTAACCCTGCAAGGTAAATATTGCAGTTCATGAAAACTGCAATAATTACACTTGCAGGGTTAAGGGTAGTAAGAGTTGGCACCCAGACTACTCCAATGGACAGAAGTGAAAAGAACTTTCTTCTGAAACTGGTCAGTCTATTCTTGTTCTGAGAAATATAAGGCAATTATTCCATGTGAGGAATTGCCAAGAAACTGAAGATTTCGTACAACGTTCGTACAGAAAGAGGAAGGGGAAGACAAATATATTAGAGTATCTCGTTTGAGAAATGGTCACCTTACAGGTTCTCAACTGGCAACTTAATTAAATAGTACCCACAAAACACCAGCCTCAACGTTAGCAGTGAAGAGATGAATCCAGGATTCTGACCTTCTAGTCAGAGTTGCGAAGAAAAAGCCATATCGAAGACTGGCCAATAAAAATAAATGATTAAGACAGGCAAAAGTACAGACAATGGACATAGGAAGATTGGAAAAGAGTGTTATGGACTGACAAGGTTTGGAGATGCTCTGACCCAGTAATCTATTTGGCCCTTGTAAAAGTCACTGAGATCTTTTCACTTGCCCATTTTATCTGCTTCCAACACATGAAATTCAAGAACGGACTGTTCCCTTGCTGCCTGATACATCCTACCCCTTGACAGGTGTGATTGTAATGTTATAATAAATGTTATTCACTTTTAATGTTGTGGCTGATTAGTGTATGTGCATCTGCAGACATACTAATTACACATTAAGAAGACAGATGACAAAAGAATGGTAGGTCCACATTTTCTAATATTTGTTGAACACGAAAGCACTGCTGCTTCCTTTACAGACATTTCTGAACTATTTTGGTTTTGTGACAAAAATAACCTTTGAATATTTATAGCTTCAGAAGTAACCACGGAAACTTTCACAGGTCAATTTAACTTAAACCTATTCAAAGGACATTTATTTAACCCCTTAAGGACACACCTTCAGAAATAAAAGGGAATCATAACGGAATATTTCCGTCATGTGTCCTTAAGGGGTTAAAGGGACAGTCTACAGTCTATGCATCGTAAATACTGCACCTCATTCAAGTGGCTACAGTGCTACCAGTCTATGGCTCCTGTCCTCTAGTGTTTCACACTAAGACAACCACTAGAGGCACTTCCAACTAAATAGCAGGGAAAACTCTGCTATCCCATTGTACAGCACTATGGAATTTGCTGGCGCTATATAAATAATAATTTCAATCAGATGGTCTCATAGAGATTGGACTAGCTGAGATCACTGATCAGTCCGGAGAGAAAGAGAAAAGGTAAGTACAACTGCTTTTTAACTTGTTACATGGGGGGCTGGGCCTAAACTTGTAAAAGGGCACTATAGCATTAGGAATAAACATTTGTATGCCTAACACTATAGTGTTCCTTTAATTTCCTGGATGGCAACAATTATATCTATATATTACAGATGGATGGGGCCCACTTATAATAGCAGTTGATATGTTTTAAAGAGCACTCCTTATAAAAGGCTACATTTTCTATCTGTGTCAGAGTTGGTCTTTTAGTTTTTTTTCACTTCACTGAAGCAACTAAACCTTATTTAATCACATTACAGTGTTTTTTGTTTTTTTTAAATTCTTTATTTTTGTAGTGCTTAAGTTTTTAACAGATGGTTGTGAGGTACCCCAAAGGCATTCCTCCAACTCATTAGAGACATTTGAACCATAGGCGTGCGCAGCCTATTGTATAAGAGTGTGCACCCTAAAGCACAAACACACATGCTGCGTGTGTATATATATATATATATATATATATATATATACACACACACACACATATATACTGCTGTGTGTGTAGGGCGGGGGCACTGTGTGTGTGAGCACTGTGTGTGTGTGAAGGCGCTGTGTGTGAGGGCGCTGTGTGTGTGTGTGTGTGTGTGAAGGCGCTGTGTGTGTGTGAGAAGGTGCTTTGTGTGTGAGGGTGCTGTTAGTGTATGTGTGAGGGTGCTGTTAGTGTGTGTGTGAGGGTGCTGTTAGTGTGTGTGTGTGAGGGTACTGTTAGTGTGAGAGTGCTGTTAGTGTGTGTGTGTGTGTGATGGTGCGGTGTGTGTAAGGGTGCTATGTGTGTGAAGGTGCTGTTAGTGTGTGTGTGTAAGGGTGCTGTGTGTGTGAGGGGGCTGTGTGTAGGGGGTGCTGTATGTTTGGGTGATTGTGTGTATTGTGTGGGGGCCATTTAGTAAATATCCCCCCTCCCTTCCTACCTTATGCCTGGGAGGGGGGATCCTTTCTGCTGCTTCCATCCCTTGTGGTCCAGTGGAGAGTGAACTCTAGCCTGCGGGGCTAGAGTTCACTCTCGCGAGATCTGAGCGTTGCCATGGCAACGCTCAGAAACCCGCGAGAGGAACCCGGCGGAGCTACTGGCAAGAGCTCCCCGGGTCCTCTCCTGCCTCCCTCCCTGCCTGTGGGTCGGTGGGGAGGGAGGCTGAGAGCAGAGCCGGCGCTCGGATAGCGCCGGCTCTGCATGAGCCGACAGGGGAGATCCTGAGCTCTCCCCTGCCGGTCTCAATATACATAGGCATGCCGCGGGGATTAGGGTGTGCCTAGGCACACCCGGCACACCCCGTGCGCACGCCTATGATTTGAACATAGAGGTACATGAGAAATCTAGCACAATTTTTATGTTTAAAGAGAGTTTGAGTAGTAAACAATAGAGGGTCTAACTGCTAATTCTGTCTCATAGCTGATAACATTGCTGGTATATCTAGTTAGTTGATTTTAAGCATTTTAGAGTAACATACGAGCTGAGTAATACAGGCTTAGTCTAGCTTTTATACAGGAGTTGATTACAATTGGTTGGTATAGGCTGGCAGCGGAGTTAACCCCTGGTGCGTTTCTGGTTCTGTAGCGTGATTGTGGGCATAGGTTGGCAACCAAATATTTTTAAAGAAAAGGAAATTAACAATAATGGTACAAATAAAAATGATGAGGCAATACTAATGTGCACAGATTCCTAACCCGCTATGCTGTGAGACTAGTCATATAATGGGCTTGCATACAGGAAGCAAAATTAGTACATTGGCCCTGTTTATATGCAGTTCTGTTCCCGTGCTTTTTTAGTTTTAATGGCAAGAATTGTAAAAATTAAGATAAAAGTAAAAATAGATGCTTGTAAAACTCTCGAGTCTGGTAAGGGTGCCCTTGGAACTACTTGCCAGGGGTGGGAGAGTCCTCTGCTTATCTGTAGGGTCAGCCAATTCCCCATTCGAGCCCCATTCGAGCCAGACTAAATTCTGCTATAAGAGTCCCAGTGTCAGGCCCAGCATCCTGCAGGAGTGGGGGCAGGTAAGGGTGTAGTAGTGTTCCGGCAGGGTGTCCGAAATCTGTCCGAGCTGCGCTAACTGCAGCAGTGGCATGCTTGGTTTGTGGTGCATATTATTTGCACTGCACCTTACTGGGTTGTGGGTCTGGTCTCCTGGTGTTGGGTCTCCGCTATCCATTTGGCGTGAGGACGGGTTGATGTGCGTCCATGCGATTGTTCTCTTGTTCTGGAGGGCCGTCGGTGTGCTCATGTTGCCGCCCAGTTGATCTCTGATCTCCCGCTGCTTGTGGTTGTCTCGTTGCCTCCAACCCCTGGGTGTTTCAATGCCGGGGGAGTCTGTGCTTCCTCCCACTTGACCTGGTGTGGGTGAGCGTGTAGCCCGGTTTCCGGCACAGCCCCTGGGTCCGTCGGGAACAGAAGGGCCTCCAGCTTTTCCCAAAAGATTTGGAAGGCTCTGTCCAGCCGATTCTCGACCTCTGGCAGCGCACCGTGAGTGCTGGGAAAGCACGTCGCCTCCACCATTTTGGGTGCTGTGTCATTGCTTGAGGGAGGCCTCTGTGTCACCACGGCAGTTTTACCGGGCTGTATCAGGGTCTCCCGAGGTCCATAGGGGGAACGGGGGTCTGGTCTCTGCTTGTCGGCCGCAAGTGCCAGCGGGGGAGCAGCCGTCTCCCTCATACCGACCACATGTATAGGCCTCATGGGGTGAACAGGTGCAGTAAGCCGGAATCGTAGCTTGTGTGGCATCGTTGTGTGCCCCTGGGTTTCTCCTGTCATATGGAGGCCCTTTTGGACCGATCAGATCCCGTTTTGGCTATTGAAATCCAATTATTTAGCACCGCTGAGCAGGAGCTTTTCGAGTTTGCTTCCTCTGCTCTCAGCGGTCAGGCCCCGCCCCCATTACAGTGGTTTTTTTGTGGTAACCTCCGATCATTTTAGAGGCTGGTGAGAAAGCTCAGTGGGTTAATGCATTGTCAGTAGCATCTGTTAAACCCTTGACAAACTATTCAACCGTTGGGTCGCAGGTTCGACTCAGCCCTTCATCTTTCCGAGGTAGATGAAATGAGTACTATTAAATTGGGTAACAGTAACAACCCCTGGATGTTGGGTTAAGGTAACAGACGTACTTTAAAACCAGAGTAAAATGAATGTACCTTTCCGGGATAATACTTTGTTATTGTTATTATCGGTTTTGTAAATATGGGTGCTTGGTACGCATGAATGAGAGTACAGCACTGATGCAGCTCCTGGCAGATGTAACACCAGTGGCCAAAGCAGGTTTTCAAGAAAAAGATTGAAGCGGCTGTGAGAGACACCTTCAGGTAAAATAAACCTACATTGCATTGCTCCCTGCGGCCACCAGACCCAAGCCAGAGATGTCACGTTCGAGGGTCATTACAAAATATTCTCAACCAAATGACTCTCCAGCCAAACAACTCATCTCTCTTATAATTCATTTGCAAACAATGCATCAATCACACACTTCATCACCAGGGTCTTTTGAGTCCTACCTTATCTCCTCCTATTTAATATTTTTGCTATTGTTGGACTCGAAACTTGAGTAGCTGATCTCTACCAGTCACTATTACATAACTCACAGCTCATTTACACAGAGCAGCCTATTTTCCAGGGCTAACATCCCAAAACTCAATCTTGAGGAAAGTGAAGCTTTCGTGCTGCCTATCAAAGAAGACAAGAAAAAGCAAAGAATATCAATAAAAAAAAAAACTTCTCAAAGCTAAAATGTAATGCAACGTGAGTTTAGAACATACTATTATACAATATTAGCCCCATTGGTGGCACCTTGCCTAACAATGGGTTACAATAAACAAGTTGAAGGAAAGCCTTCCCATCTGATTTTAGCCACAAAGATCTAAAATCTAAAAATCTGGTGGATGTCTTAATCAAGTATGGTACTAGTAATTTTGTACATAGTCTCAGCAGAGTATGTAAATGTGAGTGACGTTGAGGATCTGTATAGAAGGCAGATAAGTCTGTAGGAGGAGAGAAGCTATACTGATCTTCATCGCCCCTCACATTTACATTACTGGTACCATAATTGATTGAGACATCCACCAGAGACTATGCTCGAATATGCTGACTACTCTCTCAACTGTATGTTATTGTTTGCCAGTCTAAGTAAAGATTTTTATTTTTTTTCCGTATTGGTGTGGTGTAAATGATTAGAGGTAAAACAATATATATATATATATCAAAATACATACTTGACTCTTAAATAGATTTAAAATATTTTATTGCGTATGTTGCCTTAGTGCAGATTAGTCAGCATCACCCATATGAGGCCAACTGAGGCACCAAATTAGACTCCAAGAAAGGTGTCTGAATGGGTCTGATGCTGCAGGGGTTAAATTCTAGGTAGGGCTGTATATCAATGTAAGTTGATGGGTATATGCAACTAAATGGAAGAATCCAGTTTGGAGCTGCATGCCAGGGAAGTAGTAAAGGAAGGAGCATGAAGGGGGTGATTAGGGACTTCACTGGTTAATTTTCGAGCTGTGAATGGAGTTACATTTCAGTACCACATCCATTATATTTTCTGATTTTATGATAATTGGGGTGTACATGAGAGCTGCCATATGGTATGTAGAATTATTATGCTGCAGAACAGCAATATATGTATGTATTAGTTATTGAGATTCCTTTCTGCTGTATTGGAATACTATATACATACTGCAAAATATGCTATAAGGAATGTAGCAAAATGAAAAAACTCGGTGCTGAATTTTTGGGAATAATAAGGGACTTACCTTACCTTATGTGGGTAATATGGAGTATCAGGACGGGGAAAGATGAGCACAACTGAGGCTGCAGGGAGGTAGGGTGAATAAGAGGATCAGGGCTTCAGTTGTTACATTTTGTAACTGCTTATGAACGGAAATGTAGTTGCAAGGGAGGGTGGCTGGAATGGGATGCAGGGGTTAAACCACAGGTCTCCATGTAACGGTCATATGTGGCTTAATATGAGACAAGAGGGTTCATTTTCAGGACTGCCATTAAAAGGAGTCTGGATGGCTTATGCACAAGCTTGGTAATCAAATAATAAAAGAAAAAGGGTTGCATGGGTTAACATCATAGCTGTACGAGAGTGAAGAAGAAGAGGCTAACACTGCTGGTTTTAGCTGCTGAGACTTGACTGATTGCAAGTTCATGTGCAGCCAGGCAGCAAACAAGTTGCAACACTGCATTCTATCAGAACTCTATAATTCTAAACAGCAAGTGGTGGAATCATTTTGCATGCTAGCATTCTCCCACACACCAGAAAAGAAAAACAAACATAAAAACACAAATGTGAGGTGGCCTTATCAGAAAAATAAAGTTTTTTTTTTCTTTGTTTTTTTTAGAAGCCCTGGGGAATACATGCCAATCAGCCCTTGCTCCCTAAATATGCACCTACCTGGCTACATTACTCACTCCACCTCTTCTATTCATCCTCCCCCTTTTTTTAAACACCCTCCTCCAGATTGCCCCCCCTCCTTATCCCCCCTTCTCAGCTCCATTTCCCTACTCTCCCCCTCCTCTCTCTCTCTTTCTCCCAAGCCTGTGTCCTTGCAGCTGCTTGTTGCTGGGGAGGGTGACGTCATTGCTTCCGCCCCACTTCCTCTGTGTGTGAGTGTCTCCTGCTGGTGGTGCTTGCGGTGGGTGAAGCTTCGTACACACTCACTCACTGAGACCGTGCGAAGGGGGGGGAGACAGACATAGAGAGAGTGAGAGACAGAGGCTCCAGCATGGAGTAACAGGAGATGGGGCTCGGACGGGGCCACCAGCAGCAGCAGCCAGTCGGGCGGGGCAGCAGGGCTGCCTTCTTGTAAGCCAGTCCCTGGGAGGTGCACGGCTGATTACACCGCTGGCCTTGGGGGGAGACCGATTCACTGGAAGGTGGGGGGAGGAGAGAGAGCCGGGGACCCCCTTCTTCTCGCGGAGCCAGTGGGGTATGTGAGGGTAAAGATGAGCAGCTCGGAGCCCCCCGAGACGGGAGACACACGGTGATCGGTACAAAATGAGCGAGGAAGCCTCCCCGGAGGAGTAAGTGCCTGATCCTTGTATTATTATATTTTTTGGGGGGGTGGAGGGGATTGGTAGGATGCAGATGGTGGGGGGGCCTTAATATTTGGGGAGTCCTTGCATTGCACTGAATTGCTCTTCATGGTTGGGGTTTGGTGGCCTCCAGTGTACTCTGTAGAAAGTTGGGGAATGGGCAAGACCTGATTCTTGTATTTGCTCCAGATTCCCCGAAAAATCCATCTAAATTGGGCTGTGCATGCTGAGGGATAGTGGCATTGCCCCCCCCCTTTAGCCCTGCTTTAACACCACCAGTGCTAACCCATCCTGCAGCCAGAGATGCATGGCAGAGCTCCGCATGGCATGCTGCAAGTTAAAGCCCCTGGTATGGCTGTATGCATGGGGCCTGCAGAGCTGTTGCCATGTTACAGGCTGTGTTTTTTTTATGAATAAAAGGCTAGATACAAGCAGAGTTCCAGGTTGTAATGCAAAGAAGGACTAGTTGCAAGAAAGATTTAGTTTTATTTTGATTGTGTTAATGTTTCCATTTAAAAAAAAAATAAAAAAATTTGTTTCTGCATGCCATTTGCAGTTCTCTCACACTTCCACGTCGTGTGTTTATGTAAACCTGTGGCTTTAACCCTATTGCTGCAGGAGGCAGGGCTGCATACTGAGTTATTTGAAAATTTAAGAGTATTTAGTTGCAAAAAGTACATCCTAAATATTTGTGTGTTCGACTTTTTAAAGAAAAATGACAGTGGTTGCATATAAAAAAAAGTTATGCAGTCACTGCGGGTCTGCAGAGAATTTGTGAGTTACGGTAATCTGGTAAATTAGGTAGTTAACCACTTAATGATCAATCATTCTAACAGTTTAGCAGATCAATCTCGACTTTGTGTATGTCCTCGTACAAGGCTAAATCGTATGTCTGTGTAGCAATTTGCCTAACTGACCATAAGGGGTTAACTACTGTCACCTTTAGATGGGTTCCATTCTCTAGCTATCTCAGTCCTGCTGATTTGACGAGTAATTTGCTGCATATGTCAGAATTACTAGTTGGGGGGGAAATGTACAACACCTCTTTGCTGGTCTTAGTTTTGGAAGTCTGTTGTCAATTTTGTTTCTTAGTGAATAAAATCCCCATTGTTTTAAGGCTATGCAGACACTTTTTTTGTTTTGCACAGCTAAAAACAAAAGCGCATAGTGCATGAATTTGTACACTTTGACTCCTGAGTTGTGATGGACTACTATTCTCATAATGCCCAGTTAGCAAAACATGGTCATCAGAAGCTGGTGTGTGAAACAACTTTGTGTGCTGTAGGTGAATGTTTGAACCGTAGCACAGTTTAGAGTTTATTATTGGAAGTCTGTTCATAATACATCTAATAACAAACTTTTGGTGATGTCTGTAATGTATTCCAGTGTTGTTGTTTTTACTATGTGAACAGCAGAACACATATTACTTGCCACATGGAAATCACTAGCCCATTGGTGTGGCAATTAAACTGTAACATTTTGTTTGACCAGTCTATGGAATTTGAGGTTCTGAAATATGACATAATTGGTGCCCAACTCGTTTTAAGTATTGTATTTAGAATCCAGATTACTTTAAAACTCTGCAACATTGGACAGTGTCTGTTGTTAAAATAAATAACTTTGGCATACATTATCAAATATGCAATGAATCTTCAATAATTTGTAGATTGTTGTGTTATATACATCATTCAGTTTGATAGTAAAATCTTTTAGAGATTAAAACAAGCTCTTTTTTGTACCTTTTCACAACTGTACCTGCCAAATTATAGTACCAGCATTCTCTAATTGACAGCGACTTAATGCCTACAGTTTAATGTCAACTTGCATTTTTATCCTTGAATTGCCAACAAGGTTATTGCAAGGAAATGTGTGTACTATAATGACTTTTCCACCTTAAAGGCTGGAAATCATTGTGTCAGTAGTAGTTGGCTATGAAATCATATTCTGTAGTTAAGAATGCATTGCAGTTAGCTATATTGTTCTGCTAATCCAGTTAAAAAAATAAATTTAAAAAAAATCA
This sequence comes from Pelobates cultripes, assembly GCA_933207985.1. NCBI lineage: Eukaryota > Metazoa > Chordata > Amphibia > Anura > Pelobatidae > Pelobates > Pelobates cultripes. The sequence continues at coordinate 320,678,373 of OW240913.1, read as the reverse complement.
CGAATTGTGTTTTTAATATCAAAGTATCTGAGGCCCATGGCGATGTCTTCCTTCCAAAGGCCTCTTTGTTGAGGTTTGCAAAATATTCAAAAGCTATGGCATTTGTATTGGGTTCCAGTGTTCTATCAGGTGTAAACTGATCTATGAGAGGAGCAGAACTCATCAGGAATGTGCCCTTTTAATGATAATGAATTTGAGAGTATTTAGCAGAAATAACTTCATGGTATGAAATAACTGGTCTTCTTGTAATCACTTGTGTGTGCGCAATGTCTGCATAATATGTAAAATTGCTTTGATAATGGTTGGCATTACACTGAAAAAGTAGCAGTTTTGCAATTTGAATGGGTTAACTTCAAGCTGTCTGAAAAGAACACCTTTAATGAGATGGCTGTGGCATTATAGTTATGCCCTGAAAATAAGGTTTTTGCCCAGCCCCTGGTCCTTGAGAGTTAAGAAAATATTTAGTTTTATACCAGCCCATATATGGCGCTTCGTTTTTTCTTTTAAGTCATTGAGAAGTATTACATCCTTTTCAATCTTTCATGTAAAATCTTCATTGGAAGTGCCCAGATATTGTGCTAACAAATTACATGAATCAACAACAATGGGTTTAAATTCAGCATCTTCAGAATACAGTGGAATAGGTAGGTGTATGCCGGTTTTGTTCAAAGTAGGACTGTGGCCTTGTTTCGGTAAAATTTGGTGTTTGTTCATTCGTATAATTTCTTGTAAAAAGTACTTTTTCATACCTTAGATAATCACTCTTTTCACTAAATTTGCAATTGTTGAGAATTAACAAATGAGCTGTACAATTTGGCCAGAACAGCAGAATTTTGAGAAATTGTGTAACTCAAACATGTTTCCAGATCTTTTTGGCTCAACATATGTTTTCATATTAGTAAATACAACCCACCGTCTGCTCTCCTTTCTAAATCAGATTTCTGCAGATTTCATTAAAAGTGCCTACCTGTATGTGTGGCTTTTTTTTTTTTTTTTGTCAGCCTAACTATATTTCCTTTGTACTTTGCTCCAACATTGATTGTCTGTAAAGTACTGCTTACACTTTGTGTAGCTTGCTCGGACCTTTCTCAAATGTTGGATAAATCTGATATTACTTCTTCCAAAAGCTTGTTTTTCCTCTAATCGTGGAACAGACATTTTTGGTTTCCTTTATAAAAGTAGACTATCAAAGTGATTTCCTCAGGCTGTAAAAAAACATTCTACTCCACCTCAAGCAGGAAAGGAAGGCTTTGTAGCATTTTTAATATGAGCTTGTAAAACCCTGTTAGCACGTGCAATCTTCTAACCTATTGAGCATAGCTTTTGCTTTTAGGAATTTTTTTCTTTTTCAACCCAATTCTTTTGATTGTTGAGTGACCATTGTTTTGGCATTAAAGCATAATTAGGTGAGTCCTCCGCTAAACTTGGAACTGTAGATAATTGACAAGGGAATTTTCAAATATTAGGTTCAATAACCAAAGCATAACTACTTTATTTTTATTGTTTGGCTCTGCTATATTGAAGTACAAACGACAATACCATTGTCAGTTCTCTCATTTAATGAATATCCTCAAATATGTTTTAGAATTTAACAGTTTATTAAAATGTAAAAACAGGGTTTACTCACTAAACAGTTCATTGATGGAATTGTGCAGCCTAAAGCACAGAATTGGGAAATATTCTTTAAGCCAGCTATGCACTTTATGCATGAATACTGCAACTTATTTTGCAATTTACAATAATTCAGTGCTTAGCTTAAACCTAAGCTACATTTCCAACTTAGTATCTGGTCTGAAACTTGCAATTCCCTGGTAAATTCCTTGTTTAGTCAAAAACCTTGTATGAGAGGGTCATGTCGCAAAGCCTAGAAAAGAAAATATGGGATTTTGGATAATGCATTTTTTTTTCTTCCTAATTTTATTATATATTGTATTCGTGCCTAAAGTGTATGTGTAAAAAAAAAAAAAGTTACCTGTTCTATATTTTTCCTGTTTATTTTCCCCCCCCCCCCATTTTGTTTTAATAGAAGGGGTGTCTGAACAGCTAGAATTTTAAATTATTCTCTTTAAATTATGCCATTAATAAATAAACACTGCAACTTTTTATATATGTGTGTGTGTGTATATATATATGTGTGTGTGAATGAACCATACCAAACCATCTGGGCAGTGTAATGACCCCTGTGGTCCCCACCTATGGTGTCTGGTGGTTTATTTGGGGACATCTGGCAAATATTTGGCAGCAGCCCCAGTCCTAACACAGTGCACCATGGGTAGGTCCTCAGCTGTTATTCCAGAACTACAACTCCCATGACGCTTTGCCATCCCCAAGGCTTGCAGAGCAGTGTGGGAGTTGTAGTACAGGCTGTGGTGTGAGCTGTGCTCTCCCTCCGCCATGCTTGTGGTTTATTTTCCTGTCACGTTGTTATTCATATGCAGGCTGCCGCTCATTCATAAAACGCTCACCGCGGGCAGGCGAGGTGGGTGTGAGACGACCTGCAGAGGGTGGGGGCAGGGGGCGTGCTGCTGCTCCCCCTGGATTCCCCCGCAGGCCGCGCGGCTGGGTGGGGTCGGATGTTAGTGCCATGGAACGGGTCAGGGCTGGATAGGAGGGGCGGGGTCAGGGCTGTCGATTAGCATAACGGGGCGTGTTCAAAGGGTTAGAGGAGGCGGGGCGGTTGGTTACAGCGCGGGGGGAGTGGGCGTGGCCGGTGGATGTCGCTCGGATTCCGTATCTGGAGAAAGAGAGAGCGCGCGCGCCGGCACGGACCTATTTGTGAATAGAAGCAGAGTGTGGGCGCGGTCACGTGACCGCAGCCATTCATAAATTCTGCAGTCCCTTCCCAGGCTCCCGTGCGGCCGGCCGGCTTGCTATGACGCACTGCCAGGAGAGATGGACCTGCCGCCATGTTTATCATGGGCAGAAAGGGGCAAGTCTGGGGAGACGTGGTGGTGGATGTTGAGACGTGCTAGTGGTTTCTATGCTGGCTGCACCATACTTGGCACTCTGCTACCAAAATTGATTGATTTTTTTTTTTTTTTTGGCTTTGATTTATTTGACCTGGTTGCCTGTGGCTGTCTCCCTCAGTTAATGTTTCTAATGATAAGTCCTGCTAGAACCTAGGGACTGCTAATGTTAACCACTTATTTACCAGGCAGGCAAACCATTTATTGGGGTAACATGTCACTTGTCATTGGTAGTGAATAGCCTTCCATTGCGAAAGGAATTATAATTATTATATATTTTTTTTTTTTTAGACCTAGCTGGGAAAATCAACAACTTGAGATTTGTTCCCCACACCCCCCTCGAACATTCTAAATTAAACTATTTTAGAAGACCGAAGATGTTTTCAGTGCGGCTCTTGTGATAGACTGCTGCATTAAACTGTAATTTCGCTAAAGTGAAAATTCAAATTTAAGGTCGTAATACCCAAACTGGTAAATGAGGGAATCTCCTAATTTAGCCCTGCTCCCAGATTGTATAATTGTATCCTTTAAATTTGAAATTCACTTGGAAATCTTACTAAAGTGAGTAATCATGTAAGAATTTTGTTGTAGACCGTGCATAGAAATGGTTGCAAAATGATTTTAATCTTGATGAAATTTTGTAAACCTGGAAATAAAATATTTCATTATCACATCTGTGGCTGAAAGGCATTAAATAATTGTACTCCTCATTCATGATGGATGGAAACATTATATAAGTGTATATGCCAATGTATCAGAGGTGCTTATTTTACCATCTTGATTAGGGGGGGCTCTCACTATGGCCACATTTTAGTCCTAATTGGCCATTTAGTCCAGTCTCAGCATGTCACTTGACCTTTGACATTAAATGTTGCTGTGCCCAATCAAGTACAAACATATGTTTTCAATCCATGTGGGTTTCTTTGTCTCCTTGCGGCTTTATACATCCTGCCTGGAAGGTCTGTCTCAAACACAAGGGAATAAAATGTTTGCATATCTCATGTAGAATCAAAAAATACAAATCCTAATTAACATGTGTTTTGATCTATAACATATGGTGATCAAACAGGAACATAACTGGTTATTTCTATTTTGAAGTTTTTTTGTTTTTTTTCTTCTATAAAACATATGTAGATCTTTAACTAAAAAAAAAAGTATTGCACTTGGTTTGAACTATTGTAAATATATTGGGATTGCATGTAACTAAAGCTGCAGTTTTGAGTTGTTTTTCAAATGTGTTTTTAAGGCTTGTATATTTTGGACAGCAAACATTTTTTGCTGAAGGAATTCTGAGCTTGCCATATTAGTTACAGAAACAAGCATTATGTTGCAGGACATTCAGTCGTTCATATATTTGAAACCGTGATGTGCTTTTACAAGTACATCCAGGGCTGTTAACTAAACTCATTTATTGAGAGATATATGGCAACATTTGCACTAAAGTAGCTTATTTGTAATAAGTATCCAACGCCGCTGTATTCTGTATAGGCATTGTTAGCCTCAATTTTGTAATTTTGGTTTCTTTTTGCTGTAAGTAACAGTTTAGTGAATATTCCAAAATGCCATATGTATCTGGTTATTTGATCACTGTACATCTGTTGTACAATAGACCAGGGCTCAAAATATCACTCTACTAGCCATAGACCAGCCAAAATTCAGCCATGGTGAGTAGAAATTTACCTCTAGTCAGTGTGCTATCTAGGTGTGCATTGGCTATCAGCTTTTAGATCTGGCTAGTAGTGTAGGATTTCAAATATTGAGCCTTGCAAATAGACCATGCACTAACGCTGTGCTTTTTGCTATATTTTGTATGGCCTTCTGGAAGATGTGTAAACAAAATAGGTTTTGGTGGTGACAGTGGGTTTTATTTCTTTATTTTCAATGTACACCATTCTAGCAAGGGTGCAATAGATTTATCAATCTTTAACTCGCTTTTCCCTTCTCTATTTTTTTTTTTTTTTCCACCTACCTGTACGGTTTGAAAGCAGGAGATGATTTTACATTTTCAACAACTTTACTTTACGTGTGACAGAGATTTTCTTTCCTGTATGGGCAGGTAATCATAGCCAGTGTATAAATGGGGATGAGAGAGGCTTTATGAATTAGATTTTAAACTGCAAAATGCATGAAAATAAAAACGTTTATACTCTATTCTGGTGTGGAAGGGGTTAAAGGGACATTAAAGGAACTCAGACCACGTAATTGAGATCATGTGATCTTGGTGCAGTGCCCCTGTTAATTTACTCCTGCAATCTAAAACATTGCTGTTTAGTTGATATGAGTATGTTTTTCATTTCAGAGCTAAACACTACTGTAGGCCAGAGGCAGACATTTGGCACTCCAGATGTCCACATCTCCCCTGAAGCTTTGCCGACGTAATGTCTTTAAGGGGATTATGGGAGATGTAGTCCACAACATCTGGAGTGCCAAAGGTTGCCTACCCTTGCTCTATACACCAGAGTGTGTTTTTGTGGCAGCAACTGAGTTTAACTCAATTATGTTTTATCCAACATCATCAAATGCTGATTATAGTGATGTATTGCATTCTTTGCTTCTCTGTGAGTAGCATTTGAATGGAGGAGAATAGCATTAATACACAAAAACTGCTTCATTAACTTAAAATTGTTTTGGTGACTATAGTGTCCCTTTAAATTCCGAAATGTGTGCACTTTTGAATAGTTACCAGAATTCCTTCTGTATTCTGTAGTGGACCACTTTTCATGTGCTGCCCATCAACGTGTTATGTGTTCAGGGATGCATGGTGAATCTGGCAACCCTGGTTTTTGGAGATATTTGTAAATAATTTAAATCTGTTTGCTGGCAGGTGTATTTCCTATTGTATCTTCTAGCAGTGGTTTTTCCTTTTGTTATCCTAATCTAACCTGAATCTTGCAGTCTCTGAAGTACATTTTTATGTTACAATTGTGTTGCCCTGTGCTATGCTGCTGTTTAGGTTCTGATCTTTTGTGGTTTTGAAGGTCTTACCCACCCCCTTTTCTTTAATTTTCTTTCTCTTTAGTAACATTGAAATCTCTGTGGGAGGTCTGGACTTCCGCACTTCATGTTTCTAATTATGTGCCTAGGATAAACGCTAATCCATATGTACATGTGTTATAAACATGACATGCACTCAACCCCCATAGGCCTTTTTTGAGTTTGGCAAAACATAATTCACAAATACAGGCAAAATGTCTAAGCCGTACAATACATGCAGGCTATAATCTATGTATTAGAATTCTTATTTTGTTACTATCTTGACCTGTATCTGCTGTTGGATTACCCCTTTAAGACAGTCTTTTGTTGTCCTGGTGTTTTCTCCTACTGGTTTACAATACTTAATTAGTATTAGTTGCAGATGTTTGCATTGTTAGCATAATCTCAATCATTGCCCTTTTAAGGAGGGGGCAGGGGGGGAGGAAGATGTGCACAAAACGCCTAGTAGATGTTAATATGGTCATGCTTTTGTTTTTGCATAATTAAAATTAATTTTAAAAAAAAATTTTAAACCCAAACCCCTTCCTTATGGTTTTGCAATTTTATTTATTGTTTGCAATTCTGCGCTTATTGAATAGCTGTCATATATGTTGGTACAGGGGTAATTGTGATTAAAGATTGGAAGTATTGTCAAGTAATCTGGTCAATAACAAAGTAGCATTCAACTAGCCACTCTCCAGTGTGCCACTATGAAATTCGTGCTGCATTTATAAGATGTGGTAAAATAGACCTCTTATATTTGCATAGAGGTGGCCAATTCTCTGCCATATAGCCAGCATTCTGGAGAAGCTTTAGGGGAGTATGTGGAAATTTTCTAAGGGGTTTGGTACCAGTGAGTGTGAATCTTAAAGCTTGTTTCTTGGTACTTCGTGCATATGGAGGATTTATGTGTTTATGTCTTTAATTCTCAAGAGATTGCAGGTTCATTGAGATCAGAAATCACAGTATTCTTGCCAGCGTGAATGTTGGGCTTTCCAATATTGCCGTCAGGGGAGAAGGGATGGAGGATATAGAAAATCTCGCTATCTAATGGGACCATGTCTTAAGGATAGGAGAGACCGTATGATGGCTCCCTGCAGTCTTCACCTGTGGATGTGGTGGCAACCAGGGAAGGGTAAAAGCACATAGTCTCAAATTCTGTGTAAATCCATATTTTCTAGGGAGAAGATATAGACAATTGTATGATGTGTTGCATGTGGATCACATTATGGTATATAGATATGTAGGGTAATCCTAATTCCACCTTCTTTTAGGTTGTGTAAGAATACTACATTTTAATCTCGCTTTGCGATTGTTCCAGAAATGAAGGCGCTTTGTATAAGGGAGAAAAAACAGGTTGGGATTACTACAGGCAACGTGTGTAAATGATGTAGAATTCAAGGGAGGATATTTAATCTTAAGAGTTAGTATTCTATTTAGGCATGTTATATGTGGGAGGGCCCAGTTTTTTGTAAATTTTTTGAAGTCTGTTGTAGGAGTGGCGTGAAGTTAAGGTCAAACGTTTTGGCCAAGTTAGAGAATGGTTTAGTTCCCAGGTAGGTAATGGAGTCCTTAACACATTTACATGGAATAAGCAAAAACAATATTACAAGATTTATCGTGGTTTTTGAGTGGAGCGCTAAAAATATTGCATGCAATAATTGCTTACCTCTAATAAACTGATGCAAAGAAAAATAAAACCAAACTAGTGCAGATGGTATTTTACAACGTGCAAATGTGCATACGCAATATAGGAGGCTGCACTCACAATTTTCATAGCCTGAGTGATAAGGCTCTTCAGAAGAATTCCACTCTCAAGGTAAGTAAGCAGAGACAAGATAGGGGATAATGGTGTAGTGTATCTATATAAATAGTGAGCTTAAAATCAGTATATAAAACTCTCACCTTACTTTAGAGCTTTGTATTGCCTTGGCTTTAAGGTGGAAACACTTGGTGTCAGATTGTTAGGTGACACCCCCAGACTGGAACCTGGAGCAAGATAGATTACCAGTTGTGCTAAAAATTGGATATCTATTAGATAAAACCATAAATGCAAACATTTAAAACACATGCAATATGCACCCATCACATTGACTTCTTTTTGAGTTATTCTTGTCTTTCACATTTACACGGAAACGTGGAGTTTCACAAGTTTAACATTCTACATCTCTAAGTAGGTGACAGGCATCCTTTTGATCTACAGAAACTATTTTAATGTGTTTTATTATTATTATAAATTCCGTAGCGCTGTACAATGGTTTATTTTTATTTTATTTATTTTTTTAAAATTAATTTAATCATGCATATAGGGTACACGTAGGCAAGCAATGCCCCAACAGCTGTTGCTAGCTTAACATTCAACATTAGAAAACATTTGTTGGCATCTATTAACATAGCACTTTTTATATTTTATAAGTACGTTATACAAGACATATATCAGCCAGTGAGCCCCTTGTGGGTGTGGAAAGAGTGGAAGTCAGTTTGGTGATACCCACAATGGGGTTGTGCCTCCTTCCTATAGACTGTGTGGTGCATTAGAGTTGGTTACCCGGCAGGAGGGGGGTGGTAGGGATTTGTTAGCGAGAGTGTTTACTCTGCCATGCGGTGTGTTGGGCAACAGTTAACAAGTGTTAATACATCCTCTCTTTGTGCTTTCGTAGTGCTTGCGTATGAAACTGCTTGGGTTGATCACATAATAGGCTAATGGACTTTGCAAGTATATTACGGGTTGCGCAATAAGAAAAAATTAATTTTTTTTTTTTTTAGTAGATTTGAAACATAAACAAAGGAGAACATAGATGTATATAAGATTAAACATTCTCTAACTGTGGTAGACATGGTGTGTGATGATGGTGGATTACAAAAGTCCCCTTGGGTGGTTGAGCTTCTGCTCCCTCAAGTGGGTGAGCTGTTAGGTGAGACTCTGTGTTTTCCTCTCGGGGTAAATTCCAGAATGGTAGCTGGGTTCAGCTGGGACAGTCCTGTTCCAGTTGGCGGTAAGGCCCGGCATACTCCTGTTGATTGTAGGTGTGCTTCCAGCTCCTGATATGGTTTAGGTAGCCGGAACATACCATCTAGCTTCAGGGATTTTGCCAGTTTTGGTGGTAGCAAGCCTCCAATGAAGCACTGTATGTAGTGGGGCAGGTCAGCAATGTCGACAGTCAGGTATCCCCTTGACTTTCAGATTTGTATCGCCTTCTCTGATCCTCCATAGCGTCTAGCCTATCTGATGTGGCTAGTTGCTGCCGTGCCAAGTCTGCTACCTGCTGTTCCACCTTGGTGATTCTGGTGTCGTGGTTACTGGAGTTGGCCTCCAGCTGTGAGATTTTTGATGCGGCCCCTTCAATGGCCTCTTTAAAGCAAGCCATGTAAGTTGCTAGGTCTTTGCGGAGATCTGCCAGCATCCTTTTAATTTGGTCTGCAGTGACCTGGTCCCCGGTCTTCTGTGGTGCTGTTTTGCAGTCTGTTGTGGGCTCAAAGGGTGTTCCTTCCAGGAGGTCTGATGTGAACTCCTCCAAGGAGTAGGAGGTAAGGTCGCCGGCAAGCGCCATTTTGGACCACGCGGCCTGCTGCGAGTTCTGCAGCATGTCTCCGATGTCTCTCCCTTGGGAGCTTTTGTTCGCTTTTGGTTTTTTTTGTTTGTTTTGCGGCCCATATTGTGTCTGCCGGCTGTAGTGAGGTTTGTGGGGTATTTGAGCCCTGGATTCCACCATAAAAGCCTCGTTAGGGTAAGTTAGAGCTGGTGCTCCGAGATTTGCTACCGCTTTGTTGCACTGCTAGCTCCGCCCCCCTGTACAATGGGTTCTTGATGACCAACTAGGCAATTGTGAATGGTTGTCTCCACAGGCACACTATATCAGTAATGGTAGGTATGACTTCTTTCTACTCTTGTCTCTTTTTAATCTTAAAGTATCTTTGTCAGTTGTGGGACATTTGCAATTTTATTTATTTTCGGTGTGTGTGTGTGTGTGTGTGTGTGTGTGTGTGTGTGTGTATATATATATATATATTTTTATATATATATATATAATGTGTGTCTGTATCTCATGCAGAATATTTAAACTACATACATATAAATGTTCTCATAAAAAAATGTTTATATCCAGATATACTGTCCCTTTAAGGTAGTTTATTTTTTTTTTTTATTATTATTTATTTATTTATTTATTTATTTTAAGGGTCTTGACTTTATGGGGTTGAATGTAGTCCGGACTGACAAATTTTAAAGTAAAAAAAACACATGGATTTTTTATATTTATTAAAGGCAAATTTGGGTGAGAATTAGTTTTACTAACAAAATGAGCACATCTCATTTAGTACAATCCATTGTCTACTTTTAAGATTTACTCGAAGTACCATAACCACCTCTGCACATTCTAACATTCAGTCCTCTGCTCAGCAACCTGCCTTGCGGCCTCCGGGCTGATTTGCCATTAAATGCAATTCATGAAAAATGCCCAGTTCAAACTCCAAAGTTGAGGTTCAACATACTTGCTTTTTTCCAGTGCACAAACTCTAGCGACGTTGCTCACCTCTCTACCTCTCGTGGCATCATCGAGAGGGCATGACCTTCTCCAGAAATGATCCTTATTGGAGACCTGATGCAATGCATTTCAGTGCAATGGAATCACCTCTAGTAGCTGACAACCCTGTAATGTAATCCAAAACAACAATATTTTACATTGCTAAATTTAAAACGAAAGGATTCACAGGTTGAGTGTTCTGGGTCATTATAGTGGTCCTTCAAACCTTTCGTTTGCATAACTTTGACCAATCTCGGCAGAGTTGCTCAACCAAACAATCTATATGTCCACCAGGGTTTAAAAAACTTGATATTTGGTTACCACATGGAACTGCATTGGTCCTTACACTGTGACTTTTAATTTGTTTGGTGCAAATCGATATTTGAGTAAATGTTGGCATTGGCTTTTTTATTTAACATTATACCAAATTACCATTTTCTGCTCTGTCCTTAGCATATTGTTGATTGATTTTTTTTTTTTTTAAAGTTACAATCTTTGATTTGATGTCCTGCGTCAAAATTAAGACAACTGTTTCTGCTGAGAGAATACGTTATATCTTTTTGAAAGAAAAAAAAAAAATATCCCCCTTTTTTACTGATTCATTTGTTGGGTAATTGTTTAACTTGCACGACTTTTGTGATTTGGGGTCTACGTTTTGTCTAAATTAGTCAAGTAATGATCGTAGCAGAGTTAGAACTTTTCTAATCCATATGTCTTAAAGAGTACCAGGGTCCTACGAAATAGGAAAACAATTTGATCTTCAATAGAAATTTGCAGTCTGCATTCTTCTCCTGCATATGGTAATCCAGGGACCCATGTGTTTTATGAACTATAATTCTCATGATGCTCTTATGGCTCGAGGTTTGAACTCATTCACTGTAAGTCCGATGCTTGCTCCAAGTGGAAATTATTCCAGTTTTACAAAACTCTGTTAAAGAAATTCACGTTTGTGAAATATTTCTCATGATGCTGCTTCAGTCTCAAACATTAGCACTGCCTCATGGAAAATGTCTGGTTTCTAGTTGAACGTTACATTTACATAGTGGGTTACACACAAGGGTTAAAGGGACACTATAGTCACCTGAACAACTTCAGCTTAATGAGGTTGTTCAGGTGAGAACTATAGCTCCCTGCAGCCTTTGTCATGTAAACACTGTATTTTCTGAGAAAATAGTGTTTACATTGAAAGCTATGAACACCTCCAGTTGCAGTCACTCAGAGAGAACCAGAGGGACTTCGGAGTTGATGGAGGCATAATATGCCTCCATCCACTCAGATCTGCTCTCAGCAGAGCACAGGGCAGCACTGTGCACAGCGTCCTGTGATTCAGTATTTTCTACCTCTGCATGCAGACACTGAACTTTCCTCATAGAGATTAATTGATTAAATTCATCTCTATGAGGAGATGCTGATTGGCCAGGGCTGTGTTTGAATCATGCTGGCTCTGCCCCTGATCTGCCTCTTTGTCAGTCTCAGCCAATCCTATGGGGAAGCACTGTGAGCAGCTTCAGGCTTGAATACAGTAAGATTTTGCTATATTTATGGAGCCATGAGGGGCCATGCAGAGCGTGGAGACGCTGAACTGAAGTGCTGCCTACTGTGCAGCACTGAGCCAGGAAGCATCTCCAGTGGCCACTTGGAGGTGTCCCTAGGGGCAATGTAAACCCTACCTTTTCTCTGAAAAGGCAGTGTTTGCATGAAAATACCTAAAGGCAATGATTATACTCACCAGAACAACATTTAAGCTGTAGTTGTTCTGGTGACTAGTGTCCCTTTAAGTCATTTCATTTAACTTGTCATGATTTTTGTTGTGTTTTTTATTTTAATTTTTTATAATATTTTAAAATATAGTGTTTAAACTTAGCTCAAATTCCCTTTCCTGTCCGACATTATCTGAACAGATTCCGGATGGATAGCATTAGTCTTGATGATTAACAATCAAGTTGATGCAAATCAGAGTAAAAACAAGAAATTGCCTGCAGCCATTGTCTGCGCACCCATCTGCAACTGCCGGAAACATGCCAAGAGGCCTTACAGTAATTGTTTACAGCTTATTCTAGTATTTGCATGCTCGCAGTCCCAAACTTGCTAAGTAATTCCAGGCTCCTTCCTATTCACAAGTTTACTTATTGTACACAAGACGCTTTTTGAACTGGAATTTAAGAGCGTATTTGTACAAGTGTTTTATGTATCTTTCCAATGCTTCAGAATTTTAATATATTGGCATGCAGTGATGGAGATCTGGAGATCCCAGCCAAACTCTTCCACTTAAAGCCATAGAAAGAAGAAGTGTACATGTGACAATAAGATTGCACGTGCATTAAATTCACCGGGAGCCGTATGCATAGTCAATCGTGGATGCCTGCTAGCATTGATTTCTGTTTCGTATTCTGTGATGACAAAGTAATAAGCATTTAAATATACTCTTTGGAGCTGTAAAAATGAGTGGAAGGAGGATGTATAAAGGTAGGAAACGGTTTTCCCCCTTCTACAGCTATTGATTTACTATAATAATTACGCTATTTCAAAGATTGTTTGCTAAATACTGTATGCCGTTCAACGGATGAACCCAGATTGCATTGACCCCCTTCCAGAAAAAATGCAAAAAGTGATAGATAAAATACTAACCAATTGCTTGTCCACTCCTATGATCTCTTCCCCCCCCCCCCCCTTTTTTTTTTTTTTTTTATAAATCTTGATATGCTTTAGCATAGGAGGATCAGCCATGATGTGCGTTGACTTGTGTTAATGGTCTGTAATTTCTGCCAGAGATAGAATCAGAGTCTCCTTGAAACACCATAATTAAAGTTTCAAGTAGTGCCAGAAAAATGCAGGAAATGATGGCACTTAAAATACTTGGCAATTTCTTGCCCTCTCTCCTCTTTTCTCCTTTTATTTACAGTTTGTGGTTACATCTAATTTTTCTTCTGACCGGTACCGAAGCCCCAATAAAGTGTGGTTAAATGCAACGATAATAAGAGACTTTGCATAGAGGTTCTGATTATTTTTTTAATTGGTTGATTATAAAGGTGTAAGTTCTGAGATTCTGAGAATTTGACTTTTTGAACTAAGAATGTAGTTAAGCTGTTTAAATGCTATAAAGTCACAAAGCTTATAGTGGATCTCTCAGTTCTCGGGGTATTTACATATTTTACATAGACCTTGGAAAGGTACATGCCCACTTGGTGTGTGACAACCTGGAGGAGAGGCAAATGGATGATATTCTTACCTATGGCTCTCCTTTGTCACTGTTTATACGCTCACACGTTCAGGTTTTTGGAAATAGCAGAATCCTCCGTAGAACTTGTAATTTTCAAGAATATACATTTTTCTACAGGGACAACCTCAGCCTTTTTATTTTTTTTATTTTTTTTTTTTATTTATTCCCTCCCCAACTCCTTTCCAACTCTTTTCCAAAAAATTTGTTTGGTTTCTATTCAGAAATGTCCTAATTTTGAAGGACATTGAAACGGCCTGAATTTAGTCTGGATTTAAGCCATATCGAACCCCGTTGAACGTCTGGAATTCGGACTAGATACTTCAAATCCGAGCCCAAACTTTAAAATATCCGAACTATTTGCAGCTTGCTGCCATCGGGCAAATAATTTTAAAAAAAATCAACAAAAAAACCCAAAAACCTCAGCAGGGTTAGCCTTCGTAATCCGCTGCCACGGATTTAAAATGAATCAAAATGCTATGGGGGGTTGGGGGGTTAATGTATTATTGTGAAGGAGGTTTAAAACCTCTCTATGCCAACCTTCAATGGGCATGTTGTAGGATATCTCCTTATCTGCCAGGAGACAAATAGTACTTAAAATAATTTGTTTGCGGGAAAACAAGTTAACTATAATGTGCAAATCCAGCATTGTGAATATTCCAAATCCTATATTTTGTATATACTACTCAAATTTGAAAGCACAGATTTTTATCCGGACACCAAATGCATCAATGTTATTGCTGCAGATTTGACTGAGCTGTCCGAATTCCAAACACATTTGGCTCTAGTAAATATGAGAATTGCCATTGCAGTCGGAATTACTGTGAAAGCACTTGTGTTAGGATATGTGTTCATTACATAGGAATTGTGGCTCTGTCAATGTAAGTATTTATTTCATATACTACTCAGGTTTTATGCCAGCGAAAGACACACAAGTGTCAGAACCACGCTATTTGTTGGGCTAGGACTGGAGCATCTTTTGCGTCCCCATGCCTATCTACGTTAAATCTTCCAAAACCAAGAGAAAATTATAATTGTATTACATAATTTTCACTTTTCATGTTAGTAGACTGCAGAATGATGAGATGTGCAACAGTACCCGTTTTTAATATGTTTAGAATATAATGAACAGTGTATTATATGACCTAATGCCACTAAGCAATGAGACAAAAATAGTATATTTTCTAAACTTAGATTCAGCTTTCAACGTCCCTTGAGGTTGTGTGTTTTTATAATAACCTGTTGATCTAGATGAGAACTGTTATCATATCTATTGGACTGAATCTCCTAGTCGTTTGAATGTTTGCCCTATGAGTTACGTGACAGGTGACAATACTTTAACATCTCCACATTAAAAAGGTTGGCTTGCACTTAACTTCCTCATGGTGGTGATGGCAATTATCCAGCGTAATTACTAATTAGCATGTCTGTAGTTAGTCAATATATATTGGTGTGTAGGTGTGATTCAAGCCTGCAAATTTTATACATGCTCCATGCCACTATATTCCATTTCAACAGTCCTGTGCTACCCATCTGGGTTAATATCCTAAAATATAAATGAAAAGGTGAATCTCTACATATTTATTTAAAAGTTGGTTTCCCAAAGTAGCTTTTATTTCTTTAGATTTCTGAGCCATGGGGAGTGGGAAGGGGGGGGATCCATTAAATGTTTTTCAGGATTGTGACACTCCCTCTGTTCGTTTCTCATGTGAGATCATCAATCTTGCTAACCTCTCGTCCAGTTAGATACTTCTCATAGTAATTGCCAATTCAGTGCTTCACAGAGAAGCTGTGGTGACCTTGAAGACCTAGACTCTAGTCAACTGTTTGTCTGACGGCAACTAGAGGCATGTTTTGGACAAGCGTAAACTTGGCTGTTTCGCAGAAACCACATTTACATTGCCCAAGAAGAGGGACAGCATCCAAACACCAAAACCAGTATTCTACATGTGTTATGGTGCTTAGGGTCCTTTTAAATACAGTCCATTATCAGAAAAGTTTAATCACAATTGAGACCTTTTCTCATGTCGTTGTTTTGAAAGGTACATTCAGAATTGTAAAACACTATGACTGGCAAAACAGTGCCAAAGACTCAGAAAACCTGACTCTGTGGGGCCACCAGAATTTGGTAGTTCTGCTTATCTAGATGTGTCTATGTTGTAAAATAAACATTTTTATAGTGTGCCCTTTTATTGAGGAATGTGTGAACAGATTGACTTCTAAAACCCTTCTTGTGATGCCATGTAACTGAAGTGTAATTTTAAAGGGAATCTTTGGGGACACTTTCAATCGTTGAGGTCTGTCCCAGTTGCTTTCTAAAGACTGTAATAGATACGTTAGTTGGCTGGCTGTTTCTAGAATTCTGGACAGTCTCAGACAGAAACATAAATACAGTTTGAATTTCTAATAATAAAATCTATATTTTTAGATCTTCTAGTTTTATAGAGGAGTACACTCATGGTCGTATTTAAAGAAACAAAACAAACAAGGTCTGTGCTGCCTTGATACAAAGCTATTTAAACTTTGCTTTGTAAATGTCTGTCAAATTGTGTTGAAATCCACAATTTAGTGTTGCTAAATGGAAGCTTGCTTTTAGATGTCAAATGTAATTTCGAGTTGTATAGTCTTTTTAAATATATCGTCTGACAGTATTGTGGTTATGTTGTGTACCAAGGCAATGAAACCAGACCTAAAATTCCACCTATTTATAGATTAGGGATGGGAGTAATTGATCAGTGTGATTGGTAAGATCATTGCTTTCTGCGTTACTATACTAAATAGCAATGTTTCTTTCGCCTGATGACTTTTAAAGGAACACAATAGTGTTTGGAATACAAAGCTGTATTCCTAACTTTATAAGAACCCTCTGCCTACCTCTCCCTCGGTGCTCGGTTGGTCTCCGCCAAAGTCAGCTGATTTGGGGAGGGGGGTCTAATGTGCATTTGTGGCAAGCATCACGCCCATTAACCTTTTCCTGTAGGAATCCATTGAATCAATGATTTCCTATGTAGATTTGAAGACGCTGGACTTAATAATGTAAAGTGTGAGGAGTAGGACACCTTGTGAAACTCTAGGGTGCGCCTCTAGTGGCTTTCTGATAGACAATGAGATGAAGTGGTCTTGGTGTATATAGTGTCTTTTTAATCTGATTTGATCACAGATTAGGAGGACATTATAGGCTAGGTATACAATTTTGTATTGCTAGCCTAGAGTTTCCCTTTAAGAATAAAATGGTCTACTTTGTGGGCCTCTTATGTTTTGTAACATTTTTTTCTGGAGACTTTTTTGTGATAAAATGCTGGCGTGAAAATGGCCTCCATTCATGAGGGCCTTTCTCTCTCCTACAAAAAAGTAACATTCGCTATATTGTTAAAATGTACGGAAATACACATACCTGTACTCAAGAGCATACTATAGAACCAAAGCACACAGTGTGTGTGTGTGTGTATGTATGTATATGTGTGTGTGTATATATATATATATATATATATATATATATATAGAGAGAGAGAGAGAGAGAGAGAGAGAGAGAGAGAGAGAGACCTTCGTTTCTACCTTGCTTACAAGAATGGTCATGTTTACAAGGTTACCCTTTTTACATCTTTACAGACCCTTGTTTTCCCCTTTCCTATTGTATCTGTCTGCAACAATTGCGGATTATTGCTGTGCTCCAAGCATCCATATCCTTCTAGAATGAAGAATCAATGGGATCTACATGTCTCAACACCAGCACAGTGCTCTTCAAAATAGTTAATCACCAGGTGCAAGTCCTGGAGATGCATGCTGCTCCCCCTGCACAATGATAGTTCCATATGTATTTTGTTGTTTTCTTACAGACTTTCTCAGACAGACATGACTTGTACAGTTGGAATGGAGTTCATACACCTTATATTTTGTTTGCACTGTAGTTTTAATATGTACCCACTCTGTTTGTTCTTTGGATACAATTCACACCCTAGAGATATATTGTGTTATAGTATTATTCTTTCTTCAGAGGATGTTTCACTCTAGTTATGTTTTAAAGCCTGTGTCTTTTCCATTATTCTTTATTAATACTTAGAGACTCAAATGACCTGGTTCTCCGCAGACCAGTTGTGGTACTAATTGTCTCCTTTTGCCTTTTATAACTTTTAGTATGTACTGTTAAGCCGGTATGCCTCCCCATCTCACATCATGATTTACTTTTTTATATTTATCTGTATAATTTTTTTTTTTTTTTTTCCACTTGTACCATTACAAAGAGAAAGTAGATCTATAAGATTAAATGGATCTCACCTCTCAAAGACAGTCCAATGCCAAAATGCTTGCAAACCTGTCTGTATGAATGACAAAGCAGATATCCTTGCCATTCATTTTGATCATCTTTGGGCCTGGTCAGTGAGGTGTAGCTAATAGATATCTAGGCACAGTGAGTACGTTGTCCGTAATTAGATTTTTGGAAGACCATAGGCAAATGAGTCATAAACCGAAAATATAAAATGCTCAATGGCTCCTTTTGTTAGTGAGACTAGTCTAATAAAAATCTGGCCTAGGTTCTGTCTGGAAGGGCATAAGTGAGCGAAAACTTGTTTGAGATTAACTGTAGGGCAGGCTATGAAGTTTTCAGTTCTCTCATATCTGCTTTTTATTTTATTTTTTTAGTAGCTCTTACTTCTTCACATCAGATTTCGGAATGTTTTATTATTCCTGAATTTATTACATCATGCTGAGCTGACAGGAATTGTTATTCTATCACAGATTTATAAACTTTGATCATGGAAGCTTTTACACCACTTTAGTACATGATCTTAAAGAGATCTCCCCATCCATAAAGAATATTCTCATTTCTTTTCTAATGGAGGCACATACCGTTAAGTGATGCTGTAGCCAGTTCCTAAAGCAGTTACTTGTGACAACTGGTCAATTTCTTTCATAAGCAGCAGAGATTGCATCTTTCTCTGTAAACCTGAAACTAGTAAAATACAATCTGATTTTGACTTTAAAACTTTGGAAATGCTATACACCTTGTATCAGAGATTCCCAAATTTCAAGTGAAACTAAACTTGCTAGAATGTCTTATTGTGGTTTCCATGCATTTAAACAACAACAAAAAACACACCTTTCCTTATAAGCTACATATGCGTATAAAGCCTTGTGTAAAGTGACCGTCTCGGAGGGGGGACCAGCATAGCACATACTCTTTCATAGTTTCAGTAAATCGCTTGCACATCCAGAAATGAGTGTTCTTCTTAAAAGGTGAATTAAATCCCATGCAAGCTAACTGAATCTGTGCTGCAGATTCACATATATTGTATTGTTTTTTTCTGTATTGGACTGTATAGCTTTCAGTAGAAAGCAGAACGATAAAGGGTATTTAAAATATAAAATAAAAAAATTTATTTAAAAGGGGTTGTGCGGTGGGTGTGTCCCTTTAACAGTTGCCTGTGACCTTTTATTTAATCTACATCTTCTTTAACCATTTTCAGTAGACCGTAGATACATTTACAGATTCTTTTTGTCCTTATCCTACACTTAAATTCTGGTAAGACATTACTAAAGTCTAATCTTGCTAAAGGTTACAAGTTAGTGAGTAAAAAAATAGCATTACTAGTCCATTGTATAAAAAAAAAATTGATTGTGTTATGATGCACGTTGGTGAACATTTGTGTGTGTGTGTGTGTGTGCGTATAACCTCGTCGCACAAAAACACGATTTAGATAAAATTGTTACCACAAGAAAACGCTAAAGAGCTTCTGGATGAGCTGCTAACTGATGATAAAAACAGACCATATTTTTGATTACGTCTCCTTCCAAGATATTCTTTTGATGTAAGGGAATGCATAGACATGATTATTATAACATATGGTATATAACCTTGAGAGCAGATAGAACTCCGGGGCTATTACATGTTTTAAAATTATAATTTTTTGCATGTGAAATTCTGGACGTTAATGTGACTAGGGAATAGAAAGCATAGACATTTTACTTTATTTCCCTATACATGTTGGTTTCTGGATGGCCACATGTATTTTATGTTAACTTTTTTCACACAGCTGAACAAGCATTGTACATGGCACAAATGAAAAACTATAGGTATAGTGGACCTTTTTTCCCCACCCTTCTTAAAATTGCAAGTCAATAAATGTAAGTTTTTCTTTATTTTATACTTTTTATGTATTTTTTTTTTTTTTTGATTTTTTTTGTGTGTGCAGTTTTTATATAAAATTATATCCATTTTGTATGCATTTTTAGGTTTTTGCTTCCTCTGTTTCCTTGATCAGAAAGAAAAATGTTTTTGTCAAATGAATAGCCCACCCAATATGTTAAAAATAAACTTCCAGAGCTTCCTGTTTTTTAGTTTGTCTAGTTCCTAAGCATCACATATTTATTTATATATTTATTTTTTGGTCATTATTACTGCCTTTTGTAGACTATACAGACATAAGAAGCATTTCCTAAACTGTTGCTCTTTAAATATTTTCTATTAGATCTCTTGATCTAACATTCCGTTCGTGTTTTTCAACCAGATAACACAACATATCACATGATCGCTCAGAATAGTACAGCGTTGCCATGGTATTCGATGACTACCTCATTGCAATATATATGTTGCCAATATGCATATTGTGCCAGATCATTAGTGCTGCCAACAGTATCTTGGGACCATGGATGTGCGTTCACTTTTACTGCTTTTCACAAACCTCGTGTGTGGATCATGTATTCACAACCAACCACCACCTATCAACCATTCAAACCTTTTAATTGGTTGGACATGTTGAAGATCCTTTCCTGATGGCTTAATATTTTGCTAATCTTCAACTCCTTTGATTTTTCAGGTGTATCTTATATATGTTGCATAACAAAGGTTTCTTCTGTTAACAATTCAAGAATATCTGGTTGTTCAATTTAAGAACACAGACCTAATTGATAAACGTTTGCTAAACAATGGATTTTTAATTTATTTATTTAAAACCATATCCTAGCTCAGGGCAAATGCACAGTATGGGTTTGATGCAGTGGTTATGGTTCTAGGCAGCTTATCTTTGAATTCTCCTTCAGTCTACACGGTACCCACTGAGCCGTACAAGTACTTGTAAGACATGGGTATACTGCTGGGTGTTTCATTTTTGATGGTGGAGTCACATGCAGGAACTCAGCTGTGAGCGTGTTAGTTTAGGTTGCGCTGCAAAGGGATGAGCACACTTATCGCAAAGCTCCCTCAAATGAAGAACATTGTCAGGAATGGCGTGAGCAAGTAGTGCTTTTTCAAACCATACTTGATGGCTTAACAGGAAGCGGTGGCCTTAGGTTGAGACCGGGTGCCACAATTGATCAGGAAATGACAAAACACTGAGGGTTTCCAATGAAAGTTCGCACTTTTTCCAAAATACTAATATATATAAAATAATTTTATTTAGTATATATTTATATATATTGTGTATATAATATTGTTTGTGCATTCTAAATTTGCTTTTTTTGTTACTATAATCTCTTCAGCCCGAGTGAGTTATCAAATATCTGTGATGTCTAGATTTTCATTCTTGGAGGACAAACAGACTGTTTAGACAGAGTGAAAAAAATCACCCTAAATTTACAATGTTTTTATTTTTTTTAATTTTTTTTTCATTTTTGGTTGAGGATATAAATTGGTGTCTGTGGATACTGTGCCCAGGTTTGCATCCATGGTGAGATACAGTGTACTGTTTCCCATTCTGGAGTATTGCAAAACAAAATATAAATACCATAAAACCATTCATTTCAGTGCCAGCCTTTTAACTAGTAATATCTTTCACAGTTAAATCCAGAGATTACCTCTAGAAAGATTCCCCATGAATTCAATTCCGGTGTAACTAACAATAGACAAACCCCAGATTCAACTCTGGTATTCACCTCTATTACATTGATATTGTTATAATATGGACTTGTTCTGGCTCCTGTTTAAGAACCATACAGACTATCCGAATTCTGCCAAATGTTGGCTTTCCTAATCATCGGAAACCTTAATAAGTCAGTCCCTACTTGACAGGAGTTTATCTATTTGTCTCAATGCTGTAATGCTCTAATGTGTGTTTGAGGCTTATGACCATAAGATTTATTTTTTGCTCTGCGCTTGAATACCTTACCAGTAAATGTGGTTAGATGGTACATAGCAGTGTTTGGTATAATTAAAGATTGTGTGTTCTTGGTATACATCTTTAGACCTGCTATTACATGTCCTTGGCACAGTCCTGCAGCCTGGCATCCTGTCTCATTTGTTTTATCAGTCACCAGCTGGCTTTGATCAATCCTGGTGTGGTCAGACTCGCTAAAAGGAGATCCACCTGTTTTAACCTAGCCAATAGTGTGTGTTTTTTTTTGTTTTTTTTTTATGTGGTTCTAGACCACACAGTGCTTTTAATATTTGATAATTAAACAATATTAAAAAAAAGTTTTGACACTGTGCAGTTTAAAATTAAGATTTGTAGGTGTGATAGCCTTTTCCAGGTAGTAAAACCTGTAAAATAAAGTGTAATGTACTCTACTTTTTTTAATATATTTTTAAAATTATTTGTAGAACACAGAACTCAAGCAATATGTGTCCATTGTATCTGTAAAAGAGTCCTTTACTAAAGTGAATTTGAAATGTGCTTTCAATTTGGCTACACTGGCCTTAAATTTGAAATTCACCTTTGAATTCTTGGTGTAAGAACCCTATGTCTTGGAGGGGATGATTATTTATATATATTGTGTGAAGTCAAATAAAACTTTTGTCTTGGAATCAGGAAAAAAATGTTTTTCCGCTTCCATTTGTAAACAAACGCATTTCCTGTGCAGGAGATGTACGCAGAAAAGTCCAGTAAAAATGACATTTGCATATACATGATGTACTTACTGTAAGCGTTGAGGAAGCTGGCTTAGATCTTAAAGGGACACTATAGTCACCTGAACAACTACAGCTTAATGTAGTTGTTCAGGTATGATCTATAGCTCCCTGCAGGCAATCTAATGTAAACACTGTATTTTTAGAGAAAATACAGTGTTTACATTGATAGGAATACCTTCAGTGTCCGTCACTCAAACGGCCACCAGAGGGACTTCCTATCATGTAGGGCCCTAAAAAGGCCCTGTACATGTCAGATGTATTAAAATACGTCTGACGTGTGCAGGAGAGAGAAGGCACTGTGTGCGCGCATTCTCTCTCCTGCCTGTCAGCAGAGGAGAGGGGGCGGGCAAAGACCCAGCACACGGTGCACATGTGCGTTAGTACGCTCAGGACTTCAGAGGGCGGCATGAATGCCGCCCTATGAAGTATGTGCGGTGAAGCCGCGCATGCGCACAAGGGAGCAATGACGCTTCCAAATGGAAGCGTCTGATTGCTCCCTGCTCACACCCGCCTATTTCATCATTTTTACGAAATAGGGGGTGCGGCTTCACGAGGCTCCCGGCACTGGAACCAGGTGAGTAAAATCCTCTGCCTGGAGAGTCCCTTTAAATTCTAACACTTGTATACAAAGTAATAAGATGTGATTAAAAAAAAAAAAAAAAATTCATGCAGGCTGTGTAAATGACAGCCAGGAGAGGTGTGACTAGGGCTGCTTAAACAAATTAGATTTAACTCCTAATGGTAGTGAATGAAGTAGAAAGCCTGCAGAGGCATAATCTTATCTACTCTACTCTAAAACTGCTTCATAAAGCCAATTTTATTTTTGTGCTTAGGGTATCCCTTTAAAAAATAATAAACTTTCTGCAGAATAACTGCAAAATGAAAAGATATGAGATTTAGTTGGAGCTATGTGTAGTGAAATATAATTTACAAAAATCAGTGTAATTTACACAGATATAATCTGACATTCCCATCACCACACACACACATATAATAAAAATAGTAAGTCTTACTAGTGTGAAAGACTGCTATTATTATAAAGTCACTGAAAATTCTCAAAAAGTTTATGAAGTCAGGAAGTGACTAGGCTTCTACAAACTGGACAGGTTGGGTCTATTAAGTTACAAAGTTTGCTAAGCAAACTTTATAAAAACTGCAGATCAAAAATGCGCGAATGTTTAGCACGATTATAAAAGTTACTCCCTTGATACTGATTTATTTAGAGCTGGATTTAATGGCTCTGCTACCCCAAGAATGTTTTTTTTTTTTAATTTATTTATTTTTTTAATTATTAATATGGATTGAAAATACATGTCCTGAGCCATTGGAATGAACAAACATTTCTAAAAATGTTGACTTTTTTTTTCTTTTTTTGACTTTGATATTAAATTTATAAACAAAAATCAACATGGAGTGTAAAATGTGGGGTGGTGGAACGAGTAGTAAGTTAGAGAGAACACACAGGTATGACTGTTTAAATCGGTTTGCCTGTTGAAGGAAGGTTGTTATTGAGTGTCACTGCAGGTTATCTACATCGAAGTGTGATGGATAACACAATAGGCATGAAATGTAAAGCCTGTAATGAATCATCAGACTAGCGTTCTTTGTTACTCAAGGATGGAGAACTGCACGTAGGAAGGAAGCTATATTCTCAGAGACCTGCTGCAAGGGGCCTGCAGCCATTCTAGTGAGGTGCTTGTCAGGCGTAAAGCTAGACAAAGCCATGTAAAACTATCAAATTGTCTTTTAAGCATCTGAATGTTGTAAAAGTTCCTTGCGGCCACTTTAAAAAAAGTGCTAGGCATACCTCCCAACATTCAAATGGACATAGAGGGACACTTTAATTTTAGGGGTTTGAGGGAGGATGGCCAGTTGTGCAGTTCTAAAGGTGGTAGTATTATATTTTTGTTATTTTTTTTACATACTAATAAAAAAAAAAATAGTTTAGAAATAGAACAATGTACCCTATTTACACAGACTGATTTGTCAACGCATGAATTGTAGTTTAAAGACACATTGCTGTGCGTTTTATTGCTACGGAGCTCTGATATAAACTCAGACACACAAACAAATGGAGCTTCTAGAAAAGAGGGACTGAGGGATTTGGGCCTTCATAGGGACTGTCCATCCTAAATAGGGACACTTGGGACGTAGGTTTAAGTGTTTTCGTATGTTCTCATGTATTGTACATGTAGAGTCTGAAAGGTACTGGTTAGACAATGCCACATTTAAATTTACATCAATTTAAATCTCATTTATTAAACATTACAATACATATTCTAACAAAAGTCTCAATGTATTCCTTTCATGTATCTCACAGGACGTGTTTTTTTTTTTTTGGTGTTTTTTAAAGCATTTTAGAAGACAATACACCATTTTGAAATCATTTTTCAAAGCATTGCAATATTTTTTTTTTATTTTTTTTTATTTTTTTTCTTCAACCTCACTAGTAAATTAGATTTTTGTACAGTACCATTATTTTTTACTAGTGGTTACATTAAGTTTTGTGGTCCATTGATGCTTAAAGAGAATGCTTTAATTTGTATAGACCTATAAAGTTACTTGCAGATCTTGATGTTTACATACAAAACTACATTTTTATTTTTTTTAATTTAGATTAAGATTTTGTAAATATAGTGCTTAACTGGCTTTTTTTTACAAAACACACCTGATGTGGTTGGGAAGTGATTGTTTTGTATGCATGATTTTGAAAGGAATTTGCTATATCTGTTTAATATCAAGCATCATGTAAATCTAAGAATGCTGTTAACATGGTCCAAACATCAAGCTTAAAACTAAAAGCTTAAAAATTTAATTGGTTTCAAATGTGTTTGCCATTTGCTTTTAGCAAGCTAATTAAGGGGGAAATGGATAATAAACATACCTTTATTCCAGCACCGCACCGGTCAACTGGCACTGGCTCCACCACCACTCCGTCTCCTTGGTTGAGATCATCAGAATTGACAATCTTAGCCAATCCAGTGCTAATAGGAAAGCATTGAGACTAAATTGCACACTGGACAAAACGATTCGTCAATCAGCATCTCCTAGTAGAGATGCATTACATCGTTGCATCTCTATGGGGAATGTTCATGCCTCACTGTACAGCACCACCCCAGTAAGCACATCTAGTGGTAGTCTGAGTGACTGCCACTAGAGCTGTCCTCAGGCAGTAATGTAAACACTGCCTTTTACGCTGTAGTAGTTCTGGTGACTATAGTGTGGCTTTTTTTTCTTTTTTTTTTCTTTTCCAGAAAATATTATTTAAAACCGATTTTCTTTTAACGTAGTGCATGTTAACTCTGCAGACTCAAGTTCAATTAACTTGGATTAATGGAATTCGGGATTAATTTCGTAAAAAATTTAAATGTTGCACGAATACACAGCCTTAATGCTCCATAACTAATCCATATTTTTAGTTAAGAAAAAGACCTTTATCCCATTTTTCTGTAAATCTGTGTACACATATTGAACACTTTCAATTTAAAGTGTGAGATTGAGCTATTCGTTCATCTTGCAATCATTTTATATTTATCATTTATAATGGTATATTATGAAATCCGCTCTTAAGTAACAGTTAAACAAATCTGAAAAGTTATTATTCCATATATGAAATCATTATAACCAGGAAGGATGAGTCTCTTTTAAAAATCATTTAAATAGTCTTACTGCCTTGTGATTTAAGTCAAACACACCCTTAGTGTAGTTAAATAAGAAATATATATATATATATAGAGAGAATTTTATAATGTGACAGTCTCTTTGAATTCCAGACAAGTTGCACTGTAGTGGTTTCTTCACGAAACACTGAATTGTAGTAAATTGAAATCTGAATTGTAAAAATTGGGCTAACATAGATAAGCTGAGACTATAACTTTGATGCAGAATTATTCAAAATGTGCCCCTGTTACCTAAATTTTGCAATTTGGATATTAATCCAGCTAATTGTTTAGTAAATTATCGTGTGTGTGTGTGTGTGTGTGTGTATATGTTCATGTGTGTTTTTAAATTGTTTTCTAAGTTTCTAAACTGGAAAAGGGCCTAAATGTTCCACCAAAAATGACAAACATTCAAAAATCAGCAGTTGGCAAGATTGATGGTTGCTGTGTGCTATGTAATGTATGCATCAAAAATCATTTTGCCTTAACAGTCAGCATGCGTGAACAGATCTTGGGCAAGAGCAAAACGCAATGACAACTTTTTTTTTCTTTTCTCATAAGGTTACATGTAGAGTAAAGATACAAACACTAATTCCTATCGTTCTAGTGTTTCTGTAAAGCTAAAGCCATTTTGCTCACCCTTATTATTCCCCTAGCTTGCTGATAACGCAACTGCCGCCACTCCTGTCCTGCATGCGTTCCTACAATCCAGTGCTTCTCTATAAGAAGCATTGAATTAGAGGAAATTTCTAAGTTCACCCAAGACCTCAGCGGGTATGCTGACATGTTAGAAGCAGATGCAATAGAAGAGTCTTGGAGGTAGAAACAGAGGTTAGGAAAGGTAAGTAATCTTATTTATTTGTATTTATTTTTTATTTTTTGCAGCAAGTGTGGTGGACAGTGCTGGCAGCAATAGAAGGGAACATCTTGTCCTGAGAAACGATTATTTAAAGGCGTAACTGCCATCAGGAAGAAAGTGACCATATTTCTGCTCAATTTATGACAAAATATGTTCAATGCAGTTGCCTTATTCAGGCTTCATATAGTACAGCTAAAACTGTTTTTCCCCCATACAACTATTGTGTAATCAGAATTAAGAAAGTTTCGTAGAATACTAAGAAAAACATTTTTGGCACACAGGGCACTTGGTTAAACTGTATTCTTGTAAGTTGTAAACTGACTCACCCCATTGGACGGTCCTTTGAACTCTGTGCACTTTACTTTGGGACATGATCCAGACTGATTGCTCTCTTTCTCAAAACAGAGGTTAACAAACATAACGGACAATTTATATATAATTCTATCAAGGAAGGTGCTGTCCCAGGATATATTATATCTTTATCAGGTGAAGTAAAAAACATTTCTTATATAGTTGCAATGGCATCTGTCAAGGGGTGGGATATATCTGGCAGCAACGGAACAGTACGTTATAGCATTTCATGTGTTGGAAGCAGGGAAAATGGACAAGTGAAAAGATCTGAGTGACTTTGACAAGGGCATCAGAACTGGACCTTGGAGGCAAGATTGCTTGGCCTAATGAATCAGGTTGTATTTTAGATCAGGTGGATGTGCACTTACATGATTTACCATGTAAAGTGCTACGGAATATGCTGGCTCTATATAAATACCAGTAATAATACCAAGGAAAGACATGGCAGCAGGATGTGAAGAAGGCAGGCAGTGTTTTGCTCTGGACAATGTTCTGCTGGGAAACCTTGGGCCATGACATTCATGTGACTGTTACTTTGACATGTACTACCTACCTTGAGATTGTTGCAGACAACGTACACCTTTTCATGGTGGTGGTGTTTTCTGATGGCAGAGACCTCTCTTATCAGGATAATGCACCCTGCCACACTGCAAAAATTGTTCAGGAATGCAAGCAGAAGGTCTCTGATATCCTCAGCCTGATCTCTCGTCACATAGTAATGTCAAATTCATCAAAATTTGGATGGCATTGATTCCCTCAGTGTAACAGTTTAACCACTCATATAATCCTTATTGTGTAAATTGACATTATATTTTTTTGACAATCTTTATTTTTCAAAAGGATTTAAATGAAAGATACATAGTATAGACATTTACTACACGGTGAACTGATCAATGTAGAACAGATCGTATGATTACTTATTCTATCTTGGGTGCGGTATGTTTGAGTGAGCCTAATACCATAGGGTAGTTGTAGTAGAATTTCTTACCCCCTTGTGATGTGCGTGTATAAACAGTGCGTATTGCCAGGCCTGCTGGTGTACAGAAGGACAAAAGACTTATAAAAGGGTCTGTTTTCTTGTGTATATATGGGAATCAACTTTAGGGGACAGGGGGGTTGCATGTGTGTTGTCTTCAAGAGGATGTTTGAAGTTTGTGTGAGTATGCCTGGACGTTGGTTGGCTATTAGATGGAGGTTCACCTGCGGTGGGAGTGAATCGTTATTGTGGACTAAAGTACCTCCCCTTTCAATCTGGTCAGATTGATCTTCTGTTCGTCTTTTGTTAGTATTGGGGGGTGGGAGAAAGAAATAAGAAAAAGGAGGTTTGGGGGGAGAGGGAAGGAGCCCTATTAGGCAGTGCCTGTGTCCTGTCTTGAGCTCCGCTGTCTATCTCCCTCTGGCTCCTGTCTGTCTCCCTTTCCAGGGGTGGTATCCTTGGCTGGTCCTCGGTTGTTATTCAGGAGTAAATTGACATTATTAATGCAAAACTGCATTTGTGATCTGGAGAGCAAGGAATCCATCCCCAGCCACAGGGGTACCTATGACTTACGTTGAACTGCTCATATGGTTTGATGCCGCCACAGCCTCCAAACTCCATAAGGTGCTTAGTCTTTAAAATTTTGTGACGTTTGCTGACATTCCGTTTGTTTTTTATTTTAGGGAGTAAACATTGTTCTCATTCTATATCCTCCTCGGAGATTTGTATCATTCTGCTTTAGTGGCTGAACTTGCCCTTTTTTCAGCTCTGGCAAACACCTTTTCATATTTATAATCTTCTGAAGAGGAACCTAATTAACCTTGCTCCTGCTTGATCGGGTCCTATTTAATGGGTTTGTGATGCCTTTTAATAATGCAAATACTTCCTGTACATGCTGCCATGTTCATATTTAAGAGTTTTGTTTTTCATCAACTTTGAAGTTGCTTTGTTGTATTAGCGGCTCAGTCACATGATTACAGTAAAAGGTGAATAAATAAACACACTGATCCCTTATTTAGGGGTAATAAACAACTAATGCTGTACCAGAAATGGAGAATATTCACCTTGTAAACTTAAGCAGGAGATTTGGGGATGGGGGTCGGTAGGAATGTTGGCAGTTGGGAAACTTGTTATCTAAAAAGTGACTGCTGACCTTTCAGCTAGTACAGACATAGTTACATGCATTGTATGAAAAGCAATCCACAGCCTTTCTGAAATGTTACATTTCACATATAGAGCGCTTGTCCTGGACTCTTTTTATAGATCAGTAATTAGACATGGTAGCTGAAATGGTACTCTTGTGAAAAATAGACTAGTAGGTTTTTTGTTTTTGTTTACGGTGTTAAATATCCAAACATTCATGTTAACACCTATATTTTGCAGACTTGTATTAGTTGGGAAATTGTATCTGGAGTTATGCAACATTTAGAAGGACATCATAACTACATTGTAGAGGTATTGGTGGATAGTCTCTCTTTTTTTTTTTGTTTTTTTTTTGTGTGAAAAGGAGACTTTGCACCTCAATCACAACAATGAGCTGGAGTGGTTAAGCTGCATAGAGTATCCCTTTTTAAACCACAGAATAAGAGGGATTCCCGAATGTACCCAATGTATTTGTTTGTTTAGTTTTTCTACTGTAAACTTTTGGTTCTGCTTAACATGTGTGCCTCTGTTCTACATTTTTGAAGAATAGGTAAAGGACTGTCCATCATAAAATTAGAATAGTGGCTCACTCTTGCCACTATTACATACACACATATATATACATAAGTTGTAATATGTAACAAAATGTATTTTATTAAAGTGGCACTGTCACCAGGGGGCAGGTAGAGGTGACACTTACTTGAACCTGTCCCTTGCGGCTGCCGCCATCTTCCACTGTCTGCTTCTCTACAGCTCCTGGTGCTTCAGCCATACACAAAATTACAGCATTGAGGTCTATGAAGGATCCCGTGAGACCTCAGGATCCTCCATAGACAGAATCCATTGCACGCAGCCGTTGCTGGTGACTGCTGTCTGGATTGACACTTAGACTCCGCCCAGAATCTAAGAAAGACAGGCACGGGAGAAATACAGAGCCAAAGTAGTCCCTAAGTCTTTTGACTGGGTTGGAATTTCAGTAAAAATCTTAAATTTTCCGGGGGTGGGTAGGGGGCAAGGAATGTCCACCACATCCTGGTAGATGGTCTTGCTTTTATAATTTTATTTATTGTGAGTATTTGCAAGGCAGCTGAGGGATGTGCTGTATCTACTAACTGAGGACCAATTAAAAAAAAAAATGTTTTTTTATTAAATCGCCTATTTTATATTAAGTGCACCCACACTTATTATATATATCATTTTATTCAGGAGAAACAGGGCCTTCATTTAACATCAAATATTCTAGCTTTGAAACATAATTTAATGAGTAAAATATAAAATAAATATGAGAAATTAAAGGACCACTATAGTGCCAGGAAAACAAACTTGTTTTCCTGGCACTATAGGGTCTTTAGGTCCCCCACCCTCAGGGTCCCACTCCCGTCGGGCTGAAGGGGTTACTCCCCTTTCTCCAGCGCCGGGCTCCCTCGGCGCTGGGGAAATCTCCTACATCTTCCGACGTCAGCGCTGAATGCTTTCCTATGGATGTAAGGGTCTTCTCTGATTTTTCACAGTGAGAAGCGCGGAAGCGCCTCTTGCGGCTGTCAATGAGACAGCCACTAGAAGCTAGATTAACCCTAATGTAAACATAGTTTTTCTAAAACTGCTATGTTTACATTTGCACGGTTAACCCTAGATGGACCTGGCACCCAGACCACTTCATTGAGCTGAAGTTGTCTGGGTGCCTATAGTGGTCCTTGGGGGTCTTGGAAAGTTACAGGGTTAAATATAGTGCTAGCAAACTAAATTCTCTGGATTTTTCTGCCTAGCTTATCAGACAGGTCCCGCAAATTGTAATTAATAAAATGACTTAATTATGTAAAAATATTACATAAATATATACGTAGAATGAAGAAAGACAAATATATATATATGTATGTATGTATGTGTGTATGTATGTGTGTATGTATGTGTGTGTGTGTGTGTGTGTGTATATATATATATATATATATTCTATCAAAATCCAAATGGGTTATTGTGGGGGGGAAATTGTGATTGAAAAACCCTTCCACCTGAAGTCTGTGGATAACATTGTATTAACTATCCACATACTTCAGGTGGAAGGGGTTTTTAATCACCATTTTTCCCCACCATAACCTATTTGGATTTTGCTTCCCAAGCACTACCAAGCCTCAATAAGCAAACCAGTAACCAGCCTCATGCTGATGATTTGCATTAACAATGAAACTGCTGTTCATGTGTGGTTCACTGGCTTTGCAGTTGTTTCAAAGATGTTGTATATACAGCAAACACAGACTCAAAGGAATCCATGTTTAAAATGGAATGAGGCAAAAATGCGATTCTTTATTAAACTAATTTGCATATGCACACCCAGAATCCTTTGCGCTAGTAACATCACTGCAGAGTTTGGATTTCTGTGGGAAAAGCAAGTCTTATGGCTTGACTGGTGTGCAGATTTTTGTTTAACATTGTATTCTCTCTCCTCTCCAAATTATTTTTTTTTTTAAATTGCACAATGTTTTAAATAAAACGCATGTGTAGCCATCTATAGTGCAACATAAAAGGATAAATATTAGGGAGTAAACAACTCCATATCAATTTAAAAGTACACCGATACTAAACCATTCTTTCTAAACTTATCCCCTTAAAGATCTGAACTTAATCTCACTAAAACCCCTTTTATCTTATAACCTTACTTTTAAAACGGTACTTCTCATGAAAGAACAAATATGAAAATTTTTAGAAATTACATTTAATTTTTTTTTTTAATGATTTACTCTTCCAGGGAAATTTTTTAGAGTCCTTGCTAATTTGTAAAACATATCTAATGATTTTCTACTGATAAAAAAAAAAAATCTTCTAGGCCCTTTTTTAATATATAGGGTACTGAGTTTGTATGCCCATTCCATCTCTACTTGGCCAATTTTTAATACATTGTTCCCCCCTCTCAATTATATTCCTAATATGTTCATCAGCTATAAGTGGAGCTTTCTTACTGTGCGACCTATATATTGAAATTCCCATTCCAGCAGAAATATAACATAACATCTTTTGCAGGATGTACCTTTTTATTTCATATTATTTTTGTTGTATTTGACTTAAAACTACTTATCTACTTTTTAATGTTATTGGGGGGGATGTTTTTAGACTAGGTCCCCTATAGGTTTAATTGTTTCGAAAATATTGTTCTATACCTGGGATAGGAAACAGTTGGTTGCCTACCCCTGCCCTGTATAATCTATTCCAATACCATCACTCAGCCACTCGCACTGGCACATACACTAAACTAATCATTCACCTTAGCTGTCATCCACCTACCTGTTTACTTACCCCTGTCACCATACTTACCAACTCACGAAGTTATGACTCCCCACACCCAACAATCTATAATTATCCACGGATGCATGCAAATTCAACTACCCACCCGTCAACTTCCCATGAATTTCCTTACATACATTATGCAAACACGTACATATACAGCATACAGGCCCACGTGCACACATTGTACACAGGTGCACTGTTTAGGTTGGTTTACAATTTTGGGAACAGGATGTATGTTTAATATCTGATGTTATGGTCAATAATCATTAATATTGGTCACGTTTCCATAGATTGCAGTGTGTTTCCTGTGATACCTTTTTATTAAGAGTGAGGGTATGTAAAAGGAACAAACAAAAAGGGTGGGGAACAGGATGTTTAAAAGTAAGCGTGACTTGGTTACATCATTACAGCCATATGTATCTCTGAAAAGTTACGTACGCAGGTGCTAGTGACTTTCAGTTCATCCCTGGTGTTACGATCCACAGCTTTAAGGCCATGTTTTTAGATCTGTTTAAATGTGAAAAACTTCAAATAGCTTTTCCTATTTGGGTTAATTATACTGCATTTTTTGTTTCCCACATAGACTTTCGTGTGATTCTTGTTTCGTAGTGCCTTTTGATGTGGCAGTTTTTTTGTGGATTATATAGTTTGTTTGTTGACTTGAATTTCACTTTTGACACGTCTCTAGAATTGAAAGTGAGTTTCAAGTTCATTGATTGAAATGATGTATTTTGTTGTTTTGTGGTTTTTGTTTTTCTCAATGTTGTGTTGTCTTGTTTGCTTTCTTTCAAAATGGTTGATAAACCATATTTCCTCATTCATTCAGATTTAATGTTTCCTTTTTCAGTAGGCACAGCTGTGAAAGTTCCACCTGAAAGATTTAAAATGTTATTTTTCCAGAATGAATCAAAGTTTTGTGACTGGCAGTGCATGGATACTGTCAAAAATCACACATTTTTGATACTGTAGAGCATTTAGGGAATATCTTTGTTTACGACCACCTAATGGCAGGGGTTTATTAGCAATGATATTTTGTGTGTGTGTATATGTGTATATGTGTATGTATATGTGTATATATATATATGTGTGTGTGTGTGTGTGTGTGTATGTGTATATATATATATATATATATATATATATATATATATATATATATATATATATATATATATATATATATATATATATATATAATGTGTGTATATTTAAGCAAGTCTTATGGCTTGACTGGTATGCAGATTTTTGTTTAACATTGTATTAACTATAGATATGTATGAAGGCGTAGCCTGTAATTGTGCGAGGGGTTACCCAGCTATAAAAACTCAGGCCCCCTCCATGACCGGACCGACACCGCTGGGTTCACTTCCTTCAGAAATGGAGCCGCTTCCGCAGCATCAGGTCACAATGTCCCTATTCATATCGTTAAAAGGTTAGGTCGATGGAAGTCAGTAGCATAAAACCAGTTCTATACCACAGACAGAACAGGAATTGAGATTAGCATTTAAATGTTTAGCTTTGTAACCTGTATGTAATAAAGGTGATTTGTTTACATCTAATTTTTGTCCTACCCCATACGTCGGTTCAGGCATACCACAACCGACTGGTGCTTACTTCTAATTATATATTATTGTATCATTATTACGGCTTATGTCCCTGACTACAAATATATTAAAAAAATTAATTTTTTTTTTCAAGGTATTGTATGGCCAGCCTTTGTCTGTCATATCATACACTGAAAAAAACAAACATAAAAAATAAATAAATAAAACACACACTCTTATGTGTGTGGTAATACCTTTTAACATACCCCACACACCATCTCCTAAAAAAACGTTTATGTAAACTTGGTAAACTAAAGATCTTTTGATCAGAGTGTGTATTTTTTTTTTTTTTAAATATTTTCACCCCTCTCAATGAAGTATAATATTGAAGGAAATAATTGGGGCGGCGAGGGGGTCCTATTCAGAACATCAGTAAATTGGTATTGCTCTATATTCATTGAAGAGAATTGTTAATTATATTACATATTATAAAACTGTGTGACAGGCAGTAGAGGCATTTAAACCAAGCAACGCAAATATTGTTGTAATTGCAAAATCGCAATATTTTAGATTGCAGGGTTAGAATGACAGGAACATGGCACCAAGACCACTTCCTTGAGGTGGGTGCCTATAGTGTAAAAGAAACATTATAGCCCCAACGCTTTAGTGCCCTAGCCAATAGTAAGGCTTGTACGATAAAGTGGTCTGGATATTTAGTGGTCCTTTTTGTTTCATATATTTGCTAGTTGTTCATTTTGCTAGCATGGTGTAGACCCAACGTTAGGATATCGGTTTATTCTTACATATGTCATAAATCAATATAGCCATGAAAACTGTGGTGAGGCCAGTACAACTCTCCATAGTGCAATTCGAAAACAAATATTGTTGTGCATCATCTGCATATCTCAATATGAATTTTGGAAAGTCCTTCTTGGTAACAAACTCGAGAAATCCTGTTTCCACAACTATCCCAGAATTCCCAGCTTGATATGCTAATGAGTGCAGAGTGCAGGCATTACTGCAGCTACCCGTAGCAATGGAAACTGTTTTGAACACAGCTTTTGTTAACCATAACATGATTTGTGATCCAAAAGAATCAGTGACCAGAAACCAGCCATGGAAAGCAGTTTTGACCTTGCGTTCGTAGGACCGACACCATGCTGAGGAGACTAAGGTCAAAACTGCAGTCTATTGCTAAAACACCATTCCAGTCTGTGCTCATTTGCATATCAAGCAGGGAACACTGGGATAATTGTGGAAACATGATTTCTGTGCTCAAGGAGTACTTTCCATAGTCCACCTTGTGATATGCAGGTGATGCACAGCAATATTTGATTGATTGTTTTTTGTTTTTAAATTATTTGGTTCGTTATTACTGTTTAGTAAAAAACAAAACCTCTTTTTCATATGTTATAGTTAGAGATTCTTACTGGTGTCAACCAACTGCGGCAAAGTTTTATAAGCGTCTTCTTTTTTTGATTAATACATTGCTAAATACAAATACACACCAGTCAAGCCATAAGACTTCCTTTCCCCTCAGAAATCTCACTTTCACAGTGATCTCACTACTGCAAGGGATTCTGGGTAAGGTGTATGCAAATGAGCTCAACATTTTTGCCTCAATTCCACGTTATACATTGCTTGACTGGTGTGTGTATTTGTGTTTAGCAATGTATTAACTGTCCACTTATTTCAGGTGGAAGGGGTTTTCATCCACACTTTTTCCCCACCACAACTCTGTTGGTACGTTCTTTTTTTTGAGTGAGATTGTACTTGGGGCCTCCAAGTAAGTATTTCCATATAAAGATATCCCTCAATGCAGAATTCTTTGACTGTCCACAATTCACATATGTAGAATAACAAGCCACACGTGTTAAATAGTATTAGCATTTTAACCCTGCTTGTTTTATGTGGAATGTTTTGAAACCCTTTCTATTTGTGCATTCGGTATAGGATTTGGGTTACCTTGCTGCTTACCATTTATTCCTTGTTCAGATGACTGCCTGAAATTCTTTAACGCTTCCTGCCAACAGGTTTATTAAGATGGGCACAAAAACTGTAGAATCTTTCGGCAGGCAAAAAAGTTCTCAAGGCGTGTATTATTCTCATTGATCTTGTGAATATTTGCACACAAGGTATCATTTCTCACTGTGTTCTGAAGAGTTGGTAGTTTTTAACCCTCATTATTTTGTTTGTATAATAAGCCTGAATATCCAATCACTTCCATTTGCTATTTCAGAACATGCGTATGCAAAATATATAAGCAAAGGTTTTGAACTAGCGCCTCGATTGAAGTCTGTGTGTTTTTGTAGCGAGTCAGAGGAATCAATGTGTTGAATTTTTTTTCTTCCACGTGAGGTTGTGACATGTTGCAAACCGAAATGCATCCATTAATAAAGATTGCGTGTTTGGTGCAGCTTTTTTAATGCTGGCAGGCATAGCGACATGGTTTTCAGAAGCATTCTTTAGACTGTATTGTTCAATAGCTGTTTTCACAAAAGCCCTTTTGGTTTTTATAATCCTTAATTTCCGGTCACTGGCTGTCGTTCGTGCTACATACAAAGAAAACCAAATCTGTCCAGATACCTGGTAAAAGAGCAGGAAATAAACGTTTTTTTTTTTGTTTTGTTTTTTTTATTGTGGTGTAAATGCTACTTAGAAACTTTGGTTTTGGTTATATCTGACATGTTTTAGTGTTCCAGATATTATTTTGAATATAAAGCAAATTTACTTTTTAGGTAACTTTTTTTTTTTTCTTTTCTTTTTTTTTTTTTACCTATGACTAACATGAATTCTCCACAATGACAATATTTAAATGTATTGTCAAAGCAGTAAATAATTAAGGGGGGGATCAGTAGAAGAGTCATTCAAATCAATATAGCAGCTTACACGTAATAACGTTTTCAATAATTCCTATTAAATAGGAGCAATAAAGTGCTTCTTGCTTACAGCTGCCTTCATATTTAGTTTTTTTGTTAAAGGGTTTTATTCCAATTTTATTGTAATGTTTGATATCCTACGCTGGTGGACTTTGTCATGGTTTTCCAAAAGACATTGAGTGGTGAGATCTGCTCGTACAGAATTTGTAGCGTGCACAGGTTTCATTTCAGATAACACACTATGTCATTCATTTCTGTGTTTTCTTTATGATACACCTACACTGAATTGACCTTGGAACAAGTTTCTAATCACCTACTTTAACTAACTATGATTTTTTTTTTATTTGCACAGTGGGTGTGAGATTTTAAATTCTAAGCGTACCATGTAATATTTGCATAAGACATGCACACCAGGTTCTGATATTTCGCTCGACTAGTTCACTTCAAAATCCAAAAAGAATCTAAAAATGTAGTATCTTAAAACTGATCAGCTTTATGCAGTATGCTGCAAAGCCCAGCCTACTCCTTTTTTATTTTTCAAATTTTTTTTTTCTTGGGTGATTGGTAACTCATCTTTCCTTATACTCTGCTTTAAAAAAAATCAACTTTAACATGTATTATTTTTTTTTTGTTATAGTGACAGCTACATAGTGAGAGTGAAGGCTGTAGTAATGACCAGAGATGACTCCAGCGGAGGGTGGATACCACATGAAGGAGGTGGACTCAGTCGTGTTGGTGTCTCAAAGGTTTACCCTGAAGGCAGTGGAAGAAGTGACTTTCTAATTCACGGGGAACGGCTCAATGACAAACTGGTAATTCGAATTGTAAAATTATATCTGTCTTTCAGTCTCAAGCCACACACTGTGATTATATTAAAG
This sequence comes from Pelobates cultripes, assembly GCA_933207985.1. NCBI lineage: Eukaryota > Metazoa > Chordata > Amphibia > Anura > Pelobatidae > Pelobates > Pelobates cultripes. The sequence continues at coordinate 320,640,287 of OW240913.1, read as the reverse complement.
CGCAACAGCATTTGTTGGCGCTATATAATAATAATATAAGGAAAGTGTTAGAAATACAAATCTGTATAGATTGTTGGAGACCATCACCACCTCCCTGACACCCCCACCTCCACACACACAAATTGCAGTAAACTGAATTTTAAATGCTTTGCTTTTTACTCCCCAACCTAAATTCCCTCTGTGCTGTCAGGCATCTGTCTCCCATGACATCATCTGGGATGCATCACTCACAATCTGACGGTCCACTCCAGTTCTCCTCATAGAAGAGCATTGAGAATTGAGGTGTATGCACGGTGAGCGACGCAAGTGCACCCAAATACTTCTCATAGGAAAGCATTAATTTTAAAGGGACACTATAGTCACCAGAACAACTCCAGCTTAATGTAGTTTTTCTGGTGAGTATAATAATTCCCTTCAGGCTTTTTTTATGCAAACACTGCCTTTTCAGAGAAAAGGCAGTGTTTACATTGCCTCTTCAGAGAAAAGGCAGTGTTTACATTGCCTCTATGGACACCTCTAAGTGGCCACTCCTTAGATGGCCACTGGAGGTGCTTCCTGGGTCATTGCTGCCGAAAAAGCAGCCCTGACATTCAGCGTCCCCACACACTCCATGGGGACGCTGACTTTTCCTCGTAGAGATGCATTGATTCAATGCATCTCTATGAAAAGGTCCAGTTTGGCCAAAATGGCATTTTGATGTCACAAAGGGAGCGGTGCCAGCGCCGGCAATAAGGTGAATTTTAAACTTTTATAAGTGGGGGTGGGGGAGAAGCCACCTTAATGGTGGGTTAAACACTATAGGGTTAGGAATACATGTTTGTGTTCCTGACCCTATAGTATTCCTTTAAATACTTTCCTATGAGCTGCATTTGTTCACATGATTTAGTTTTACTCTGTTGTTGTAGAGCAAGTGCCTCTAGTGGCTATCTGTGTTTACCCCTTGTCACGAAGGTGGGCTATTGGCCTAGCCGAGACAGTTGGGAGTGTGTGGAAGTGAAAGTGTTAATGACACCAGACCCCTGGTTTCCTGTTGCTAGTCCCAGAAACCACTAAATTAACCCCTGCAATCCTTTCTACACTAACTCCCTAGTACACAATTTACTGCCACCACCAAGACTTTATATCCGGGTGTCTTAGGTTACCCCACACACAGTAGAATTATAGTATCACAACCTTACTTTACTGATCAGACATATATAATTAACCATTTTGGTAACGTGTTTACCTGAGCTTTCCTCAGAAGAGTGAGCTCATAGAGAACAAAAACACAAGCTGATAAGTAAACATTTAATCTGACAAAAAGGATTCACAGTGCTGGGTACAAAAATACAGAAATAAATAACATACAGAAACACAGATAACAAATTGCAAAACAGTCCATAAAATAAAATCAGAGGAAACATTCTCAGAGGAAACACAAGAAATTCCTTACATATATTTACTCCTTCTGTAGAATTCTTGTGGGAGATTCAGATGTTACAGGTCTCAAAGTAGTTATTGGGGGAAAAAAAAAATCTCTCCCCGGGTAGTCCAACATCCTCAATATATATCTTAAACCTAGTTGTTTCTAAGTGGGCAGACCCCTGGGTGGATCAGAGGAGTCTGGCCTGGCAGTTTATTGCCCACTCCATATTTTCTTAAGTTACGTTGTCCTTGGAAGACCCCAAAGTCAGAGCATAAGCACCAATGCCTTTTACGATGCCCTATGACCAGCTCTGGTGATGGTCATCTAGTAGTTTTATGGCTTAGGCCTGGTGTAAGATCAAAGCCTACAATAGCAACTCAGAACATATATCAAATGCCAACTCATGCTTTGGCATGACACCCCTGCATTGTAAACATTGCGGTTTTGCGGAAACTGCAATATTTTACATCGCAGGGTTAAAACGAAAGGTCCATTTTATTGCGATAAAATGGACTGGGTGACTTTAGTTGCCCTTTAATCAGAAAGCAGACAGAAGAGTTATCACATGTTTATCTGATAGAGGGTTATGTTTGTTTGTTTGTAGATGCGGGAGCTTTGTACAATAAGTCGGTGCGCTGATTTTTGTTTCTCCGGACTGTAGTTTGAACATTGTGGATTTAGACAAATTATATGCTTTTGAGACTAGGCAACAGCCACCGTACAATGAATTGTTTTTGTTGCTCAGACGTGGTACACTGTCAAACTTCACATTAATTAAGAGCTGGGTTGGTTTAGTCGTACAAACAATCTGCTTTCAGTTCGCAAAAGGATTAACCTTTTGATTGATAGGAATTTAACTTGTACACACCATGGTTCTATACTATATATGGGAAGCATAAAGTCACTCTGTGAAAATGTTGTTCCTGTGTGAATAGGCCTGCAAGACAGTTCAACCAAGTGCCTTACCATTGTTTTAGGAGAGGTGCAGTTTTTCTGGCAGAGTCTAGAGTTAACTGGGAATTGTTTATCTTGTGTTATGGTGGTTATGTCCTACTAGCAGAGTTCTGTTTTTCTTTGCACTGACTTTATCATTTGAATATATTAATCATGTTTCGGATTGCCTGTTTTCATTATTATTGTTAAAATATTACTCCTACTCAGATCCAAGTCTGATTATTGAAGTGGTGAGAGTAACATTTTCGGTTCTGGTGCAAGCGGTAAAAATGTTATACGAAGGACCCAGTTGTAGTTCTCTTTAACTAGAGAAGCCGTAGAGCATAGCCTGCACGTTTTAAAAAATCTCTCCTTTTTAGGGTTTTTGCAAATAGTAGTATATTTTGAACAGATTTAGTAGAGGGTTTGTGACACTGTCTCATTTTAGTGCTATGCTTGCTTGCTGTATTTTACCCGTTAAGTGCTTTGTGGTCCATTGTTAACTGTTGTGAGAAGTTAAGAGTGTACTTTATTTTATTTATTTATTTTTTGTTTTGTTTTTTTTGTTTTTTTTTAAAATATAACTGGAAATTACATAGCAGTTTTAGCAGTATTTTATAGGGTTAAGAATACAAAAAGTACACCCTAGTGTCCTCTGGTCCCCCTTCCTTCACCCCAGCATCATTTAGGAGACCTGGAGTCCATTACTATCAGGTTGCCTCTAGTGGCTGACAGCAACTAGATTCGGTCTTAGTCCAGCAAAGTAATTATTGCAGTTTGCCTAAAAGTGATTAAGTGGGACAGGGACACTGCATCCAGACCACTTCAATGAAATGGAGTCTCACAGACTTTGTATTACTAATTCTGCTTTTTAAAATGTAAAATTAATTTGTAATTTTAAATGGTTTTACATCAGAGCCATGACGTATCTGGTAAAGTTACTACATGTTTTAAGCACTTTAATAGCTTTATTTGGCTCTTTCTTTATGGTCTAGTCAGCCATGACTTGATAAAGGTCAAAGATGGTGTCCGAAATGTTGCCCTGTGTAATGCTTCATTAAAAAGCTGGACCTCTTTTGATCTGCTGGTATCCTGTTACTAGGGGTTGGGGCCAATCCCAGACCTGGAGCACGGACGACTAGTTTGGATAAAACCTCCGCAAAACAAATAATCCAGTCTGCTGGTGGAGCTCTATGGCCCAGGGAAGCCTTTCTTACTTGTTGTCCCACCTTTTTGCATATTTTTGATCCCTGTAAGCTGTGCTTAAAGCCTTTTCCTTATGATTACAAGTATCTGATTCTGTTGTGGCTTTGGGCCTGACAGACCTTTTCCTGTCACAGTTTACCAACTGCCTTTTAATAGAGTAGGAAAACGGTATATAATGACAACTTGGCATTCTTTGCAATTTAAAGGAAAGATCTACATTTTTTTTCTCATTTATCTTTTTTATTAATGCATAAAGAATCAAACATTTTGCAGCGCAGTGCAATTTTGACATGCCAAACCAGTCACAGGCGCAGCTGTGGATATCGTATGTTAAAAGGTTTACCCCACATGTGGGTAGAAACAGCTGCTGTGTTACACATCTGTTGTACTCGCTGCTTTACAAGATTTCTTATAACTTTTAACTAGGGGATAAGGGTGGGGTACAGAAGAAAAAAGGGAGGGGGTAAGGGGGGGTACCTTGGACAATAGATATTGCATTTTTCAGTTCAATGTTGTATATATATCCCTGTATGCGTTTTTGTTTCCCCTGGTCAGCCTTTTAACTCTCGACCGGCCAGCTACTCCATTCTCTGTCATATCTCTCACTACAGCCGTTTGCTCTGCTTGCCATTTTCTCATACTGACTGATCAGATCCATTCTAGTAAGGATATTGGGTATAGCTGGTGTTTGATTGCTCTTCCAACTACCTGCCAACATTATTTTTGCTACCGTGAGTATGTTGAGAATTACCTTTCTGTGTGGGTGGGAGGCAATACCGGGTGCTATGTGGAGAATGTAGTGTTCTGGTTTCAAGGGTAGGGTGAATCCTGTCCTATCTAGTATGAGGGAGTGAACTTTTTCCCAATAGTCTGTTAGAAGGGGACAAGCCCAGAAAATATGGATTATGGATCCCTCACTGATGTTACACCTCCAGCATTTCCCGGACGTGCCCGGGTACATGTATGCTAGTCTTTTTGGTACTAGATACCACCGCATTAAAACCTTGCAGTATGCTTCCCAGAACATAAGGCTTTGCGAAGCCCGTTTTGTGACTTTCAAAGCTGTCAGCCAGTCTACCCTTGGGATCTGGAGACCCAGGTCCTCTTCCCACTGTGTCATGTATGACAGCTTGTCAGGGACTGTCGCGGTGATCAGTGCTTTGTAGCACGCTGACAGTGGCTTTACATGCCTGGTGGTGAGTAACTGTGTCATTGGTAGGCGGGGAGTGAAGGAGCGACTGGTGAGTTCGCGGATATGCGAGTGTATTATATTTTTTACTCTGAGATATAGAAAGATATCCCTCGCTGGCAAACGTAGGTCTTTTTGCAACTCTGGAAATAGCTTAACCTTGTCCCCTACTAAGATATCCCTGACCTTATGTGCACCTCCCTCCCTCCATCGATCCAGCTTCAGGTCAGGGGAGAGTATTTCTAATGATGTCAGGGGTGCTGATTGGAAGAGCGATTTGGAGTCTGCTATGTATGGGCTCCATTTATTCCAGGCCATTATTAAAAACTTTGTGCTCTGCAGCTGTTTTCCCATCGCCACTCGTGTATGCCCCCCCGCCCATAGATAGTTTGACAGATCGTGGGTATTCAGACAGGCACTCTCCATTGCAAACCATATAGGGCGGCGGAGTGTGCAATTGGGGCGCAGTAGACAGAGACCCTGTGCTAGAGCGGTTGCCCTGTAGTAAGCCTTAATGTCTGGCATATTCAGTCCCCCATCCGTGCTCGAGAGCCCTAGGGTACCTTTTGCTACTCTCGGGGGCTTCCGCTTCCATACATGTGCGTTTATGGTGCTTTGATAGAGTTTTAGTAAAAAGATCTACATTTTTAACTTTGTAATTTCTTTGCTCTTAAATCAAAGTTTGGAGTTTCACAAGTGTGGTTTTGGTTTTGACTGCTTTTATGCAGAGATAGATGGTTTGTAATCTACAAATGTTGGGACACTGGACTTAAAGGACCCCTCTAGGCACCTAGACCACTTCAGCTTAATGAAGTGGTCTGGGTGCCAGGTCCAGCTAGGCTTAACCCATTCTTTTATAAACATAGCAGTTTCAAAGAAACTGCTATGTTTATGAATGGTTTAAGCCTTCCCCCAAATCCTCTAGTGGCTGTCTCATTGACAGCCGCTAGAGGCGCTTACGTGATTCTCACTGTGAAAATCACAGTGAGAGCACGCAAGCGTCCATAGGAAAGCATTGTAAATGCTTTCCTATGCGACCGGCTGAACGCGCGCGCAGCTCTTGCCGCACGTGCGCATTCAGCTGACGAGGAGGATCGGAGGCGGAGAGCTCCCCGCCCAGCGCTGGAAAAAGCTAAGTTTTAACCCCTTTCCCCCTTCCAGAGCCGGGCGGGAGGGGGACCCTGAGGGTGGGGGCACCCTCAGGGCACTATAGTGCCAGGAAAACAAGTATGTTTTCCTGGCACTATAGTGGTCCTTTAAACTTGCTTAAAATCCAAAACTGGTTGCAGTGTAGATGTTCTGAAACCTTAGACTGGTAGTGTATAACATATAGGTGCAGTCTTAAAAGAAGTTTTTAATGCTCTATAAGATGCTTGTTTTTTTAAATTTATTTTATCATTTTAAAGTTACAGTAAGTACAATAACCATAGCTGTTTGAATTTGTAGCGTTTACATATTTTTCACACCAGTCAGCTACAATATTGTGCTGTTCTACACTGCAACACCAATAACTTGTTACATTTGCCTATATTTTAACATGTTTTTTTCTTATACATACAGTGAAGAGTGGGTTTTTAACTACTATTGATTCTACTTTTATCAGTTTTGACAAAAGTTTGGGCACTTGGGTTGTTTAGGATTAAAAGTATAGTGTAGGTTTTGGTCATCCTTGATAGAAGATCCTGTCCTGCACAGCTTTCTAGGCTATATTTAACAAATTTGTCCAATATTGAGATTCGCGCCCTAAACTACAAAGTTCTATCATGCACAGTTAGATCATATGCAGAAGTAAGCTATTGCTATCTTTTTTTTTAAGTTGGTACATTAATGGGTTTTCGAGTAGGCGAAACTTAAAAATTCTGTCTCCTTGAACATGTTTTTAGAAGCCTGCACATACTGCTTGGTAAAAGACTTGTCCTAATGTCCTAGGATTTATGTGAAGCATGACTTGAACTGATCCTGTTTTCATAAGACAATTCAAAAAAGTATGACTGGGACCTTTAGAAAACCTGTGTAACCAAGAATTTAACAATCTTTCATTGATCATTAATTTAAGCATTTTATACCTTTTTTAGGTGTTCGCGGGACAGTGTCCAAGTACGGAATTCACAGAAAACCTAGGCTTTGGAGCATTGTTTAACCTACTTAGACTATATTATAAAAAAGATTGACCACCCCTGAATTATAATGGATATCAAAAACCCTTTACCATCCAATATTGCATATATCTAAAAGTGCATTTTAAGGGAATGGGGACTACTAATTGAGCTTAGTAGGTTGAAGCATTACCTTGCAGAACCGCCACATGATCCATTTCTCTTTTTTTTTTTTATATATATATATATATATATTCTGCAAGCAATTTAAAGGGATACTCCAGACCATTAAAGCACGTTGGCTTGCTGAAGTACTTTGTGGGAAGAGTGTTTACAATGCTCTTACAACAGATTAATTAAATACACTTTAGTACTGTCACTATTTCATTTGTCTCCCACGTTAGTCTAGCACTCACTGATATTGGGGTACTGTGAAGTTGTGGTGAGCTCAACATGAAATGGGCCACATGTTGGAATTAAATCCCCATGTTTGTTTGCTGAGATAGGCGCTTCTAAGTAGCCTTTTAAAATGTAAAGCTGTATTTTGTGTGTGTGCTGTTCCCTAATCTGTATTTTGTATAAATGTTGGTCTCTATGGCAACACCATTTCCTTTAACCTTCTGTGGAGAGGTGGGTAGTTACAAAAAGTGCAGGCCTCAATAGAAACTGACACTTTTTTCAAAATTAACCTTGTTACACCCCTGACAGTCGATCAGACAACCGGTCCAAGTGGAGCTAAACTCAAAAGGCAGCAATTGCCCAGAGCACCTGCCTTTCAAAGACTTCTCATTGAACTGCATTGGGAAGTCTGTGATTGGACAGCCATAGAAAGTCTGGGCTGGGGTAAAAGGGGAGTGATTGAAAAGACTGAAACAAGATCTGGGACTTTTGCTAGTTGTTTTTAGATATTCCCTCATGAAAAATGCATAATTAAATGCATGCATGTTTTAATTGTGGGTGTATCTACTCGATAGTATTTTCTTTATTTTTTATTTTTTTCTTTATTTGGACAGTGGAGTGTCCCTTCAACTTAAGCAGAATCTTGCTTTTTCTCGGCTTAGTCTATATCAGTGAATCCAAAACCAATCCTCGAGACCCACCAACACTCCAGGTTTTGTATCTCCATTGAAATAAAACCGGGATTGGTTTGTATAGTAAGCTAATAATGCAATCTGTTGATCATTGTTGGTGTTTTGTTTTTTTTCTCACTTGTTTTTGTTTGTTTAGATTCAGTAGATATCTACTGCCTGCTGCTTGGTTTAGAAGGGAACTGTTTTTTTGTTTTTGGTGTGTTTTTTTTTTTTGTGTGTCTTTGTGTTTTTCTGTTTCTTGCAAATTCTGCGGTAGCTCATGCCTGTCCCACCTTATGTAAATGTTTTGAACGTTTTTGTGTTTGCAGAAGTTTTGTTTTGTTTTTTTTTGTCCATGATGTTTCTTTTCAATAACACTGGCTACTGTAGTGGGGCAGGTCCATTTTATAGAGTTCCTTTCCTAGAATATAAATATATCCTTAATCAAATGATAGCACACAGAAGAGACAGGACATTTATAGGTAAGAATTTTGGTCAGGGTTCAGTGTAGATTCTGAATTTGAAACTTCCATTCTGGCACCTTGTTTTGATTCATACAAACAGTTGTACGATACATGCCTGTATGTCAGAGTGGAATGCAAGACAAATTTGAGCAGTGAATGGAAATTTAGTATCCTTAGTAGTTATGAAACTTTTATGAATATTATCTTGAGATTTGTGATCCTAGGAAAAAAGTTAAGATGCTTACTGCTCAAAGCATTTTAAAGTAACACTATAACGCTTGTGTTCCGAAGGCTATAGTGTTCTCCTCACCATTTAGGTTATCAGTTGCCAGCAAGGATTATAAAATGAGATTTAGAGACTTTGTGCTACTGGACCAGGCTGATAGCAATGTGCGGAAAATCGCAGAATTGCGCCAATCTTCCTCTCCTTATAGTTATGCCTTGATCAGTGCCTCTCTATGGGGAGTGTTCAGCGTCTCCATGCAGAGTGTGGGGCAAGCTATATGTTGTAGTGTTTCTGATGATTCTAGGTGCAAAAATGTGGTGTTCAATAATTTTAGAGGAATATATTTTGTTTTTGTGATGGTTTTTTTTTTTTTTCCTACTTTAATATTCAAAAAATTCATGAAAAATATAACTGGCATGCTTTTAACTCGACAGATTTTTTTTAAATTTTTCTATTAAAGCTTTTTGTGTTTAATGTTATAGGTGGTCTTGGAATGCTACTTAAGGAAGGACTTGATTTACTGGAAAGCAACTCCAACATTTCATCACTGGTTGGTTGACGACAGAAGGTTTGGCCTTACATTTCAGAGCCCTGCTGATGCACGAGCCTTTGACAGAGGAGTCCGTAAAGCCATCGAAGACCTCACGGAAGGTGATGAAACTTAAGACCCGAATTCTGTCTATTCTTTGGTTTGGGGTGTGGAACTTGCTAGATCTGTCACATTCCGCAGCTCCTTTTTTAAAAACTGGTGACACCAGAAAATCTTTAAAGTTTGAGGAATGTTGGCAGGCGAGCATGAGCTGACTCTTCTAATTTTGTGCTGGGTTTGTCTGTTAATCAAGAAAGGGCCTGTAAATAGTCTTCATTTAGAAGGGCATCAGTAATATATAATAGATCTACTTTCTATTTTGACTTGGTAATAATTTGTACTAACTATTTCCTTAACACGACCGTTGGTGTAATTATATTTGGTTTTTCTTTACCTTGGTTTTGTTTGTTTTTTGTTTTGTTTTTTTTTCAGCATTTTTTAAATTTTTGCCTAGCATTTATAAAGGCCCAAAATATTCCATATTTCTGATAACGGGACACTATAGTCACCAGAACAACTACAGCTTAATGTAGTTGTTCTGGTGAGTATAATAGCTCCCTTCAGGGAATTTCATGTACACACTGCCTTTTCAGAGAAAAAGCAGTGTTTACATTGCCCCAAAGTGATTTAACTCAGAAATGGCAGAGAATTGAGCAGTGAGTCTGGAGGTGCATGATCTATACACCAAAACTGCTTCATTAAGCTAAAGGTTATTGGATGGCCACTGGAGGGGCTTCCTGGCTCAGGGCTGCACAGTAAGCAGCTCTGCTTTTCAGCATCCCCACACGCTGCATGGGGACTCTAGATTCTCTTCATAGAGATGCATTGATTCAATGCATCTCTGAGGAGGTGCTGATTGGCCCTGCCACTTGCCGATTTTAGCCAATCCAATGCTTTCCCGATGAGAGATTGCAGTCTATATGATTCTATTTATATTTGTAGCCATTTAGACATTTGTAGCAACTTTTTAGTCATGGCTAGTAACATGGAACTTGACATTTTAAACCCTGTATCTTTTATACACAAACAATGTCAGGAAGACAGGAGCAGGTAGTTAAAGGGACGCCATAGTCACCAAAATAACCTTTAGCTTAATGAAGCAGTTTTGGTGTATAGATCATGCACCTCCAGACTCACTGCTCAATTCTCTGCCATTTCTGAGTTAAATCACTTTGTTTATGAACCCTAGTCACACCTCCCTGCATGTGACTTGCAAAGCCTTCATAAACACTTCCTGTAAATAGTCAGCTAATGTTTATCCTTCCTTTAATGCAAATTCTATTTAATTTAGATTTTCCTATCTCCTATGTTAATAGCTTGCTAGACCCTGCAAGAGTCTCCTGTATGTGATTAAAGTTCAATTTACAGAGCAAGAGATAAAATTTTTTGAGGCAAATTACAACTGATTGAAGGTGAAACCAGTTTTTTTAATCATGCAGGCCTTGTCAATCAGAACCAGGGGAGGTGTGGCAAGGGCTGCATAAACAGAAACAAAGTGATTTAACTCCTAAATGGCAGTGAATTGAGCAGTGAAACCTGGGAGGCATGATCTATACACTAAAACTGCTTCATTAAGCCAAAGTTGTTTAGGTGATTACAGTGTCCCTTTAAAGTCCAAGCTCTTTGTACATCATATAACATTTCTAAGCTTCCTCATTTGGCCTGAAAGAAAGGTAAGGTTTGTTCAAGAATACATTGGCAACACTCCCAGCAAAGATAGGGTTACAATATATTTCTGTACATTGATTGTGACAGGACATGCAGGCTTGGGGAAATCTGAGTAGCCAGTCTTTACAAATTGTTACTGCTGTCATGCTTTTTATTATAGGTTTTTTAAATATTAAAACAGACTTTTGTCTTCTGGAAATCATTTAGAATTTAGATGACACTTGTGTGTTTTGGAGTAGGTTTTTATTTATTTTGCTTTGTATGGCTTTATATATGTTATCTTGCATTGGTGTCCATAGCCTGAAATATTTGTGCCACAAGAATACATTTCAATGTCTTAAATTTTCAAGTAAATTCCAGGATATAGATAATTACAAAAATGTTATCAGTCCCAGAAGGCTGAAAGGCACACTTGGTCATCCTGGGAGTTGATCCTGCTACCTTGAGGTTTGAACAGCTATTAGAGACTATGCAGCTTGTGATTAAAAGGACACTATAGTCACAAGTGCAACTACATGTATTCCTGACCCTATAGTGTTAACACGACCATCTAGCCCCCTGGGCCCCTCATGCCTCTATAAATATAGTAAAAATCTTACTGTATTCAAGTCAGAAGCTGTAAATCTGCATGCTGTTAGACTCAGGAAAAACAAGCAGTCTGCTGACATGTGATAGCCTGATCCAATCACAGTGCTTCCCCATAGAATTGGCTGAGACTGACAAGGAGGCAGATCAGGGGCAGAGCCAGCATGATTCAAACACAGCCCTGGCCAATCAGCATCTCCTCATAGAGATGAATTGAATCAATGAATCTCTATGAGGAAAGTTCAGTGTCTGCATGCAGTGGGAGGAGATGCTTGTGCACAGCAGATCTGAGTGGATGGAGGCATATTATGAAGAAGTCCCTCTGGTTCACTCTGAGTGACTGCAACTGGAGGTGTTCCTAGCTTTCAATGTAAACACTGTATTTTCTTGGAAAACACAGTGTTTACATGAGAGAGGCTGCAGGGAGCTCTAGTTCTCACCTGCACAACCTCATTAAGCTGAAGTTGTTCAGGTGACTATAGTGTCCCTTTAACACAAACTTGTCCCTACATTTTCTGATATATTAGTCTCTCTTCTTCTACATTAGATTATGGTACCTTGCTTTCTAAGGTCCTTCTTGCCTGGAGGGTTTAATCTGGGCAGGTTGTCGGTTTCTATTTACAGCTGGCCAATTTCACTCTCATGCTATACTTTGCTAAGTTTTGGAAGCCCTACCGTTCCAGTGTAAATGTACACAGACATCCTATCCCCGTGCCATCACACTGTGCTTGGACTATGGACCAGAAATGTCTGTTTCATATTCTCGTCTCCATGTGTGATTACAGTTTTAAAGGGTGGAATTAAGCAAGAGACCATAGACTAACCAGGTTAATTACTAACTTGAGAATTTGAAATGTTATGCTTGCATTGTTAAACTGGAAAAAGAGGTGAATTGGAGAATGTTGCTATGTTGGACTATAGTTTGTTATTCCTTGTTCAATTCCCAGTTTAGTGAATAATCCTAAAGTTAATGTGTCAAGGAGGTGAAGTCTTAAACCACAGCCACTTTAGCAGTTTTGAAATGCTTATGACATTACTATGTATTTTCTGACATTCTGCCACAAAAGTATCAAGGCTATTGGGTAGTAAAACGTTTACAGTTGGTACTGTGCAGTCAGGCACCCAGCAATCAACAGTGATCTTCCAGAGTTTCAGTCTGAACTGGTACCAAACAACTGAAAGTGAGCAAAAATGCTTTGAAAGTATTAAACAATATGAGTAGCCAGCACACACAAGTGGCAAAAGGCATTTATCATATTGTGGGTACAAGTATTAGCTGTGGTTTTGCTGCAACCATCTGTACATATAAGAATAAAGTGCATACTGAAGCTGTCAAGCTTGCACTGAGGGCACAAGGTTTTCCCACATGGTTTGCATGTGAAGGATAAATTTTGGCCGTGAAATGTTTCAGATTATTTCTAGGACATTGCTCTTATTTTAAGCCCTGCAGCCAAATCTAACCACATTGTTACTTCTCTTTTAAGGATCCACCACTTCTTCTTCCACAATACATAACGAAGCCGAGCTTGGGGATGATGACGTGTTTGCTGTAAGTAGAAACCTGCTTTAAACAATGGCGCCTAATACTGGTTGAATGCTTGTTTTGTTGGAAGAATATTGTGGGGCAACAAAATATTGAGATGTGCAAGGAGAACAGTTTGTGGTCTACCTTTTAAGTGATTCTTAAGCTTGCCATTTTAAAAGGGAGCAGTCATGTTCCAGGATTTTTAAAATGAAATGGACATTATAGTGTTGGGAATACAAATCAGTGTTCCTAATGCTAGTCTTCCTGTAACAACCCCGTGCGCTGAAAAAAAACTAAATTTTACTTGCATTTCCTCCAGTGTAGAGTCTCCCCTGGTGCCGCGGGCTCCTCCTAGTCTGCCTCCAGGATGATGGTACAAACCAGTGCTTCTCATAGAGAACCATAGGCATATGTGTACTGCTCACTAAGATCCGCCAATCAACACTGGCATTGCAGTGATTCTTTATAGCAACCTGTAACAACACTGCGCATGTACGCTAGAAGTCATGGACTTGAAGCAATGCTTCCCAGCTTAATTAGTATAACAAAATATTTGGGGGGCAAATTGAGAGGTGGGCTGCTGTAGCCACTATAACAACTTCAATGAGATGAAGTTGCAATAGTGAGTGAGTGTTTCTTAAAGCTTATATATTCCTTATATTTACAAAATATGTATTTGTGAGGCGCTAAAAATTTAACTTAAATGTAGAAATAAACAACTTTTTAATCTATAGCTAGGCAGCTCCATCTTAGCTCCCTGTCAAATGTTGTTGTAAGCACTATACTTTGCGCCTAGCATTCAGTAGATCGGAAAGTTAGGAGAAGTGAAACAATCTTTCTGTTTTCCTCCTAGTTTGAAGCATGTACTCTGGCAGTACCTGGATGTCATTTCCATTTCCTAGTAGTATAGCCCCCTTACTGATTCCAGCACCCATTGCTGCGCTCATTGGGCTGTCCCCATAGGAAACCATTGCTGCAATGCTTTCCCATGCAGATTTTACGGACTCGATGTCCTCATGCAGAGCGTAAAGTCGCCCAGGTGACCAAAAGTCGCCTAGCAAGCAGGAAGTGCCTTTAGTGGCTGTCTGACAGCTGCCAGGGGTAGGGTTAAGGGAACAGGGTCACTGCTTCCAGACCACTTCTATAAGCTGTAGTACTCTGTATATACTCTCCCTTTAATATAAATTAAAGGGAAAACATGAAGCATTACATGATAAACAAAAAAAAAAAAAGAGCGTTTAGCACAAGTTACAGGCAATGTTCAATGTTTCATTTAACGATGTAATTTCCTGACAGTTGTCCTTTAATGTTTAGACAATGTATAGGCCAATTTACAGACCTATGTTGGAAAAGGGAAGACCCCCCCAATTCTGTGCACTGACCCAGCAATGGTCCCTCCGTATGATGATATTTCTAAAATCGTCTGTCATTCAAAGATGTGTTCTCTAAAACAATAGGTTCCTCTTTCACCGTTTGACATCTTGGCAGTTATGTAGTTTTCAGAATCTCTGGATTCCGGAGTAGAATGGTGAATGTACTGAATATTATTGAACTGCTAATTGTAAACTTCTCTCGTCAACTGGCAATTAGCTTTGTTTCCCCCCCCCCTTACATTTTCATCTGTTAATAATTGTCACAAATATGCCTCCAGAATTGCACATAGACATGTGATTTAACTAGTGGAAAAAATACTGTTCCTGTCCAGATAATGATTCCCAATTATGTTTGTCGACCAAGCGATTCTTTGAACTTTGTTGTTTTGTTTTTTTTGTTTGTTTGTTTTTTTTATTGTTCCCTGAAAATGTATAGATAAATACAATATATAGATGTAGACTTAATAACTTTCTTAAATTTCATCCCCACTTTCATCACTTTTCAAGCAACAAAAAGCAAGGGGGAATCGGATTTTGCTTCCCAAGCACTACTAAGCCTCAACAAGCAAACCAGTAACCAGCCTCATGCTGATGAGTTGCATTAACAACGAAACAGCTGTCCATGAGTGGTTCACTGGTTCTGCATCTTTTCCTAAATTGTGTTCCAAGCAGTTGTATACTGCAAACACAGATTAAAAGGAATCCGTGTTTAAAATGGAATGAGGCAAAAATGTGATTCTTTGTTAAACTAATTTGCATATGCCCACCCAGAATCCTTTGTGGTTGTAACATCACTGCAGAGTTTGGATTTCTGTGGGAAAAGCAAGTCTTATGGCTTGACTGATGTGCAGATTTTTGTTTAACATTGTAATATATATATATATATTTGCTTGTTCAGAGATTGCTGACCCCATTCCACAAAAAAAAACAATTCCTGTATCCTTATTGTATTGGATATGTATTTAGAAGAGCTGTATCCCATTTTGTGGGGGTGCAATAGCTGTTAAATTAAAATAAACCCTCCCTCCCTGCTCTTTTAGCAAGGATCAGTTGAAAATGCCTACACCCCGACAGACTACTCTTACAAGCAGAACTGTCAGAGAGCACATAGCCATGCCCCTTAATGGGTGACACAGCTATTTGCATTCTTGTATTTGGGGATCGATTCTTTAAATGGAAAGAATTTAAAGCTGAAACAAGCCTTTACTCATTTTTTACTAGTTTTATTAAAGCTGGATTTTCAACAGACTGTCGGCTTACACGTGAAGCAATATTGGTTGTCATGGTAACGAAGCTGTTTTAATTTGAGTGATTGCTATAAATCTCAGAGATCTCACTTCATCAGTTAGAGCCACTGAAAGGCTTCAATAATGCAGCTAGCTACATCACTCTGCAACTACAGCAACTTGTCTGAAACTAACAACTGACTTAAAGTAAACCCAGCAATGTAGGGGTTTATATGGAAATTGTGCCAAGTTTAACCATCAATACACTAGTAGGTACTCCACCTTCTCAAACACTGCTAAGTGAATGGCTGCTTTTGCTAGTTTAGTATCATGAAGCATCACATTGCAGTCTAAAATAGAAAACAAATAATTCTAAAAGGAAACTTTTGCAAAATTTATCTTAAAGCAGCACTGTCATGCCAAACTTACCTTTCCCCAATCGATTCCTCTTCTCTCCTTCTTTTTTTATTTCTTCCTGTCTGCTCTAGTTTTCTTTAAAACTTAAGACAAAGTAGGGACTACTTTATCTTATGGAGGTTTCCTATGCTTTGACCAGCAGAGGAGCAAAGTGTGCTTCCTTTCCGGTGATCAATGCAATTTCCCCACAATTCTCACCTTTAATCCATGATTTTGCGAGGCTTCCTGTCAGTATTCCCGACCGTGCTTTCACTTAGCCAGAACGCTGGCGAAACTACCGAGTTTTGTCCTAACAGAATGAGAACAGTTTCTCCATTCGTGTTATGAAGCAATTCTGGACTTTCTAATGAATGAAACTCCGATCCTATTCATGCCGCGGCTGCATCTTGCAGCGGCTTAGTAGATAGCTCCCTGATACCGCTGGAATTAAGGAGTTATCTACCAAAAGGCTGAAAGACCTATTTTTTTTTATTTTATTTTTTATAACAGTGAGTAGCCACTGACTGCTCCCTGTTTAATAGACATGCCCCTACTCGCAGTATAGCGAGTAGGGGGCAGAATTTACTAATTCTAAGTAATCTTTATAGTAATCCAATTTAGGTCTTTCAGCCATTTGGTATATAGCTCCCTGATACCATAGGAATAGGATCGGAGTTTCATTCATTCAAATTAAATTGCGATCCGAACAAAGTGCCGAGTTTTGTCCTAACACGAATGGGGAAACTGTTCTCATTCTGTTAAAACTCAATTCGGTAGTTTTGCCAGCGTGTCTAAGTGACAGGACGTTCGGGAATACTGATAGGAAGCCTCGCGAGATTACGGAGGAAAGGAAAAAATTGTGGGACAATTTCTCTAACCACCGCAAATGAATCACACTTTGCTCCTGGTCAGAGATGGTCAGGCGTAGGAAACCACCATAAGACAAAGTAGTACCTACTTTTCTTTCTCTTATATTTTAAAGAAAACTAGAGCAGACAGGAAGAAATTAAGAACAGATCCTGACAGAGGGAGAGAAGAAGAATCGGTTGGGGAAAGGTAAGTTCGGCATGACAGTGCTGCTTTAACTGCCAGTGAGATCAACCAAGGTCAAAAAGAATAAAAGTTATGGGAGGTGCGTGCTATTAATGTTTCTTATTTAATCAGCGAGTCATTAACTTCCTTTCCTAAGATATAGCACCCTCTGTTCCACAACAAAACAAGTGTATCGAGGAGTTGATCACAAACCTGCAGTGCAGTGACAGCTTGGAGTCTCCTCTTTCTTATAATTGTTATGTCCTGTATGTGAAGGAATATGGCTCTTTGCATTTGGACTAATGTAGTGGTTAGGGCGCACATACAAGGGGATGCTTTCAGGTTTCCTGTAATATCCTCTGGCCAGGTTCTTTCAACAGTTGGCATTCTGCTCCCATCTGTTCTTTTTGTCCTTGTTCTAAAAGACAAACAAAGCACCGGTTGGGTTAAAAGGTGATTTCCTGTGCTCCACAGAAAAACCATCATTAACAGCTGCTTCCCAGCTACCTGCCAGATTGATTTATGGGATAAGATAGAGGAGGGGGGTGAGCACAAGCCTAGTCTAAACTAGATGTGTCTTCCTGTTATTATTACTGGCATTTATAACGTGCCAACAAATTCCGTAGTGCTATCCAATTTGGGAAAACGATTGTTGTATTTCTTGATGCAAGACTACAGTTTAGCGTATATGTATAACTAATATCCTGCTTACTCCACGCATGGGTGGAAGGGGAAAATATTTCTGTATATTTATAAATCTATATATATTAATACATAGTTTATAGTCTGCCCTAGAACTTGAAAATTATCAATAATAAAAACAAAAATCTCAATTGGTAAGCATTTTAAAACACAATATTATCACACCTGTCTGTGCTTAACTGTTACAGCTGTCTCTTTGAAAACCTAGCTCAAATATTAGACAAAAGCAAAACGTACACATTGGCAAACAACTGCAAAATGCATTCAACAAACAGCAGAAAATAAACAAACAACCTATTATAAGATGCTTGCTACTCTGGTACGTGTAGAGTGAAATCTGAAACAACAAATGAGTGTAGTTTTACTTTCATATTTGTAATTTGTTGATTCTCAATTGCCAATCTTGACAGAATGACCACAGCAACCTGAAGTAGTTGGGGCTGGAGAACATGACCGTAATGGTAACTCTAACCGAAAAAGTTTTTTTTTTTAATTAAAACACTGGTTTTAGATGGATTGACCCTCTAATAAATTTTTCCATGAACGGTATTAGGGAAACGCAAATTGAGTGTAGCATGTTTCTATGGGAGCTTGTTGTGGGACACGGCATATTTTATATTCTTCAACACGATCTGTAGTGGTTTCCTATAAAAAAAAAAAAAATTCAAGTCTGCATCTTTCAGCGGATGTAATTTTCGCACCGATACTACAGTGGTGTTATGAAGTGCAAAGTGTCTTTCGTTTATTTTTCCCACTGTTGCCTTAAACTTTATCTGATTACATGGGAGTTCCCATTATAGGTTAGTGGGTTATTACATTAACTTCTCCTCTCAGACATTTATAAGCCTGTTCTGCATTTTTATAGTTTGAATACTTTGTTTATTATTCTTTCATTAATTCAACAGGACCACAAACTATCCTCTAATTCTAAATTTTTATCTGTGACTGTAAGTCATCCAAAAACTGTATTGTGCATGAGCAAGTAAATCTTATGCAAATTACTATGTCAAATTATCATATTCATTATATTTTCTTCTTGGTTTTTTTGTTTTTATTTTTTGCATCACATTTGTTTAAATTTCACATTTAAAAAAAAAAAAAAAATTTCCTCTTTCTTAAGAAGTAGTACTTACACTTTCTGCAAGGGTAGCCTTATGCTAAATGGTGACCATTTGGGCCTAGTGTTTTAGATCCGTTACCTGTTAAAGTGGTAATTTAGAGACCATAACCTCAGTCTTTCTGGTTTCAGACAAACTTTTCAAATATTTTAACAAAAGATATGGGTTGTCTCTACACCCAAAGTACCACTCTCTGATGCTACAGCGATAATGCAAACGTTTCGTTTCCACATTATGCATAAACTATCCACACTTGGGCAGCAATCATACATTGTGAGCACTAGGCAAGCAGACCCCATATTTATGGATCCGCTTTTAAGCTGCAATGGTTTTGGTGCATACAGTATCCCTTTAATTACGGATTGGGTCATTACTCAATAAGTTAAACAAAAAAGATATTTTGAATCCTTTAGAACAGTATCCGTAACCTGTACATAGCCCGGCTTGCAGTATTCTATTTGTTTTTTGTTATGAACAAACAGAACATCTATTTTCACATCTGTTCCTTACAGTTTATTCGGTTATTGAATGCATGCTATTCTGTAAGTTGGAGTGGCTTTGTGCAAAACCCTGATACTTGTGTTTTTAAAGCTTGCATCCAAGATTCCGAATTCCCTTGGGCAGCTAGAGCTTGTTATGGTAACTGTTTTGTTTAATTTTGCTACGTTCCCAAACATCCTGTTTTCTGTCACGGCTGCTACTAAATAGTTTTGGGTTTTTTTCCGGCTAATCTTCCCACTCTGCACCTGTACTATGGGGGTATGTCAGTTCATTCAACTAATCAGTAACAAAAAAAAGGTTCACTACAAATTTAACTTGTTTCCGCATTTTGTATGGAGTTTAACTACTGTATAGAAGGGATGCTAGGGTCAACTAGGTATTATTGCTAAAATAAAAATAAGTAAATATTGAATGCAGATTATTGCACTGTGTATATATAGAATACATCATTTTATTGCGCTGTAAAATTAGCTTTTTTTTTTTTTCTCTTGAGAGGACCAAAACAAGTAGAGATATGTGAAATAGAACTATAAAAATAGTCTCTAACCAGCGAGTCAGAAAACATGAAAAGGAAAACGAACAAACGGTTATAATGGGGTCAGGCCACTCAATAAAGTATAATATAAATATGATCAGTTGGCTTTGGTGCCATAGAGAAATATGGCCAAGCTGTAGACCCTATGATTTCAAAAAGAAGATGTTAAAGTTAAAATAAAGCAATATCCAAGTGTCTCCAAACTAGCTTGAATCGATCAATAGAGTCTGAAGCCAGGTGGGAGATCTCGTAGAGTTGGCATACCTCAAGCAAGTAGGTAATAATTGGAGGGATAATGGATTTCCAGTTTTTCACTAGAAGCATTTTGATTGCTAAAATTATGATACAATAAACAGTTTGGTTTCGGATGTCGGGGGTATTAACCCAAAATAGCACATTGTATTACTCTTGGTAACCTCTTCCATTAGTCTGCAGTTGTCCAGTAGTTCTCTTTGGAATGTTCGAAGTGGGGGAGATAGATAGATAGATAGATAGATATAGATATATATATATTCTATCCCATTTTATTTGAGATGACAAATTATTATTGCTTTGGAATACTCTTTAGCTGTATTCTTTATAAACCACCTCTCAAGTGTTTGTTTGGTATGCAATCTAATACTTCTAATTAAAAGGTCACTCGAAGTACCATAAAAACGTATACATTACGTTTTACTCTAAGATCAAGAATACTCTAAGATAGCTTGTTCAGTAATCCCTCATCCAAGGATGTACAGCAGTCTTCCTAGGCAGAGGCCTAGAGAGAAAGTACCGCAGTAGAGTAACCACCCCAAAATAAGGTAAATTTGAGACTGTATCTAGTTAAATTATAATTTCTTGGTGCAGGGTATGTGTAGAGATTGCAAAACGGCAACTGAATTGCATTTTTGTTTAATATATAGAAAAAAATAAAACCCTTATTTTGTATAACTTGCTTAAAGATAGTTGCCCTGTGTAATGCTATTCTATATGACTTCTAACAAAAAAAGATTGCAAATCTGTAGATTACCAGTTAACTTTTTTTTTTTTTGCTTTTCCCACCCACGTAAACAGTAAGCCTATACAAAAAAAATGTATAAAGTTGTTCCCCTGCAAGACTCTGCTCTATTCCTGAAGGTTACTGAGCATGCTGTGCGTACAATTACCAAGAGTAGTCCTCTCTGGCCAGTGACAAGACGATGATTGACAACTTCCTGTTGGCACTGTATAATGTATTCCTATTCTTTTCTTTTCAAGTGTACAGAGCAGATTTATCCAGAGAGGGAGCAGAATAACTGTACTAATAAGAGCTTAAGAAATCTTCGTTTTGTGTCCCGATTACAAAATAGTTTAAAAACCATAGATTATATACCAACTTTTAACTATTTAACACCAGTGTTACATTTTTAACTAGATGCAATGAAAGCATATACAATGGAGTGTTTGTACATTAAAGTTTTTCTCATACAATATGGATATAATCAAGATTTGCTTATATGATTTATTCTCTCCCATGTGAATGTCTGCATCCCATATTTAAGTAACCTTAGAGCTTCCTCATAGGAAAATATAAATGCTTTCCTATTGGGTTTTGCGAGATGCTGGACATGAGGACGTCCAGCGATGTCTCACAGAATTAAAGAGACCATATAGTCACCAAAACAACTTTAGTTTACTGAAGCAGTTTTGGTGTATAGATCATGCCCCTGCAGTTGCACTGCTCCATTATCTGCCATTTAGGAGTTAAATTACTTCGTTTATGCAGCCTTAGTCACACCTCTCTGCATGTGACACAGTCCTCTTAAAAACTTCCTGTAATGAGTCATCTAATGTTTATACTTTCTTATTGCAAATTCTGTTTAATTTAGAATTTCTGATCTCCTGTTTTCATAAGTTTGCAAGACCCAGAGTAATTAAAGTTCAATTTACAGAGCAGGAGAAAGTAAGTTACATCTGATTGAAAGTGAAACCATTTTGTTTACACGTAGGCTGTGTGAGATGCAGCCAGGGAAGGCGTGGCTAGGGCTGCATAAACCGAAACAAGTGATTTTACTAAATGGCAGAGAATTGAGTAGTGAGACTTCAGAGGCTTCAACTATACACTAAAACTGCTTCATCAAGCTAAAGTTATTTTGGTGACTATAGTGTCCCTTTAAACTACGTGAAAATGCAGGAAGTGCCTCTAGTGTGTGCCTGGTAGACTGCCACTAGAGGCAGTCTTAATTGTGCAATGAAAACATTGCAGTTTTTTGTTAGAGTAAGGGTGAATACCACATTTGTGCAAAATCTGATATCTGTGAAAAGCCTGTGTACAGTACTAGTGAAAGCTCTTCCATTAAAAACTATTTGGAGCACTCACTACCGCGCTGCTTTCAGCTGAGTATCGACGTGTGTGCGCACCATATAGGTCACATATTCAGCCATTTCCTGATTGCTGTAGCATTTGGTTATTATTATTATTATTATTGCCATTTATATAGCGCCAACAGATTCCGTAGCGCTTTACAATATTATGAGAGGGGATTTAACTATAAATAGGACAATTACAAATAAACTTACAGGAACAATAGGTTGAAGAGGACCCTGCTCAATCGAGCTTACATTCTATAGGAGGTGGGGTGAAAAACACATTAGGACAGGAATTTGCAATCAAATAAGGTGGGCTGCCCTTTAGGAGAGGGCAAGAGACGGGTATGTGAGGTAGGGGTTAGTCTTGGAGGCCATAAGCTTTCCTAAAGAGATGGGTTTTAAGGCACTTCTTAAAAGATGCAAGACTAGGGGAGAGTCGGATGGCGGTAGGCAGGCTATTCCATAGGAAGGGAGCCGCCCGCGAGAAGTCCTGCAAGCGCGAGTTGGCCGTACGGGTGCGGACAACGGACAGGAGGTGGTCACGGGCAGAGCGGAGAGACCGAGAAGGGACATACCTGTGGATCTGTGAGGAGATATAAGAGGGGCTAGAGTTGTTCAGTGCTTTGTAGGTGTGAGTTAGTGCCTTGAATTGACTCCTATAGCACACAGGAAGCCAATGTAAGGACTGGCAGAGGGGTGAGGTGTGAGAGAACCGACTAGAGAGGAAAATCAGTCTAGCAGCAGCATTCATTACAGACTGTAGGGGTGCAGTACGGCTTTTGGGAAGACCAAGCAGGAGAGGGTTACAATAATCCATGCGTGAAATTATTAGAGCATGGACAAGCTCCTTGGTAGTATCTGGTGCAAGAAAGGGGCGGATGCGGGCTATGTTTTTAAGATGGAATCTACAGGATTTGCCAACATGCTGGATGTGAGGCTCAAAGGTGAGACCAGAGTCAAGTATGACGCCAAGACAGCGCGCTTGCAAGGATGGGCTGATGTTGGTACCACAAACTTGAAGGGAGAGCGAAAGAGGAGGATCAGTATTAGGAGGAGGAAAGACAAGGAGCTCAGTTTTTGAGAGATTGAGTTTCAGAAAGCTGGAGGACATCCAGTCAGAGATGGAAGAAAGGCAAGCAGTGACACGTTGCAGGACAGCAGGGGAGAGGTCCGGGGAGGAGAGATATAACTGGGTGTCATCAGCGTACAGGTGGTAGTGGAATCCAAATGAGGCAATAAGTTTGCCAAGAGAGGCAGTATAAAGAGAAAATAGAAGGGGACCAAGGACGGAGCCTTGGGGGACTCCAACCGAGACAGGGCATAATACCTCTGATCTGAAGATTCAGCAGGACTTGGTTGCTTGGGAGTGCTGGGTGTTAATGCTGTTTTAAGGGGCCCAGTCTCTGATCTGAAGATTCAGCAGGACTTGGTTGCTTGGGAGTGCTGGGTGTTAATGCTGTTTTAAGGGGCCCAGTCTCTGCTCTGAAGTGATTCTGGGAATTTCTTAGCATGGTCCAATTATTTATTTTTTTAATATAAAGGCTGTTTTGATGCAAAATAAGTGCCCCAGTCTTCTGTGGAGTGACAGATTTAAAAAAAAAAAAAAAAAAAAAAATTTAAGTAAGGGCTTGATTTTAATTCCCACTAAGGTGGTGTATATACTGTCACAGTGATGTCAAAATAAATTCTGCTTGATATTGTGAAATTAAGTGATTTCCTCAAATTTTGTGTTGAAGTGTAAGTGTATTCTAAGCATTTAAGTTACATCAGCTGTTGAGTTCTATTTTAAGGCTGGCTTCCAGTGAGAATAAAGGCTGGTGATCTCAACCATCTATAAATGACCCCGGTCAGACATTAAAATACCAGCTCTACATGTAGTGTGGGAATAGACTGTGTTGAATACTGTCTCTGGAATTCATGTTGGGGTTTTTTGTTTTTTTGTTTTTCCTTCAGCTGCAGCATGTCCAGTTGTTTTTAAAGGACAATAATAGTAAAATATAAGTGGGCTTTTTTAATATATGTTCAGTAGTATTGTCAATTTCTTAAGACCTAGCTCTCAAAGGGACACCAGCATAATTTATATAAACCATCTAGATAATAATGCCCTCCATACATTATGCTTCCATGATTGTGTTTATAAGGAGAACAATTATATAGCCTTTATGACTGCATTTGCTCATTGGTATAAAATCATTGCTTGAGTTAAAGAATCACTGCGTGAGCTAAAGAAATCAGAAAATGCTCATTTCCACATCCTTGGAAAGTGTCAGTGTGCTTGAAACTACTATATTCCCATGCCAAGCTATAAAGTGTTTATTTAGAAATCTGGAAATCAAAATTTCTTTGTAAATTTGGCACTGGTTATTGTTAGTTGTGTTTTATATATTAAACATTTTTACAACCTTTACATTCTAAACCTTTACATTCTAAACCTTTACATTCTAAACCTTTACATTCTAAACCTTTACATTCTAAACCTTTTCATGTGTATATAATCCTAAAGCTTTTAGAAACACAATCATGTATTTCTATCAGTTTTTTTTTGTTTAGATTTAGGAACCCCCCTCCCCTGTAACCGTAAAAATAAGGTACCTAGCATTTTTCTCCTCGCCATGGCTGTACTCTGTCCCTGGCTAAATTCATCGTTACTGATGATTTCAGACAGTCCAATCCTTCTCCATAGAAGGCCACTGGGGGGTTGCCTAAAAAGAAAAAGCAGTAGATCCCTAGATACTTCCTGAACTACAACCACTGTACAGTGATGCTTTGCCAGCCTTTGGAATAGCAGGAAATGACATCAGGGGAATCTTATTTTGGGGTCCCCTGGAGTTGAAGCCCAGTATCATTCTAACCTAGCTTTCAATATTACCGTGGCTTGATTTGTTAGATGGGCATAATGGGATAATTTCGTAGCATTATTCACATTCTGTGTAATATCACTTTAGCTGAATGAAGGTAGTTGCAAATTGCAATGCATGCGTTTTTTTGTGAGTGAAATTTAAATATCTTTTAAACACTGTGGTCCAAGAGATTCTGTGTACACGAACAAGCCATACAGCAAACAAGAATCTTGTTGTAGAATTAGTTATAGAGTATTGTTACATTGCTGATGGAATTCCTGTGTCTTCTGTAATCACCAAAGGAAACATCCATACATTAAAAGTGCTGTGGGCTTGCGAAGTAAAAAAACAGATCACTGCTTAGCCAGTGAATGTGAAATGATTAGAGGCTTGTCCTATGTAGGGGCATGTGAGATCCGACGACATGCACACCTGTCCTATGAATACAGACCTTCAAGTCAAGCAGCTGTTGCCGGTCCAAGTAATGTTTGTGTTTTAACAGTATTCCCTGTTTGTTATAGAGGTTGAGAGATGAAAGCTCCTGTCATTCCAAAAATCTACTTCTCTCGTGTTTGACCCATTACCGCTGTTATACTGACTATTTGTTTGGCAACAATAGGCTAGTGATAGTTTTGATTACACAAAAATCTTCTGTTCTTGTGACATTGTATGATTTATTCTCAGTGTAAATCTTTCCTATCTTCCCAACTCTCTGGCACTTTCAACCGTGATTTTGTGTTTTTTTTTTGTCCTTCAATATGAGTTTATTCTTTCAAAGAAAAAGGCAACAAGGGTATAGATGGGGGAAGCTTATAACCAAGAGAAAGAATAAAAATATGTAGCATGCATAAAGGGTGGAGAGATAAAAAAAAAAAAAAAGGCAGATTTTAATTTAAGGGGAGTTGTGATCTATGGAGAGAAAAAAGGGGAAATGTGGGGCACTGATGTTAAAGGAGAGGCGGAGGTGGCAGGGAAAAGCGTTAATGGAGCGTTCAGATTTCTCAAATCATTGTGTATATGATGTATGCATCTATATAGTGTTTTCTCTGAGAAGTTGTAATAAACCACAAGACTGAAACTTTTTTATGGAGGTCTCTAGAACCCCAATACTTCAGCACTATAATTTATTTTTTTTATTTTTTGCTTATACGGTTCCTTGATTTGATAGCTTGAGGGATTATCTACCCAATTCAGTTAGCTCGACCGATCTCTAGCATTGCCTGTTGCCAGAATGCCTGTGTATTCAATAGGCTCTTTTTGCTCTTGCGTCCGTGGCCGGTCCCTGCACCCTCTATAGCTGGGGTTCCCAATAGGTAGATTCCCCAGATGTTTAAAACTACAGCTTCCACAATGCTTTGTCATTCTAAAGACATTCTGAAAGCATGCAAAGCATCATGGGAGTTGTAGTTCTACAACATATGAGGATCTACCTTTTGTGCACCCCATCTCTATGAAAAAAAAAAAAAGCCACATGCACAAGCTCTCAGCTTGAATCAGAGGCTTCTCAACGAAAGTCATGGCCTGGGGTTAAACATATACCCCAATGAAAAAATGCAGAATTCAATGTATACATGTTTTTTTCATTGTTATATCCAGTAAATATTAATTAAAAACAAAAAAAAATAATTAAACTGAAATCTTCGTATGAACTTTCACGTCTGCATTCTTTTTATGGTCATACAGTGTCCCATAGGTCCATGTTTCTATTAATCTGATTATGCTACGCTGGGGGATGTAATGGGCTGGGCAATACATTCCCTGAGGTTAATTCTGACTTTTCACCCAGTGTTAGTGAAAGGATAGAACAATCGGTCTATCTGTCATTTAACATTTCCTGGTTACAAAAAGACTAAAGTCTATCAAGTTCAACCTTTTACACATATCTGTAGGTTGGTATATGTAAAAACTGTATTATATAGAAATAAATAATATCCTTATATAGTCTAATTCTCTGGGGGGGGTGGGGGGGGGATTTGTTTTTAGGTTTGTGGTTTATTTTAATTTTTTTGGTGGGGGCGGCTGGATGAGGCAGTATATTTCTAACTATCCACTATAATGAATGCTCTCAGCCTAGCACTTGCTCCCTATTAAGAAAAGTGAATGAAATGCATGTATTATCTCTTTCACTCCCCTTTTCAGTGCTGAGCCAAGCACCCAGTCTCAGGCTTCCTGGTTGAAACCTTGGACACAGAAATGCAGGGGCTTGCAGACTTAGAGGTTAAACCGTTCATTAACAATTTTAACCCTTCCAGTAAGCCAGAGTCCCAGACCTGATTGCACCATCACGACTTCACTGCTAAAGTTGTTATTGTGCCCACATGGTCTTATAAAGGAAAGTAACGTTTTGTATATTAATCTAGGTTCACTTCAACTACTATAAGCAATAGAGGAATGTACGCAGAAACTCTAAAACCTCTGAAAACACTTTTATCATTCCATAATGTCCTGCATACTACAGCAAATTTGCTGGGAGTGTGTGTACATTGCATGATGGGATACTGGCAATTCACCTTGTATATTCCAGGCAGAGCCTTGACAGCTTTACATATGCTGGAAACCGGAATACTTTGGAAATAAAGAGCACAACTCCTAGCTAAACTGCTCCCTTTTTAATTTAGACAAGCAAACGTTTTATGAAATGCTGCAGCTTGTACACTGGTCTCTAGATATGGGATAGACAGGGTGGTGAGGAGCTTTCCTAACTTGTTTTCTTAGTCCGTACTTTGGACAGATTCCTAGGCCCCAACGTAACAATAATAAAGCAATGAATACTTCTTACTGGCTCGTTCAGGTTATTTTAGATAATCCCACTCCTTGTTTACCATGACCACAGCTATCTTTGCATGTGGTGGGAGAAGGGAGTATGTTTCCTTTCCACTGCTGGTGGCCTTCGCCTCAGATGTTCCAATAAATTATGCTCTTTTAAAGCACAGATGACAAGTTATGATTCACGGGTGGAGTGTAATGTACAGACTTGGATTTCCATGTATGTGTTGTTGCAGATCCGTAGAAAGGTGCAGTCATTCTATTTTTATGCTCCGTTTAATGAAGGAGCTGCTTTGTTGCACATGTAATCTGATTGCTAGCATGTTCTCTGCAGCCTGCTACATCAAAGCGCCTGATTAACATTCAACATATATCTTAGCATCTCTGTCTTTAAAGGGACACTCTCAGCCCCAGTTCTGGTGCATAGGGCCAGTGTCTGCAGCCTAAGGAATGTAGACAGACCATTTACATCTGTCCCTAAAGCTGATCCTAGTGGCTGGTGCGGTGTTATCTGAATTGAAATTTGGTTTATTTTTCACCAGAACCTAAATTGTACTTTTAAAATATTTGCATCAAAATAGTATTTAGTAAATAGCATGTGTGTGTCCCCTCCACCTTCTAGTGTAGCTCACCTGAATTCTTGCATGGAATCTGTATCATTTGGCATGTAGTAGTGGGCCAGCTTGATACATTTTGTGAATAATTCTCACACTTTTTGGCAGAGCTCTGTTCTATGTCTGAGTGTATAACAGAGCCCCTTAGCAATAATATTTCGTTATCCGTATTCAAACTACAATAAATATGTTTAGAAGTCAGTCTGTAAATAAGATATTTTTCTAAATCACATTTTAGTTGCATAAATGTATTAGTAAGTCCCCCAAAATTTCTCAGACCAGCCTTACTCCTGGCCACACACCCCACTCACACCAATATAATTTAAGTGTCCCTCTTTATCCATTTGAAATATTTGGATGTATGGCTTTCAACACCTGGGTCATAATAGATTCCATGTTTATTATTTGCGTTACACACACAGTATATAATACATTGGTTGGGATCCTCTGACCTAAAACGTGTTTTTTTTTAGAAACTTGGAAATCCCTTTGAAATATGCCTTGGTCATACCTGGCAACTTTTGTGACCCTCTGTCTCTCTTTTCAGACTGGCACCGATAGTTCATCAAACTCCTCGCAGAAGAGAGAGCCACCGGTCAGAACAATTGCATCTCCTCTGCCAAGCGGACATTGCCGGTATAGCCCCCTCAGCCATATTGATACCTATGGCTTGGACCAGTATACCTCAGAACCAGTAAGTGTTTATTAGTAACTTACCACCTACTGTAAAAGCACACGAGCATGGTGTGTTCTCCTTGGCAATCATAGAACTGGCCCAAATGCTGCTTGAGTATTTTGATGGCAAAGTAACCCTGTTTAACTGTTTGTTTGTTTTTTGGGGGGGTGTGTGTGTGTGTGTGTTTTTCTCAGAAATGACATTTTTGTTCTTCTTTACCAAAGCAAAAAATATAAGTAGTCTTAGGAACAAACAAAATAATAAAATCATGAAAATTACATTTTAGCTCCGGTGTGTCCACACCATCATACGCGATGGTTTATTCTGGCATTGCAATGAGTACTTTTTAAGTTCTAGTTATGGGAACCCATTTGCATCTGTGGTGTACTGAGGTGTAATATTGACTTGTTACTGTGTTTACTTCTCCTGTTTTTTGGAACAGAAATAAAACCTTGTTTATAATGACACTTGGCATTATATTTTTGATGTCTCTGAATTTAGCGTATTGCGACTAACTGCTTTCATCCAGCTTGATAATGCAGAATGTATAGGTCTACAGATATCCATATTGATTCCCCTCAACCTTGTTGGCACCATAACGTATGTGCTGAGCTCTAGTGCCTTTGTTGCTTAAATTCTTAAAGTGCCCATTCAGTTTGATTGTGAGCAGATTCTAAAACCCTAGTTTTTTTGTTTGTATTTGTTTTGGCAAATGTAGTTATCCGTTTGGACATTCTTTAGTAATAAGCATCTCCTATTGTGTCTTTCAGTCATTGCCTAGACCACCTAGGCACGTCAGCTTTCCAGACGACGATGATGAAATTGTTCGGATCAACCCAAGGGAAAGGAACTGGCTTACTGGCTATGAGGACTACCGCCAGGCGCCCATCCATCGAAAATACACAGATCCAGAGAACACTGACTCTTACGTTCGTTTTGACAAAAGTGAATCTTCAAAACACGATTATAATTACCCTTACGTAGACCACTCTGATTTTGGCGTTTGCAAAACCATGAAGGGTTCAGTCATTAATACCCAGCCACCTAGGTGCAAGTCCAGGAGAAAAGATGGAGAGCGGTCAAGATGCGTGTATTGCAGGGACATGTTTAACCATGACGAGAACGGTCGGGGGCAGTGTCAGGATGCCCCAGATTCAGTCCGAAACTGCATCCGTCGAGTCAGCTGTATGGGATTTGCAGACTGTGTGCTTTACCACTGTATGTCTGACTCTGAAGGGGATTACACAGACGCTTGTTCTTGTGACACCAGTGATGAAAAGTTCTGTCTGCGGTGGATGCTCCTTATTCCACTTTCCATCGTTGCACCAGGGATGTGTTGTTACCTCCCCCTACGTGCTTGTTATAACTGTGGTGTTATGTGCGGGTGCTGTGGAGGGAAGCATAAAGCGGCAGGCTGACCATGTGCAAGCTGGGAATTTTCCATCTGTGCGTCTTTTCTGATCGATTGGGGATCACCTCTGCATTAAACAATCAGTTGGGTGCTTTACGCCCTGACCTGAACACCAGTTGTACTTAAAACCCCAGGGAGTTCAGATGGAATGTAACAAACTCTTTTTAAATTTCAAAAAGGATTGGCAAAGGAAAGGCATTTTGAGTTACTGTTACCAGTGAGAAACCAGATGTATAATATGAAACCTGAAGATGGGGAAAATACTAAATATTTTGATCTTTGTGAAAAACAAAATGTCATGTGTAAATATAGATGGCACTTCCAGAAAGGTTATGCTTGATCCCTCTGTTAAGGCTGATTTGGCTAGCTTCTGGAAGGAAAGAAAAAGGGTTTTAATACGTTAAATAAATCCCCTCCCCTTATAAGTATTTTAACCCGCAGCCAGATATTCTGTACTTATCTACTATAACGTAAGGTATTAAGAGTACAATAATGCAGTATTGCTATTTGTCTATTATGCCAAAACCAATTATTTATGCATATATAGTATTTGATGTCCATTATCATTTCTTTTTGTAAAAAAAACACAAACAAAGGGGGAGGGGGGGCAGAGGGGGGAATATTTGGGGCTTTTTTTTTTTTTTTTTTTATACATGGTCTTTTTCTGGTCCGGATAATTCTTATGTGCTACTTCAGCATAGACATAAACTGCATTTCTTAATTTATATGACATATATTGTAAATTCCAAAAATCTTTTCACCTTTAGGCTACGTAACGTGGCAAGGTTTGCACATAATTGTAATTATAGGGATTTTGTTAACTGTGAGTTTTTGTTTGAATTTTTCCATGAGCATATTTACGTAAAAGCACTCCTTTTTTTTTTTTTGTTTTGTTTTTTTGTTTCAAAATTACCGCTTTAGAATAATCCCTGTAAAGGTCCTTGGAAGTTCCATTTTATTTATGGCAGTCGGTCCTTTCCTATAGAAGGCTGGTGCAGCTGCAAACAATTGGGCAAATGTAATTATTTCCCTGGATTGTAAAATTTTATTTGAAAAATAGTTTTCTTTAAAAATGTATTGTTTTTTATATATATATATATATATATATATATATATATATATATATATATATATATATATATATATATATATATATATATATATATATATATGCCTTTTTTTAATTTTACTTTTCTTCCCTGGAACATATTTTACATTATTAGACAAAACACTACAGTTATCATTGAATAAAGGGACTGGTTATTCTGGGGAGGTTTGTAGAGCAGTAAAAGCTTTGTGTGGATTGCAGCATGTGCTGTTGTTTAACCCTTTAAGCCCCTGTGGTAATGCTATAATAGCTTTGGAAAGTTAACATTTTTCTGAGACCCCTTTCAGAAGGCCCTGCTCCTATTGTAGTATGTACAACCAGTGCTAGTAATGGTATAATACAATTGCAAACGGTTGGTTAGTGCACCGAATGCATGTTTTATGTATTCCTATTGACAATTTAATTGTAAAAAATAGGTTTTGTCATTTAAGTAGCCCATGAGGCATTGTTCAGAAGGGCTTACATGCAAAACATAGATTATTTGCTAGGTCTGTCCCAGCCGGGCTTGCAAGATCCACCATTTTTTTTTTTTTTCATGGATACACCAGGGCACAGATTTCCATTTGTTGCCTACAAACGTAAAGACATTATGCGTCCAAGAAAACATAGTGGATCTGGTAACAGGGATCCTGGGCCAATCGATAAAATGTATGGGGATAGCATAAAATATGTTTTATTGGGCAGCAAGCCTCTGCTCCATACCGGTGTGATTTGTAACTTTATTTTCTTACAAATAATAGACACACAGTTGCCATTTTTACATCTTCCTGTGGCAACATTGTACATTGGTAACCTCATGTTTTAATGGGAGTTTTAGTATTACCAGCTCTCACACACAGTGGCACACGTTTATTTTACTGAGCACAGTTCTGCAGATTTGTCTCCTGGGAGAGTCGCTATCATTGCTAATCTGGTTTGGAAACGGATACATGTGTGTTTCTTTAAAATGGGGGGAAAAAACTAAGATGCAAGAATTCAAAGTGTACAACACCGAAAACTCCTCTAGAACACTAAAATCTGATGCAGTATAAAGGGCATTCTCGCCCTCCATTGCCAGACATGCTACAACGTGTCTGAGGTAATGGGGTGGGTGAAACTGGAGTACTTCAAGTTAATGGAAGCGAATAATCAGATTTCTTGTTACTTTAGCGATGTTATGACACAGAAGCCCTTTCATTAGGATCTCCTAAAAACGTGAATGGCAGATGTACAACATACTAGACGAAAGGCTGCGGACTCTTCTGTGGCACTTATGTGGTTAAAAGTACAGTAGCATTTTACAGTGAAAGTGGGGCTGGCAATGCATTTTTTCTTTAAAGCTGTGAGGTTTACTAGAACCAAGTCTTTATATACTTAAAACAGAATTGTAACTTATCGAAATTTTTAATATTATGTTTAACTTGTCCTCTTTAGCAAATGTGTACCTTGTGAGGTTTTAAAAAAAAACCAACATCTCGCATAGGGGGGGAAATAAATTTATCCTAGAACTCAGCACCTCTGTCTTGGCTCCATACCAGTCATTGTTCCAGTCTCTGCTATTAAAAAAATTGAAACATTTCAGACCTAAATAACATTTATTAAACAACTTCGTGGAGGCAGCCATGCTGAATGACCAGGACTAATTGGAGGAAGAGAAACCATATTTCTATTCCTCTTCCCCGAATGCAAAGTGTGCCCTGCCTGTGCCTGAATTGAACTGGATTGTGATATCCCTTACTAAATCTTTAATGTACATTTAAAAGAAAATTATTTATAAAGGACTTTTTAGGGTTTCATTCAGGGCTGTAGTTTTTATAGACTAACTTTTTAAAGTGTACTTTTTGTGGAACTATGACTTTCTCGGAATATTTCATCGCTAAGTTGTGCTAGCCACATTTCTGGCAAATATGCCTAGATTAAATTTTCTTATTAACTTCGGTTTGTCAGGATTTGCCAACAACAAATATGGTGGTTGCAGTACCTGTCTGCGTCCGCATGCTCCCACAATGCAAAGCAAGTTTTCATTCAACAAGTATTTCACGGTGTCTCACTCTCTTCTTTCCAGGAGTATATGTATCTGCAGTTCAGTGCAGGAGTTAAACTTGAGGTTTTAGTGTTACATTTAATCTTTTTAGTTGGCGATAGAGGAAAAAATCCAATTTGAAGATTGGTTAAAATTCTTTACTCCAGTTCACACTAGTTTCACTCCCCAGTAGTAAGTGAAACTGTTTAGTAGTAAACTAGTAAGTGAAAGTGTTTCTAGGGTTTATTTAACTAATTAACAAGCAGTGGAGCTGACATGGGATTTAATTGTCCAATTCAGATGTTTTAACCCATATTTTGCAAGTTCGAACAATTAGAATGCTTCCCAAGACTTTAGGTGGGATAGTTCTAGTTTCTGGGTCCTGTCCCAGGATTGTTCCCTTGAGTCCTGAAATTGGGGACACTAGGGAGTTGTCACCAGCAGATTCAGCATTTGATGCTCTACCCACAATGCACTCTGGGCTCTCTGCACGTGCGACCCATAGTGAGCATGGAATGCTTGATTTCGGGTCATCCTCGCATGGTATGGCCCCCGCCTATCCCCTTCTCGGTTTCATACCTTCCATTCTAGAAAGGTCTGATTTCATTTGATACCAATTGTAACATTACTTTATCTTGACGTGGAGATTTATTATGAAGTCTAAATATGTAATATATCTTTTGGGATTCTTGAAATTAGATCATCAACAACAAAAATAAAATAAACAAACAGAACTTGATTTAACTTTTTTTGTAAACCTTTTTACAATGCAGCTGTGAATATCCAGTCAAGATTTCAAAACCTAAAGAAGCTACAGGGATCGATCATTTCGTTTCTGGAATAGTTTACGGCACCTTTTATAAGGGTATATTGGTTGATTTTAGGCTATTTTAGCTCAATAGTAATATATACATAATTAAAAAAAAAAAATAAATATCTAAATGGGAGGAAAAGTGGAACCCAATGTGATATTCGGTAAATGTGTATTTTAATATGGACTATATTTTTCTATGTACTGTCTGGCTATTTGATAGGATTAAAATGATAATAAAGTTGCCACCACCACCATTTACCTCTTTATTTTGGATTAATTTAAATGTTTTGCTTGAAAATTGCAATTTTAATATGGCAGTTTATTCTTTTATAATTTATTTCCTAAAATGCTAATTTTTCATATTTAGGAAGTAGTAACCACAATCGTACCAAACCAGGTCACATGCTTGTGTGCTTTGTTACTTCAGCCGGTTGAAAGTTTATCAGATTTGTAGATGTTAATGATTTGCCTGGTGATACCGGTCACAGTATAACTAATTTTCCCAATGTTCTATTCTTGATTAAAGCAAGGTTTTATAAAAATTGGCGCATGCACTTATTCTAAAAATGAAACCTTTCAAACACGGCAAATGAGCTTCTGCAAATCCTTTCTTGTCTAAATAGCTAGTCCTCCTGTACGATAATTAAAAATACAAATATTTTAATAAACTATCCATCCTAAGTCCTGCTGTGCATTTTGAGAACCACTTATATAATAAGTGTTTTAACTCCGTGCCATTTTGATTCATGATTTAACAATAGTTAGTTTTTAGACCATTTCTAGTACTGGAGATCTATGCGCAATAATGCTTATAAATACCGTTCACTGGGACTATTAGGAGTCATACTTTCAAGTTAAGACTACCTGATGTGTATGTCATATATTGCAGATTAGGGATCTTGCCACCTCTTTCACGGTTGTCTTCATGCACATCATCCTACTTGCCAAAACTATATGGGGGAATAGGAGCTTTTCTTTGAGGATTAGTGGAATGGGTTATTTAATAAAATGTGTGTGTTTAAATGTAGGGGCCCAAGGAAAGAAATTGTGTTTATATAAAACATTCTAGTACACTGGTAATGGCAGACCAGAAGGCAGAGTCTCTTGCAATTGTATTATGGTACCAATATTGAAGTGAAGACTAGATTGCATTTAAATACACACCTAAGCTCCCTAACTACTCTAATATTGTTCCCAATTCCAGTACAGCTATGTTCAAATGTACCATATTACAACAGGAACAATTGTAAATTACGATATCCTTTCTGGAATAAATTTTTTTAAACATTCTAATAAAAAAAAGAATCTACAAAAAATATCTGGATTTCTATTTATAAAAATACTTGAAGGCAAATTGCAATATAGTTGGCGAACAAAGAAATGGACAGCATGGCTGTGTGCGACACCACTAGCTGGTGGTTTATCAAGGCTGCAACATGCAGCTCTACTGTTGGCATATAGTAAAAAAAAATAATAATAAACATGAGCTGTTTTTCTTTAAGTTGACTTGTTATCCACAACTGTGTGAGTGACCAGATCTTTTTCAGACACTCCTGAAATTTAGTCTATATGATTTACTTGGGGAAACTTATGCAAATGCATATATTAAATGTTCTCTGCTAACCCACTTGGACCCAAGACATCTCTTTTTGAATGCATGAACACGCTGCTGATTTAAAATGCCAAACATATGACATCTTGCAAAACGTGAAACACGAGTTAGCACTAGGTATTATGTTGTCCACCAACTGCAGCTGCTAATTTATTGTAGTTTAGATCTCCATACTGACCAATTGGTATAAACTACAAATCTATCCGACCACAGTATAAAAATAAAATGCATGTATTAAGAAATGCCATTGGGTCATACTAGTTTAGTAGTGAAGTTAAATGAGCAATCCTTTTTGTTCAGTATCCATCAGTTGTGTAAGGCTCTTTTAGAGAAACTGTCACTTCAGCATTCATTAAAAAATTACTAGGTGCTGGTTTTACTTATAATTTAAAATATTATTTCTGGGTTTTGTTTTGTATTTTTTGAAATCTTATTTAGGTCAGAAGCCTGTTTTTTGTTTTTTTGTTTTTTTTTAATTAATGCATTTAACTGAGGTGAGGTAAAATGGACTCTAGTACCACCAACAAAATGGTGGCATTTCCTCTTTAAGTGATTAATGGGGAAAAAGTTTTTTTTTTTTGTAAAAGATTATATTGAAAATAGCCAAATAATTTTTGTATTATAAAAATAAAATATTTATATAAATATATCTTTTAAGCAGTTATAGTATACTAGCATTGTACAATCTGAACATTATGAGGTAGTTGGGGACTGGCTTATCTGAATGTTGGCATTTCTGTTCCTGCCATAATTACTCCTTGCAGTAAACTGCCAGCGGGTGCATACCTTTCCCCACCCTCTGCTTGCACATTGACATTAATTTTAATATTTTGAAGGCCACATAGGTGATGTCTTTGGCCCTTAAAGGGCTAGTTGTTCTGTGTTTTTATTTTTTCATTTTCTTTTATTTTTTTGTAAATCTATGCCATGTAAATTTAAATTATGCTTTCCCAGTCCTAATCATATTTGTTGCAAGATTTTTATTTAATCACTGCATTGCTGGAGTGGCATGATGTGCAGTGAGTTTAAGGAGTATCAATAGAAAAATAAAATTAAAATGTAATAAGTCTGGTGCTGAAACGTTGTGATCCTTTTAACTCTTTTCAGTTGGCCTTGTAATATTTTAATGATCTCTCTGGGGTGAAAAGGCATTAGTCAAGATATCATTTTACCACTAACTTGGGGTTATTTACGAATGCGAGAAATATCAGAAATTCAAACTAAATTTAACATTTACTTTCAAAGTTACCGAACTGGAAACAGCAGAATTGGAGAATTCTTCAAATTCGGCTATTTTGTCCTTCAATTTAAAATTGCATTCATTTTGAATTCGAAACAATTCTCTTTTATGAAGTAACCCTAGAACTGTAATGATGGAGACAGTGCTGGAGGAAAGCATGTTCTAGAACAGGGATAGTCAACCTTCTGCACTACAGATGCCGTGGACTACATCTCCTATAATATACTTACAGCCACGATTCTGGCAAAGTAGCAGGGGGATATGTAGTCCACAACATCTGGAGTGCAGAATGTTGCCTTACCCCTTTTCTAGAAGATTCTTGGCCTGTTCTTTGACTTGTTCTAGAAAAGGATGGAAATAAAATAAAACCTCATTTGAATTCCAAAAATTAGTCAATGTAATTTTAATCCTCCCTTTACATTTTAAACAAGTCTTAATATTTTGATACTAGGGATTCATGTATAATGGTTTCCAATCTGATGCGCCACCTCAACACCCTAACCGATATTAAAAGAATATATATAATACATTTTATTACAAAGTATGCATTCTTGTTTTAGTTGGTCACTCTGACATCTCCGACACTTTTAGGTAAAATAAAACCCTCGTCTTTTTATCTTTCTAAATCTCTGCTCAGGTATGCACCCTAAAAGTTTGTTGGTGAAACTCTTTTGCCATGGGAAAAACAAAGTCTTCATTGGAGCAGATTAAAATGACACTCGTAGTGTATTTGACAAGACAGCTAGCTTGTTTGTTACATTCTGATGCTAAAGTATTTTCTCCTCACAGCAACGCCACTTCTGTAGATACGAGCAAAGCCATGCGATTTATGCCCAGATGGCCTGTACTAGAACATAAGTGTGTGACAAATTACACTATTTCCATATTTGGGGTTTGATGTACTTGAAGTGACTTGTTTGAGATGACTGCCTCTGACCATGTCATCCTGTGCTGGAGGTGTAAATTCTTCCTTAAATGGCTTAACAGGTGTTTCCTCACAGAGTAAATAATATCCTTGCTTGCTCTATGCATCTTAGCAATCTACTTTGTTTGGAGCCTGAAGAAGACTTAAAACTTTACAAAAAAATGTATCCCTTATTCCCAATAATTGAGAGCCTTTAAAGCTGAACACTAAATGAGGCCTTATACGCCGATTGTCTCTAATGTTCCCCCTATTTAATTACAATACAAATTAGGGACTTTAAACTCTTTTTAATAAATCCCTTCTACTTTGTCTAGCCTATTTGTTTATGTGAAATCTATCAGAAGATGCTTTGACAAACCTTTCATTCACAAACAAATATGAATTTGGGCCAAACATGGGCACATGGACTGTCCCATTTCAGAGCCGCCTTGTAAATAGGTATAAACAGATTTACACTCCGACGCTAAGAAATAGGCCATTCAATGGACATTTGTAACCCGGAGAAATAATCTAGATTTTATTTTTGTATCTGTGGTAAAGGAGTGCTAATCAGTTTTGAGTTAAATGTATTTTTTTTTTTTTTTTGCAATTGCTCAAATTAACGAATTAAAGTGCCTAAACTGTTATATTCACTATGTAACTATATACGTAAAAAGATGTAAAAAAAAACTGTTGTAATTTTTATAAGCATTTTTACCTCTGTGTAAAAAACAAAACAAAAAGCCTATACATGCAAGTCTAATGATGTACATTTGAGTTATTTACTTTTTTTTTTTATTGTTTCTAATATGTATGATCGACGTAGTTACTGCTTTACAATACGTACCATGTAAATATAAATACAAAATATAAAAAAAGTTTGTCTTAAGCTACTTTTTATTGACGAATCTCAATGGTTGGTGACTCTAGATATATGTAAAAAACCATGTAAAGTAATTTTAGGTGCCTCTCCTATTGGCAGCGTGTACCGAAGTTGCAACAAAGTGTAAGCACTCATGGAAAGCTATTTTTAA
This sequence comes from Pelobates cultripes, assembly GCA_933207985.1. Classification (NCBI taxonomy): domain Eukaryota; kingdom Metazoa; phylum Chordata; class Amphibia; order Anura; family Pelobatidae; genus Pelobates; species Pelobates cultripes. The sequence goes on along the minus strand of OW240913.1, from coordinate 320,601,099 downwards.
ATTTTGTTTTAATTACTCCGTACATACACTTGTAAATCAACCATGCACATTTTATGTTGCGGTTAAAGGGAAACTGTTTGGTTTATTTTTTTTTATAATCCTATTTAACATTAAATAAAGTTGCCCGTATCATGGTATTTTCTATTTATTTATTACACACACACAATTTAGAGCTTATTTTATTTTTATTTTTTTACCAAGTTTATTGGTCCTTTTTTATTCGTATAATTAAAAAAAAAAAGGGGGGGGAGGGGGGGTGCGTGTTTCTAAATATATAAAATCTTTGTAATACACTGACCAGCCACAACTTTAAAACTAGTTGCCTGATATTGTGTAAGTCTCCCTCACGCTACAAACTGCAATGCGCACTGTGTGTTTTGACACCTTTCTATCATGAACAGCATTAAGTTTTTCAGCAATTTGAGCTACAGTAGCTCTTCTGTGTGATCAGACTAGACAAGATCGGTAGATCCACATGCATCAAGGTTCCTTGGGCACCCATGACCCTTACAACAGTGTGCCGGTTGCTGTTTTGGAAATGCTCTGACACCGTTGTCTAGCCCTCTTTAGAGTCACTCTGATCTTCTCGCTTGCCCATTTTTCCAGCTTCCAACACAAGAAATTTAAGAGCTGCATGTTCATTTGCTGCCTAATATATCCCACCTGTTGACAGATGCCATTGTAACGACATAATCAATGTTATTTACATCATCTGTCAGTGGTTTTAATGTTGTGACTGATCCGTATATATTTTTGTTAGTATGGGCGTCTCTAAGAATGTAAGATAATCTGAAATATTATAAATCAACTTGTTTGAAATATCTTGGGGTATATTAATAAACCATATTTTCAGAGTTGGTTCAATTAACATAAGGCTGATGCAGCTCGTAATGACAAATGACATAGCAGGAATTGTACGGTTTATTACATAAAGCATGTTCTACAGAAAGTAGACTGGCAATAAATAACATTATCTAAAAATTCTGTGCTGTGACAGTGTGATTGAGATCTTCACTTTGAAAAGTCATAATCACTGGATGTAGAATGTTGTTATAAAATGCATGTCAATATGTACATGCTCAGTTGGACCTTGTATAGATTAACCTAAAAAGATATATAAGATCCCCCACTGTATCAGTCAAAGAGACAATTGAAATATTTAGTAAGCGGTCGTTTGGGCATGCTGCTTGGTACCCTGGTGTTTTAAAGCTGTATTGGAACGATGCAACACTTCCCTAAGTCCCTCAGGCACTTGTGGTCCAGCCCCTCTTGACAAGAATTGCTAACTTGAAAGTTCAACTTTCAATTTTGTCCAACTTTCTATGGAATTTATAGGCTGGGAAATATCAGCATACACTCGCTACCAATGCACTCTGACCAAAGATGGGTGAAAACTCAGCTATAGTAATATCAATGAAGATGAGTAGGACTGCAAACACACAGTTGGACAGCACCAGAAAACTATTGGCACCATAACCGTTACAGTACACTGTATTTGTTTTGGAACTTAGAGTGCCCCGTTAATTTGCTTATAGAAAGTGCATTTGTAGCATTTGTAGTGATGTCTGTGGAAGGTTAGTGTGTGTGGTTTGTCTGTATGTGGTTGGTGGTGTCGTGTTCGTAAAAAAAAAAAAATATATAGTGAGTGTTATGTAGTGCACTTCTCTGGTCATTTCCAGAAAATACCAGTCATTTATAGCTGGTGTCTCATGTGGGTTTATGCATAGCTTCTAGATTATTATTTTTTGTCGTATTCCTCCATATTTCTTTAGGATAATGTTACAGTAGATGTGCAACTAAAGGTGATAAAATATCTAAGTGGATTCCCTTTTTTATTTCTCTCGTATGTCTCATAGTGTTTTGAGGAGTTTCCTCATGGTTCAGCAATTTTGAGAAGTCATTTATGATCTAGATATCTTTTCACTGTTGGTTATATAGTGCAAACACACAGAATGAAGCCTGCTAACAATGTCCATGTAAATAAAGCTAGATAAACTAGAAACGGGCTGCTGCAAGCATAGTTTAAAAAGTAACAAATGCAACAAAATAAATAAAAATGTGTGTATGTATATATTTAAAATATACCACATGCCCAAAAAAGAAAAAGGTATTTTGCACGCAAGCCGCCCAACGTGTTTGATGCCAGATGGTACTTAATCTTATATCCAGAATATAGGAAACCACACACTTCCTATAACCACAGGGTGCAAATTCAGACTCCAGACTGCATACCCTTCTAGGATAATCCAAAGGTTCAGGCACTCAAGAGTGTAATAAGGCAGTTTTAATGAAACTGTGTATATTCGAAGCAGCAACGTTTCAACCTCATATTTAATCAGGTCTTTATCACGCTCTATCAAGATTGATAAAGAAAATAGTTTTTTTTACAGTAAGAACTACAAGGATGTGGAATTCTCTGCCTGTAGAGGTGGTTTTATCCGAGTCCATACAGATGTTTAAACAGCAATTGGATAAATACTTGCAAAAACATAACATACAGGGATATCATTTCTAATTAGTGGAGTAATAGCTGCTTGCTCCAAGGAGACATCTGACTGCTATTTTGGGGTCAAGAAGGAACTTTTTCCTAGTTTGTTGCAAATTTGGAAGCGCTTCACACTGGATTTATTTTTGCCTTCTTTGGATCAACCGCAAAAACATTTGTGAGGAAGGCTGAACTTAATGGACGCATATCTCTTTTCGACTATGTAACATGTCATCTGTGAACAATACTTGAAGCAACAGGAGTAGAAGAGAAGATTGTTAGCAAAGTATGGCTAGAGGAGACAGAAGGAAGGTTAACTGGTCAAATATTATTCCACCTTGCAGAAGTGAATTTTGAATGATGTTTTTAAGTTCACAATTGGACTTCTTTAAAGTAGATTGAGCACCGGGTCTGTCCCCATTTACCCATACTTTCTGGCCTGTTTTTCAAGACTATGTCACTTAAAATTTGGTAAAATGACTTCTTATTGGGACTCAAATCAACCAGAATGACATTAACATCTCTAGATGATATTCTATTGCCATTGACAGATGTCTGAATCACTCCTTTGTTTTTGTTTTATTGCAAGACTTCTCTAATATTTCTAATTCAAGATTTAATTTTAATAAACCCCAAGCCATGTCTCTCCATATTTCCACTCTAGTGTAGTCTTCCCTTACTCAGGCCTACTGTGTACCTGTAACTTCGATAAATTTAAGAACGCAGGGCATGTCTCACTAGAGATACAAAACCACCTCCATAAAACATGTTTCCTTCCTGTGTTCCAAACCTTCAAGTGTAATCTTGAGACTTTATCCTTGTATAGCTTCTCTTGGATTGATCACAAACACTGCATGAAGATGAACCTCCGCTTTAGATTATTGTACCTTTCTCAAGGCCTGCCAGTTTTACTATTGTGGAGAGATGTTCATGATTTGCATTCTTCCATAGACTGCCCATGGGTATAGTTTGGCCATAAAAATCTACTCCGAGTCTGTGGACTCTGCAAAAGGTCAGTGAGTTAGACAATGCTATTGATAAAAACACATATGTATTTAATCATACAATGACGTTGGTCTCAAGTATCTTGGAAAAGTTGCTGAAAGAGGGCGCTACAATAAATTACCACATTGGCAACGCATGTCGCTCGCCAATTGAACTGGAATTCCAGAGTTTGCCATGTTTTCAAAATTATCTGTCTCCACTGCTACAGTATATTGTTGCTCTTGACTGCATTAAACATGGATATTACAACCGGGTTTCAAACAAGACCCCTCTCCTAATTTCATATAGTACATAAAAAGTGAATGTGAATCTGAACAGAGCACAATTGATGGTTGTGAAATTCACTAAAGAATGACATTTAAGGCTCAAAGAGCCACATTGCTGACTTGGGGAATGCTTCCAGTTTGGCTATTTAAAAATAATCAAGATGCTATCAGGATATGCACTAAAGTGAGAATTGTTAAAGGAACTCTATAGGGTCAGGAACACAAGCATATATTCCTGAATCTACAGTGTTAAAACCCCATCTTGCCCTCCTACAGTGTTAAAAGCGCATCTGCCCCTGATCTGCCTGTTTGGCTGACATCATCTTCAAGTGATAATCTGAACCAATTGCAATGCTTTCCCATAGGATTGGATTGGCTGAGACTGTCAAAGAGGCAGATCATGGGTAGAGCCAGCACAAGCCAAATATAGCCCTGGCCAATTAGCATCTCCTCATAGAGATGCATTGAACCAATGCATCTCTATGAGGAAAGTTGTGTCTCCATACAGAGGGTGGAGACACTGAATGTCAGTGCTGCACATTGTGCAGGAAGCAGCTCTAGCAGCCATCTGAGGAGTGGCCAGTGGAGGTATCACTAGGCTGTAATGTAAACACTGCATTTTATCTGAAGGGAATGGTGACTATAGTGTCCCTTTAAGAATTAAAAGTAAACTTAAAAATTCAAGCCATAGCACCTAAACTGGAGAAATCCTTCTGGTAGTCTGTGCTTCCAGTTTGGCTGCTCTTGGCCTTAATTATGAAATGCACTTTAAATTCACAACATCTTTACTTTAGCAAATAATCCTGTGTGTGTCTTGCAATCAGACTATGCAAAACACAGAGATTTTCTCCAGTGCTTTGCTTGAGACTCATTTTAACCTTACAGGAGCGAGCTTGAACATTAAAGTCAAAAATAGCTGACTTGGCGTATTTTCCAATTTGACTATTTTATCCTAGAATCTTGAAATTATTATCTACTTCTGCATGATACAGGCCTCAGACCAGTGGTGTAGCAAAGGGGGGGGGGGTCCACTCCAGGTGGCACTTTTTTGGGGGGGGGCGGGAATGTCCCTGCTTCCTCCAATACTGACCCTCCTCTTACCTTCTGAGTGAGACCTGGCACCCATCCTGCTCTGTTTGCCAGGTCTCCACGGTGCGGTGCAGAGAGAGAGGGGAATAGGCAGGGCTGGAGGATGGGAATTGAGGTCTCTTCCTGTGCTCTCCTCCTGTCCTGTGGAGTGCTGGCAGAGTCACCAGGTGTTTTTTTCCTCACCTCTCTCCCCCTTCACATACTCCCTCCCTGCTCAGGTCCCCTCCCTCCCTGCTCAGGTTCCCTCTCTCCCCTTCACAGACCCCTCCCTCCCTGCTCAGATTCCCTCTCTCCCAATTCATAGATCCCTTTCCTACCCGCACAGGTCCCCTCTCTTCCCCTTCACAGACCCCTCTCTCACTGCTCAGATCCCCTCTCTCTCCCTTCACAGATCCCTTCCCTCCCTGCTCAGGTCCCCTCACTCCCCCTGCTCAGGTCCTCTCTCGCCCCTTTAACAGACCCCTTTCCTCACTGCTCAGATCCCCTCCCTCCCCCTTCACAATCCCCCTTCCCTGCTCAGATCCTCTCTCTTCCCCTTCACAGACCCCCTCCCTCCCTGCTCAGGTCCCCTCACTCCGCCTGCTCAGGTCCCCGCTCTTCCCATTCACAGACATCCTCACCTACCAACCCTGCACATGTCCCCTACCTCCATGCACTCGCACAGACCCCTGGCACCTTGCACAGACCCTCTATCTCCCTGCACACACCCCTTTCATCCCTACACAGGCCTCTTCTCTCTCACAGACAATGTCCTGCATGGAGCCCTTCCCTCCTGGCTCAGACCCCTCTTTCCCGCCCCTGCACAGACATCCTCCCCTCCCTCCCCTCCTGCGCAGCCCCACTCTCTCCCTCCTTGCACTCTCACAGACTCCCTGCATAGATCCCCTCTCTCCCTGCACTCACAGGTCCCTTATCTCCTTGCACCAAAGTGCAAATATAAAATCTTTTCCCAAACAAAAGATATTTTCATTCAATAAGTGCCAATATAATTGTCAGTTTCACCAATAAAGTGGCTATGTATAACTATTGGTGAAACTGACAGCTTATTCAATGATTCCATTTGTGATGGATAAGATTTTGTATTTGGGTCGAGATGGGGGAGACAATCTCAGGGACAGCCCCAGGCCGCAAAAGCTCTAGCTATGCCACTGCCTCAGACCAGGCAATATTTATTAACTTCTAAACAGTACTGGTTGGCATTACAGATAGAACTTGTACTAACTCTGTGAATGTAACATCGTTCCAAGTTCCCAGCTTGAAATCATCTGTATTTAGGTGTTCGTGATGTCCCATGAATGCTGACAGACCATTTCCTGCAAGGAGTCAGTCGGGGGGAAAAAACAATACAAATTTTGCTCTTTTCAGGATTTAGATTTTGGCACGTTTTCAGTTATCTGCTTTGTTTTAATGTTCATCCCTTAGGTCTGGTTCCTCTGTGAGGATCAAAGGAATGATCAGTCCAAGGATGTAACGGGATATTTTTATGAAAATTTGGCAATGCGAACGCCACAGATTAAAAAATAAACTTTTTTTTATTATAACCTTATATTTCTGTTAACTTGTTGTAATGTGAATTTTTATTATCATCCTAAAAAATAAAATGAAAAAATAAAAAAATTATAACTTCCAAAAGCAAATAATTTTAAAGAAAAGAGCCTTGTCGATAAATCATATGGCAAACGTTATTGCTCAGTAAACAGTGAATTGTTGGGAATTCCGCAGGGAAACTATAAATTTAAGGCAAAATTATCTGCACTAAAAATTTAGCTGATTTGGAGAATTTTTCAAAATGAGCTATTCTGTCCTAACATTCCCTGTCGAATTCCTGACACTTACTGGGTTAGTTAAACCTGCGCTGCTGCTTGAATTGCCATTTAGTAAAATTGAGTTTTAAAACTTATTCCAGCACTTGTATACCTATTCCTAAAATGCCGTTAAATAATCCTGAAATCCTATAGGCAGGATAACCATCTCATCTCTGAACTGGTTATAGTGCTTGGATTCTCTGGCACTGCCCCAACATTCTGTATTGAACTGTTTTCGAACAGTATAACACCGAATAAGGGTCCCTGCCCACCCACATCTTGCCTCCCACTGGAGTTATGGTTAAGGCAGAGATTAAACACTTTCTTCTAGCCATACTGATTCCTAATAGCAACGGGCCATATATTGCTGCTATTCATTAGCCCAGGCAACACAGAATGGGTTGCTGGGGAATCTTGTTTAGCATTACAACATCAAAAATGGTTTAATTCTGAATGGAAGGATGGCGGCAAGGGACTCCAGACACTATAACCACTTTGATGAGGTGAAGCATTGACAGTGCTTACAGTGTCCATTTAAAGACATGTTTAATCATTTTAACCGGCTTGTACTTGTTTAATAGAATGGTGTGTATCTTTTGAGACACCACCACCAATAGTTGCCACAATGTTGAGTTAATGAGACTTCGCTTATAGAGGGAACCTTTTATAAGTGTTCTGTCCTAGTGTCACCTAAAAAGTAAGCAACTGTCTGAAACTGACACACAATACATTTCTCTGACTGCCATTTCTGCATTGCTGGAGCACGCACTTTTAACATGCTAATTCAGGGGTGTTGCAAGGGGGCAATGAGCCCCAAATCTTTTAGCTTGGTATAAGTGGAAGTGAGTCCCCTGGATTCATGTGGTGTTTCTGCCATAACAGAGATTCAAGGTGTAAAAGCGCTCAGCCGTTTAATTTCTGCTTCCTCACTCTGTACATAGAGAAAGAGGCTTGTACCCGCCACCTCTGCAGAAGCTTACTAACAAAAGCTTGCATTCTCCAAACACAGAGCACAGGTAGGAATCCTGAAAAAATAAAACATTTTATAGTGTACTTCTGTGTGTATTTTCCCCCTATGTCTGTGTATGCCTGTCTGTGTATCCTGTGTGTATGCTTGGGACTATACATGTGCCTGTGTGTGTGCCTATGTCTGTGTAGTCCATCTGCCTGTTTTTGTGTGTGCCTGCATTTTCTGTCCCTGTCTTTGTATACCTGTCTGTATATGATTGTGTGCCAGTATGTGTCTATACGTATCGAACTGTACGTATGTGTCTTTCTGTATGTATTGAAGTGTGTCAATATGCATATATTACAGGTCTAAATGATATGGCAAAGACCAATTTAAACAGTGAAAATGAAGAGAGGAGAAAGAAACCTGCCAAGTGCCAAGTGCACAGAACAGAGCTTATAACAATGACTGACATAAGATAAGATGGAGGCACCCATGTGCATGATGGCGATGTGGATGGATTTCTAAATTTCATTTCATTTTTTACACCTCACCAATACATATTTGGTAAACATAGGGATAATTAAACATAATATTAAAAATCCTGGAAAGTGACTGTTCCACTTTAAGAGAAGAAAATTTTTGCTTTTATATATGTTTAAACTTTATATTTTAAGCTGGTGATAAAAAGGCTGCGTACTAGGTGGGCTAAGTGGTTCTTTGCCGTCATCCAAAGATGATTCAAGAAAAACCCTCCTTGACGGAAAGTAGTTGGCATTAGTTACACGATAGACAGAATTTACACCAAGCATTCTATTTATGGAGTAGTTACTGTTTGTCTTTCAGCCACAATTATACAGAAAATCTAACCACTACACTTAAAGTAATCTATTTACACCACAGTAAACATGATACTCCTGTTGATGTCTCTTGTCCTAATTGCATATCCCAATAACTATCATTCTGATCCAAACTTAACTGGCAAGATCCCAGCAAGACTCACTACACAATTAGAGTTTTCTATTTCTTTTTCCGGTGGTCAAGTGAGCACCATCTGTTCAAACCATCTATTATCTTGGCCATATATAGATTAGACAGTTTAGGGACTTCACTATACATGTGATTGTAATGTTAATACTCCATAATTTTATTTGTTTTTTAAACCTCTTTACAAGATACACTGTCTTACTAAATATACTTTGGTGATGGAAAAACTAAAATATCAGACTTTACTTTAATCCTGTACCCATGTAATCCACACCCCACAGGATCTGTCCTTGGCTAGATTTAGAAGAAACTAACTTGAAAAAAAAGAGAGAAATAAAGAAAGAGATAATGTTTTTGTATATTTCTAGACACCCACACAGTAAAGGAACAAGAAAGTCCGAAAAGTAGATTTGTACCCCCAAACAGGATCTCCCCTTCTTTTAACAGATGGATACCAGAATCATGTGCTCTGATGGTTGAAACTGGTAGAACCAATATATACGGTACGGCGCAGGTGGGGGCCCTTAATACCAATATGAGGGGGATGTATTGTCCTCACCTGCGGCCCCCACCCCTGATTGGTGGGTGGGGGCCTTAAATACCAATATGGGGGGGACCTATTGCCCTCCCCCCAACCGCCACCCCTGAGCGGCGGGTGGGGGCCTTAAATACCAATATTGGGACGACGACCTATTGTCCTCCCCCCCAGCCCCCACCCCTGAGCGGTGGGTGGGGGCCCTAAATTAGAATAATGGGGGGACCTATTGTTCTCCACACCTGAGCGGTGGGTGGGGGCCCTAAATAAAAATGTTATCCCCCCCAGGTGACTAGGGGTCCCCAAACCTCTATTCACCCCCCTCCCAAAATTTTTTTAGAAATCCCTACCTACCCTTAAAATAGTGAGGGGGGAACAATAACTAAGTACCTGTAAAAAAAGAAATAAAACTCTCAGGGGGAGGACAATAAGTCCCTCCCTTCAAATTAATTTAGGTCCGGGTGGGGCAGGGGGGAGAACAATAGCCCCCCCCCTATTCTAATTTAGTGCCCCCACCCGCCGCTCAGGGGTGGGGGCCAGGGGGGACATGATAGGTTCCCCCCATTTTCATCCAGGGCCCCCACCTGCCACTTAGGATTGGGGGCCTGCGGGGGCAATAGGTCCCCCTTCAGTTTAAAAGCCCCCACTCGCGCGGCACGGGTGGGGGCACGGAAAGGGGGACACTTGGGTTTTTTTTTTTTTTTAATAGGCCACAGGCTGCTCACTGTTTAGTAGACTTGCCCCTTCTCATGGAATAGCGAGTAGGGGAAGAATTTACTAATAATAAGTAATCTTTGCTTAGTATTAGTAAATTTGTCTGAAAGACCAATTTAGGTTTTTCAGTCTTTTGGTAGATAGCTCCCTAATACCGTGGGAATGAGGGAGTTATCTACTTACTCATTCCCATCCATTGATTGGCTAAGTAACTTACATTTTATATGAACGTGTTACTTGATTGTTGTAAGTGTTGCAAATGCTTACAGCTGAATCCTGGCTATGTGTGTGCACTTTTTATTTAACCTGGTATACAGTGTAACAGTCTGGGTATATTAGTACTTCGGCAATTCTGTGCTTCAGCACTTCGGACATTCGGCGCTCCGGGACTTCGGTGGTTCCGTTCGGCAAATCCGAAATTCCCCACTTCGGAAATTCGCCAATTTGGCAATTCAGCTATTCTGACATTCGAAAGTATCCGAATTGCCCAAAATTCGTTCCGAATTGACATTCTGAACTAAACAAATTGCACATGTCTGGAGAGCAGCTAGTGTTGGCGTGAAATAGCCTAGGCCCTGGCTTTAAGGGAGGTGAAGGATGTAGTATGATGGTGGACCACCAGGTGAGTCCAAGAGGACTCTACAAACTCTATTCCACCACTTAACTATGTAGACAGTTGGTACAGTGTAGTATTCAACCTTAAGGTAAGGTTTATAGGACATCTTTATAGAAAATGTAGGGGTTAAAGGCAGGGCCGGATTAACATAGGGGCTGATGGAGCTGCAGCTCGAGGCCCAGGCCCAGGCCCATAGAATAAGCCCATTGATTTAACCCCTTAAGGACACATGACATGTGTGACATGTCAAGATTCCCTTTTATTCCAGAAGTTTGGTCCTTAAGGGGTTAAAAAAATAATAATTTTTAATTACTTTTTTTTTTTTTTTTTACACACTACTCTTAGGGTTGCCACCTGGCCAGTATTTTTTTTTTGAGACTGCCTATCCGGTGCCGATATTGCAGTAATGCTGGCAAAACAAATGCCAGTATTTTTCTCAGTATAAACAGTGATTACTCTGCTATACCAGCACCGGCTAGTAAGAGTCACTGTGTGTGTGGAGAGAGGCATGGATAGGAAGTTACAGCATATACCGGAATCTCTCTACTCACTGATCCGCTCACAGATCCGCAAGAGTCCAGACAGCAGCTCCCAGTAGAGCCTACAGCTCAGGAATGTGAGGGATGGGGTAAAGGCTGCAGAGAGATATTGGGATACTGAGACACTAGGGGACACTGAGACACTAGGGGACACTGTGAGACATGGGGACACAGGGAGACCTCTGGGGATGCTGAGACACTTGGGGACACATACACATATGGGGACACTGAGACTTGGGGACACAGACACACTTGGGGACACAGACCTGAGAACACTGAGAGGGGCAATAGGTCCCCCTTCAGTTTAAAAGCCCCACAGTGTCCCCAAGACCTGAGAACACTGAGACACTAGGGTACACTGGAAGACCTTTGGGACACAGACATTTGGGGACACAGACACACATGGGGACACTGAGACACTTGGAGACACTGGGAGACATGGGGACACTGAGACACTAGGGACACAATGTCCCCAAGTGTCTCAGTGTCCCCTCTTCTCCCAGCCAGTGACCCTGGTGCCTCAGTATCCCAGTGTTCTAGTGTCTGTGTTCCCATGTTGCCCAGTGTCCTTAGTGTCTGTGTGCCCATGTCTCTCAGTGTCCCCATGTCTCCCAGTGTCCCTAGTGTCTCAGTATGCCCACATCTCCCACTGTCCTCATGTCTCCCAGTGTCCCCATATTTCTCAGTGTCCCCATGTCTCTGTGTCCCCTAGTGACATGGGGACACTGGGAGACATGGGGACAGAGGCACTAGGGGACACTGGGCGACATAGGGACACAGGCATGGTAACACTGGGAGACATGGGGCACTGAGACACTGTGATGCATAAGGTCACTGTGGTACATAGTCTCAGTGTCCCCAAGTCTCCCAGTGTCCCCAAGTGGCTCAGTGTCCCCATGTCTCACAGTGTCCCCTTGGAGACACTGGGAGCAATCCATCTATACAGCAGAATCAAACTGTAAGTAGTTTGTTGGTGATTTTACAGAATTGTTTCTTATGTTACTCCTTGTGATTTACATCAGATGATGTCACCCGTACATAATTAGTTAAGCAAATTAGTAAAGCCTGTATTTTGTTCCAAGAAAGGTGGCAACCCTAACTACTCTTCACATACTTTTGCTTAAGTATGGAAACTTAAGAGGGATATATGGAAACAACATTTGTGTTGACTAGCTGAAATGAAATTAGTTAAAGTAATGCTGACTTTAGTTTCTCTAACACTGTGACATGTTCCCTTTTTTCTACACTGACTACATCCACCTTTTCTCTGTCTCAGACTGTATACCAGGAGCTTCTGCCTGCTAGTAAGAAGGTAAGGAGACAAGTGGACATGTGAATGCTAGGGGACAGTCCTTCGAAAGCATGGAGCGAGCGTATCATTAGACTCATTTATGCCAAGCTCTGGATGCTGATGGCCAGCATGTATAATTGGCAGGCAGCCTGACATGTGTTCATGCCAGGCTAGCCTTCCAATTCTTTGGGCAGACACGCCTCCTTTTTGGGCATGTTCGTTCCTTTCGGAACTTCTGGTTACATGATCCACGTTAGTGGCCCACCCTTTTATACCGTCCATTGGCTTCCTGCTTCACTGGACACTGCTGTTAGGGGGTATGGATTTACTTCAAAGATGAAAGCATGAATTAGAGAGAGATTTGCATATTTTAAGAAAATCTGAGTTTTCTTATAGCTGCATCCTATGAGTTTCCCTCTGGCAACTTCTCCACCAGATACATAACCCTTGAGAGGTATGACTGTTTTAGTGTTTTTGGTCAATAGGATTCTGTACTTAGGCCCCTCATAAATGTCAGCACCAGGCCCACTGGGTTCTTAATCTGGCCCTGGTTAAAGGACACAGAGAGATGAAAGGAGGGAGTTATGCTGTTTGGCCTTGTTGTTTGTTTCCACAATATTTTCCATTATACATGGTTCACAGTAATGTATCCTCTAACGATATAAATGGATGACTATAAAATGGTCCAGTTACTCAATCACTCTCCCACTCCCCTCATCTAATTTTTAGTAGAGGTGGATTGTTGTCCTACATTTAAAACTTAGTAGAACGGCTGCATACGGCATTTGGAAATAAGTCTTAAGTGATGTCAACTAAGAATGTACCGCATCAAGTAGCATGTCACTTCATTTTCCTAGGACAATCAAGGGGTTAATATCAGCAGCACGTCATATTGCAGACTTGGTGCAGCCCTCTCGAGCAAGCAACACGTTTCTGATATTCACTGTAACGAAGTGAAGTTTAGATATTGCTTCCTCTGGCGTCTGTTCTTTGTTCCCATACTGCTATAGGGTATAATCAGCATCCTTCCTGCTTCTGTCATACACATCCTTACACCTGTCACGTTTAATGTCACCAGGACCGGCTGCAGTCTTTTTTGGACATTTTATATTTGAATAAGTTATTCTCGCAGCATTTTCATCCCTTATTCAAGTTTTTTTTAATTTAATTTCTCTCATTGGGCCATATGCCCCTGCAACTTGCTCTTTGCATGCTTTTATCTCGCTAGAAGGACCTAGCAGCTGTCTTCCGTAGGTGTTCTTGGCTGCAGTTACCTCTGCCTGTAGGATCTGTGGGCTGACTACATTTCATGCGAACGTGTTTTCCATGAGATGCAGAGGTGGTGTGTCATATGCTTTAATCTGGTGTCTTTAACTCATTCTCGTCCTGAATATCTTACACTGTAAATGACTTAGATAATAAAAAGGTTAAAATCAGCACCCACCCCCCAAAAAAGCGATAATATTTAAAACACGATGTCAGTATACCTCATAATAGAACACCATGATATATGAAATAGCTTACAACTTAATTACAGCTGATTTGTATATTTTAACCAGAGAGCTTTCTTGAAATCATGCACTGTGATGTTTTTGGGGTTTTTTTTCGGTTTTTTTTTTTTTTAGAAAATAAGATAAGTCGCTCCTCTGTAAAAGTATTCACACACCTGTAAGTTTTTGTTGGTTCTTGAAAATATCCAACATTTTTGCCAGTTCTGTAAAAAATGCAAACGTGATATAAATTATTTATGCAGAGAGCGTTTCTTTATTCTAAATGCTTACTCCCTTAAAATCCACACAAGATCAAGTGAACATTTTATTGTTATTTTTCTTCAGTAAACTCTGTTTTTCAATAAAATTTATGGTATTAAACAATGCACACAATTACAAAAAATTGAAATACTGGATGGGTTTGCCTCATTCACATAAGAATTAGGGGAAAATTAAGTATCGAAACAAATACAAAAACTGTGAAATTTTGCTAATAGTAACAGGGCTCAAAATTTCCACTCAGTCACTTGTCAGAGGTAGGCAACGTTGCCACTCCTAATGTTGTGAAATGGATCTCCCATGATGCTTTGCCTGCATTATGGATGTAGGAGATTTATGGGAGATGTAGTCCACAATATCTGGAGTGCATAAGGTTGCCTACCTCTGGCCTAGCTAGTAGCCTAGGACTTAAAATTTAAAGGGCTACTGTAAGCACCCACACCACTTCAGCGCATTGAAGTGGTCTGGGTGCAGTGCACCTGTCAGTGTAACCCACAAATGTTAATTTTATTAAGACACGGAGGCTCCTATTATGCTGCACTCTTTCTTTATTTTCCCTCAGCAGCAAAGAAAAATTTGAAAACATAACCAGTACATAACATTAACAGTCTGAGAGCAGTGTCTCCTTAGCAACGGTAACAGCCAATCAGGTTCTTCTCCCCAGCATAATAGGTTCTGTCAACCAATCCTATTCCTCTTTCTTTGCTGCTCCCTCAGTTAAAGGACCACTCTAGTCACCCAGACCACTTCAGCTTAATGAAGTGGTCTGGGTGCCAGGTCCAGCTAGGGTTAACCCATTTTGTCATAATTATAGCAGTTTCAGAGAAACTGCTATAATTATGAATGGGTTAAGCCTTCCCCCTAATCCTCTAGTGGCTGTCTCATTGACAGCCACTAGAGGCGCTTGCGTGCTTCTCACTGTGATTTTCACAGTGAGAGCACGCCAGCGTCCATAGGAAAGCATTGTAAATGCTTTCCTATGCGACGGGCTGAATGCGCGCGCAGCTCTTGCCGCGCGTGCGCATTCAGCCGGCGGGGCGGAACGGAGGAGGAGAGAAGGAGGAGAGCTCTCCGCCCAGCGCTGGAAAAAGGTAAGTTTTTACCCCTTTCCCCTTCCAGAGCCGGGCGGGAGGGGGTCCCTGAGGGTGGGGGCACCCTCAGGGCACTATAGTGCCAGGAAAACGAGTATGTTTTCCTGGCACTATAGTGGTCCTTTAAGTAACATCAGGTCCCCACGGTTCCTTAACTGTGGGGATCATATTTTGTATTATTATCAAATTTTGTATTACTATAATTCATTATTGTACCTTTAATACTTTACTGATTAATATTGTCTATGTACTAATGCCTGTGAGATTTATATATCTCTTTAATTGATTCCCCTGTCATATACAGTTTTTCTCCTTATACTTTCATTTTTGTGTGCATATTTGTTGTTACTTTCTACTACCCTCTGGATCCTTATTCCTACACTGCCAACCTGAGCCCAATCTTTATTGAAGGGCGCAGGGAAGTTGGGCGGAATATTGGTGTCCTGTCAGCGTTTCTGCTCGCCATTTGAGCCTGTCAGATCCGACCGTCCTCCACTCTGTTTTAACCGAATAACTTAGTATTATACAACGGCATTCGTGTATTTACTTACGCGTTCGGTAGTTTAAACGCACAGTTATATCTAGCCTCACCTTTCACGGCAATCATTTACACGAACACTGCCTTGTTCATGATTTTAACCGCGCGCGGCGGCCATTTTATTGGATTCCCGCGCTCTGAAGCTGATAACGCCCCCAACGGCCGGAACTCGGAGTTGGAGTTTAGCATTAGTGGCAGTCGGACGGCTCACTGTGTCTCCGGTTGATTTTATTTTTTGTATTCATTTATATTGTGAGTACCTGTTTGTACCCTGATTTTCCCCTCCTTTTCCTTGGGGTTAATCAACCCTCATTTCTAGGTTATTTTATTCCTCTAGGTTTATCTATTTAATCTGTTCTGTTTAAACCTGTCAGTTTTCTCAGCATAATCATTATGCCTACTGACAAGGATAATCAAAATCCCTCTGGGTCTCATGTCCTCATTCAAGGGAGTTCAAATACACCCCCAGCTGAATTTAATACCATTGCTGATATGCAGACGTTATTTGACAGAACTATGTCACAAGCTATGACAAAAGCCTTTACTTCAGCTATGGGTCTTATGTCTGATTCACTGTCACAGACACTGACACATGCCCTCATGCAGGCACAGAAATCAGCTCAAACAGCCACTACCCAGGCCCCTATACAGCTTCAGGCTGGCCGCAAGGCATTGACCAAATCAAAACACTCCTCTCTATCTCAGATGGACAGCTATGCACCTGTCACAGATGGCGTGACTATTCCACCACCGCGCAAAAGAGCCACTAGCCGGGCAAAATCGGCTAGGTTATGGAAGAGGGCAAAAGCCCAACTAGACTCTGAGTCGGATCTCAGTGATATTGATGAGGAGACTTATCAGGATTCTGAAGATCCCTCGGATGTAGAATCAGATAGTCTGGCTGAAGGTTACGACCCTGACCGAGACCACACTGCGTCTCAAGCCGATGTATATCAGGCGGACCAAAAAACCCCAGGGGACACGGATACGATCCTGGACCCACACGGGGAGCCCCTGTTTGACCCTGTTGACCTGCGCCACCCACGATCAGCGGAATGGTCACCCTCGGACCATGTGGCGAGATATATTGCATCTAGAGTGCGCAAGCCTTTGGATAAGGCGACACGCAATAAACTCCGGGCAGAATGCCCACGACCCACGGTCCCTGATGATGCTTGCAGAACACCTGCAGTAGACCCAAAAATCATAGAATTCCTGAGTAAAACAGGTTGGAAGCCTAACAAAGGCTTGGATTTTTCCCTGCGCAATTGCCAGGATAAAGTGTTAGACATACTTGGTCCGGCAACCGAGATTTTTGAGATGGTCGAAGACGACCAGGAGTTGGATCGAGCCGCCATCAGCGGGTGGAACAAAGACTGATTTGCTTAATTGGCAATGCCAACACTGCGATGGCTACGGAGCGTTGCAAATCAATATTGCTTAAAATTTAACCAAAATTAATTAATATGGCTATGAATGAACCGGGCACCCAAGCCAAAGGTCTCCTGTTCGGAGACAACTTCATTAAGGAACTGGGCTCCTTCGTCCAGACGTTTACTGCCCTTGATAAAGCGCAATCTAACATGCGCAAAGTATTCCACCCTAAGGTTTTTGGTGGGGCCGGAAGAGCCAGGAGCCGCCTGTCCGGCCGTGTTAACAGGAGTTCTTTCAGACAGAACCGAGGCTCCTACATTGGGCGAGCTACCTTCCAGGAACATCGCAACGCCCCGGTCTTCTTCCCACAACGTGGGCGGCCATGGGTTGCTCGCGGACCACGAAGTGCCCACTCAGGACAACGACCTTATGTCCTTTTACGCTTCATTCTTCCCTAGGGGCAGTGGGGGGCAGACTCCGTCATTTTTCCCATGTATGGGCACACATTACATCAGATGTCTGAGTATTCTGTAAAGGGATATGGCATAGACTTCCTATCCACACCAATACAACACTACCCCCCACGGGAAATCCAATTTTCCCAACAAGACACAACCCTTGTCACCAAGGAGATACGAGATTTGGTAAGAAAACAGGCCATTACAGTAATCCCTGTGAACACACCAGGGTATGTGAGCAACCTCTTCCTAGTTGCCAAAAAAGGTGGCGGTGTTCGCCCAGTGATCAATTTGAAACACCTCAACACTTACGTAGCATACAACCATTTCAAAATGGAGGGAATACATTGTCTAAGAGACCTCCTCCAGCCATCAGATTGGATGGTAAAGTTAGACCTACAAGATGCGTACCTCACGGTACCAGTGGCCCTACAACACCAGGACTTCCTGCAATTCATATGGCAGGGCAGGAAATGGAGATTCTCATGTCTCCCGTTCGGACTATCTTCAGCCCCGTGGTGCTTCACCAAATTGATGAAGCCCGTAGTCGCCTTATTGTGCAGTCGAGGAGTACATCTCATAATCTACTTAGACGACATCCTCGTTATGGGCCAATCTTCGCAACTTGCCGAAACCCATCTACACTGGACTCAGACTCTGCTACAAAACCTGGGTTTTCTCGTCAATTGGGAGAAATCCATTCTCGTTCCCACACAACACATAGAGTTCTTGGGCCTCATCGTGGACTCTACGGCTCAAACCTTACATCTGCCAATAACAAAACTGAACGGTATAAAGAAAGAAATCAGACGCACGCTGGCAACGCCCCAGCTCACTATCAGACAATTGGCAAGGGTGATAGGTCTTCTAGCAGCCTCTATACAAGCCATTTTTCCAGGCCCTCTACATTATCGGGCATTACAACGCCTACAAGCTTCCCATTTGAGAGACGGGGTAGCCTACTCGGACTGGATCACCCTAAACGCAGAAGCAAAAGAACTAAAATGGTGGCTCCTCCATATGGAAGCCTGGAATGGTCGTGCCTCTTTGGCACCACACCAGACCTCATTATAGAATCCGACGCGAGTTTACTCGGTTGAGGTGCACGCTGTGGGAATGTATCTACAGGTGGCAGATGGTACGACATGGATTCATCCCTCCATATCAATTGCCTGGAACTTCTCGCTGGATCCTTCGCGATCCGCAGCTTTTCGCCAACCCATGCCCAGTGCTCTATTCTTTTGAAGATGGACAATATATCAGCAGTTCGGTATATCAACCATCTAGGGGGCACGAAATCGAGGATTCTGACGAACATGGCACGAGATTTCTGGCAATTCTGCCTGTCACAAGGCATTTCAGTCACAGCAGAATACATTCCCGGTCTATGCAACACCACTGCAGATTGGTGCTCACGACACCTCAGGGACCCAAACGACTGGCGACTGAGCCCCAGGGTCTTCAAAGAAATCCGGTCATTCTGGGGCCCCTTAGACAAAGATCTCTTTGCGTCCCGCTTAAATGCACAAATACCCAGATTTGTCAGCTGGAGACCGGACCCATCTGCTCTGGCAACAGATGCATTCACCCAAGATTGGGCGTCCACAAGGAATTATGCCTTTCCACCGTTTGCATTGATCCCACGTTGCCTACTGCAACTGCGTCGCCAGACGGGAACAATGGTGATTGTGACACCGTTATGGCCTTCCCAGCCATGGTTCCCACCCCTCTTAGAGATGGCGATAGATATACCCTGCATTCTCCCACACTTCGAGTACCTCCTCCAGGACCCGGACGGATCCCCTCACCCCTTGATACAACAAGGTCTTCTCCATCTCACAGCGTGGTTGATTTCAGGGGACCTTGGGCAATCCAGGGAGTTTCGGAGGCAACTCTCCAGCTTCTCCAGGGCGCATGGGCACCCGGCACGAGACAGGCTTATAAGTCTGCTAGGAACAGATGGCGTGATTGGTGCCTGGAACGAGATTTGGATCCCATATCGGCTCCTTTGACTTCGATCCTTCAGTTCCTGACTTCGCTATTTCAAGATGGCAAGGCCTACCGTACGGTAAACCTGTATCATTCGGCCATTTCGGCTTCACATCGGGGTTTAGATGGAATCCCGACAGGAAGACAGCCAATGATATGTAGACTTTTACGCGGCATGAAATTTGCACGCCCACCGTTACCACGATATTCAGTACTATGGGACGTCTCCATCGTTCTCACTTTTCTAGAAGCATGGCCAGACAATGCAGTCATGTCTCTGAAACAACTATCTGCTAAACTAGTGATGCTCCTGTGCCTCATATCCTGTAAGAGAGTTTCTGATGTCAGGGCTTTAGACCTCACCACATGCTCCTACACCCCCGAAGGGGTCACCTTCGATATTTCTCGAAGAACAAAAACATCATCAAAGAATGTGACATACCCAGCTTTTCCAGACAGGCCACTCCTATGCCCGGTCAAATGCTTACAAACTTACGAAACTCGTACCTCAACGATACGAGACATAACGAAACATGAACTCTTCATCTCATTCCAAACACCACACCTTCCAGTTTCCACTCCAACACTAGCTCGCTGGGTTAAGTGGATTATGTCCTCAGCGGGCATTGACACTTCATTGTTCGCACCTCACTCTGTTCGGGGAGCGATGGCCTCCAAGGCCTCCTCGATTGGTTGCCGACTTGAAGACATTATGAAAGCGGCCGATTGGTCATCAGAATCCACCTTTCGTGATTTCTATTTTAAACCTATTCAACACTTCGCGGGAACGGTAGTCTCCCAGCTTTAAACCAGCATAATAGGAGCCTCCGTGTCTTAATAAAATTCACAGATTTTACTATTACCATGACGTAAAGTCATGATTTTATTAATGACACGGAGGCGAGTATTATCCCTCCCACCCGACCCGAGGAAGGAGGGAATTTGGGTAAGTTGATCTCAAGGTAAGTCCTAAATTGGGAAGTTTCTTCGTAATGTTATAAATGTTTGCTTGATCTTAACCACAAAGGTCGGATTACTGGTAAGTGGGTGCACGGTAAGTCCTGATGTCATGGAGTTTACCTCCGGTTATGTTTCTCAACCATTACTACGCTTTCACAATAGCGTAAACTACAGACACTCTATCCACAATGCTTGGTAATGTTGCATACATCCAGTTTTATACTAGAATATTACCATATTTCTCCTTTTTCTACAGCCTAACCTACGTCTCATTATGGATATTACATTGGTACCCGGATTAATTTTCTCAGTTTGACGGTTATTATTCTTCGGGATCGCAAATAAAGAGGAATAGGATTGGTTGACAGAACCTATTATGCTGGGGAGAAGAACCTGATTGGCTGTTACCGTTGCTAAGGAGACACTGCTCTCAGACTGTTAATGTTATGTACTGGTTATGTTTTCAAATTTTTCTTTGCTGCTGAGGGAAATAAAGAAAGAGTGCAGCATAATAGGAGCCTCCGTGTCATTAATAAAATCATGACTTTACGTCATGGTAATAGTAAAATCTGTGAATTATTATCGTTACTGATAAACTGCAATAATTACCTTGGAGGCCTCGTTCCACCTCTAGTGGCTGTCTAGGGACATCGGCGCTGGAATCAGGCAGATAAATGACAAAAGGATTTTTAACCCCTTCAAAGCTGCACAACTGAGGGGGCACTATAGGGTACTTTAGTGCTTGGAATATAACTTCGTATCCCTAGCACTATAGTTCAACTTTAAAGCTCTGATAATAATAAAACATGATTTGGTTGCTGTTTTTGTATCATTTTGTAATAGTCCTTTAATCAGCATTGTGTCAAAATGGCATTAGATGTAGCACCAATGTCAAAAAGTGGGCCGAGCTTTTAAGTAGCAGTTACAGCTTCTCCCTCCCACCATAACTGCTCCACTTGTTTGTTTAAAGGACCACTATAGAGCCAGGAAAACATACTCGTTTTCCTGGCACTAAAGGGTCTCTAGGTCCCCCTCCCGGAAGGGGTTAAACACTCACCTTTCTCCACCTTTCTCATCGGCTGAATGCGCATGCGCGGCAAGAGCCGCGCGCTTATTCAGCCAGTCTCATAGGAAAGCATGCTCAATGCTTTCCTATGGACGCTGGCGTCTTCTCAATCATAGTGAGAAGCGCGGAAGCGCCTCTAGTGGCTGTCAATGAGACAGCCACTAGAGGCTGGATTAACCCATAGGTAAACATAGCAGTTTCTCTGAAACTGCTATGTTTACAGCAGAAAGGGTTAATCGTAGATGGACCTGGCACCCAGACCACTTCATTAAGCTGAAGTGGTCTGGGTGCCTATAGTGGTCCTTTAATACAAGAAGAGGTGTATGATAAACATTGCTTCCCCCTCAATGAAAGCCTAACCAGAACAGATCTAATTATTCTGCACCCCTTACACCCACCTTTACTCACCTCTTCATTACAAGGAGATTTATTGGTTTTGCTGCGTAGAGTGTCTCTTTAAAGGACTATGGAGTTCACTAAACTCTGAATTTCATTAAATTAAAATCAAAATGGCCGAATTTAGTGTTAAATAGCCAAGCTGTGAATACAACTGAGTTTACTGCAATTCAGAGTTTAGTAAATAGCTGTAGCATAAGAATAAAACATAGATGGGCCCAGACTGTCTATTTTTATGAAAACCCGGTTTGTTTGTAAGACTTGGGGATTCTTTTAACCCCTTAAGGACCGAACTTGTGGAATAAAAGGAAATCATGACATGTCACACATGTCATGTGTCCTTAAGGGGTTAATCTTCTCTTGAGTTGAGTCACAAAGGAAAACTTGGAAGAGATGGATTCTAGGTGGGAATTATCCAATGAATGAGTGAGACCCACTACCAAAATGCTGCTTGGCAATCTGGCAGCCACTGGCCGGCAGCTAAATCATTCCAGCACAACCAGATAATGACATTTGCATTTTGAGAATTGCCGAGAATTGCATCTGGATCTGTCATGTGATGTATCGAACTTTTAAGAAGAAAACAAAAGAGTCATCTTTAAAAATGTTTAGCATGGCTTGTCAAGACACAGCAAATTGTTATAGCCCGAGGACGCTTCCTTTTTCCTTTAGATGTTTGCCGCAACTTGCAGCTAGAGCACCCGAAATAATGCAAATTTCTAATTCCTTGTGTGTTTTTTTTTTCATTATTATTTTGCTTTAAATGGATCTTTGTACCAGCTAAGACCAATAGTAAGAATCCATGGTGTAAACCTGACAGGAAGCGTAATCGTTTCTTCATTTTAGATACATTTCAACCCCTATTTTGTAACTGCCTGCCGGTCAGAGTTATATTCCTGCAGCAGTTATCGAGACCTATTTACAGCGCAGAGGTTACATAAGGCAGTCTACAATTTAAGGTGTGTAATCTTTTATAAGTATGTCTCATTAAATTCGTGCTCTAGAAAATAAATGGCTAGACAAAGTACACTTGTGAATAGAATGAAATAGTGGCAGCAATTTTGTCTACTTCAAACTTGTAGAAAACTGCCATTTTTTATTCCCTCCCCCTCCCTTTGTGACCATCAAATTCCTTTTTTGTTTTGACAATATATGTTGAGAGGTGATTTTATATATTTTGAAGATATTGTTGTCTTTAAAGGGAAACTGTACTGCTAGGAACAAAAAATGGTATTCCTAGCACTATAGTACCCTAAAGTGACCCCATCACTTGCTCATCCCCTCCCCTTCCCCCTTTCCCCCTCCAATTCGGAACTAGAATTAGGTAAGTGACAAAAGGGTTAAAACCCATTTTGTCACTTACCTGATTCCAGTGCCGATGTCCCTTGGTGCTCGGTTAGGCTTAACCTCCACTCCTCCCCAGCCAACATCAGCTGGTGGGTGGGCCTTATGTGCACGCGAGGCAAGTGCCACGATTGCATTAGGACTACCCTGTACGAATAATGAATCAATGCTTTCCTAAAGGATTTTAGCTGACGATGGACCCAGAAGCGCCTCTAGTGGATGTCTGGTAGACAGCCACAGCCACTAGAGGTAGAGTGAACCCTGCAATGTAATTATTGCAGTTTATCAATAACTACAATAATTACAACTGCTGGGGTAAACAGACAGGGACACTGCACCCAGACCACTTCAATGAGCTGAAGTGGTCTTGGTGTCTATAGTGTCCCTTTAATGTGAAATATGAATAAAAAGTTTATAACATAAGTGATTTTATAATAACTGGAACATTTCATCAAATACAGTACATACTAACAAGATGCCTGGTAATGGATGCAGAGGAACAAGAGAATAAATTAGCTAAATTTAGGGCAAAACTGTGACTATTGGCTGAGTTGGATACATTTTCCAAATCAGATACTTTTTGCCTCAATTTTTCCTTTCGTATATAATTAGCAAGAATACTCTGTTTATCGAATAACCCTGACTTTTCCCCGTTGAATTGAGTTGTATTTGAACACTGTCAGAGGAAAGTAAGACAGAATACTTTTGAGAAAGAAAGTCTAAGAAAGTTGAGAGACTGAAAGAGGTTTGGAGAAGAGCAAAAGAGAAAGAAATACTGGTGCAGGAGGGGAGCAGATGGGTGAGGAGGCACGGAAGCACACACACAGGGTTCTCCACAAGAAGTGGGTGAGAGTCGACAAGCGATGGAGAATTGCACGTTAGGCACTGGTAGTTATAAAAACTTGCCATGACAGCTGATTACAGACCATTTTCTGTGAAAGCAGATATCCGATAAAATGACAAAATTATCTTAAGTCCATCTTTTTAACTAAAATCACACGTTGAAACGGTGACCACACTAACAACTAAACAGGGAGGTCTTTGACATTGTGGCTATATTCCCAGATCCTTTTTGCATGTCTAATATGGACACGAAGAGGTTTATTTTAGAAATGCCACCAGGAACCTAAAAATGTCTGGCAATGATGTACTAGACGTGTTTATATTTGCCGTGAGCAAACCCAAATAGAAAGCTAAATAGATGGGATTCTGTGGTGGATCTCGTCCGAGAATAGCAGCACATTCAAAATGTTGTAGTAGTGTAGCCGACACAGCAGCTGCAGCCTGAGGCTCGCTTAATACTCAGTTATTGTAGCTAGCAGAAATCAAGGATTTTTCCCAGATCTGCTAAACAATGAATAGCACTGTTGTTTGAGATTGATATTACCGCTCACATCTTGGGGAGTCTGGAAGCAGAGGGAGGAAGCTTTTATCTGTCCCTTTGCGGCTTGAGCATATGGTTTATGGCCGGCCTATCGTACAACCCCCAGCCCTCCAGGGAGCAGAGGGGACTGCAGTTTGGAGGAAGGAAGGAAATACTTTGAAAAGGATAAACAGATCCTCAGGAAAGCACTGCAGATGGGCAAGAATTGGTAAATTTATATGCAGAGGGATTTAGTTTCCACTGGAATGCCTATTAATAGGACTTGGCTAATTGTGGAACTATTAGCTATGGTATAGAATTGTATTTAACACATGATTTGCTCTCTATTTTGCCCGTGTTTTGATATTTCCAAAATGGTAGTTCTATTTCTATTTTTTATTGTAGGACCTTATTGTATAGCTTGTGCTTGTATCGCAATTTCTGTCTATATTCAGAGCTAGTGACAATAAGAGATGCAAATGTGTCTATGGAACAAAGTTGATGTTCCTGCAATTTTGTATTCCTAGTCCATAGATTCCCTTTAACGATCGCCAGGGACGTACCTAGAGCATTTGGCACCCAGGGCGGATCCTGTGCTTGGCACCCCCTCGCATTCCTCCCCTCCAAAAAAAAAAAACCTGTACATTTTTAAAAATGTTTTCTTTTTTTTTACAATTTGTAAACTTTGCAAAACTGCTATCAGCCCCTCCTACAAAACCCTTGTCCTTCCCCGCCCCCTCCTTTAAAACCCCTGTCCTGCCCACTTCTACAAATCCTGTACTGCCCCCATCTACAAAACCCCCGCAACCCCCTTCCACAAATCCCCCGCTTATCCCTCCTTATAAAGACTCCTGTCCCAATACAAAACCCCTGCCCCCTTTTACAAAATCCCTGTAGACCCACACACACATTTATAGGCAGACAGTTACACACACAGTTACAGGCATTCAGTCACACACAGTAACAGGCAGACAGTCACACGCACACAGGCACATGCAGACAGTCATGCACACAGTTACAGGCAGACAGTCACATATACATTGACACACACACGGCAGCAGCAGACAGTCACATGCACACAGTCACAGGCAACACGTAATCACACACACGTTTACAGGCAACATCAAACAGTCACACATACATAGTCACATGCAGCCACACACACAGTTATAGGCAGACAGTTACATGTAGTCACACACAGTCATAGCCAGACAGTCACGCACACAGTTACAGACAGCCAGTCACATATACAGTCACTCACACACACAGTCACATGCAGACAGTCACACAGACAGTCATGCACACAGTTACAGGCAGACAGTCACATATACATTGACACACACGACAGCAGCAGACAGTCACAAGCACACAGTCACAGACAGATAGTCACACACACAGTTACAGGCAACCTCAAACAGTCACAGGCAGACAGTCACACATACATAGTCACATGCAGTCACACACACAGTAAGTTACAGGACCGCCCCCTCCACCCCCCTTAGTACGCCACTAACGATTGCCCACCAATTCACAGGATGGTCATTCCCACAAGTTGGCTCTTTGGGCAGACACAAAGCGAATGATTTTGCCGCAAAGCTAATTACTTTCTGGGTACATTTTCTGGCCCAGTAACACAATTTCCCCATGTTAAAGCCTGGAATAACCGATTCACATTTATTTTTTAAATGAAAGTGGATTCTTGTAACCAGGCGGGAAAAATGCTTTGCACCATACCTGAGTTTAATTCATTGCCAACATTTGGGAGTGACTTTTTTAATTACCTTGGTGGCAAACTCTATCCTTGTGGAAAGACGTATAAGGATAGTAGGTTGACACTTTCCCCTGACCTGCTTTCTCAACAAGTTTTCAGATTACAGAAATTGTAGCTTGCGGTGAAGCTGGTTTGTCCAAGCTGCATAAGTGGTAAACTTTTTTTTTTGTGTGTGTGTGTGAAGAGTTCTTACCTGGAAGCATCAGGGAAGGGATGTTAGGTGTCATTACAGGGTTATTCAATAAATCAAAGGCAATTTCAAAATCTAGGTCAAAATATTTGAATTGGACAAATGTTTTTAGTTCAGCTATTTTGGTGTAAAATATGAAATTTGCTTTGAATTCTTAGCAATTCAAACTTCAGAGTATAACCCTGTATGTGTTTAAAGATCCCTGACATTTAAAGTGACACTGTAGACCAAGGGTAGGCAACCTACGGCATTAGTGCCATGCCCGGCACTCAAGGTGTCTTTGCACGGCACTCAAGGCTGCTAGAGCCAAACAGGCTCTGGCCTATCAGGAGTCCCAGTAAAACTTCAGATATCTGCTAATACGAGGTGGTGAAGGACAATCCTCAATTTATGCATTGCTGCACGTAGAGGAAGTGATCTCAGATAACTATCTCAGATCACTTCCTCCAAGCACTTGTGAATGGGAATCCACACTGTAGTAGAGCAGCCTGCAGCTGCTGTTGCAGCTCCTGTCCTTGACCTGTACCTGGCCAACCTGGTCCCCACTGGAACCCAGGGAAGCCACCCACACTGCTAGATTTACACAGAAATGCACAATAACCTTCCCCTGATACAAATAATACGAATAGCCCACAAGCAAACATACACACAATCCGCACAAGCGTAACCCGCTAACAATCCACATACATGCACACAACCACAGACTACTAATGAACATATACAATATAATAGATCATATACGCACAAATACAAAGATACAAAGCAATTACAGTAAAAATAACACAAGCAGAAAACGGCAGCATACAGACCTCAATTTAAAAAAAAGTAGGACGGCATGCTATGGGACATCACAATCCTATATCGGCACAGTGCTGCTAAAAGGTTGCCTACCCCTGCTGTAGACACTGTAACTTCTTCATCTTATTGAAGTAGTTATAGTGTCTGGAGTCCCCTGGTACCATCCTTCCGTTCAGCAATAAACAGTTTTTAATGTTTAAATGCTAAATCTGAGTTCCCTGCAACACATCCCCTCTTTAGACGTAGCAGAAATAGGCAGCTGTAATTGGCTGAGAGAGTCAGATGACCGCCATCAGTCTTCACAGTGCCAGCTGCTGGTATGAATTGGTATGACTAGAAGGAGGAGTATAATCCCTGCCTCAGCCATATCTGCAGTGGGTGTCAGGCTTTGGGCATCCAGGATCAGTCATACAGTATTAATCTGCTTGACAATTTTTGTAACTCTGAATGGCAGGATAATGCCAGGGGACTCCAGGCACTATAACCAATTCAATGAGAAAAAAATTTTTTAAGTGCCTACGGACAGGAAAAACACGCTACTTATTTTATTGTTTTTACTGTCTGGGTAATATATCCCCAAATAAAATAAGCATGTGTTTTTCCTGTCTGTTTTCTATTAGGATATATGAAAAAACAGCTTAGAAAAACTGCAGACCTTCTGTGTGCAGCCTTTGCAAGCCCTTTCCTCTGTGCTTGAATACGGCTTTCCAATGCTTCTCAATGTGCTGTAGTGCAGGGTAAGCAGGAACACTCTAAGCCAGCATGCCAGCCAATCCCGTTAGCTTTATGGAACTAACAGAAGCTGAAGATAATCTCCTTGGCTGTCACTAGAGAAGTTTTTGCTGCCTATTAAAAAGTTATGATGTCTATTGAAATAGTAACTTTTATTAACTGTCTGGAAAAATGACAGACACCAGACATATAATGCATTTCAGCAAGTTTAAGGGGACACTCCAGTGCCAGGAAAACAATCATTTCTCCTGGCACTGCAGGTCTCCTCTCCCTCCCACCCCCCCTTCCCCGGTTGCTGAAGGGGTGAAAACCCCTTCAGTCACTTACCTGAGACCCCCTGAGACTGCTCGCCGCCACTCCTCCTCTTCCTTACGTCAGCCGGTGGGTGAAACTGATCCCGCCCGCCGGCTGAGGAGACCTAATGTGCATTAGAGCTCTCCATAGGAAAGCATTGAAAATGCTTTCAATGCTTTCCTATGGGGAATTGAGCGACGCTGGAGGTCCTCACACAGCGTGAGGACGTCCAGCGACGCTATAGCACAGGTTTTCTGTGCTATGGACCAGGAAGTGCCCTCTAGTGGCTGTCTAGTAGAAAGCCACTAGGGGAGGACTTAACCCTGCAAGGGATAAAAAAAAAACCGCAATAATTACACTTGCAGGGTTAAGGGTAGTGGGAGTTGGCACCCAGACCACTCCAATGGGCAGAAGTGGTCTGGGTGCCTGGAGTGTCCCTTTAAGTTCTTTATGTGTCTGGAGTGTTCCTTTAACTCCTGGGTTTGGACTGGCGATGGTAGGACCAAATGTCCTTAAGGTGAATATGGGTAATGATTTGAAGGGGGTGGTTTAGGACTAAATCCCCTTTGTATTACCTAGGTCAGGTGTTTTAAAAAGACATTTTGAGCTTTAAAGGGACACTCTCAGTACCAAAATGATGTTAGCTTAATGAAACACTTTTGGTTTACACTATCACAGCTCAATTCACTGGCATTTAGGAGTTCAATCACTTTGGTTTCTGTTTTTTGCAGGTATGTCTACATTTACCATGGCTGTAGCTCGCACAGCCTCCGTGAGCAAATGTTTACATTTTTAATCAGCACAGTGTGTTTACTTTAGAATGTATTACCTCCTGATCTGGTATTAAACTTTAATCACACACAGGAGGCTGCTGTAGGCACTAACAAGCAGATAAAAGATGTGGAAATAAGAACCTATAAATTAGACTGTACAATAAGGCAATCTAAATTTCTTTACTCTTTTAAGGAAGTGTGTAAGGAGGCTGTGTGCTTCTTAGTCAGGGGAGGTGTGATGGCTGGTAATGTCCAGGTCAGTCTCTATGCAAGCTGTAGTAAGTCTCTGCTATAGATGTGTGTTTCTGATAAACGTCACCGGAAGTGACGTTTCGGGAACAAAGATCAGGTGCATCATAGCAAGTTCCTTGTGGCCATTAGTAAAATGGTAAAAAACATGTAACAAGTAGGGAAAAAAATGACAAAACAAAAAAAAAACTGTTAATAATATCATTCTATCTTATAAATATATTTATGAGATAGAATGATATTATTAACAATTTTTTCACATCCAGTGACGTATGTCGGAAACAGACATCTATACCAGAAACTTACTACAGCTCACATAGAGATTGACCCAGACATTACCACACATGCACGCATGCACGCACATATTGGACCTGCAAGTCCCAGGATGCCATAGCAGGACGAGTTGCGATGCGTCACTTCCGGGCGACTCAAAACCAACCAGGAAATCAATTAACACACCGGAATGGTGGATTTGGCCACCCTAATTATATGCATATATGAGTATCTTTTAGTAAATCAATCTTATAATGTAAATCCCAATTTAGGTCCTTTGGATGTAGGGGCTCAGAAATGTAGAAAGGTAAGGAGACGTTATCTCTTACATGAGAAGGATGGCAATTATTCAATATAGAAACAAGCATTTGTGTTTTTTGGTGCACAGCTGATAATATTAAAGGAACACTATAGTGTTAGGAATACAAAGCCCCCTGCGCCCACCCTCACCTTATTCCAGCGTCTCCGCTCTTCCAACATAAGCGCCAAGGGGAACTTTAACCGCATTAGCAGAGAGCACCATGCGCACACGTATTAGGCCTTCCCTATAGGAAAGCATTGAATCAGCATTTCCTATGGGGGATTTGAAGACGCAAAGCATATGTTTTACATTGCAGGGCTATGGGGGACAGACACACTGAGTGCAAAGTATCCCTTTAATGTGAAGTAACACAGGTTTGCAGATGAATCAAAACATGACGTTTTTTACAGTGACACCAAGTGGTCAAACTCGGAATGAGCCTCAGCATTTAATATATCTCTATTTACAAAATCACTACATTTCTTTGCAAACATTGATAGTGGTGTTTTTTTTTTTTCATTTTTGTGCTGCAAATACTTCAAATAAGTTTTCTCACGCCCTGACTTAAGGACGTACACGCAGTGGTACAAAAAACTATTTATTTTTCCCCATGTAAAACTTTATTTTTGTAAAGCAAAATGACTCTAAAAACCATACGAGGCAGCTGAAGACACTCAATACGCATCTGTTTATTCAAATCTTCTTGCAAAATATAGGAATAAAATGAGAGCAGTGTTAATAGGATATGCTGTGTGCCCCAAGTACTACAATATGATTTATTTGTACAGCAAACATTTCTGGGTTCAATAGTTCATCAGTGCAAAAGCATCAGGACATTTGCACTGATGAACAAGTGAACCCCGAAATGTTTGCTGTACCTTTGCATGTCCTACAAATAAATCCCTATTGTAGCACTTTGTGCACACAGCATATACTAGTAGCGCTCAGCTCATTTCCACCCCCTGTCCGGTATTGTACCCCTGATCAAGCAATAGGGGCTGGATTTGACAGCAGCAAAGAGTGGCCTTTGGTTTAATATTTTTCAGGCATGTTTAAAACCTCACCACATTTATACTGTGACCACATATTCAAATCTTCTGTTTTCTGATAAACAGTTTACTTTCTTAGTTTAATGACCTGGAAATATCCATGTTATCTGTGTATACACGTTTCTAGTTAAACCAGTGTAAACAAGTCACAACAAGAAAGAGTACAAAACGCTGCATTGTGAGCAGTGATCCAGTTTATGTCAACTAATAGTGGGAAAAAACAACAAGAAATTTTATTTGCGTGTCCTCATTTGTTGTACAAAGCACAAATAAGGAACTGCCCTCTATCCCATCACTCTGAGCCAGGGTGCAACCAGACCAGGAACAAGCACCAGGTCCTAAATACAATATGCATAAAGTACATAGAGGTTTAGGCACTCCAAGGTTCAGAAACGGCAGTTTATTGAAGTCCAGTGTCACACAACGTTTCGACCTACACGGTCTTTGTCAAGCTTTGACTAAGACCATGTAAGTTGAAACGTTGTGTGACATTGGGCTTCAATAAACTGCCGTTTCTGAACCTTGAAGTGCCTAAACCTCTTTGCACTTTACTCATTTGTTGTACACATCGTCAGGATTATTCACTACAGTGAGAATTCAAGGTGAATTAAAAATGGATTTCAAATTTAAGGTCAAAATAGCCAAATTGCCACAATTCTCTGTCAGATATGGTTTAGTTAATCTGGCCTTAAATGTGAAATTTACCTTGATTTCACGTTGTCACCCACCTCTTTCCTGGTACTCCACCTTTTTGTTGTTATGGTTAGCTGGTGCCAACATGATAGATTGTTTTTAAAGATAACTGGAATTGACGTGGTAAGTAATATGTATCCATGGCGGATTACTTTGTGGCACTATTGCAGCCTCGCCTGTTATTTATGATTTAGTACCTTTGTATTTTATTCTGTTTGTGGAAGTCTACATAAAAAAATTATTTAAAAAAAGGAACACTCTTAGAATCATAGCCACTAGCGCTTGCTGTAGTTGTTATGGTGCCAGAAGTATCCTGGTTCCTTCCCATTATAAGTAGTTAAATTGTTTTAGAATGCATTGACTTCTTACCTGGGGCCTGCCTGATGCCATGTATCACCTCCACTACTGGCTATGGAAAGGCGGAAGCTCTGTCTGAGCCAAGCCCTGCAGTGGAGGCACCAAATCACTCCTGTGACCATAACCACTGTGGTGTGCTTTAGTGGTTATGGTGCTTGGAGTATTCCTGTAAAGAACAACAGTGACCTCAAAACAATGTTTTAATATAATAATCAGCTTTTAAAAGGAATAATATTTTTTTAAATGAAGTATATGTAAAAAAAATAAAGTACCGGGTATATGTAAAACATTTGAAAAATGCATCCTGACCTTTAGCATATGACAGGATCCTTCAGCAATGTTCATGCATCTCGAGTCAGACATTGCTTGAAACCCACCAACTACTCTCTATGGCCTTCCCTGCTTCCGTGCAGCGAGTGAAGCAGAAAAGACCACAGACACTAATCTATTTTCTTTCAAGACTTGATTAAAGAATTATTATATAAAAAAAATTTTGAGGTGACAGTTGTCCTTTAAAATGAGTAGAGCACAATCCATGTTTACTACCAGCGAATGTTATTTTTCTTGCAGCAAATAAAACACAATTTGATAGAGAGAACATTTATCACCCTAAATGCCATTCAAATGCTTTGACAATATCACTACCTGGTCCTTTAAGACCCCATACCGGCATGAATTGCTCTGGTTATTTAGTATTTGCAGCTCTGTACAACCTTGTTTTGTTGATTAGTTAACGCATATCATTTTAGAAGAATATCCAGAAAGACCAGATTGTTACGGCGGAATTAGACCATGATAGATTTTTAAGGCATTAGGAAAGCAATTTCTAAAACAAATAAAACAGTACTTAGGGATTGTAATGAAACACTAAGCTATTTCACTTGTAGGGTATGTTGAGCTGATGTCCTAATTCAAAAGATCCAAAGAGTCAAAATAATTAGAAAATTCCTTCACATCAGCTCATTTTTTTTCAACATGGCTGTTTATTTGGGTATTACGGTTGCATTTTGTTTTTTTTATTTCACTGTTTAGTGAATAGACCTCACAATGTCAGTTTCATGAGAATTATATCACTAAGCAGATAGCAGGTTGCCTTTACAGCATGAGTCAGAAGATATCACTGTGAGTCACTAAGGAAACGGGATGAAAATCTGGGATATCTTCAACACTGCAACAACAATACTCCACCTTGTGCCAGGCAGGGATGGCAGATGACACTGTGGGTGACAGAATCGTGCCTTGTGATTACTGAACAGACTGATTCACTGTTAATACATTCCAGAAGCTATTATATATGTGAAGATAAATCTGCTTCCAACTCTGCAAAAAGGGGTTAACTGTAATGTGCGTCCAGTAAACCTCTCAGTCAGTGTCATCATTATGTTGTCTATTATAAGAATAATGACATTGGTTCGGCTGTGCCAATTCCGAGCTGGCGGCTTTCTGATGTATTCTGCCCTCCTAACCTTTCATAATGCAAACACATATAGTGCCGAAAGTGGCTGATGCAGACATTTGTAAGTCTATCCCACCTGCAGGACGCATTATATGGTGATATATATAATAGAGAAATGTGTATTGTAAAATCTAAAGAAATATTATACCAAACACGTTGTGTATTATATTTTTTCTGGGTGAGATGCAATAAAGGTATCTTGTAATACCTTTTCTTTGGACTAACAGAATTTTGTATTGACAAGCTTTCTCAAGTCTAAAGCATTTCTGAGCAAAGACGACACAGAATTCAAAGTTGAGTTGTGGGGTTAAAGCAACATATGGCTACAATCTCTACTCTTTTCCGGGGTTAGCAAAGATTCAGATAAAGGTAATGTAGTGAACATAAATTAGCAGGAACGCTTATGACACAGGAATGTATCAATTGAGTTCCAACTTTGCATCATGTTAGGTGCAATGTTTGACTTGGGGGGGATGACAAACCCTGACTATGCACAAAAAGTGATTTGAATGCAAAGCAATGCATTTGCATTTTACTTTCATTGCCCAGCTGGTTTAAGGTGGGTATAGTTAAATAAAAGGGCTTGCTTGTTATACAAGTATAGCAGGTTGAATTTCCATAAATATTTCACTTGGACTTGTCTCTAAGAAAACCATCTGTGGTTGGTCTTCAATTCAGACATTTCCGGTTGGATGCTCTTGATCTCCTGATTTGAAGAACATGGGTAGAGAATTCCACTGGTAGAACTGTATTAAGCATTGCTGGATAGAACCTTGTGCAATGTACTGAATCAGTTCAAAATTTACATGGAATTGTACATTAGAACTCTAGAATACAGAGTAGGGAGAGCCTAAACTATCAGCCTATCACTGCCATCTAGGTTGGCCAGATACAACTGACATTGATAACGAAGATTTGCCAGTTACACGTTATCAATACAGCTGAAGACGGTGCAGTCTCAGGGGGAGGAGGGGTGTGAATACTTGTGCAAAATGGGAAATCGGGACAATAGGGAAAGACTGGTGTTGATGCACTATATATAAATATATAACTTACAAAAGGTCTCATACAGTTATTATGGACACCATTTTTTCACAGAGTGAATGTTGGAGCCTATGACTAAGTGCTTTTTTTTTTTTTACACACAGGCTGGCTGGCTGGCCGGCCAGCCAGCCAACATGGGGAATGTGTAGACCACTAACAGCTGTGAGTGACATGCCAAAGTTGGTTTACCAATATTACACCTACTAGACAGGGTAGTAAACTATTTTTTTTTCTATTTGAGTATTTATTTATATAGGCAGGCCTTCTCAGATCACAATCAGGTAAGGCTGCGTTTGTTAATTAGCAATTCAGGAAATAGCCATGAACACAATGAGCTATTGAGGAAATTGCTGGAATTAACCCAACAGCAAATCTTACGGAGACAGAGCAAAATAAGGGAAATCATCCAAAAGGACAAGACACACTCTAAACTAGATATAAAACAAATTAAAAGGAGACAAACGAAAGATAGAGATTTAAATCGCTGAGCTTAGCACTTTGAAGAGCTAGAAAACATGTCTTCATTATTAATTAATAGTGATTTATTCACTACTGGTCTTCTTTTGAGAAACAGAAAAGTGGATTTTGGTGTGTGCACTATTAAAATTTGTAATAGATCTGGATTTTGGCACAGGGCTAATGGTCACCATAACCACTGCAGCATGCTTTAAAATGGTTTAACATCAACCAGACTCCCATGGGATACCTGCTGTCCAGCCTTCTTCTCTGATATTCCTAACGTTCTTCTGATATATCAATTCTGTCCCCATTTGGGTACACTTAATTAGCTTAGAGGGTTATCCACCAAATCCAAATGGTAAAATTAGCAGATGTGGAAATATTCTCCAAGTCAGCTACAGTTACAGCTTGGTATTTTTAGTCTTAGTTTTACCAATTGTAATAAATTTGCAAACATTCATTGTTTAGTGAATGACCCTTTATGATTATCAGTGGATAATCTTAGTCAACAAATTCCAACCATAAATTTTAAGAATACATGTCACTAATACATTAGTAGACAAGTAGGGAGTGCTGGTACCTGGGCCAGTCCAAGTAAGTGTCCAGTCATTTGAAAATGGTTTGACAATGTAAATTGGGAAGGCACCATCACCTCTACAGCAGGCATCAAACATTTTTTATTTTCATTCTGTTTGCAAAACGATTTTTTATTGAAAATATCAACTGTACCCATAAACAAATTCTGGGAAGAGGTAGTCAATGCAATATATCAAATAACAGAAATTAAATACGTCTTAAAGCCTAAAGTGGTCCTGTTAAACCTGAACTGGCCAAAAAAAACTAATGTTAACGCCAGGGCCGCCATCAGGG
This sequence comes from Pelobates cultripes, assembly GCA_933207985.1. Classification (NCBI taxonomy): domain Eukaryota; kingdom Metazoa; phylum Chordata; class Amphibia; order Anura; family Pelobatidae; genus Pelobates; species Pelobates cultripes. The sequence goes on along the minus strand of OW240913.1, from coordinate 320,565,161 downwards.
CATGACAACCATAATGGTTGTCATGGGTCCGGCAGTCCCAGGCCCCACATTCCATATTTGCACATATAGATAGCGATTATCACTATCTATATGTGCACCTGCGGGCCCTGGCTACCTGTACAATGTAGACGGGGGCGAGCCAGCACCATCTTAACGTTCCAGCAGCTCCTGTACCTGTAACTCTCGTGAGCTCCGTGGCCGGCATAGCGTTGTCACGGGTTTCCATGGCAATGCTCCGCACGGCATGCAGGCACAGTTCGCGAGAGTTACAGGCACAGGAGCTGCTGGAAAGTTAAGACGGTACAGCGGCTGGCTCCCTCTACCAGACCACCAGGATGCAATCTCCCCCCTCCCTAGCCAGGTAAGAAGCAGGGAGAGGGGAATAAAATTGTGTGTTAAATAAATGTAAATATCACCAAAAAGGTTCCCCTCCCCCCAATGCAGCCCCTATTTTACACATTTACACACACTAAAACCACAACACAAACACACACTGCATTCACCATACACACACACTAAAACTACAACACACACACACACACTGCATTCACCATCCACACACTAAAACTACAACACACACTGCATTCGCCATACACACACTAAAACTACAACAAACACTGTATTCACCATACACAAACTAAAACTACAACACACACTGCATTCACCATACACACACCAAAACACAACACACACACTGCATTCACCATACACACACTAAAACACAACACACACACTGCATTCACTACACAAACACACAAAACTACATCCATTATACAAATGTGCAATCTGTATCCATTTTACACACCACACAGAAGGAAGCATCCTTGTGGGCGGACTCAGAATGGGCCCCGTGGGCAGACCCGGAGGCGGGTCCGGGGGCCCTGACTTTGAACTGTGTCAGGGGCCCCAAAATTTCTAATGGCAGCCCTGGTTAACGCTGCATATCATCACGGCAGCTAAATTACTTTTAGCGCAAAATTGGAAAACTGGGACAATCCCAGGCACTCAAGAACTAATTATACAAGTCATATGGCAAACAAAAATGGAAAGGGGTATCTTGGTGAACGTATGAAATAGATATACTCAAATAGAAGATTGGGATACATGGATCGTTTACCTAATATACATCTCTATAGTGCTGAATTTCCCTCTCGAGACCTCCCGCACTCCCTGACTTTTTTTCATCTCTCCTTACTATCGTTTCTCCTCTCTGATCACAGTGTGCAATAATCAACGAGGGCACAATTTATATCCAGCTACAGGGAGGGGATGGGACAGGGAAGAGGAGAGGAGGAAACAGGATGAATGTAAAATATTCCCCAAAATGGGCAGATAAACATAAAAAATTATTGTTCTGTACAGGATGCAAGATGAGCTCTCTCTCTCTCTCTCTCTAAAGCAAGCAGGGGAAACCAAGAATGATAGGAAGGAATTCTCAATAATATTTACTTTATAAGGTGGGGGGGGTGTTCGGGGTGGGACACGGGGAGTTTAATAAACACAATACATTTCAGGATATGTTCATGATGACAAGAGTACCAAGGCCTGAATCACATATGCACCAGAAAAAAAAAAAAAACCCACCAGGCTGGTACTTGTCTCAAATAATATAAAAATACAATTGAAAATATCAACTGCATTTAATTAAAGGAACACTTCAGCTCATTGAAGCATAGTCCCAGGTCCCTTAACCTTGCAGGTGTAATTATTGCACTTTTTATAATTAAACTGCAATAATTACCTTTGTCTGGTACACAGCCACTAGAGGTGGAGTTAAAGGGACACTCCAGACCACTTCTGCCCATTGGAGTGGTCTGGGTGTCAACTCCCACTACCCTTAATCCTGCAACTATAAATATTGCAGTTTTCATAAATTGCAATATTTACCTTGCAGGGTTAACTCATCCTCTAGTGGCTGTCTACTAGACAGCCACTAGAGGGCTCTTCCGAGTTTATAGCACAGATTTTCTGTGCTATAGCGTCGCTGGACGTCCTCATGCTATGTGAGGACCTCCGGCGTTGCTGAAATCCCCATAGGAAAGCATTTTCAATGCTTTCCTATGGGGAGGTCTAATGCGCGTTCGCTGCATTGCCGCAGATGTGCATTAGGTCTCCCCTGTCGCCGGCCGCGAATGCGCAATAGGTCTCCCCCGCCAGATGACGTCAGCTGGAGAGGAGTGTGGGTGGATCCTGAACCAGCGCCGAGGGACATCGGAGCTGGATACAGGTAAGTCACTGAAGGGGTTTTAACCCCTTCAGCAACATGGGATGGGGGGTGGGAGGGAGAAGGGACCTGCAGTGCCAGGAAAATGGTTTGTTTTGGCACTGGAGAGTCCCTTTAACCCTCAGTCACTAGAGGGACTTCTGGGTCGTTAGGCAACTTTTGGTCACTTAACTGATGCTGGCTGTCCTCACGCTATGCATAAGGACATCCAGCGTCACCCAAATGCCAATAGGAAAGCGTGCTTTCCTATGGGGTAAATACTAATGCAAGCATTGCAGATCCAATGCAAGCGAGCATAAACCAGTGCCGAGGGACATCGGCGCTGTAACAAGGTGAGTGAAAGAAGGGGTTTTTAACCCCTTCTGCACCACAGGAAGGGATCCCTTGACAGAGGGGGGCACTATTGGGAGCTACAGTTCTTGTTTACGGGGTACTATAGTTTTACTTTATTTTCAATATTAATTGTAATTTGATAAATATATACACTGCAAAAAAAAAAAAATGGAACACAAAAATAACACATGCTAGATCTGAATTAATTAATCTGTGAAGAGCACAGGGCGCCTGTAGCGAATTTGCCAATCTTGGTGTTCTCTGGCAAATGCCAAACGTCATGCACGGTGTTGGGCTGTAAGCACAACCCTCACCTGTGGACGTCGGGCCCTCATACCACCCTCATGGAGTCTGTTTCTGATCGTTTGAGCAGACACATGCACATTTGTGGCCTGCTGGAGGTCATTTTGCAGTGCTCTGGCAGTGCTCCCCCTGTTCCTCCTTGCACAAAGGCGGAGGTAGCGGTCCTGCTGCTGGGTTGTTGCCCTCCTCCACGTCTCCTGATGTACTGGCCTGTCTCCTGGTAGTGCCTCCATGCTCTGGACACGACGCTGACAGACACAGCAAACCTTCTTGCCACAGCTCACATGTGCCATCCTGGATGAGCTGTACTACCTGAGCCACTTGTGTGGGTTGTAGACTCCGTCTCATGCTACCACTAGAGTGAAAGCACCGCCAGCATTCAAAAGTGACCAAAACATCAGCCAGGAAGCATAGGAACTGAGAAGTGGTCTGTGGTCACCACCTGCAGAACCACTCCTTTATTGGGGGTGTCTTGCTAATTGCCTATAATTTCCACCTGTTGTCTATCCCATTTGCACAACAGCATGTGAAATTGATTGTCACTCAGTGTTGCTTCCTAAGTGGACAGTTTGATTTCATAGAAGTGTGATTGACTTGGAGTTACATTTTGTTGTTTAAGTGTTGCCAGAGAACACCAAGAATGGCAAATTCGCCACTGGCGCCCTGTGCTCTTCACAGATGACAGCAGGTTCACACTGAGCACGTGACAGACGTGAGACTCTGGAGACGCCGTGGAGAATGTTCTGCTGCCTGCAACATTCTCCAGCATGACCGGTTTGGCAGTGGGTCAGTAATGGTGTGGGGTGGCATTTCTTTGGGGGGCCGCACAGCCCTCCACGTGCTCGCCAGAGGTAGCCTGACTGCCATTAGGTAGAGAGGAGATCCTCAGACCCCTTGTGAGACCATATGCTGGTGCGGTTGGCCCTGGGTTCCTCCTAATGCAAGACAATACTAGACCTCATGTGGCTGGAGTATGTCAGCAGCTCCTGCAAGACTGTCATTGATGCTATGGACTGGCCTGCCCGTTCCCCAGACCTGAATCCAATTGAGCACACCTGGGACAAAATATCTCGGTCCATCCACTGTCACATTGCACCACAGACTGTCCAGGAGTTGGCAGATGCATAAGTCCAGGTCTGGGAGGAGATCTCTCAGACCATCCGCCACCTCATCAGGAGCATGCACAGGCATTGTAGGGAGGTCATACAGGCACTTGGAGGCCCCACACACACTACTGAGCCTCATTTTGACTTGTTTTAAGAACATTACATCAAAGTTTGATCAGCCTGTAGTGTGTTTTTCCACTTTAATTTTGAGTGTGACTCCAAATCCAGACCTCCATGGGTTGAAAAATTTGATTTCCATTTTTTAATTTGTGTGTGATTTTTGTTCTCAGCACATTTAACTATGTAAAGAACAAAGTATTTCAGAAGAATATTTAATTCATTCAGATCTAGGGTGTTATTTTTGTGTTCCCTTTATTTTTTTGGAGCAGTGCATATATTAAGTTGTATTTGTACCCAGAGTGCTCCTTTAAGGAACATTAACACTTTGACTCGAAAACCCCCAATTTTTTTTATAATATTTATGAAACCATTTCATAACAGATATCTACTCTAAAAACAGACTTTTGCATTTTAAGTGTATAGTGTTCTCCCTATAGCTCCTAAGCGCTACAAAATCTGTTGGCGCTATATAAATAGCAATAATAATAATATAGGCCTATACAAATGTTTTTTTTTTTTAAACTTAAATATTTAAAATCATTTTAACACAGACCATTTTTGCATTAAGTCTACTTTGTTTACTTTCCAACGAAAGACTTTGACGGAATGAACTTGGAATTGTGGGTTCCCATAAAAATTATGGGAAGATCTTTTCCAGTTACATAATGTTTGCAAAAGAGTAGGAGATGGTGATGATAAAGGAGCAGAATGGAGTAGGCGTATGGAAAAAGATTGGAGATGCCCAGAAATGAAATCGTGCAAATCTTGCTTGGTAGTATCGAACCTTAACGTAGCATGCAGGAAAAACAGACCACTCAATATTGCCACTGTGTTTAAAGTAAATATAGAATATGAGAGTCAGTGTGGCCACCCATTACTTTCCAAAAGACGCAGTGTTAAGGCGGTAGGTAGTAACACTTCACAGCAAACAGATTCCATTAGCAGTTGTCATGTTTTTAGCATAATAAAATGCTTTAATAAAATCTTGCAAGTGGTATTTTTTTCCTCCAGATGTCATATTTTAAAAAGTTACTGCTCTGTGAAATTAAGAATTTTTTTTTTTGCTGATGCTATATTAAGGGTCTCTCGTTTTGGTTGCTATATTAATGTCTTCTGCTGTGTCTATTTAGAGGCAAGGTCAGATAGCAGTAAACCTACATAGTGAGCTGTGAGAAGGATGAGACTGAGCATGAAAATATAACTACATTCCATCTGGGTCTTGCAGATCATTTTAAAAGAAGGGTAACATGATAAATAATTTTTTCATGAACTTTAATAGCGTTATTATGGTACTTGTCCCATGCCTGATTTTCCACGAGCCAATGGCTAGAATTGAAGTGGAAATTTTGAGTTCTGTTAGCACAATTGTCTACAGTTTCAAAATGTAACATATTAATGGTTGCAACTAACTCACACTTTGCAAGGCTATGCAGTTAAACTATATTTTGCAAAGAAATCTAACCTATTGTTTCCACAACATTTTGACTTTGGGTTATAATCTGATTAAATTTCATGTTTTCTAGGAGGAGACAGTTCACATCCATCTCTATTAATCTTAATGCATGTCATTATTGAGAATGTGATACTACACAGAGTTAAAAAGTTGCTTACACAACTGCAGACCTCTTCCAATAACAAGGCCGCTGTAAAAACACAGGACAGCAGCAAAATATGGATGCATGTTTGCTCCACAGCAAACGCCATTACAATAACTAAGCACGGGTCATTGGCTAAATCCAAAATAATTAAATGGATATACCTTTGTAGCAATAATTTTGCATGAAATTTGGCTAGAATAATAGATATAATTTAAAAGATAAAAATCACATTAAAGTTAGGGGACCAATACCCTTTTAACTTCACTTTAACACTTTTCTTCTTACTCTGGATCTTCCCAACTATAAATCTGTAAGCAGGCTGTGTATTGAAGTACTCTGCACATTGTGGTGACTGTGGAGCACCCAGCTCTCACACAACACACTGTACAGAGATCTAAATATCCAGGGTCTGACTTCACTGTTTAGCTTTCATACTGCTGGGGAGTCATGCAAGCACCTTGTACCTACAAGAGCAGAGGGAAAGAGAGACCTGGCCACAGTGACTGTTTTGGTGAAACATGAGAATGCAAGAGCGGTGCCACTTTTATAATAAGCTGCTATTTTCTTGATCTTTACAGGCAGTGGTTGTCTGCTGAAATCTTGCCAGGGGTGGGTTTTTTTTTTTTGCACATGACATTTGTATCCTGTTGGTACAATTATCTACTACAGTGTCAAAATATTGTGCTTCCTGGGTATAAGCATCGCATGAAGAGTATACTCTGAATACAGCCTGATTCTTACAAATGTGAAAGGTCCACCTGAAATGGCCTGAGTGCAGTGGTTGATGTATAGTTCTTGATGCAAGCAGTTAACAGGCTAAAATGTAAGATTCCTTTCAGTATGGCACTAATGCCTGGCCAGGAAGCGGCCCGTGGAGGCCAACAGAGAGGTAGGGTCACAACCACTGAAATGGTAATGAAAATGTATATGGATAACACAAAGAAGGGAAAAATGAAGGACACAAATTGAATCATGTAGTGGAGAATGAATATCATTGCATAGATTGACACATGATGTTTTCCTAGAACAGTACCATTAGAGTCATAGCATTGTAAAGCTAAAATGCACACAGCACACAAAATCTCATTAATGTCTAATTCAGTGTTCGCTTTAATCCTTTTTGAAATGCTTCATAATATATAACCTGAATGTAACTATTCAAAACACACAAATCTACATATACCTTTTTTCATGTAATACCACATATTACAGATGCATTCTCTTTACATGAAAACAGCCACAGAAGGTTAATGTAACTTTTTGGTGGGAAATAACTGCAGCAAGTATAGACAGATTAGAGATTTTACAATTGCTGCGAGAGCAGGATCAGGGTGCCTCCCAGAGCACTGTCATTTTAAGGGATGCTCTGCTGCAAGAAGTGTTTACCCGACCACAAAACCACCCTGCTTTGTCCATTATGTTGAATGTTCCCACTGTGACAACTTTTCACAGAATCATGTAAGGCAGCTAAATCACAAAGTGTACATGCAGCAATCTTGCCAGAGAAGAGTGATCTACAGTCATGTATTAGCTGCCCTCTGACAAAGGATAACTATAAATGGTGGTCATCAGGACAGAAACAGAATAATGTTGCTCCTGAAATTGAAAAATATTGTATATACACATGCATGAAAAAAAAGTAAATAAACACAAATGTACCAGTGGACTGCACTGGTATTACATAATGCCTTCATGGTCGATAATACATTAATTTAAAGTACTACCATTTTTCACCTAAACCACGTCATCTCAAAGTTGTCTGTGTGCAGTGGCCATGCATTTTTTTTTCTCTCACAGCGTAAAACATTGCCATTATGCAGATACAGCAATGTTTTCATAATCAGGTTTAGGATGAGATCTTCCTAACAGCCACTAGAGGGAGCTTTCACAGTGAGACCAGATTCATTTCTTCACTGATAGAAGCATTTGATTGGTGCACATGTACATTAAGTTTGCTATTGCTCTCAATGAGAAGCATTTAATTGAACAAAATGGTTATCAAGCCTGATGACATCAGCAGAGGCAAAGCAGGCTGCATCAGTGCTGAACTGCAGATGGTAACATGTAAAATGAAGCATTTTTGTAGTGAATAATGGAGTACCCTAAAATCTAAATAGCACTTAACAATTGTTCCCCCCTTTAGTGATACTTTAATTACCTTGGCTATATCTCTCAAAAGCTATACCATTAAATCATGTTTGCTCCAAAGATGTCCTAAATACATGGCAAGCTACAACTATAAATATCGCATTTTACTGTCTTTTCCTGAATACATTGAAAATAATGTCTTGCTTCCCAACAACATCAATGTTGTACAAATCTGTCGTCGCTAAATTCCAAATTTTCAACTAATTGTCTTGTGTAAGAGTGCGATTGCCACTCTCCAATATACAGGATGTGAGAAAATAGGACACATGGTTCAGACAGAATGACCAATTTATTCCAAATTAGTTTAAAAATTACCTCAAAATTCCAAGACACAGAAAGGAAGGGAAGGGGAAGGGCGGTGGAGAAAGGGAAAAAATAAAAAAATTAAAAATCACTAACCCAATAGCAAATTGTATGTTCTGTATGTTGAAGGTAAATTTATTTTAATACCAAAGTATCAGCATTATTGACTGAGGTTTGCCTTTAATATGCTTCTAAAATAAATGTGATTCTATAGATAAAAAGAATAGGAATGCACGTGACTATTGCACATAAACTTTGCAATGCTTTGAAATTCAGTTACTGTAATGTAAATATATTATATTAAACCCTGACTTCATTTCAATAGGTCAAGGTTTTACTCTTTTGAAATGTGTCCCAATATACAATGGCAGTGATTCGCACTGTTCTTCACAAAATAAAAATATATTGTTTGCAATGTACAGATCTCTGCTGTTACATTTTGCTCTCTTCTACACACAGCGACAATACGTAATCAGGAGGAAAGTATGGATCCCCCTAACCGTTATCTACTCTCTCTCTCTCTCTCAATTTAACTATAGATCTGGATTTGTAAGATTTCACAAGAAATACAGTCAGTGCTATGCATATAACAGGTTAGGTCAATAATATGCATGTGTGCACGGTATATCTATTTACACTTAATAGGAAAGCACTGTTAAATGGATTTGTTATTTGAGTAAAAGAAAAGTATTAAGGTACTAAGCACAGAACACAAATACAGCATATTATTCACTGTATGATTTCCTGAAGTGCAACATTAAAGGCTATTTAAATCATTATTCCATTGGCTAAACCCTCGCAAGTTAAATAAATTTTGATAGGTTTCAAGAATTCCTGAACAGAAGGGGTTTAAGCCCGTACACAAATTAAAGATAAAAAATGTTGAGTGCAAAAAGGAACAAAAAATGTCAAGCTCCATTTTAGAGCACTTGGCACTAAAAGGAATGGCGCTTTTAAAACCAGTGGCACTTCAGGAAGCGCTATTAAAAATCATGAAAAAAAACAAAAACACAATAGACAAAATAAAGCACAATAATAAAAAATAAACCACTGAACAAAGGAATAGATACAGTTTATCTTATATTTAGAAATAAATCACATACACGTTTGTCACCTTTCACCATTTTGGGAATGAACTGTATGGAGCTTGTTCACAACTGACCTCCTCATGTGCTCAAGTGCTTTGTTAATAGGACATAGAACAGAAAGAAGAAAAAAAAGAAAAAAAAAAGAAAAGAAAAATCATATGCCCAACATACATTACATTATAGAGGAAATGTACCATTCCGTCCCAAGGTTAAAAGAAGGGGGTTAAAACAAAAAAATTTATAAATTCAGAATGTCAGAAGTTTTTCAATAACTGCAGGGCCTGTTCCCAATTGGTTATTTCAGTGATTAATGGTGATAGACATTTTTCTTTTCAGAATTGTGAGGACAGAGATAGCATGATTGTGCAGAAGAGGGAGCAAAGTTAAACATATTCAGGATGTGGTGCTAATAGCTGCTTTTTAAAAATATTTTTTATAATTTTTAATGATAATAAAGGCAAACCTCCAGGTGAGCAAAGATGAAGCTAGCAGCTTTAAAGCAGCACTCTAAGTGGGAAAAAAAAGTCTACTGCAATTAGCCAAATGCCTATTAGGGACAGACAATGGAGGAGATAGTGCCTGTTAATAGAGCTTTGTTTTTAAAAAGAAACGGGTGAACAAAATAGTCAAATTCAGCCACACATATTTAACAAAGCTCACCCCAGGAAACAGGACAAATATTTGACCTTGTAGGTCAAAAGGGCACAAGCAGGCCTTTCCGAGTCATGTAGCTGAATGAGTTCAAAGATTGGCAATAAAGGAAATAAGGAGAGCTTTAGAGAAGCAATGGGCACAGGGGGCTCAGTTTATCGGACCGTCACGCCAAGTTTCTCCAACACGCGCACACCCTTCTCCTGGTACTCTTGACGAGTCATCCAGAAGTTATCTTTGTCTTTCATGATATCTGCTAACACTGCACCTCCCAGAAACACCATATGCTTGCGACGGGGAGGATCTTCAATGCGGATCTTGAATTTCTGTAATTCAGAAAATACATTTTTAGACCATTTACAAATTTAAAAAAAAAAAAAAATGCTCAGAAAATTAATGAAAAAGGAGAAAATACCATTAGGAAAAGTTGCTACTTTTAAAAGTTGCTACTAACATCTGTAGTGGACGCAAAGTAAATCCATTGCATTCAATTTGTAAGTAAAGAGACAACAGTGCGTCACTTTAAAATTAGTTTGTTAAAAAAAATAAAAAAAAAATAAAAATAAAAATAATTTAGAAGAAAATAAATCTGTATGTAAAGTTTATGGGACATGCCTGCAGTCAGTTACATTTAACTGGAATTAAACAGATGGTCGCTTGCTGGAATTTTTTTTTTTTTTTTTAAATATTATATACACATCGGGAAAGGCAAGTAGGTAGATCCCTAGATGGCAAGAAGGTAGATACCTCATGATGCTTTGCATGTCTGTAGAATGACAAAGCATCACGGAAGCTGTAGATTTAAAACTTTTTGAGATCTACCTTTGAACACCGCTAATATACATAATACATTGGAAAGTGCAACAAAATGTAAAAAAAAAAAAAAAAAGAAAAAAAAATGCTTGCTTTTAAAGTCATGCTGCTTCTGCTAAAAACACATGAGGAGCCTCTTTTTGGTCTACTGCTTTAATTAGGGCCCTCCTAAAATGGTCCCTGGAGGTTTTTTCCTTGTAACCAAGATACCTCTGCCCAGTAGTAAGTTCAGCACTAAATTGCAACTATATTGCACTCTGATTCAAAGTACTTCTTAGATTATTTTATTATTTATATAGCGCAATCAGATTCCGTAGCGCTGTACAATGGGTGGACTAACAGACATGTAATTGTTCCTGTACGTCCAGTTGTCTGGTTACAGAGAGGTGGAGGGCCCTGCTCAATTAGATGTTTCAACCATCTATATTTCCATCTATGCCATTGGCAGACTACAGATATATATGATTTGATAAAATCCTTGCATGTATCTGAAATTAATGCTTGAATTTCACAGCAAAAGTATTCCCCGCCCCGTCCCCCTACTTTTATCACTTACACAAGTATATATGAAGATATTGATTCGGTCTTCATTACGATATATAGACCATAACTGGAGTAGCCAAAACGTGAATCCAGCTGCTGCTGTCAAAATGCCATCATTTTTAACCAACAATTCATAAAGAACTAAGGAGCTTTAATTAACATGCGTCTACTGAGAGTGACCTGCTTGTGCTTAGCATACCAGCTAATTTTCTAGTATTGAAGCTTAACGATTCATAACAAAAAAGTGGCACGGGTACCCTAATTTTGCAGACTTACCGATAGTTTTTCAACATCTCCCTTCAGTACTCGCTCTAAGTATAGCTGTTTAAGTTCTCGTTCCAAACGGGACGGCAGTCCTGGGTACATGGTGGAACCACCTGACAGCACAATGTGTTTGTAGAATTCGGACCTGCAAACATGGCATAACATTTCACATATGTAAAAAAACAGCTAATGTTTTAAACCATGCAATAGCTATATTGTAAATGAAGAAACAAAACAACTCAAATTGCAATTTATACTCATGCAAAATTTGGAGAAAAATAAAAATAAAATTACAGAAATGTTTAACCAGAAGCTAGAAGATTAAAGAGTCACTCCAAGTACCATGACTACTTCCATGATTTAAAGTGATCATGATGCCTGAAATCTGTATGTGCAGTGTTTTGCTTTGAAACACTGCACATACCACTCTGCTACCATAGGTATAATTCCATCCCCATCAGTGTCATAGGGATGCCAGCCCACCCAGGACTAGAGTTCTGTGCTGCTTTCATTATGGAGAATGACAGTCATTGGGTGAGAGTGGTCAGCTGGCGCTTTCAGCCAACTCAATGTCAAACACTGCAGCTGTGCAGAAGAAGTTAGATGCACATCGCTTGATCACCATATATAGGAGGCACAGGAAGTCATCCCCAGGAGGTAATTTACCAAATCTGAGATTGTCCTTAATGTTACATCTAAAACAGAATTAATATGCATTTTGAGATTTTTTTAACCTCAATTCTGCCAATAGTAGGCAATCGTGTAGACAAAATCCAGTGATGTTGAAAGCAATTATTGAATTACTGGAGTCAGAAAAAAAAAAAAAATAGTACTAAATGCACTGTATATGCCTGCGTATAAGTTGACCTCCAAAAATTAGAGGTGCAATATAGATTTAAGTCTATATTTGCGGATAAGTTAACCCATAAAATATACAGATTTATACCGTCTATTGTAAAACGAATTATTCCTGAAAAAGGTTAAAAGCAATGATTAAGTGACCCCATAGTCCTGATAAGAGGCAACATCCCAGTAATCAGTGCTCAGAATGTCCAGCATGATTGATGCTAATCTAACTCTCCTATGATCGTGTTGCTGAAATTCTTATTTAAAAAATAAATACGGCTACATCTTTGAAAGTCACAGATCCTCCTTCCATCACCCCAAAACAAGCTATTCAAGAAAGGAAAAAAAAAAAAATAGATATCTAAAAAACAAACCCATGAGAGACCTCACTAACCCCCAAAATCCATCCCATAATATTTACTATACAGACAATTTGCTTCTCCTATTTTCAGACATTACTAATCTTAAACCACTTTATTACATTCCAAGCTTGCGTATTTAGGTTTTCAAAAGCAGGATAAGAATGAATTAAAAAAAAACAAAAAAAAAATTTACTTGGTTTATTGAGCACTGCATAAATCTTGTGTTATTTTTTACTTTTTCCCCCTTTCTATATGAAGCAAATAAATTATCACATTTCTTCCTGATCACATGTGATTAAATGACTTAGCAGTGCCAGCAGCATTGACTCTACAAAAGAACAAAGTACAGAAATTCTCACCGAGTATCAATGTCAGCTGCCTGAATGGTGTTGAACAGCAACTCTGCTACGCCAACGCCTTCTACGTTGATAAGATGAGGCTGGAACAGAGCTTCTGGTGCTTCAAAGCGTTCTCCACCTACTTTAATAACCCTGCCATCTGGAAGCTGTGCAATAAAAAGGAAAAAAAACATAACATTTACAATGTCACATTTTATTACTTAAAAACCATGGAGCTACTCGAGGCCTAATGAGTAGAGAAGGTGTATCATGCCCTCTGGTGTCAGAGAGCCCTAGGAAATAAATAAAAATATATATATATTTATTTTTAAATTTTTTTGCATACAATACACAAATATATGTGTTTTTCCTTTTTTTTTTTTTTAATAAGTCTCAAAACACAAGCATAGAAAACTTGCAACCAACCTGCCAGTAGACTAATAAAAAGGATTTCGAAATCAGTATATACTACACGACCAGTCATACATGCTATATAATTAAGGTTGGAGCATCACCTGATACAGAATGGTTCACAACTGTTTAACAGTGATTTGCGTTTACGGTCTTTAACAAAGGAATTGCTAAATGCGATTTAAGACATTTGGTATAAATCCATGTTATAAACATACAAAATGAATATTCTTAGCATATTTATTTTATAATTTAATCAATCCTTTTACATTTTATAGCAAAAACCTTTAACACTGTGATCACTAACTACGGAGACAGTTTTACAAACATTTAGGTTGTCACTGGAGCTAAACTCTAAATTGGCCCATTTGCTTTACTTTATTTACTTTGTATTACAAGCAGAAACATGGCTTATTTCCATTTAATATAGCACCATTATCAATGGGGCAGCATAAAGAATTATACACATGCAGGGCTGTACGGATTATGGTGCTTGCAATGTTTTTTAAATCACAAGAAAAAAGCCCTAATAAAATACTCTTCCTAGGAAACAGCCAGAAGTACAAATTATGTATTCCACTTTTTTTTCAAAAGGAAATTAATGTACTTTAATGGAGGACCTCTATGAACCATAACCACTTCAGTTTGGCGTTGTCATGATGCCAATACACTATCTCTGCAACCTTTCAACTGAATTCTACTTCATTATGGCAAAACGGGGCTTTAAACCTCCAAACCCCAAACTCTGCCTACAAGTCCTGTCAGCCCGAAAGCTAGGAATTACACTTTAGGGCCCTGATAGCATAGTAAGTCTTTCTATATGTAGTAGTGTAATTTCGAGTCTTGTTTTGTCACAGTGAAATTAAATTAATCTGTTGGGCTGTAGTGACATCATCCAGACTGCATAACCACTTCAAAAATGGACATATGGACAGATGACAAGTAGTCCAATGCAGAAATTCTAATGTGATAAAGCAGAGTTTACTTTTGAAAACAGCATTTGGAAATATTTGAAAACTTGAATTTTTGTTCGCTCAGTTGCCAAAATGAAGAATTTAGAATCTTCGATGAAACTCACCGTGTAAGACTCAACAAGGACTGTCGTTTCCAGAGCTAGTTTTTGCTCCTGTTCAATGTTGTATCCTACATAACACAACTTCTCCTTGATCATGCGAACAGTCTCGAAATCAGCAGAGTGATTAAAAGCATATCCTCTCAATAAAAGTAACTGTGGAAATTACAATGTGACTGGTTATTTAGCATTGGTTCCTACGCAAAGTTCAGCGTGAAGCTTATTTTATTATTTTCAAAAACATTTGTTGATTAACATTCCAGATATATTCACCCCAACCATGCAGTCACAAGGGTGATTCAACTGAAGCCAATTAGCTGCATAAGCATCAGTTTATTATCTGGCTATAAAGGCAGTAAATAGGAAAAGTTCATGATTGAGGAGCTTGATAATGGGATACAATTAAAGGTATTTGGTTACAAACATCTCTTACAGACATACTTGGTCCAGATCATTTGTGCAATCATTCAAAAGTTTCCTAGTGGTCTATGCTTTTTACATATTTACAAAAATAAAAAAAATTACTTATGGTAAAAATTACATTATCAGGATTCCGAAAGGGAGACATTCTGAGCATTGAAGTTCAAATTCTAACCACAAGATGGTGCTATAGAACTTACAAATGACTAAAGTCAACCTAGGTTTAGGCAATACTTTAGAAGTGTATTACTAGGTCAGGGCTTGACAAAAAAAGGTACACAAAAAGACCAATCATGTAATTGGAGAGGGGCAGGTACCTACCCCCAATCGACGACACCCTCTCTCAACCCCTCCCCCCGACACACACACACATTCCCCCCTCCATACAGCCCAGGGCGGCCGGCTCCAATGCTCCCTGAGCCAGTCGCCTCCATGCTCCCACGGGCAGTCGGCCGGCTCCATTGTTTGCCCAGCTGGCCACTTGAAGTAAAAGGCTGACAAATCCCATTTGTCAAGCCCTGTACTAGGTTATCATATGAATGGTAGAATATGTGAATAGGGCTGTACTGGAAAATCCAAAACTTGTCCCTCCACAGGTACAGGTTACTGTACACACTGCATGAATATATTTACCTTGATAAGATAACGGGTGATATCCCTGCCAGCAATGTCTAATCTTCGGGTGAGGTGAGGCAAAGAGAAACCTTCATACACTGGGCAAATATGAGTGACACCATCTCCAGAGTCCACAACTACCCCAGTCAATAACCCTGTAAGAATGGCAAAAGATCATTAGTATGCACAACATTTCTAACACAGAAAATACGAAACTGAAGATTTGTTGCAAAAATTAAGAGTTTGTAAAGTTAACACCCCTTCGTCCACCCCACAACCTTTATATTAGCCTGGTCCAGAAGAGGTATCGCAGGAGAAGGCAATAATTTCTGTGGCACCCTTAGATCACCTGCCAGCACGGTCATATGAGCAGTGTAAACATCAAACCACTGCATTCCCATATCCCACTTGGGTCATCCAGAATAGCTGGACACTCTTTGGGGGCAGTTTCTTAGTGTTCATAAAAAGCAGGACAACAGGATCCAAAGTAAGGACAGCAACCGAAAATCATAACGGTCCCTTTGAAAATCAGTATGGATGGGAGGCCTGCAGGCCATTACAGTGGTAAAGGTGCTAGAGGGCTGCAAGCCCTTTTCCAATTCTGAATCAGAATAATAAAGTCCATTCAGACTGGGGCAGCAGCTATAAGCTAAGGGCATCAGTTGAGTATCAAGTGATACTAGGATAGTGCGAGGATTTACTTCAAACAGGGTAACTTAAGGGATACCAAGCAACAAAACAACAAACTTAATTAAATTGTTTTGATAGAGATGTATATATCTAATGCCCCTGCACTCTCATTGCTCAATTCTCTGCCACTAAAAGAATAACATCATGTGATTTATACACCCCTAGTGACACCTGCCACGACCGACTCAGAGCCGTCCTCTACACTTCATGGAAAGAGATCTACTTTTTATTCTTCCCTTTCACGGTGTTAAGTTACTCACCTTGTGCATATAATGTAAGAACAGCCTGAATAGCAATATAAACACCAGAGAATTGGTATGTCTCGAACATAACCTAGAATAAAAAAAAAAAAATTAAAGTAATTTCATTAGCATGGTTAACCGCATAGGCAAAAAATTAAAGTGACATCCTAGGTTGCATTCATCCTATTTTTAGTTCATTACACAAATTAAAATAAAGGATAATCATAAAGCTGTGTAGGATCTGAAGTGAGCACTCAGCCATATATACAGATCACTTTTCATAGCACTTCTGAGAGCTTATCCTCCAAGCTTTAAGCACAAACCAGGGATTTCTGGAAGTTTTAATGCTATCTCCTTTAGAAATACCGGCTATCTCCTTTAGAAATACCGGCTATCTCCTTTAGAAATACCGGCTATCTCCTTTAGAAATACCGGCTATCTCCTTTAGAAATACCGGCTATCTCCTTTAGAAATACCAGCGATGGAATGTGCAGTAGTACTTGGAAGCAAAAGAGGTGTCACTTCAGGGTAAGACAGATAAGATTAGGACAGACAGACAAAAACAGATCTAAAATAAAATAAATTGATAATTCACCCACAAGAACTAACTTCAACTGAAGAGAAAGTTAAACTTTTACAGTACAGCGAATTCATCTGTGTATATTATGATCTTTCAGTGAAGTAAATGTAGCGTGTGTTTTGTGGTAATCAGATGAATAGTGATGAACAGTCTGAATATATAACTCATCTGAGAATCCTAATCTGTGGTAAGAGCCGCTAATACAGTAATTGTTTTAATTCTCTAGAGTGGTCCTGCACTATTTATAGGGAAAAGTCACTGAGGGAAGAATGTTTGAGATTCAATTTAAAGGAACACTCAACATTTAACATTAGAATAATCTTTGTTACACTATCATTTTTAGGTCAAATTTAGGATGCAATCACTTGCCCACCTTTTCCCAGTCCATCTTTTTGACTGCCATCTTTATGCACCATTGTTCAAATCATTATCTGACCCAATGATCTCAGCAAATCCAATACACTGAAAGACTAGTGAGCATGAGCAACCAAAAGCTGAGTAACATTGGGTTGAGAATAGAGTTTAACTCTGTTTTCCTGACAGCCACTAGTACTAGTAGTAGTAATATTTTGGGCTTGTTTGCAGCCACAGGACCTCGGAACCTTACAGTCATTGAACCAAAGTATTCTAGTGTTAAATGTGAGGCCACCTGCTTGTTAGCTAAAGTTTGGCCAAAATTAGGTCACGCAACAGGACAATATTCCAAGCATACCAGGAAATCTGCAACAGAATAGCTGAAAAATAAAAGAATAAAGGTGTTGCAATGGACCAGTCAGTCAATGTCCAGATCTTAAACCGATTGAAGTGCTGGTGCAGGACCTTAAAAGAGCTGTTCATAAACAATACCAGCAAACCTCAATGAAATGAAGCAATGTTGCAAAAAAGAGTGGGCCAAAATTCCTCCACAACGAGAGACTGATAAAGTCATTAAAAACATTTTTTATTCAAGTTATTGTTGCTCAAGGTTGTTCTATAAGCTATTGAATCATAAGGTGTACTTGGTTTTTCACATGGCTTCTTTATTTTGGCTTTAAGCGCGCGGTACTATTAGAACATAAGGAGGGAACAAGCAGTATACTATTTTTGTGCTACATATGGATGGATTGAAACTCACCTCCACAATCTTTTCACGGTTTTTAGTTGGGTTCATGGGGGGCTCTGTGAGTAGAATTTTACAGTCTCTGGTGTCTATGTTCAATTTTTCAGGACCAAATGTGTAGTCCCAGAGGTGTTTCATGTCGTCCCAGTTCCGCACTATGCCATTTTCCATGGGATAGTTCACCTCAAGCATTGAACGTAATTCACTTGCTTCATCTCCAACCATTAGATCCTAAAAATGTATAATAGTCACAGATGAGATACGCAGCCTCTGAATTCATCACAACAGACTTATTTACGGTTAGTGCTACAGGACACATAATCGGCAATTTCACTGTCAAAAAAAAAAAAAGATACTATATGAAAGAAGCACTCCACTAATATTAGTTACTGCAGTAAATCATACTCCTGATCCCTTCAGGAAATCAGGGGTGGCGGTGTGTGTAAAAAATGTATATATATCCATATCCATCCCCAACACATATCTGCTTGAAAATAAGGCTCTGTAGAAAAAGCAACGTTTAGACTCTTTGCATTTATTTCATGTAACTTGTCATTGACATTTTTACTTCTTAATAAAAAAATAAAAAAAACACCTTGGTACAATTCAGCATTAATATGGCATACATTTTGGAAAATATGCATGCGGTTTGCCAATAAACTGCTCAAACATGTTAAAGTGTATGTTAGTGACTACAATGGATTTAAAGAGCAGGCAAATATTTTACAGCAATGTAAGCGAAGTTACGGTTTCCTCAACACAATAGTTTGGAGTAGTTGTGTTAACATGCGTCTTCAAATACATAAAAGTTGAAAGTCCGTGCGCCTACATTCCTGATGCAAGTTATGGAGGTCAGATGTGCGCTCCAAATACTTGACATGTCTTTAAACTGCATTTAAGAGGGCACCTGGTCGTTAACCAGTTTACTAAAACACTTCTTTTATTAAAAAGAACCTTTAAACTAAAAAAATAAAAATAGTATGACAGTCAGGAGTGGACTGACCACTTGGGCAGATCAGTCATGGGCTGAGGGCTCGAACCAGTCAGGCTGAACAGATCTTCGATCACCCCCAGCCAGAAATCATGAATTAATCACATTACAGCGATAGATTGCAGGGCCCCTTGCAACCTATCGCACTGTAAGTGACCACCTCCCCTCACTCAGGGGTTCTCCCTCTGTGTGAGGAGGAAGAGGCGGGGCCCGGGGGGTTATGTCAGGTCCAGTCCTCTTCTGCATAGCACCTGGAAGAAAAGGAGCAGCAGCCTGGCACACGGTACAGGTAAGCTCTTCTAGATGTATTCTACTGTCCCCACACCCTCCACCTGCACCCACCATAGCCCCCATATCCCCACCAGATGGGAGGCATGCCAGCAAGGATTACTGTATCCAAAAACAGTATTTTAAAAAAATTAAAATGTTTTTTGGTTGCACAAATCCCTTAAAAGTAAATCTAGCCCTGTTAGGAGGCTCTGTGGGGACACAGCCATTCTGGATGATGGGCGGCATCTTAATATATGGGAGTACGGCACAAAGAAGGGGAAGAAGAGCAGTAGTAGCCAAAAATCCTTGCACCCGGAGGGGGTCCCTTGATCCCCTATTGACTCTTAATTGTGGGACAGAGCCAGAAAACTGGAGTGAATATGGTGCTTCGTGTATTCATTTAAAGGCTGCAAACAGTCTTTCCCAACAGGAAATAGTGTTCAAGTAAATTCTTTTATCATCTGCCTAGTAAATGAACATGTGCAGGACGCTTAAATATATAATGTTAATTTACTGGTTTCCTAATACATTGTGTCCAGCCTTTAAATCATGTATTACAGGGGTACAATTTTATTTATATGTTGCGTTACCTTATTGCTTAAGTGCTATTAATGTTTTGGTTAAACTGGTATAATGAGTATTTTGTCCAGACTTACAGAGATAGATTACACGTGAAGGCCAACACACAGGCTCCGTTACACATAAACATACACATATATATATATATATATACACATATATATATATACACACATATATATATTTTTATCTGTTCACTGGAAACACACATATGCATGAAGTAAACCAAATTGCTCAGCACAACTTCTTCCAGAGGTTGCAAAACCTGTTGTGAATTTCGGAAATCCGTAAATCCAAGTTGCATCTGTCTCAAGGAAACCAAAAAAAACCCAAACCATTCATTATAGAATGGAACCAAAAAGCCTTGTAACTGGCCATTAACTTTTAATGAAATGGGGAGATAACGGGGGGTTGGGGTGGAGGGACGGGGACTGATGGATCAGAAGAAACATCTTCCACATCCTTTGGCTCAGTGCTTGACTCTTCCATATACCCCCTAAAAATGCAGTCAGATGTGTGGCAGAAAAAAAACCTGATATATTATAAAGGTACACTCCGAGCACTAACACAATTTTAAAAAGGCACTATAGTCACCAGAGCAACTACAGCTTATTGTATCTGTTCTGGTGAATGTAATTATTCCCTTCAGGTTTTTGCAGTGAACACAGTAATTTCTTAGAAAACGCAGTGTTTACATTACAGCCTAGTGATACCTCCACTGGCCACTCCTCAGATGCCTAATAGAGGTGCTTCCTGGGGCAATGCTGCACACTGTACAGTACTGCTATTCAGTGTCTCCACCCTCTGCATGGAGACACTGAAATTTCCTCAGAGATGCATTGATTCTATGGGTCTCAATAAGGAGATGCTGATTGGCCAGAGTCGTGTTTGACTTGTGCATGCTCTGCCCCTGATCTGCCATCTTGACAGTCTCAGCCAATCCTATGGGAAAGCATTGTGATGGGCTCACAGAATCACTTCTGATTATCTCAGGCATGCAGGCAACTCAGGGGCAGAGCCAGCAGCAGCAGCCTTTAAAACAAGCAAGATTTTACTATATTTAAGGGGGCTAGATGGTGGTTTTAACACTATAGGGTCAGGAATACAGGTTTGTTTTTCTGACCGTATAGTATTTCTTTAAAACTGCTCTGTCTCCTGAAACTCAATTTTCCTTAATTCATTCTTCTTGTCCCTCAAATCTTTTTATTTTTTTTATACATAAGGAATAGTGATCCTACGATCCCTTGTGTATTTTCCTCTGCAAGACAGAAGGGTAGAGTTTAAAGGGATACTATAGACACCATAACAGCTGCATCTCGAATTTGTAATGGCGTATGGAGACTCCCCTGGTGGTGTCCTTCAATTCAGCATTGAAATTTTTTTTATTTTTTTTTTTAAAGAAACACTGAAGAATTTGGAATACAAACACATATTGTTAACAACACAGTGTCTCCACGCTGTCTAGATATAGGCCCCCCCTTGAAAAGGGGAAAAAAATAAATGTATATTTTACTTTTCCCCCAGTGCTTCGACTTGCACTCTAATTCTCCTGCATCATCATCCAGCAGACATCTTATTTGAAGGAACATTACCAGGGGACTCCAGGCACTATAACCAATTCAATGAGATGAAAAGGTTATAGTGCCTACAGTGTCCCTAGAAGGCAAGCTCCACTTCCTTTTCTGTCAAGACAAAATGCCCTAGAGTACATAACTGCCCATTGTATCTCTTGGCCTTACATTTCTTGAGTCTCCCATTACCACTGAATTAGAGGGACAGTCAGCACGTGTGAGATCTGAGATTCTCCACAAGACGAGGAAGGTATAAGACAGAGATGCAAAGTCAATGCCAGGGTAAGGGACCTGGCAGCGGCTGAGAAGATGATCCATCTAAATATTATATTGAAAAATAAAAAAGGTAAAGGGAAGGGGGGGGGGTGGGGGATGGGCGGACTTGTGTGCACAAAAAAAATTTTAAAAAAATGTAATGGTAGATATTGAGGGGGAAAAAATATATATAACAAAACAAATTATATAAAAAAAAAAGTTGTGACATTGCAGCTCTAATGGTTTTGGCATTATTAATATGCTGTATTTTTATTGCATACTTACATCTTTATTTTGCTAAAAATAAATAAAATTTAGAATCTTACACCAGAAGCCCGCCTCTTTAGCCACATACCGTTCATACCAGAAAAATACATACTTCTCAAAAGTATGCACACAGCTCAGCCACTGACAGCAGCGAGTGATATGAACAACAAAACAAACATCATTAGAAGGAGAGAACACCCAGGGAGACATAGTAAGGATATCATTACCTGTTTATAGTTTGACTGTCTGCAGCCAGGTTGTGAATTGAAAGCAGCGCACTCGGTGCTGTTGGGGGCAGAAACTGTATGCTTACCTTTCAGAAGTATTTTGGGCATGAAGGGGCGTGGCTAAGCAAGGAGACTTATAGTGCAGCATTGTATCAGAAAGAATTGTGCATTACATGCATTAGTTTTATTGGTAATGTACAGTCCCTTTAATCAACAAGCAGTAAAAGGACAAATGTTATCTTTCAATTCTAGTTCTTAGCAGGGATGTATTTACCACACGGCAAACAAGGCATTTGCCTAGGGCGACACTTTCGGGGGGGGATTGAGGGGGGCACCAAACAAAAGCCACCCCAAGCTCCCAGACAAATGTCTTGTTTGCCTCGTGTTCTGGGGCTGTCCACCTTACTGTGAGTGAGTGAGTATAGCTGTCAGTGTGTGTCTGAGTGAGAATGGGTGTGCCTGTGAGTGTGTATGTCATTTTATGTGTATCTGAGAGTGTGTGCCTGTCAGTGAGTGGGTGTGTCTGTGTGTCTGTCAGTGAAAGTGTGTGTTGGTTAAACAGTGTGTGCCAATGACTGTATCTGTCAGTGAGTGTATATCAGTGCATGTATCAATGAGGGCATGTGTCTGAAAATCAAAAAAATGGCCTTGACACGAATTGGGGGAGGTCAAATTTAGATTTTGTGGGTGCCCAAACTTAGTCGTGCCTAGGGCAGCACAAATCCAAAATACACCACTGGTTCTTATGGATCCCATGTAATAGCCATCATCTCCATGCTATATAGTATTCCAAGCAAAGGAGAAGATATAAAGAAAAAAAAAAAAAAAAAGATTCAAAGCTATGACCGTTCTACTGTCCATTTGTATCCATGTTTGAGAAACAAAAAGATGCAGTTACACAAATAAAGCTTTCAATCTGTTCCATTAAGGTAAGAACATTTCACCCTAATTAAGCCAATACATAATTAATATTTCTATTCCAATTCATATTTTTATTAATGTAAATAGGGCCATTCTAAAGAGAAATTGTAAGAGCTGGCATCAATACTGCCCATGAAAGCAGCATTTTCACTTTGGAATTTTAAAAAGAAAATATTTGAAATTGCTCCGGAAAATTTATATATTATATAGTTAAGAACTACTTTGCATTACGCGCAAATTCAGGAAACATGGTGCTTCCAACAGATTCTGCCACTGCAACCTATTCCCCCCCTCAGTTTCCTCCTCCAACCTATAGCTAAATCTAAAGTGCACAAATGTTGCCATGGTTATCAAGTTGTCAGATATTTAAAGATACTGAACAAGTGGCTTCCAAGGGGATTTTTGCATGAGAAACCCCACCCCCCCCAAGTTGCAATTAGCTATTGCCTTGGCAACAGCAAGTTTTAGGTTGAATATATCCGGCATTTCCTAGTGTACTTTGTCTAGGAGTACTTCATTCTATACACACGGTTTGTAGATTGCACGTTTCTATACATTTTACTGAACTCTGTCTTGGCTTGCCTTTCCAGTCTGAAGTTGTTAATACGACACGCTGCGCCCAGTTCAGTAAACGTGCAGGAGCAAGTAGAACACAGTAATGTAACAAAACACCAAGCAGGGGGGAAAAAAAACTGGTATGTATCATCACACAAAAGATGCACAAACCCCACAAATGGTAGGTACTTACCATTTTTTTTCTATTCTATTTACAATTATAAAAAAACAAAAACACAGGGACAAAAGGGAAAAAAAAAGTGCCATAAGAACATTGCTAGCTTACATGTATATACCTACTTAAACAAAAACAGGAAACTAAACTATCATATAGGGGCAACTGTATATCTGGTCAACCTGTCAAAACAAAGGGTATGAATGACAGTTCAATTCAGGCATGTGAAAATTAACACATTAGATAAACACAGACCCCCCACACTCACCAACGTCCCCCTCTCAGAGTGGGATTGCACTCTGAAATCAGCAAGCCTGTTGCAGCATTTTAAGTACCCCTAGTTATGTGACAGCTGACATGTAGTGAGATATATGTAAAGAGTAATTCAGGGACATAGTTCTGAATGTGGAGGGGAAAAAAATAAAATAAATCTCAGCAGGAAAGTTAGCTCCTGAATATCTTTATACAAATAGCTCTTAAATTTCAGCTTTCACCACTTCCAAAACATTCCACTATAAAATAAAAATAAAAAATCATAGTTAAATATAAGTTCTTAAAGATATGCTCTTTAACCCAGTATGATTACAAAGAAAGTCACAAGTGCTGCTTATTGCAGGTGTGTCCGAGACTGGTTTGGGGATATTACCTTGATCTCGATATTTCCCACTTTCGCTGTAGACCGGATGACAGGTCTCCCAACCAAAGCTGGGAAGATGTGCTCTGGAAAGTTGGAGCCAGCATAACCACATTTCACAAACTAGGATAAAAAGAAAGACAATACACGTGATCAACACAAAGTTCTACAAACAACACCTGAGCAGATATCTGGAGCAGTGAATGTCATGTTGATTATCTGTTCTAGAATTCAGTTTTAATTTTTTGTTTTTCGTTATTTAAAAAGAACACTACAATAAACAATAACTACTTCAACTTATCACAGTGGCTCTCCTAGCGGTATCTGAAAAATTAAGCATTTACATTATGCATCACCCAGTCATAACCAACACCAATTACTTGATTGAATACTTTTTTTCTACCTTTAAGTTGATATTTATACATAAAATAGCAAACAGAGAATATACTTAATTGTACATGTAAACATTAAGGGGTTACTACCACCATAAAACAGGGTTTCAAACAAACAATGTTTTTGGGCAGTGTAACCCTTTCTATATGGCCCCCATTCCTTTATTTAAAAAAAAAAAAAAAAGTTCCAGAACCAAGGCCTAGCGCTCTCAGCAGCCTAATCTTATTCCTCTGACATCACAGCTCCATGCTGTGTGTGCTGGCGTTAGACGCCAATTTGGGATGGAATTCACATTTGCCACCTGGAGCTCCTGTTCCTGGCTTCTTAATGATGCCCCAGGCACCACAACAACTTCAAATCACTGAAGTAGTCATGGTCCTTGGAGTAATCGCTTAAATTCCTTTTTGCATCTGCTACAATACATGATATGTTCTGGATCTTGAAACACAAGAAGTTAAAACAAAACCCCCAAAAAACAAACTGACAACCTAGAATCAAACCCCATATCTGTATCATCTCAAACAATGGCTAACCAGAACATAGCCACAGTACACATCGTGGATCCTTAAGGAGAAACTCTTTTTTTGCTGGCAACATATTTGCTTTACCTTACCCAGATTGTGGGGTAGGTAGAGGAAGTCAAAATGCCATAATCTTGGTTGCACTTCTATTTTCTAAGAAAATATTTCCAAAATACTCTGTATGCCATCCTGCTCCAGTCAAGCCTTTGCACATGATTAAAATAATAGACCTTGTGTGTGCTGGTAGTGTGGAGGGTTGCAAAACAGGAAAAAAAAAAAAATGTCCATTACTTCCAAGGTGACAGCCCGTCTTTAACCATAAATATCTACAACTTTTTCTCTACATTAACTTTTTTTAAAAGCTGAAAATAAAGCGTGAGGCTGCTGTCCTTTTACACTATTTTCATTCATACTTGATCGAATGATCAATTCCCAAGAAAGCGTTTTCCCCAAGAGGTCACAGAAAGAAGTGAATAGTGCTGATATTAGTTTCCTCCCTTAATGTTCTCAAAGCACATGCATTTGCAAACACATCTACATATATCATTATTACTACCACCATTTATATAGCGCCAATAGATTCCGTAGCGCTTTACAATATTATGAGAGGGGGGAATTTAACTATATATAGGACAATTACAAGAAAACTTACAGGAAAGATAGGTTGAAGAGGACCCTGCTCAAACGAGCTTACAGACTATAGAAGGTGGGGTATAAAACAATAGGACAGGATACACGCTTGCCAACATGAAGGGTTGTTGAGCTGGTTGCATGCAGGCTGAATACCAACCATAATATTTTGAAAGCTACAGAAGTCTTACTTTGATCTACCCTCTAAATTAAATTATTGGACACCTGTCCTGACACAGAATTCCAAATTATTATTTATACATGTGCTAAACACAGACATTCAAACATCACAAAAACGAACACACAAAATCAATAATTTCAGAACACATGGAAATTAGATTTTGTTCTCCATGGATCTTTCGGTCCTGAGAGTGAGTGAGTGAAAATAAATATATATATATATATATATATATATATATATATATATATATATATATATATATATATATATATATATATATATATATATATACACACATACATACATACATACATACATATATATATACATACATATATTATATATATCCATATACCCCTCTCCCTAGTTTTGGTCTTATTGTTCCATTCAGATTTTAGTGAACTGAAAACAAAAATTCAAACTCCGCTACTGCTTTGGGCTACATTTTCATTTTTTCCCCCCAATATGCTATTTGTTATTTAGTGAATAAATTCTAAAAATGTATTTAACCCAATCACTGTTAACATGAGTAGTCCCAGAAGATTGGAAGTTAACAAATGTTGACCAGTCCCTCTTGACTAGCGTCTCTGACTGCCTCTCTACTGTTTCTAACTGGATGGCTGCCCACTTCCTTAAACTAAACTTGACCAAAACTGAAATTCAGTTTTTTCCTCCCTCAAGTGTTGTTACTCCTGTGTCTGTCTCCCTCCAAGTCAACGGTGCTACCATCAGCTCCACCACGCAGGCTCGCTGCCTAGGTGTTCTCTTTGACTCGGACCTCTCCTTCCACCCTCATGTTCAATCTATCGCCAAATCCTGTCATTTCCATCTCAAAAACATTGCGCGCATCCGCCCCTACTTAACAACAGATGCGACTAAGGTGTTGGTCCATTCCACTGTCCTTTCTCGCCTTGACTACTGTAATCCGCATCTCAGTGGTCTTACGTGCTCCCAACTAGCACCGTTACAGTCCATAATAAATGCGGCGGCGAGGCTCATCTTCCTGTCCGCCTGCACCTCCCATGCCTCACCCTTCTGTCAGTCCCTACATTGGCTTCCTATAAAATATAGAGCTCAATTTAAAATTCTGGTTCTTGCTTTCAAATCTCTACATAATGCTGCTCCCACCTATCTATCCTCCCTTATACACAAGTATGTCCCGTCTAGGCCCTTACGATCTGCTGAAGACTTACGCCTATCTTCTGTCCGTACTCCCACCTCTGATGCTCGCCTTCAAGATTTCTCGAGGGCTGCACCGTTCCTGTGGAACTCGCTTCCCTCCTCCGTTAGATGCTCACCCAGTCTCCACTCCTTCAAAAAATCGTTAAAAACCCACTTCATAAAAGCGTATCAATTAAACTGTTAATAGCTCCTGACTGATTCCTCTTCTGCAACTGCCACTAGTCTAATACTATCCTTACCTTTTTGTGTCATTTTACCCCACTCCCTCTAGCATGTAAGCTCATTGAGCAGGGCCCTCAACCCCTCTGTTCCTGTGTTTCCGACTACGTCTGTTCGTCCACCGATTGTAAAGCGCTGCGGAATTTGACAGCGCTCTATAAATATCATAATAATAATAATAAGAAGAAAGGTAGTAGGGAGGAGTTGGGCAAGTATAGGTCAGTAAGCCTTACTTTAGTAGTGGGGAAAGTAATGCAAACCATGTTAAAGGATAGGATTGTTGAACATCTAAAATTAAATAGACAGAGACAACATGGGTTAACTTCAAGGAGATCATGCCAGACTAATCTTATTGATTTTTTTGATTGGATTACTAAAATAATAGATCACGGTGGTGGAGTAGACATTGCTTACCTAGATTTCAGTAAGGCTTTTGACACTGTTGCACATAGAAGGCTTATCAATAAATTGCAATCTTTAAGTTTGGATTCCAATATTTTTGAATGGGAAAGGCAGTGGCTGAGTGACAGGCAACAGAGGGTTGTAGTCAATAGAGTATATTTGAAGCATGGGCTTGTCACCACTGGGGTACCTTCGGGATCTGTACTTGGACCCATTCTCTTTAATACTTTTATTAGTGATATTGCAGAAGGTCTTGATGGTAAGGTATGTCTTTTTTCTGATACTAAGATATGCAACAGGGTTGATGTTCCAGGAGGGATAAGCCAAAAGCCAAATGCCAAATGATTTAGGTAAACATGAAAAATGGTCAGAGTTGTGGCAAATGACATTTAATGTGGATAAGTGAAAGATAATGCATCTTGGACGTAAAAACCCAAGGGTGGAGTACAGGATATTTGATAGAGTCCTAACCTCAACATCTGAGGAAAGGGATTACGGGATGATTATTTCTGATGACTTAAAGGTAGGCAGACAATGTAATAGAGCAGCAGGAAATGCTAGCAGAATGCTTGGTTGTATAGGGAGAGGTATTAGCAGTAGAAAGAGGGAAGTACAGAACACTGGTGAGGCCTCACTTGGAGTATTGTATGCAGTACTGGAGACCGTATCTCCAGAAGGATATTGATACTTTAGAGAGTTCAGAGAAGTGCTACAAAACTGGTTCATGGATTACAGGATAAAACTTACCAGGAAAGGTTAAAGGATCTTAACATGTATAGCTTGGAGGAAAGATGAGAAAGGGGGGATATGATAGAAACATTTAAATACATAAAGGGAATCAACACAGTAAAGGAGGAGACTATATTTAAAAAGAAAAACTACCACAACAAGAGGACAGTTTTAAATTAGAGGGACAAAGGTTTAAAAATATCAGTTAGTATTACTTTGCTGAGAAGGTAGCAGATGCATGGAATAGCCTTCCAGCTGAAGTGGTAGAGGTTAACACAGTGAAGGAGTTTAAGCATGTGTGGGGTAGGCATAAGGCTATCCTAACTATAAGATAAGGCTAGGGACTAATGAAAGTCTTTAGAAAATTGGGCAGACTGGATGGGCCGAATGGTTCTTATCTGCCGTCACATTCTATGTTTCTATTGCAATGTTCAACTCCAATAGCAACCAGTGGGTGGCACCTTGCTCTACAAGGAGAAGTAAAGCTGAAACAATGAAGCAGTGACATACACTGGCTCATATACCATATTTAGACTTAAGAACATTGTGGTTTAACTTCCTATTGAGTCATGCACAGCAAGAGCATGCACAGCAAAAGGGGAAGAAAATCTAACAAAATAGATGTGGTATTACACATTTTCAGCCAAAAAGCAAACAGCTTGTGCTTTCCATCTACAAACTGTGCGCTTTTGTCTGGCAATGTTTTTTGTTCCGCTGCTCAATAAGACAAGCAGTACTAGGGTGGGCAACATATGTGGGAAACAGTACAGCTTGTCAGATATTACATGCAAAGGCACAATTAGCCCTGCAGTACTGTAATGACAGGAAGCATTCATGAAAGTTTACATACATGGGTAAGGTTTCAAAATGACTTATGCATGACCTATGCTACTATCCATTATAGTACTACATGGCATTGCAGAATTATAGGTCTGATAATGGAAAGACAGCACTAACGAATGGTACCAATGGACTGTCTAAAAGGCACCCATGCAATTGGAATATTGTAGTGTGTGCTGCATTGAGGATGAAAGCAACACATGTGAATGCACAGCAAATATACAAAGCCATCTTCACCCATGCAGTTGGTTTAAGGGACACCAAGCATCCAAGCAACTTTTGCTTAATGAGTTAGTTTTGCTGTACAGCTCATGCCCCTGCAGTCTCACTTCTCTGACATTTAGGAGGTGAAGGGACACAAAAGGCACTTTGACCACTTCTTCTCAATGAAGTGGTCTGAGTGCAGTGCCCCAGTATTTTGAAGAGTGCAATGTGAAACACTGCCTAGAGCAGCGTTTGATTGGTGCAGCGCAGTGTTTTGCCATGGAGGCACAATAACCTTCCAACAAGAAAAACCATTATACCCTCACATAGGGACGGAAGAACTACACTTACCTAGATAGATCTCAGGACACTATAGCATGTTCGCATTCAGAGATGCCGATTGGCCAGGGCCGTGTTTGACTAGCTAAGCCCCTGATCTGCCTTCTCGATAAGCTCAGCCAATCCGATGGGGGAAGCATTATGATTGGTTCAGACCCTCACTTCGGATGATGTCAGCAGACAGATCAGGGGCAGAGCAAAAAGCTGCAGACTTTAATACAAGTAAGATTTTACTATATCTAGGGAGGCGAGCCACAACTTACCCTGCTGAAATTCACACAGCCTCCTTTATACACATCTTGAAAATAAAAAAAAAAATTCTTAAAAAAAGTTAGTTTCCTGTATTACAAAGTTTTAGAACTTCTTAAATCTTGCTGTTTTAGTAATCAGCATCAGCCTCCCGTGTGTGATTAAAGGGACACTAGTCATCAGAACAACTACAGGTTATTGTATTTGTTCTGGTGAGTAGGATCATTCCCTTCAGGCTTTTTACAGTAAACCGTTTATTTTTAATTATTATTTTTTTTTTTATTAATTTTTTTTTAGAGAACAGTGTTTACATTACAGCCTAGGGATAACTCTAGTGACCATGCTTCAGATGGCTTCTAGAGGTACTTACTAGGGCAGTGCTGCACAATGTGATTGACATCCAGTGTCTCCACCCTCTGCATGGAGACAATTCAATTTCTTCATAGATCTGAACTGATCTGAATTGATTCAATGCATCTCTATGAGATGCTGATTGGCCAGAGAGGCGTTTGGCTCTGAGAAACGGTTCTAGCTCGGCTATTGTTTCCTTTTCTTTGAAATGCACTTCTCACGTTAGTGTACAAGCCGGTTTATTTTTTTATTTTTTGGTAGGGTTATAAACTAGTAGGCTTTTGTCAGCATAGAGGTCAATGGTGTAAAATTTACTAGAAAATTAAAAATACACAAGTGGCAAGCCCACTTGTTTTTATAAAAAATAAAACTCAGCACCTCAATGCAGTACTATCCTTGCTTCTCAAGAAAATTACACACAAAGAGGCCATAATACCGATCCTGCTCTGTGACACCTTATGCTGCAGCAACAAATTGTTTCACAAAATCTTCAAAATGTGTGATGAACTCATTTCTCAGCTTCTAGGAACAGTTCCCCCGAGTTTATTTTCCACATTCCCCTGAACCTAAAGTACTTTTCTTCCATTCGATAGTTGTAACCTACTAAACACAGACCACCTTCTGGCTTGTTAACTACAAACCTAAGTGCTCTCTCTGTGTGGCTGCCGTTCGTATAACCGAACACCAGGTGCTCTGGAAAACGGCGGCAGTCTTGTCTCCCATACGCAGGCAGCTGCACTTGGTAGTCGAGCGCCTGGAACTCGAAGTCTGATACTTCAAAGAGCGAACCATTGTGAGTTTTTACCGATGCCTGCTTCCATTACCGACAAGGCAGGAGAACGCTGTTCAGTAGAAAATGTTCGCACGAACTAGGCAAACATTCGCTACCTACAAGCCAGGGGAAACGTTTGTTTGTTTTCAAATGGGAACTCCTGAAAGGTGACCGGCCAAAGCACCAGACACCCGGGAACTGTTTTGGGCATGGGACCATGTGTGCGGCTGGTCAAAACGTTACCTCAGTTGCAATTCGGCTAATATCCATGGATCTGAGAACTATTTGGACAACTTGGGCGCTCAGACCCAGGCTATCTGGGTATATAATACTTTGGGGGTTCTTATCGATATTGTTTGTATTATGGCGTGTTTTTTTGTTTTTATATTTTGTATGTCTAGTGCCTGGGAGATTACTAGTTTAAGCAAAACCAAGCTCACTTATCTTCTAGGCACAGAGGCATCTGGGCGGGTTTACTGTACAAATTAATGGAGACCCAATGCTGGGTGTCGGTGTATATAAATAGACCACTGGGCCATAATAAAAACAATTCTTGTACCCTTCATCAATTCTTGGCTGATATTTGGGTAGCTTAGAGTTATAATCACTGCCTCACTTTAGGACCTGGGAGACTCTTCAACAGATATCCTCAGTCGGAGTATAGGGGATCTGTTACAACATGTATGTAGAAATGTCTAGAGTGCATGCACAAATATACAAAAGGTAGTCCCTACTTTGTCTTATGTGTTAATGAAAAACTAGATCAAATAGGAAGAAAAGAACAAAAATTCTGGAAGAGAAAAATAAACAATCGGAGAAAGGCAAGTTTATCATGACAGTGCCGCTTTAAAGCTTTGTATATGGTTATAAAATCTAGGCGGGTGTTTATTCAGTCTCAATCTACATACACCATGTCCCCGTTGTAAAGCTCCCAGCGAACTGTCAGTTTTATTATTTCCCTTGTATAAACACAGATTTTCATTGCAGCGCGAGTATGTCTAACACTAAATGCCAGAGTAATACAGAGGAATGGAAATGATTTTTTCAATCTTTCAAATATCTAAAATGAGCCACCAATTTACAAACAAACAGTCTACATAAATGTGGTCCCAACACTTATCTAATAAGTCAGATCATTGCAACAAAGACCAAAAAAGGGCCACATGTTTTTAATTAGAATGTGTACAGATATTTCAAAAACTGGATAATTAGACAACAAATGTAAGTGATCCTCCAGTAACCAATTTGTGGCACAGCAATCAATACACAGTCATACATGGGTGTTTTCAGTTCCTTATCAGGTAAACTGAGGTTGGAAATTCCACAAGATTCTTATCTGGGCAGGTTACAACACAAACTGGTGCAAACACAGAACAAGAATTACAGACTTGTATGCAATGTAATAGGAGGGGGATGGGAAAGACTGACAATACCTAATGTTCATAAAAATTTAAGGACAGCCTTCTTTGGAAACATGCATAATTCAGTTTTTTCAAACACCTAAACATACAGGAAATCCGAGCTTTGAGGTTTTATCTTCGTCCTTACAAGGGGAGGAGAAAATGGTGTGAGTTCTTTTCGTCGTTACAAGGTTACAGAAGTATCTGAATCTATTTCAAATTTGTCACAACAGCACGAACTTTACTTCCGCATTTGTGAAGAAAATGCCTGGAATAGCTGAAGCTATAGTACTAACTTATTCCTCTTTCACTACATCAGGGCAAGCGAACAATATACAAAGCTTAGGTTTAAAAAAAAAAAAATACAATAAAAAAATAAAGTATATCACTTTCTTTGCTTCTTCAAATACTGGGTATACATGAGCTAAACATTTCTTCCTTTGCACTGCATACTTTTCTTCTCCACCATTCCAGCACTGATTTCACATTTCACTGCCAAAGACTTATGGTATAGGAACCCACCAGGGCCGGACTGGGAAAAAAATTAGGCCCGGGCATTTTTCAATTAGAGCGGCCCCCCAAAAAGGGGGCGGTGCCAGAGAAAGTGAGCATGTTGGTTCAATGCGCAGAGCCCCGCTGAAGAGCTCTAGCATTAGAAAAAGGCCCTGTATTTGTTCTGCGCAGCACAAGCAAATGTAATAACATGCTTGCGCTGTGTTTGCTTTTAAATTGTCTCTGGTGTCTCCACAAGTGGGATACCAGAGGACAAAAGGGCCAGGAAAGTGTATGGTGCATGTGTTTGGCGCATGCTTGTGGGATTGCCTGTGTGTAGAGTGTGGTGTGGTATTGTGTAAATAGGTCAATTTTGTGGTGTAATATGTGTGGCTAGGGGCTGTACAGAGTTCATGTATAGGGGCATAGTGTTATAGGGGATGTAGCGAGTGTGTGCATACGGGAAGTAGTATGTGTGTATAGGTGACGTAGTGTGTGTCACTTATACACACACACTACTGTGTGTAGAGAGGGTGTGTTTAGAGAATGTTGTATGTGTTTGCTTACAAGGAATGTAGTGTGTGTGTAGGTGGTGCAGTGTGTGTGTAAGAGATCTAGTGTGTAAAGGACCCAGAGTGTGTATAGAAGATTGTGTGTGTGTGTAGAGGATTAAGAGTGCATATAGGGTAAGGGATCTAGCGTGTATCTGGAGCGTAATGTGTGTAGTGGTGCAGTGTGAGGGGTGCTGTAGTGTATGTGTGTGTATATATATATATATATATAAATAAAACAGGATGCTTGGCACTCTCCTTTAAGTAATAAGAAAGAACTAATAGCCTGGGTGCTATATCCCAAACGTCAGAAATATACAAAAATCAAAACTGAGGATGCACTCACAGGACTTGGTTAAAGTGAAAAAAAGGGACTTTAATTATTCCATGTGAATGGAAAATTGATTTTTCTGTACATTTCACATGGAATAATTAAAAGTCCCTTTTTTTCACTTTAACCAAGTCCTGTCAGTTTAGATTTTTGTATATATATATATATATATATATATATATATATATATATATAAAATATATTTGGACGTATTGTATGTGTGAGGTGCGCAGCGTGTTTGTGTAAGAGGGGTGCTGTGTGTGAGGGTGTTTTTATCTGCCGTCACATTCTGGGTTTCTAATTTTATTTGTCTGTTAACTCACTGAGGGTTTTTTTTATATAATATATGTGCTGTATATGTGTGGGAGTGAGGGTGCTGTCTGTCTGAGGGTGTTGTGTGCATCTGGGGGTGCGCTGTGTGTGTCTGTGGGGGGCTGTGTATGTCTGTGGGGGGCTATGTGTGTCTCTGGGGTGCTGTGTGTGTCTGGGGGGCTGTGTGTGTCTGGGGGGGCTGTTAGGGAAATTATTTTAAATATATATTTTTTATTTTATTAATAATTATAATATTATTATAATTAATAATTTTAAAAAAAAGTTATGTCCCCCCACTTCTTACCTTTAGCCTGGGAGGGGGGGAGATCCGTTCTGCGTGGGTGTGGGGAGCCGGGTATCCATGGAGGAGGGGGACCATGCTGCCTTCCCTGGTGGTCCAGTGGTGAGAGTGAACTCTAACCTGCGGGTTAGAGTTCACTCTCGCGAGATCTGAGCGTTGCCGCGGTAACCGCGGCAACGCTCAGAATCCCGCGAGAGGACCGGGCGGAGCTGCTTGTAAGAGCTCCGCCGGGTCCTCACTCCTGCCTCCCTCCCTCACCCAGCCTGCGGCCGCCTGTAACAGTGCCTGTGGGCCGGTGAGGGAGATCTTTTATCTCCCCACCGGCCCACGGAGGCACACAGCGGGTCCGGCGCTCGCATAGCGCTGGCCCTGCAGGGGCGATCCTGTGATCTCCCTGCCGGCCACGGCCATCGCGGCCCACCGGGCATTTGCCCGGTATGCCCGATGGCCAGTCCGGGCCTGGAACCCACCAACCTAAAAAAAAAAAAACATGCAGGACTGCATTCAAGAGGACTCTGCATACTCCAAGTCATACCGCAAAGCTGCATGCATAATTTGCTTATGCCCTACATAGTACAAATTCCTAGACTTACCAAGGCACCTGCACTATGTATGTTGGCATCATGCCTGCATTAAGTCTCAATTCTGGTGGCATTTTGGAAAGTTGTATTACAATGCAATTAGGTTCCTTACAACTAACCACAAGCAGGTGTCTCTAAATTTTATTTCATTTGCTGGAAAAACTACTGCAAGTAACAAATGCCATTTGCCCTCATAAAATACAAGTTCAGAATTAGTACTGTATTTCAAAATCCAAAATTCCATAACACTCAAAACTGTATCCCCCCCCCCCAATATTTTGGTAAAGTATAAATGAACTAGAAAGTTATTATATTAAAGTGTCGCGACTCTGCTTAGTTTGCAAAAATGCCCAATGGTGACATTGCCACGGGGGTCCGGTGGCAGGTAAAGGTGAGCTCTATTTAACTGAACTTGTCACTCACTGACACAGCCCTCTTGATCTGGCCTTCTTCGCAGCAGACGTCACTGCTGTACTCTCACGCATGAGCAAGTGTACAGCATTAAAGGACCACTCTAGGCACCCAGACCACTTCAGCTTTATGAAGTGGTCTGGGTGCCAGGTACCTCTAGGATTAACCACCTTTTTTTTTTATAAACATAGCAGTTTCAGAGAAACTGCTATGTTTATACTGAGGGTTAATCCAGCCTCCAAAGCCACTAGTGGCTGTCTCATTGACAGCCGCTAGAGGCGCTTGCGTGCTTCTCACTGTGAAAATCACAGTGAGAGTACGCAAGCGTCCATAGGAAAGCATTGTAAATGCTTTCCTATGCGACCGGCTGAATGCGCGCGCGGCTCCTGCCGCGCATGCGCATTCAGCCGATGACGTCACGAGCAAGGAGGAGAGGAGGAGTACAGCTACCGCCCGGCGCTGGAGAAAGGTAAGTGTTTAACCCCTTCCTCTCCCCAGAGCCGGGCGGGAGGGGGTCCCTGAGGGTGGGGGCACCCTCAGGGCACTATAGTGCCAGGAAAACGAGTATGTTTTCCTGGCACTATAGTGGTCCTTTAAGGTGGGATCCTCCAAAGTCACAGCCATTTCCCTGCAGCAGTCAATGGTGGCAGCTGTCGAGACTGACACTTAGACTCCACCCCAAGTCTAAGAAATTAAGACGGAGGAGAAATACAAAGACAGAATAGTCCATACCACTAGGGAGATTTACTAAGGGTTACAATTCAAATAATTAATAGACTATTTGGTCCCAAGTTGGTGTATAGATTTCTGGTTGGAGACTCAAAAAACACAATTGTGTAAATTAAAAGTGGCACCTACTCAAAACTGAGGATGCACTCACAGGACTTGGTTAAAGTGAAAAAAAGGGACTTTAATTATTCCATGTGAATGGAAAATTGATTTTTCTGTACATTTCACATGGAATAATTAAAAGTCCCTTTTTTCCCACTTTAAGCAAGTCCTGTGAGTGCATCCCCAGTTTTGATTTTTGTATAAAAAAAAAAAAAATTATATATATATATATATATATATATATATATATTATATATATATATATGGCGAGAGTAGCAGGCGGTATATATATGTATATATATATATATCTATCTATCTAAATGGAGTGAATCTGGTGTGTTAATATTAGCACAGCAGTACATACCTGTTTTCCCAGCAGCGGTAAATGGAAGTACTTTTTCCTCCCTTAGGTGGGGGCCAGTCAAGTAAACACTGTCGTCTTCTGTTATTACAAATATATATTTGTAAACAGGACTCACGTAAGAGGTTTGCCTTGACGTGGCAGATGAGCTTACACCTAATGGCCACTGGAGTGATACTAAAAACCTCCAGTTATTTAAATGTGCATAGGGATTTGGGATAGTCTGCAAGCAACTCTCTCTCTCTTTTATTTTTTTTAAATGTATATATTGGAGCTGATGTGTACTATAGTAATTGCTGCCGCCCAGCAGTAGTGGGATATGTTTGTGGGTCCTCAGAACATAACATGTTCGTTATCTAATGTAGGTCCTCCAGTCAATGTATGGATAAACTGAAAATCATTTACAAGGTCTGAAATGTAGAGGTAGTATAATGTCACAATCACTCTTGGGTGATGTCGCAATATTATACACTGATAAGCAAATCAGGCTACATGACCTTCCTGGGAAAACAGGTATGTACTGCTGTGCAAATATCGACACCACAGATTTACTTCATTTAGAGAAATCTTTATTTCAGGATTAAATTGCTCACTGAATGTCACTTGGTTTGACTTGTTTGAGATGTAGAACGTTTAGTGGAGAGAAGGGCCTCCTGTGCAACTCTGAATCCATGTGCCTAGATTGGACTAAGCTTAAAAAAAAAAATTAAAAAAAAAAAATGTATATACTATATATATATTTTATATCATATCTCAGAATTCAAATAGGTTATGGTGGGGAAAAATTGTGATTGAAAACCCCTTCCACCTGAAGTTTGTGGATAGTTAAAGGACCACTATAGTGCCAGGAAAACACATACTCATTTTCCTGGCACTATAGTGCCCTGAGGGTGCCCCCACCCGCCGGGCTCTGGAAAGGGGTAAAAACTTACCTCTTTCTAGCGCTGGGCGGGGAGGTTATGGTGGGGAAAAAATTGTGATTGAAAACCCCTTTCACCTGAAGTCTGTGGATAGTTAATGCATCTTTTCCTAAATTGTGTTCCAAGCAGTTGTATACTGCAAACACAGATTAAAAGGAATCCATGTTTAAAATGGAATGAGGCAAAAATGTGATTCTTTGTTACACTAATTTGCATATGCCCACCCAGAATTCTTTGTGGTTATAACATCACTGCAGAGTTGGGATTTCTGTGGGAAAAGCAAGTCTTATGGCTTGACTGGTGTGGAGATTTTTGTTAAACATTGTAATATATATACATATATATATACATACATACATACATACATACATATACACACACACATATATACATACATATACACACACACACATATATATATATTATATATATATATATACACACATATATACATATATACATACACATACATACACACACACACACACACACACTCATAGGAGATCATTTTGGCAGACCAAAAAAAACAACAGACAAGCTCCATTGCTGAAAATGTACAACATGAGGAAGAAAGTCTTAGACAGTGGAGGAAGTTACTCAGAATTAGAATGGGGGAGGTGTCTCACTGGCAGTCACAGGAAGATGACAAAAATTAACAAATCCAAAACGTCTTGCTGGAACTATAATTATGCTAGAAGTACCTCTAAAAATAGAGACACTGCTGTAGTGAAGAAAAAAAAATAGGAACGTTTATATAACAAATACATGTCAATACAACCATCAATAAAGAGAATCCAGAGGATGAGGAATCTGCCAAACAGAACATGCAATTTCATTCACAGAGAAAGAAAAATAAGTTACAGTAGGCTCTATGTACTACAACAGCACATATCCATGATTAGTAGATCTAGATCGGGGTAGGCAACCTTTTATTAGTACTGTGCCAAAACAATAATTTGATGTGCCGGCCTAAATGTTTTAAATGCAGGTGTGTATGTTGCCGTATTCTGCTTCTGTTATTTATGGAGGCTGAAGCTTTGTAACATTGTATTTGTGCACATGTAGGTATGTTCATGAGTAATTTGTGGTATTTTGTACGTTACCTTTGAATGTAAGCTGTGTATGGGGGCTGTGTGTGAGGTTTGTGGGGACTGCGTGTGTGCTTGTGGGCGGTCAGTATTATTTGTATGACGTGGAAGCTTATTCTGCAGTTCTGTGTATATTTAGTGTGTGGCTTCTTTAGGATTCAGTGGGGGACCAGGTTGGCCAGGTACAGGTTAAAGACAGGAGCTGTTATGGTTGGTGGGGGCTGCTCTACTCCAGTATGGATTCCTGTTCACAAGTGCTGGTACGGTAAATTGTGGATTATCCCTCACCACCTTTTTGCACTAGCAGATACCTGAAGTCCCACCAGGACGATAGGCCTGAGCCTGTTTGGCTCTAACAGCCTTGAGTGCCGTTCAGAGGCACCTCGAGTGCCATGCTTGGCACACGTTCCGTAGGTTGCTGACCCCTGATCTAGGTAAACATCAATAAGCAGTGGAGGAAAATGCCAAGTCAATGATGTAATAGAGTAATGCCTAACTTTGAATGTCATTACATGGCCATTTTCATTTGTTAAAA
Source organism: Pelobates cultripes (assembly GCA_933207985.1). NCBI lineage: Eukaryota > Metazoa > Chordata > Amphibia > Anura > Pelobatidae > Pelobates > Pelobates cultripes. The sequence goes on along the minus strand of OW240913.1, from coordinate 320,525,421 downwards.
AGGAATCTAGCTATCTTCATCTAAGACGTGAACTGCAGAGCCCAAAATTTCTTAAAAGTGCAAATTAAATACCATTCGATAATTCATCTTTTATGTGAAAAACTGATCCTGCTTCCATTAGTGAACTGGCAAACATGGGAGCAGGAAACCGAAGATAAAGGTGCCCATTAGCAGGTTTGCAAAAAAAAAAAAAAAGACGACACTCTGTGTGTGTAAATATTTTATACAAATCTGTATAAATAGAGCACCTTAGTGCACTGCCTTGCACTTTCAGAGTGTGTGTGAAAATATTATATATATATATATTTTTTAGTGAAATACACAAATATATATATATATATATATATATATACACACACACACACATACACTTTTCGAAGTATTTAAAGGAACAGCGCACTTATTTTCCACTATATTTTATTAGGCATTTCTTGAGCTATTTTCACTTTTATGAGTGCTTGCTTACCTTTTAAATACTTTAAGGGTTAAACTAATTTGTATTTTTATGGTATTAATTTTTTAGCACCTTTTCTTGATTTTTTTTGTATTAGATTTTATTTCCAGCTAAGTTTCTATAACTTGTTTAGAGGAAAATATTAACCTATTTGCATAATTTATAAAACAGGTTTATGGATCAAGGACTAGCAAGAGACAGCGTTACTTTATAAATAATAATTAAAAAATAAAAAAAGTACAAAATTATCCACAATTCATTCACCAGTATCCTTATTTAAATTAAGCATAGACCAATTATCAGTTCCGCCAATTATCACAGCCAATATTCTGCAGATTTCTGATAATCAGTATCGGTCTTGTAATTTAACAATATTACAAAATAACTTACTCAGCTCTCCTAGTTTCAAAACGCAATCTTTCACCTGTAGAATCTCGAGCCTTCACCCCATGACGTGCCTTGTTGCGGCCTCATGCCACTGCTCCCTGCGAGTCCTCGCATGCGGAGCTCAACTGAAGGCAGGGAGGTGAGCATGAATATTATGTAATGTACTGAGCTGGCTGACAGTGTGAGTTGTCAGCAATCACAGTCCTATCAGAATCACTGTGTATGCTAGGAACTCCCTAATCACAGTATGTACTGGTTGCCTAAGTGTGATAGGAGTATAACTGCTGTTAGCATGTTCTGTTAATGCCAGATTTGTGTAGAAATTGGGTCATGCGTTATATATTTTAAAAAAAAGTTGGCACTGGTTATTGGCCCAAAAGCAACAGAATCTGTATCAGCTCTGAAAAAAAAATGAGATTGATGCCCAATTTTAACTCATCCATGCAACACTATTTCATACACAATAAAGACACTGTTTATAGATCATATACTACATATGCTTTATTGTAAAACCTTTGAAAAGCATATTAAAAAAACAAACAAAAATAAACCCACGAGTCTCATTACACAAACTACTATAATAAGATGCAGTATCCTTTTAAAGCACATTTGTCACTTTTGGAATCTTTCATATTTTGCAAACACTCCCAAAGGTGATATCCCTGGTTGGAGTAAAGTTGAAGGTAGATTTACTTCAGGGGTGCTCAAAAGGTACACACCTTGTTGTAGGACTACATCTCCCATGATGCTTTGCATGCCTTTAGAATGACAAAGCATCATGGAAGGTAGTTCATTTTAAACCATCTGGGGATCTACCTTTTGGGCACCCCTGATCTATTTACTCGCTTCCATTTTCTTCGGGGAACCCTCAATGAAGGATCTTACAAGCACCTTAACAGATCATGAGTCAGACGATTCCTGAATCCCACAGTCATCACTTGCGACAGCTGCTGGGACTGGACAAAAGATGACAGCAGTGCTCTCTGCCTTTTGTCAACCTCAGATGTTGCCATAAGACAAAGTAGCCCCTACTTTGTCTTCTGGTATCTCTGGATTGCATTGGCATGAGTACTTCACAAACATAGCTTAATGAAATACTTCAAGTGAATGTGATTGCCTGAATCAATTCCTGGTTTGGAGAGAACTTACCGTGAAAACTGCAAAGAATTAAAGTTCTAGAGCAAACACAGGAACCTCATGTGAAAATTTTCATTTTTTTAAATTTACCGTTTTCCATATATTTTAAGTATCTTCTAATGCAGGGTTGCCAAATTTGCCTCGATTCTAGGAGCCAGATTTATAATAAATTAAAAAGTTAGAGGCCAGGTTCTTTTAAAAAACTAACAAAGCTTTATTTTAAAACTACAAAAGTGCAATTCTTAAAGGGACACTATATAGTCACCTGAACTACTACAGCTTAATGTAGTGGTTCTGGTGACTATATCCTGTCCCTGAAGGCTTTTCAATGTAACCCATACCTTTTCAGACAAAATGCAGTGTTTACATTGCTGCCTAGTAACACCTCTAGTAGCCATCACTCAAATTGGTCACTATAGTGTTTCCTATCTAAGTGCTACATAATGTGCAGCACCTACATTCAGGCAGTGTTGACATTGCTAAACAAGAACATCTCTAGTGAGTCACTCAGACAACCACTAAAAGGTGCTTCCTAGTACCGTGCTCAACATTGTGCAACACTGGCGTTCAGCGTCTCCATCCTCTGTATGGAGGCTCTGAATGTTCCCCATAGAGATGGATTAATTCAATGCATCTGTATGAGGAGATGCTAATTTGCCCAATGCAGCATTTTGCCGTGCATGCACAAAAGCCTCCCAGTGCTTTCCTATAAGAAAACTCTGGCTTGGCTGAGATCGAGATTATCTCAGCAATGGTGGCAACCACATCGATACCAGCAGGAAAAAGGTGAGTAAAACCACATTTCCAATGCAATCGGAATGGGGCCGCTTAATTAGACATTTTCTCACAATTACAATATTTTTTTTTTTAATTTTTTTTTTTAAGCCCACTCAGCCTCCCTACCTTTGAGAGAGCTAGAGTCCAGTGTGGCATGTATAATCTTGCTGCTCCCTCACACACGTTTAGTAATGCCAAGGCCAGAGTTCTATCATATCCCGGGTCCAGGCATTACTGCAGGGCACGTGAGGGGTAGAGCAAAAGGAGCAGGAAGATTACAGCTCTTTCGTTGCCCACATCCAATCTGCAGCCGCTGAACGGGCTGACACCCAGGGATTTGTTGAGTACTGTTCTAATGTATTACAAGATAAAAAGAACGGTAAGTTCCAGCCAGGAATGCCCAACATTCATCCTCTTTAACAATAAGGTAGATCAAAGATAATTCGACATAATGCAAACAGATTAAGAACGGTTTCTCCGGTAATGGGATTCAATGGTTACTTAAGTGTGACAGAAGAGTATAATAAGCTTTTACTATTCTAGCAATATGTCTGATGGGAGAACCAAAGCATGCGCTTTTAAAAACCGCGCTTGAATCTTTAGCCCTGAAAAGACACCAACATGCTGACTGTATGCAATCATAGAGAGACAGAGTTTCAATCTTTTAGGTTTCTCCTTATTATGGTTACTTTTCTAAAGCACCAACATATTCTGCGGGGATCTACAATGAGCAAACCATACACACAAGCAGTTATAATAAACGTTAGTGCATGTGTGCCGAAAAGGTAGATCCACAGATGTTGTAGAACTACAACTCCCATGATGCTTTACATGCCTTTAGAATGACAAAGCATCATAGAACCTGTAGTGTTCGAACATCTGGGAATATCCGTTTTGAGCAACACTGTGTTAGGACAATGGCCTCACTGTTCTAATTCAGAATACTATGATCACACTATCACTAGAAAATCTTTAAAAGGGTAGATTAGCCAGCAAGTGACTACAATTTTACTTTTATTTTTAAACTTACCTTAAAAAAAGGTCTAGGCATAACTACTACATGCGCATGTAGGAGCGATGGTGCCATTAGACAGTTGGTGCTGACTGGTTAGGTGCTTGGGCAAATCACTTGAGTCATTGAGATATCTACAGCCCTGGATCTAGGAAATCTGCATGTGCAGACAGGGTGCCTTAAATGTATTCTTGCATATGTGTATTTCCAATTGATTGGCTGCTTCCAGTCTGACCATTAAGAATGGTCCTTGGGAGTTATTTTTCTCTTCTTCCAATCAGCTTTTACTTCCAGCTTTCTGGAGCACAGAGGTTTTCAAACAGTGTGCTACACTCATGGGCCTCAAGTTGCCAGAAAGTGTGCCACGAACAAACCTATTTCAGGACTATAATACGTTGAACGCTGCCCTCAAAACAGGTTTAATAAAAGGCTTGCATCACACTTGAAGTTCCTATCTAGCAGTTAATTAAAACAAATATCATTTTGGATAAAAGTATGCAACTCTATCTAGGCTTCAAATTAATGTGACATCCATAAGTTACAAATGAAGGTTTTAAAAAATAATTTAAAAAAAGTTGGGAGCCACTGCTCTAGCATGCAGTGCAATGCATAACAAAATCCATATGAGCCTCTCTCATTCATTGTACACTAAAATAATTCATATTGAGGCTTTACTTACCACTTGCCAGTTTGCCGCAATAATGACCTTTAACCCCTTAAGGACGGAGCCAAATGTACACATTGTGAACAAAACAAAATGTAAACAAAACCTGGCATTTGCGCTACATGTCTGTCCAACCGTAATACACCTCTTTCATAGTAAATGCACCCACCCTTATTATATATCATTTTATTCAGGGGAAACAGGGCTTTCATTTAATATCAAATATTTAGCTATGAAACATAATTTAATATGAAAAAAATGGGAGAAAATACGTTTTTTTTGGATTTTTTTAGTTCTACATGACATTTTAACGGTCAATGTCATAATACTGTTTGCTTTTACTGCAATAAAATACACATATTTATATTCAGTAAAGTCTCACGTGTAAGACAGTACCCCCTATGTACAGGTTTTATGGCGTTTTGGGAAGTTACAGGGTCAAATATAGCACGTTACATTTGAAATTGAAATTCGCCAGATTGGTTACGTTGCCTTTGAGACTGTATAGTAGCCCGGAATGAAATTTACACCCATAATGGCATACCATTTGCAATAGTAGACAACCCAAGGTATTGCAAATGGGGTATGTCCAGTCTTTTTTAGTAGCCATTTGGTCACAAACACTGGCCAAAGTTAGCGTTAGTATCTGTTTGTGTGAAAAATGCAAAAAATGCCAATTTTGGCCAGTGTTTGTGACTAAGTGGCTACTAAAAAAGACTGGACATACCCTGTTTGCAATACCTTGGGTTGTCTACTATTGCAAATGGTATGCCATCATAGGGGTAATTTTCATTCTTGGGCTACCATAGGGTCTCGAAGGCAACATAACCAATCTGGCGAATTTTAATGTGAAAAAACTGAAACGCAAGCCTTATATTTGATGCTGTAACTTTTGAAAACACCATAAAACCTGTACATGAGGGGTACTGTTGTACTCGGGAGACTTCGCTGAACACAAATATTTGTGTTTCAAAACAGTAAAAAGTATCACAGCAATAATATTGTCCGTGTAATGCTGTTTGTGCGTGAAAAATGCAAAAAACGTCACTTTTACTGGCGATATCATCGTTGTAATACATTTTACTGTTTTGAAACACTAATATTTGTGTTCAGCGAAGTCTCCCGAGTAGAACAGTACCCCCCATGTACAGGTTTTATGGTGTCTTGGAAAGTTATAGGGTTAAATATAGTGCTAGCAAATTAAATTCCCTTTACTTTCGGCATGGGTTGTCAGGCAGGTCCTGCTAATTGTAATTAATTAAGATACCTAATTATGTAAAAATATTACATAAATATATATGTAGAATTAATATATGTATATATATACGTATGTGTATATATATGTATATATCTATATAATTTTTTAAAATATTTTTATTTATATATAGGTATATATATATAGTGATATATACGTATATATTTATGTATATAGATATATATATTTCGTTCTACGTGTATTTTGATATATATATATATATATATATATATATATTTCACAAAACAGTTAGAACGAAATAACACACATCTATATATTTTTTAATTATTTATTTTTAATTATTTTTTTAATTTTATTTTTTAACGTATTTACATTTTTATTTTTTTTATATTATATATAAATATATATATAACAATAATTATATATATATTTAATCAGTATCAGTCTACATGTAATTTGATAGAGATATATATATATATATATATAGTAAAATACACCTAGACGGTGTATGTGTGTATATATATATATATATATATATATATATATATATATATATATATATATATATATATATATATATATATATATATATATATATATATATATATATATATATATATGATCTAAGTATATATAATTTTTTTTTTACACCATTAACTTATTTTTATTTTATTTTCAGCCAGCAGGGGGACCACCTGTCATTACAGGCAGCCCCCCTGCCGGCAATACAGAAGCCAGCTATCCCCGGCCATGTGATTGTGGGGTCCTCGCTAGGACCCCACTCTCACATGGCCGGGGGGCTTCGACGAGGACGGACGTGCCGCGGGGGGCTCCCTGGGAGTCCCCCCAACCGCGATCGCCGGCGTGGGACCGCCGGCGACCGGGTAAGTTAACAAAAACCGGAGGGCGTACAATTACGCCCGGCGGCGTTTAGAGCCGCCTATTAGAGGGCGTAATTGTACGTCCTCCGGTTTTAAGGGGTTAAAAAGCCCTTAACCCCTTAAGGACACATGACATGTGTGACATGTCATGATTCCCTTTTATTCCAGAAGTTTGGTCCTTAAGGGGATAAAGGAACACTATAGCGTTAAGAATACAAAACTATTTCTAATGTTATATATAGTGTCCCTAGTTCCTTATAAAACCTCCCCCCTCACGAAAAACGAAATCATTTATATGAAATTCAAGTTTATAATATCTGGAGAAGTTATTGTATAGCATCTATTGAATTTACTATTATCAAGTTTGCTAAATGTGTAAGTGAGGTATTTTTCATTCCTTGCATACTTCCCTTTCTATGCCCTTAGGGATGAAACTGAACATAAAAGAACAAGGTATCTAAAAGATTTCAAGATATCTTCTGTTGAGTAAAATGTAAACAATTCAACAGATCTATATGGAACTGTATTTTCAATCAACATGGAATAAACAGCATTCTTTGCATGTTAGGAAGCCTTGTGGATACTCAACGTTTGCCTTAGAAATGTGCCTTTCAATAGAGGAGTGGTACATTGCTGTGTACAATTTAAAATTAATAAATGCAATGTTTTCATTTTGTCAAAACAGTTGAGCAGCTCATTATAAAAGTTTTAGATTATACTGTACCCTTGGCCATTTTAAAAGTAAAGTTCTGACACTATAACAATACTAGTATATTGCTAGACTTTAGAGAAGTTTGTATATTATGTTTGGTTACTGTCATTACAGGAGGCATGTAACCATCTAGAATTATATTACCACTTAAAATGAGTAAGTCAAATTGGCTGTAATTTATACTCTGGCAGCGAATACAGCACTGTAGTTGCAAGAAGAACAGCAACTGCGAGAATTTTGCTTGTAGCCCTCTTTTACACAAGTCAACTTATAAAGCTGTGCTTTGGAAATTCACTAGTTTAGATTGAGAACTGCTTAACAGGTGAGAGGTTTTTATTTGATTTTTTTATATAAAAAGGCACAAAATATATACATTTGCTACAAACTGTCTCATCTGTCGTTTTATATAATATCTACCATGACAGGTACACTAATGTTAAATTGTTACAAACACAATGTATATTATGGTTCCACAAAGTTACTTCGTACCGATTTACACAATCAGGTTATTCTTTAACTTTAGGATTTCAATTATAGCGCTTCTCAAAATGGGAAACAATTGCCCAGCTTTCTACTTAGGCTTAGAAAATATAGGTTGTTCACTGAATATCTAATGTACATTTAATGAACCTCAAACCTAGATAAATATAATAGGGAGAAAATTAGAAATAATGGACAAGAAATGTACATAATTTCACAGGTTATGCACTTTCTCTAATGTACCAATGACAAAGAACCGGGTAGCTATGACAACAGGAAATCCCTATGCATCTCCCAGGAGCAGAAATTGTTATTTCTCAAAATTGAAAACTTTATCGTTTATTTTAGCAACACAATACAGATTGTGAAAACAGCATAAGGGGAAGCACGCTACCAGGAAAAGCCAATATTTCATCCAGATTGACATTTTCAGTGATATAGGTTTTGTGCAAACTTAATGGCACTATATATACACACACAAATACATTGGCTGGTAAAACCTGGTCTGTTGTGTTGCTTCTTCCATGAGAAAACTACAAACATTGAAGTTCTAAAGGCAGCTACGTTATTGTAGATGATTTAAGTAGTCATGGTGGGAATGGTGCCTGCAGGGAGTCTGTATGTGTGGTGTTTTTCACATATTGAATTTGACCCCTTGGTTGCTAGAGATCTAACACTGAGATGGACAATTTTAATTTGCACAGTGCACTATTCATTGGCCAAGTGCAGTCAGCTGATGCACCCAGTCAATGAATGGCGCCTGCATTGGCTTCCCGCATTTCTAGAAGGCAGAATCACGTTACCATAGCAGCAGGGCAACTACCAGTCTATTATAACTGCCGCTTGGATGTATGAAAAACTAGGGCTATGGAACCCAATTAGAGCACCATATCCACTACAGTGAGCAGCAGTGGCCATTGTGTTTTGTGTCCTAAGGAGGGCACAAACATGAGGAACAGTGTGGCAGACACGTCTGATCAAAATGCAAATAACTTGGTATCTATACATTTGTTAGATACACACACACCTTGTGTCTTTATGTGATTTTAAACAAGAGACTCTAGAATATTCAAGCTTCAAAGAGTCTCTTTGGCAAAAACACTACTTCCTCTTGAAAAATGTACAATATATATGCAAACATTAGCTGACCCAACAGATCTCTGAAAGGAAAAAAAATAATAAAAATCACATGCTTTTAGTCAAGTTCTTAGTTTCATATCCAGATGTGCACTTTCAATATCCATAACAAATATTTGTGGTTTGCGAATTTGATTTAGAATGCTGCCTCACACAAAAGTAAGATGGAATGGTCACACAGGGCTGGCTGCAGACCATAATACTTAAATCAAACAGTGTGGATCTGTAAGGAACTGGCAAATCTGCAGACTTACAGGACAGGAAAGATGACTCAACGATTCCCAGAAGAAACTTTACTTCTGTAACATAAAAACACAGCAGCAAAATGTGCACGCCAGCATCATTAGCTAGCACTAATCTCAAGTTTAAAAAAAAAAAAAAAAAAAGTTTACAGAGAAAGCACACACAAAAAAAGATTTGTGCATATAAAAACTAAATATTTTGCAGTAACATCTAGCACACGTTTATTATGTATGCGGAAAAAAAAAAAAAGTAATTTCTAAACACAACTAGTCATCCACCACTTATTTAGATTGTTTGCAGCAAAATATAATGCAACAAACACATAGTGCAGATACAAGTCCATGTTTTAGTTTGGATTTGAATTACTAAACTCATCCAGAAACAACTATGAAAAGGTGTCTGCAAATTAAGCTGCACTGCATTTACTTCCTGTCTTGCAGGCTAGCCACAACGCTTCCTTAAACTGACTACTGTTCTGTAAATCTACATCCAGTTAATGCAATGCCAATACAATTGACTTATTGTAAATAGGAAGTCAGGTACTGTCAAACTAGTGGGCATGAAAGGTCTGCATAATTTACTTGTAATTATGCTCTGCCATCAAGACTACTCCAAAAATTAGGTTGATAAAGATGCTAAGAAAAGTTAGAACCTACAGGAAAATAAATGCTGTAAATATACATGAACACATTATTTCCAAAACATAATATTAAGTGGTAGAATATGTGGGATAACAGTTTCTTGACTCAAGGATAGATGCGACTGACATTCTTGTGTCTTGAAGGAGTTTTTGTTTTTTACGTCTGAATCAAAATTGGAATGTGCTTCAATGCAGGTTTTTTCCCTTTTGGATAAAAAATAAATAAATAAAAAGGATTGAGAGGCTGAACTTGATAGATGCAACAGCCTTTAATCGTCTACATAAATATGTAATAAATACACAATCAAAAGCTTTACCTAGAAGAAAAACAGATTTCGTTCCAAAGTGAATATACAAGTCATAAAATGAATACCTTTGCTCTTATCTAAAAATTTTCCCGCCCAGGTGTGCCTTACAGAGAAAAGTTAGCAATGCGATAAACTGCAGAAAGAGGTTTGGGAAAGGAACATTTCAAACATGCGGACATTTATGTTGTATATCATTAAAATGTAGATATAAAGTGGCAAGTACCAAGCAGGTTTTGCCATTTCCCCTTTACTTATCACTAAATTCCAATTGGAACTATAATGCAGCAAGAGATTCTAATCTTCTACAGGTAAATGTGATCCTACCTAATCTCACTTTCCTACTGCCTTTTTACAAAATACAAAGCAAACCAGGCTTCACAGACAGCCTACAAAAATCTACATATATGTCACTTAACAGGGTAGTTTTAACTTTGCACAAAGCTATTAAACAGACACATTCTTCCATGTCTCTCGCTTATAGAAACAGGACATTCCTGCCACCTCAACAAACCAAGGTAAGAAATACCTTTGATCAGGCTGGGGCCTGCAGCTTTTCTACCCATCTAAACCAGTGAGGCGGGGACAAGCAGGAAAAGGTTTACTCCCTGTAATCTGGAGTCCCACAGATGAGTAGTTCATTCACTGTAATGCAATAGTGGGCGGCTGAGAATTATGGAAAATGTAGTTAAAAAAAATAAAAAATTTAAATGGGTGCCAATAATAGCCATAACTACCAGATACAAATATCATTAAATATGAATATTACTTTTTAAACCAAGTACAAGTCTAGTTATTTTACTATGGACACCTGTAAAAGGTATACTGGAGGTCTTTGCTATACAAGCATCTTCTTCATGCATCCCTAATTAAAGGGACAGTGTCCTCATCCAGTTAATGATAAGGCTTCCCCCCCAGCTGCATTCAGTGTAAGGCTGGCTCACACCTGGCACCCCTGCTGCAATGGTTTAGGCTTCCCAGGACAGTCAGCTCCCTGGCTGGCTGAGTGTTATGGGAATCATAGTCCACAAACCCAGGAATGTCACAGGCGAGCCCCTCCTGCAGGACATTGCTATGGCAGTGTTATTATAGTTAATTTCCCAGCTTGACAATGAATAGCCTGTCACAGGGGCTGTCACTATACACGCCCATTAGCCATGGCTGGCACCTCCCGGGCTCCAGGCACTCACCCCAGTCCCGTTGTCGCACACCACCACCTTCCTGCCCTGGCTGTCCATGTTCCTGCCACCCTCAGCCGGAGCCCCTGAGCTAGCTCTGCAGTCAGTCACTCACTACACCGGAAGTGCGTCCCCCGCCCAGGCAGCAGCGCTGCCTCCTCCTTCTCTTCCTCCCGGTTAGGTGTAAAGGGGAGGGGAGGGGAGGGGAGGGGGTCACGTGATGCGTCTGGCCGGCTCGCGGCCCAGCCGACCAATCGCGAGGCAGGCTAAGGGCTCGCGCGGAGAGTGTGGGAGAGCGGAAGCTGCCTGTTGGCTGCAGCAAAATGGAAGCTGTAGTTTCATTCATACGCGAGGCGCCATCTTTACTAAGGGCAAAGCTTCCTAATCGCTGCCTCAGTGTCGATGCGTCGGTGCTTGGTTTTATCATCCGGAAAAAATAAGTTGGGGGTGGTTTCCAAATCTGTCTAGGAAATTGTGTTCACTAGTATGGGTTTAATCAGGACATTATTTGCTTGGCTTATATACATATAGGAGTCCATTAGTCAGTGGGGCTTGAAAACATCACGTTGTCCGTGTGCTGCAGTTATCATGGTACACCGTGTCCTGGGTGCGAAATGGAGAGAAAAAAAAAACCCGATTCCCAAATCAAAGATGGCGCCCGCGGCATCACCAAGTGCGATTTACGATTGTTGGAGCCCAGGGTGGGGCAGGAGGAGAGGTGCACAGAGTGCTGCCATCTTTTCTCATACAATATCGTTGGCTTGGGGGAAGATAGGTGGGATATTAGTGTCGCAGAGAATGGATTAGAGAGCTGTACCCTGTGAGCTAAAATAGTAATGGGGAAAACCATATCTAGGGCGTATTCACTGACCAGTGGGCTGTAGTAAAAAAATAGAAAACGAAATTCTTTGTAAAATTTAACAATAAAAATAAATGATTTGTAAAACTGTCCGAGCCAGCTATATTCACACGCCGGCTGCTTTAGCTAAAATTTTGAAATGTGGCTTTCGGTTCACCACAATTAGCTGGATAGTGAATAAACCTGGTGTTGACGTTTGGTAGATTTTCTAGTTTTTATTATTCATATAGCGCCAGCAAATCCCCTCGTTCGGTCACGTTAATCAAAACATTGTGGTTGACATAATTTAAACCTCCTAATATGGTCATGTATGGGTGCAGCATACAGCTGGCTAAGAGGGAGCGTGCCCAGAAATGGAGCAGGTCAGCCTGACGTATGCACAAGGCTAACTGGCCCACCATGCTGGCTAACCACACTCAGGGTAGCCCATATGTAGGACGCTATAGAATCAGAATCATAGATAGCTCTGTGGGGGTAGTCCGCTAGCCCCCCATATAAATCCAGAAGTATAGACCGTCAGACTACACGGTGCAGGGTGAAGAGTCAGGTATATTTTGCTATGGTCCAAAAGACAAAATAAATATACAGCGTTCCGCCAGTAAGGTCTTTATCATGTATTAACATACATGCCGCAGCGTTTTATTTTTGTTTTGCCTTTTGGACCATAATAAAATAAACCTGCCTCTTCACCCTGCACAGTGTAGCCTGTGGCTCCGTACTTCCAGTATCATAGAGGGTTATTCACTAAAATGAGAATTCAAAGTCAATTTCAAATTTAAGATTAAAATAGCCGAACTGGAGAAATTCTAAGACAGCTTTGCTACCAGTTTAGCTACTCTAGTCTTAAATTTGAAACTCACTTTGAACTCTCACTTTAGTGAATAACCCTGTTAGAGAATGGATCCCTGGGTTTTATTTGCAGAACACAAGCACACTTAATGATTTACTTCCACTCCGCTTACTGGAGACTTTCCTCTGATGTCCCCAGAAGTGGCATACCAGAGACGTGTTTAGTGAACAAACTTGATTTTGGAGAATTATTCCAGTTCGTTTATGTTAACCTAAATATTGCAGTTCACATAACCACATACTGCCCAAGCGTCCCTGTTTAAGGAGGACAGTCCCTATTTCAGTCTCAAATCCTTCTCTACCTCTTTTATATCTTAATGTCCTCCTTGTCCACAGCGTTAATACTCACAGTATTATGTCCTTAACCCCTTAAGGACACATGACATGTGTGACATGTCATAATTCCCTTTTATTCCAGAAGTTTGGTCCTTAAGGGGTTAAACAACAATCAGTATGTTTAGACATTAGTTTTGTGTAAGTAAGATACACTGTTATTTTTCTAAAGTACATTTAGTTTCATAAATTGTTATTGTTAGGTCACCTATAAAATTATCAGAACAAACCACTCCTGGCTACACTCCTACTCACACCCCTAAAATTAAAGTGCCCCTCTTTGTCCATTTTATAAGTTGGGAGTTATGTAACGATATTCTTTAAATATCGACTTGACAAGGGAAGTGCACAATTTAGGCCAAAAGAAATGGACAGGATTAATATCTCCACTTTGGCCTACAATTTGAATTTGTCACGATTAATATCTCGCTGAACCAGTTTTTTTTTTCTTTCTTTATTATCATGAGTTACTTATTGGCTTAGTGATTTAAAAGGAATCATGGTGTAGATTGTATTGAGGTGGAATCTCGGTAAAAATAAATTTAGTAGGCCGAGATTACCACGTGGCATGTGTACGTGCATATGCTGACGTATCGATCAGTTGGTTGCACGAGGCAAGATACGATCAGTAGTGTACGGAGCATGTGCAAGAATACAGGATGTAGTATTCCCCTCCTCCATTGTGCTGGACAAGCCATGCGGTCAAGCAGGAAGTTAATTCTTATTTGTAATGATTGGTCAAGAGAATGTGCGGGTGGAGCTTAATATGGGAGGAGTTATGTGCCTATATAGGGAGCCTGCACTATTGTTCAGGGCTCAGAACTTGCTGTATTTTTGGTGACATTAGTCCCTCTGAGTCCCGATCGGTGATCCAATAAAGAATCTCTTCCTTCCTGAAGAAACCTGTGTCCATCCCTCTGTGCTTTGCTTCCGTCAGTTTCTCCGGTATCATTTGGTGCATTGGCCGGGAAGCTCATCGTTCAACGGTAGCTGAGAGGCAGAGGCGTGAGACGGTCTATCTTTGCCCACGTTCTCTACGGCTGCACCCCTGAACTTCTGCGTGGACCTCCCTTCGTCTCGGCGCCACTGGTCTGTTGTCCAGGAGATCATCGGCCTCTACGTAAGAAGTGCTGGGGTGTCCCCGTCGATGAGTGTGAACTCAGGTTCAGGAACGAGGAGGTAAGACAACTGCTGTTTTAGACGGCAGACCCACTAGGGGTATACCGATTGTGCGGTAGGCCCAAAAGGGGTTTAAATCTGTGTATGGAATCTGCCCCCTCTGTCGGAGGGAAGGAGCGAAGGCGCACCGCTCGATCGAACGCTCTTTAGTAAGACCGTTTGATCTGGTTAGTCAGGCGGGGTCCTGTGTAAATAGCCCTAGCCGGACACCGGTGTCTTGTCTAGACTAGCGTTCTAGGGTGTATATTACGTTCGCTAGGTCGGAGGGACCGGGAGACTAAGCGGCGCCTGTGTAAATTCGGTTCGCTAGCTCTCAACCTATCTTGGCTAAGTGGGAAGGCGTGTAAATTTGGAACCCACTAGACTTTTGATAGAGTAAATAGACTAGAAGGGCAATTTTGTAAATTTCGCCCTCTAGTTCGCTATATGTGGTGTTTGGGCAGTGTGGCTAACCAAAACGGGTGTATATAGTTTTAGGTAGTCCATTCAAGGTACTGGCCAATAGTTTAGTTGGGATTGTAAATGTGTTAAAGATTGTTAGTAAAGTGTATATCTTGTTAGATAGCGCGAGCTCAGCCGTCTAGCGAGAGTGTTAATAGTGTGTTGCTGTATCATAGTGCACGGTACCATAACCCTGTATATTTACTGACACTGTATATAAGTACTAATCATTGTCGTCTATTGCATGTTTAACACCGTAACCACTAATAATTGTATTGTGACCTTAAATTGTGCTTTGACCTATGCTAACCGTACTGTAACCGATACTAGTAAAAGACGATGTTACTGGGGTGTGTTATAGACGGGTAATTCATATATAGAGAATTATAGCGTGGGTGACTGTATAGTTTCGCCAAAGGGCATAATATTGATTATTTAGTGACTGGTGTAACAGCTGTGTGTGTACGGGAATTCCCTGAGTGATTATTGTGTTATTGTGTACGTTTCACTCGGTAACTGTACCACGTGGTGCTGTTGCCAGAGGAAACGGGTGTGACTGTTGAATAAGAACGCGTGCATAGTATTCGTTGTCAACGACGTTCCATTGATAAGTATGGGCGCGTCAGAGTCAACGATTTCGGATCCCTTAGGTTGTATGGTAAAGAATTTTAAAAAGGGATTCAAAACATGTGATTTTGGGGTTAAAATGTCTCCTGTACGTTTGGTCACTTTGTGCACTAGGGAGTGGCCTATTTTGGTTGCGGCATGGCCGCCGCGTGGCAGTTTGGATCCAACCCTGGTACAGCGTGTACACGTGGCTGTGTCAGGTAGGCCTGAACTTTACGGACAGTTTCCATACATTGATTGTTGGGGGCAGGCCGTAAACGACTCGCCAAAATGGATCCGGATATGCCACGAGGAGCAATGTCGCCTCATGGTGGCCAGGACTTGTTTGTCCACTAGGACTGGTGTTAGGCCCATTTTGGACACGCCCCCTGAGTCCGAGATCCCTTTGCCGCCCCCTTACTTTCCTTTAAGAGGAAGTGACGCGAATGCAGGAAGCTCTGCACCCCTTCCCCTATTGCCCCCATCCACTTCCGCTTCCTCCTCCAGTACAGAATCCACCCCCCCTCGTATTAAAACTCCCCTTCCGGAACCAGGACCAACCCCCATTAGATTTGAATATCCTGATTTGGCGCCACTTCAAACTTCCGGTCAAGCTTCTTCTAGCTCGGCTCGGAGTATACTATTCACTAACTTTTCCCAAAATCAAGTTCCCACATCCTCATGCCCTATTACCTCTCGACCGGAACCTTTAACTGACGCCCCTCCACGTAGCCCCATACTAACCCGACAACTGACCGGTACCCAACAATTAAAACATTATCAGATGCCTCTTCGCCTGAATCCTGGGTCAGCCTATATCGATGCCGCAGGTCAAATGGCACATGCTGACCCAGTCTTCGTATATGTCCCGTTCACGACTACCGATCTCTTGAATTGGAAGACCCACAATTCCTCGTACACTGAGAAACCACAAGCTATGACCGATCTGTTCACCTCGATAGTTCAGACACATAACCCGACATGGGCTGATTGCCAGCAGTTATTAATGACATTGTTCAATAATGAGGAAAGGACAAGGATTAACCAAGCGGCCATTAAGGCGCTAGAGGAGAGAGCCCGTGCTTTAAATCAAGCCAATCCGGCAGCATGGGCCGCAACACATTACCCTAACACCGATCCTGACTGGAATGTAAATGGCGCAGATATGGCTCAACTTAAAGCCTATAGAGATGCTATAATTGCTGGCATGAAAGCCGGAGGGAAGAAAGCTATTAACATGTCGAAGACAGTTGAGGTGATTCAGAAAAGTGATGAAGCGCCCAGTGTCTTTTATGACCGATTATTGGAGGCATACCGCTTGTATACCCCCTTTAATCCGGAAGACGCTGATAATTCCCGAATGGTAAACTCCGCCTTTGTCAGCCAAGCTTACGGAGATATTAAGCGCAAGCTACAGAAATTAGAAGGGTTTGCAGGTATGTCTATCACTCAACTAATGGAGGTAGCGAACAAAGTATATATGAATAGGGAAACAGAAAGTAAGAAAGAGGAAGAGCGCAAGATGCGTAGAAAGGCAGATATGCTAGCGGTAGCGATCGCAGGCGTAGATAGACGGGGCCCAGATAGAGGCGATGGTAGATGGAATAGGGAGCCTTTGAGTAGGAATCAGTGCGCGTACTGTAAGGAAGAAGGGCATTGGAGGAACGAGTGTCCGCAAAGAGAGCAGTATGAGAGAGACTTACCCAGGGCAGGTTACGGAAACTTTAGAGGCAGAGCGAGAGGTAGAGGAGGCCCCGGAGGGAGTAATGGTAATAGAGGGAGTAATGGGAACAGAGGAAGTGTAAGGGAAGATAGGTACTATCCAGCAGCGCAAAGGTCCCGCGATAGAGAAGGTAGGGACTTTGTGGGATTGGCTGACACGGTCATGGAGGACTATTGATACCGACCGGGCTCCATCCCCCTTGGTCGAGCGGAGCCTATGGTCGATGTATCAATAGGGGGAAAAAGGAGTGCGTTCATGATCGACACTGGTGCTGAACATTCGGTGGTGACTAATCAAGTTGCTCCTCCATCTGGAAGAACTATTACTGTAATAGGAGCAACTGGAAGAAGTGCTGAAAAACCGGTTCTTAAAAGTCGACTCTGTACATTGGGAGGCCACGTAGTAAAACATCAATTCCTTTATATGCCTGAGTGTCCAGTCCAATTGCTGGGACGTGATATGCTATCCAAATTACAAGCGCAGATTACGTTCCTACCAAATGGAACAACATCCTTAAAGTTTAATGGACCCTCAGGTATTATGACATTGTCCGTACCAAAGGAAGAAGAGTGGCGACTTTATACAGTGTTGACTAGCCAAAACCCGAGGAGTGATGAATCCTTATTTAACATACCAGGAGTTTGGGCAGAGAACAACCCACCAGGACTGGCCCGCAATATTCCACCTATTAAAATTGAACTAAAACTTGGGGTTTATCCAGTAAGCCTGAGACAATATCATATTCCGCAGAAGGCTAAGAAGAACATCCAATCTTATCTGGATAAGTTCATACGGTATGGTATCCTAAAATTCTGTACTTCCCCCTGGAACACCCCATTGCTGCCTGTTCAAAAGCCCGGTACAGATGAGTATCGACCTGTGCAGGACTTGAGAGCAGTCAATGATGCGGTTGTTAGTATACATCCAGTCGTGCCCAATCCATATAACCTGCTTGCTTTAATTCCGGGCGGGGCTACTTACTTTACAGTCTTAGATCTCAAAGATGCCTTCTTTTGCCTCCGAATTGCCGCAGAAAGCCAATGTATCTTCGCTTTCCAATGGGAAAATGCTGTAACGGGCTCGAAACGCCAAATGACCTGGACAAGATTGCCCCAGGGGTTTAAAAATTCACCTACCCTATTTGGTTCAGCTCTAAGTCAAGATCTACTAGATTTCGAGTCTATCCCAGGAGAGTGTGTATTATTACAATATGTAGATGACTTGTTGATAGCAGCAGTTACAAAGGAAGTATGTCAGCAAGCAACGCACGATCTACTACACATTCTCTGGAAGGCAGGATACAAGGTGTCAAGAAGGAAGGCTCAGTTGTGTTTGCCAACTGTCAACTATCTGGGATTCCATATCTCTGAAGGTCAAAGAATTATGGGGCCAGAGAGAAAAGAAGCTGTGTGCCAAATACCGATACCCAGGAATAGAAGACAAGTGCGAGAATTCTTGGGGGCAGCAGGCTTCTGTAGGATATGGATTCCCAGCTACCCGATACTGGCAAAACCTCTGTATGCAGCTATCAAAGGTACAGAGCACGACCCCTTCTTATGGACTCAAGAACAGCAAACGGCATTCGAAGATGTGAAGAGGGCTTTGATGAGTGCCCCAGCATTAGGTCTACCTGACTACACACGGCCATTCTACCTGTATGTACATGAGCAAAGAAGAATGGCTGTGGGAGTATTGACACAGTACTTGGGATCATGGCAAAGACCTGTTGCCTACATGTCTAAGCAACTGGATGCAGTGGCCAGCGGACTTCCACCTTGTCTAAGAGCTGTAGCTGCAGCCGCCCTGCTAGTAGCTGAAGCCGATAAACTCACTCTGGGTCAAGAACTTTATGTACGAGTTCCACATGCAGTACAGACGTTGTTGGATTACAAAGGAAATCATTGGTTTAGTAAAAGCCGTATGACCAAGTATCAAGCAATGTTGTGTGAAAACCCAAGAGTGCATTTAGAGACTGTAAATACCTTAAATCCAGCTACCCTTTTGCCACAACCTACTGAAAGTCAACATGATTGTTTGGAAGTAATGGATGAAGTATTTTCAAGTAGACCAGATCTTCGTGATTTTCCTATCCAGAACCCTGATGTTCAATATTACACCGACGGCAGTAGTTATGTAAAAGAAGGGATCCGCTATGCAGGATATGCAGTAACAACGATAGACAAGGTGATAGAAGCTCAGCCACTGGCAAAAGGAACATCAGCACAAAAGGCAGAATTGATAGCACTGACACGAGCGTTACAATTGGCTGAAGGTTTAAGAGTGAACATCTACACGGACTCCAAGTATGCGTTTTTAACCACTCATGCCCACGGAGCTTTGTATAAAGAAAGAGGATTATTGAATTCAGAAGGCAAAGAAATCAAATACGCAGCTGAGATCCTACAACTATTGGAAGCAGTGTGGGAGCCGAAAGAAGTCGGTATTATACATTGTCGGGCGCATCTGAGAGGAGATGGTGATGTAACCAAAGGGAATCGGATGGCAGATAGTGCAGCTAAGCGCGCTGCTGAATCAGGAAGACAGGAATATGTGGGGCATATAGCTGCTCTTATACCAACTCCACTGTCTCAATGGACTCCAATTTATACAGCTCAAGAAGAGGAGTGGTTAAGGACTGAACCTGAAAAGTATTTGGAGAACAAATGGTATCAGTTAGAAGATGGAAGAATAGTTATTCCAGCATCACTAGCGGTAGAAATTGTCCAAAACTATCATAACGGGACACATTCTGGGAGAGACAGTACAGAAGAATCTCTCAGAAAACATTTCTACATACCAAGATTGTCCAACTTGACTCAGGCCATTGTACGCAGATGTGTAACGTGTGCTAAAAATAATGCAAGACAAGGACCAGTAAAGCCACCAGGAGTCCAGTTTATGGGGGGACTTCCCATGTCCGATTTACAAATGGACTATACAGTGATGCCTAAATCGGGTGGACATCGCTACCTGCTGGTAGTGGTGTGCACCTATTCAGGCTGGGTAGAAGCATGTCCTACTCGTACAGAGAAAGCAGGAGAAGTCGTGAGATTCCTGCTACGAGAAATAATACCCGATATGGACTACCCTGCTCTATAGGATCGGACAATGGTCCAGCTTTTGTTCATCAGTGTCTACAACAATTGACTCATATGCTTGGTATAAAGTGGAGGCTTCATACGGCATATAGACCCCAGAGTTCTGGTAAGGTAGAGAGAATGAATAGAACTATTAAGAATCAGTTGGCTAAAATGTGTCAGGGAACCCAACTTAAGTGGAACGTTCTCTTGCCCATAGCTCTATTGCGAATCCGTAGTACACCTACCAGAAGGATGGGCCTCTCTCCTTTTGAAATCATGTACGGGC